>CM070661.1:21298105-21998105 GCA_036346575.1 Dendrocalamus sinicus
AAAACGGATTATCCGTACCAAAAATTCGAAGTTCGTACGCAAGATTGATCTGGCGAGTCGTTGCTGGTTCACGCCCGCGGACCGAGGAGACGACGTCTGCGTTGCTGCTGGTTTACTGCGTTGACATAGTAGCGCACACGCAATCTGGCCTGCGCGTGGATCGAGATGCGCAAAGACACGCTGATGATGCTGCTGCTCGGCAAAACAAGGACAGGCTGACTTATGCCTCGGCGAGCGAAGAAAATCCAGATGCCGACGAGACCAAGGAGGAAAAAAAACGCTGGTGCGGCGGGGCGGCACAGAGTGTAGGGAAAAAAGAAATTGCGGCGGCTTGTGTTCATGGCGACGGCATGCAGGGCATGAGGCTGTAGCCATGACTTTTGTGCGCATGTGCTTTTGTCTGAGACATTGATTGATGAACAGAGGTCAGTTTCTGAAATCTGCAAATCGCTTCATGGTTTCATTGATTGTTACTTGTGCCTAAAATTCTACGCCACTTGTCAAATTCTTATCCATGCGTTTGGGCTTGGGAAAATTGGCTTGCTACTAGATGTAATGATGTGCTTTGGTGGCTGGCTGTATACACGTGCTGGATAGAGGTGATTAAGTGTGAGATTAGATGAGTGCTAATTATGATTCGGCTAGTGTTATACATGTGCTAGAATATTTTGCATGCTTGGCATGAGGCTTTGGGCCTGATGTGCTAATTACGGTGGAGGACCTGTACTAAATTTGGACTGCTCTTGGCAAGGCAGTTATTCGTCCGGTTCTTTCGAGTGTGCTTGTTCTTCTGGAGTCCTGGCCGATAGTTGGCTTTTTGGCTGAGACAAAGAGGTGTTCTCTGTTAGCTATAGTAGCGTATTATTTGTTATTTTCTTGCTGTTTTTTTTGTGCTCTCAATTTTTAGCAGGTAAAAAAATGAGACAGAAAAGTTAAAAAAAATTTATTATGCGGTGCAATCATTCACCCCCTCTGATTGCCATCAACGATCCTATACAAGGCCATGTGAGTTAACGAAAATCCCATAAAATAGGGCCCAAGGAGCCGAGCCATTGTACTCCCAAAGCCATATCAAACCCTGCTAGTTGAATGACATAACTGTCTAAAGTGAATTATTCTTGATCGATTTTGACGTGAAGGTGAGTGCAGATCCAGGTGCCGGAGATGTGATCGCCATTAGCGACTGCAATCCGTATTTCTTGTTGAGGCTGCAAAGCAATGCCCGCTTGTCGAGCGACGTCCTCAGCGATGAAGTTATGCGTCGAACCAGAGTCAAGCAGCGCAACGAGGTGTGTTGATCCCACCATAACTGGTACCTTCATGGTCTGCGAGAGGCGCGGTTGAACACCAGACAAAGCGTGTAGTGATATTGCCGGTTCGACAGGTGCATTGTCGGTCTCTGATGGAACTAGTAAACTCTCCGTCGCTACCATTGGGGACGATTTCCATGAGCAAAAGGCGCCTGCAATGATGTCCCGGAAGGAATTTGTCATCACAATTGAAGAACAGCCCTTGATGACGGCGATCCGCCATTTGAACGGCTGTTAACTGTCTGCGCGAAAGAGCAGATGTCGCCGCTGGCGCTGCTGCGTCCAGGGGCGGTCCAACCGCCGAAGTCATTTTTGGAATGCCTTGGTGGCTCATGACTCCTCTAGAAAGCTCCTGCCAGTGGCACTGGTAGCCGTTATGGGAGGGTTGTCTTGCACCTAGCTTATACTGCGTCAATGTCACATTGTGTCTGTTGTAGCTACGGGCTAAACAGAGAAAGAGGGGACTAGTAGGAGAGGAAGAAAGAGCCAGATCTGTGGAGAGGTGGTGAGAATGAGAGGATGTCCCCCTTTGCCCCTCTTGGGGGTTTATATATATGAGTGGGGTAGAATGAGAAATCTCCATTCTACCCCTTAGTATTTACAAAGGATGAGGATACATTGGCATATTTACACTGGTATATTCCTCTACACTGTTGGACCTATTACATGTCGGATTAGTTGCACGGCCCAGTCACGGGGGGTTGGGCCACCCCTACAACAGTACTCCCTCGACAGCAAGCGCTGAGGTCCCGATGGGCGAGCTGACGCGATCAACCACCCCAGCCCCCCGTTCCCTGACAGCAAGCGCGAGGGTGCCGATGCAACTGGTAGCTCGCAGACCCTAGAGGCAATGTCTGTGAAGGAATCAGTGAAGCGCCGAAGACGTCGTCGAGCGCCGAAGCCGCGCCGTCGAGCGTCGAAGACGTGCCGTCTCGCCGAGGCGATGCCTACGAGGCGGACGGCGGAGTCGAGCACCGAAGACGTGCCGTCCCGCCGAGGCGATGCCTACGAGGCGGATGGCGGAGTCGAGCGCCGAAGATGTGTCGTCGAGCGCCGAAGACGTGCCGTCCCGCCGAGGCGATGCCTACGAGGCGGACGGCCGAGTCGAGCGCCAAAAACGTGTCGTCGAGCGCCGAAGACGTGCCGTCCCGCCGAGGCGATGCCTACAAGGCGGACGGCGGAGTCGAGTGCCGAAGACGTGTCGTCCAGCGCCGAAGACGTGCCGTCCCGCCGAGGCGATGCCTACGAGGCGGACGGCGGAGTCGAGCGCCGAAGACGTGCCGTCCCGCCGAGGCGATGCCTACGAGGCGGACGGCAGAGTCGAGCGCCGAAGACGTGTCGTCGAGCGACGAAGACGTGCCGTCCCGCCGAGGCGATGCCTACGAGGCGGACGACGGAGTCGAGTGCCGAAGACATGTCGTCGAGCGCCGAAGATGTGCCGTCCCGCCGAGGCGATGCCTACGAGGCGGACGGCGGAGTCGAGCGCCGAAGACGTGCCGTCCCGCCGAGGCGATGCCTACGAGCGGACGGCAGTCGAGCGCCAAGACGTGTCGCCGAAGCGCCGAAGACGCGCCGCCCCGCCGAGGCGATGCCTACGAGGCGACGGCGAGTCGAGCGCCAAGACGTGTCGCCGAAGCGCCGAAGACGCGCCGCCCCGCCAGGCGATGCCTACGAGGCGGGCGGAGTCGAGCGCCAAGATGTGCCCTCCGCCGAGGCGTGCGCACGAGGCGAACGGGCGGAGTCGAGGCCAAGACGTGTCGACACCGCCGCCCTCTACCTTCAAAAGAGTGCCCGCGAAGAGCGGGCGCGGCGTGTAGGCCGAGGCCTGCGCGCGCAAGGCAAGGAGGTGAGACCGCGTTCTCTACCTTCAAAAGAGTGCCCGCGACGAGCGGCGCTGCGGCGTAGGCCGAGGGCGCCACGCACGCGAGGCAAGAAGGCGAGACCGCGTTCCCTACCTTCAAAAGAGTGCCCGCGAAGAGCGGTGCTGCGGCGAGGCCGAGGGCGCCACGCACGCGGAGGCAAGGAGGCGAGACCGCCGTTCCCCTACCTTCAAAAAGAGTGCCCGCGACAAGCGGGCGCTTGCGGCGTAGGCCGAGGGCGTAACGCACGCGGAGGCAAGGAGGCGAGACCGCCGTTCCCCTACCTTCAAAAAGAGTGCCCGCGAGGAGCGGGCGCTTGCGGCGTAGGCCGAGGGCCCTACGTACGCGGAGGCAATGAGGCGAGACCACCGTTCCCCTACCTTCAAAAAGAGTGCCCGCGACGAGCGGGCGCTTGCGGCGTAGGCCGAGGGCACTACGCACGCGGAGGCAAGGAGGCGAGACCGCCGTTCCCCCACGTTCAAAAAGAGTGCCTGCGACGATCGGGCGCTTGCGGCGTAGGCCGAGGGCCCTACGCACGCGGAGGCAAGGAAGCGAGATCGTCGTTCCCCTACCTTCAAAAAGTGTGCCCGCGACGAGCGGGCGCTTGCGGCGTAGGCCGAGGGCGCTACGCACGCGGAGGCAAGGAGGCGAGACCGCCGTTCCCCTACCTTCAAAAAGAGTGCGCGCGAGGAGCGGACGCTTGCGGCGTAGGCCGTGGGCCCTACGCACGCGGAGGCAAGGAGGCGAGACCGCCGTTCCCCTACCTTCAAAAGGAGTGCCCGCGACGAGCGGGCACTTGCGGCGTAGGCCGAGGGCACTACGCACGTGGAGGCAAGGAGGCGAGACCGCCGTTCCCCTACCTTCAAAACGAGTGCCCGCGATTAGCGGGCGCTTGCGGCGTAGGCCGAGGGCGTAACGCACGCGGAGGCAAGGAGGCGAGACCGTCGTTCCCCTACCTTCAAAAAGAGTGCCCGCGACGAGCGGGCGCTTGCGGCGTAGGCCGAGGGCGCTACGCACGCGGAGGCAAGGAGGCGAGACCGTCGTTCCCCTACCTTCAAAAAGAGTGCCCGCGACGAGCGGGCGCTTGCGGCGTAGGCCGAGGGCGCTACGCACGCGGAGGCAAGGAGGCGAGACCGGCGTTCCCCTACCTTCAAAAAGAGTGCCCGCGACGAGCGGGCGCTTGCGGCGTAGGCCGAGGGCGCTACGCACGCGGAGGCAAGGAGGCGAGACCGTAGTTCCCCTACCTTCAAAAAGAGTGCCCGCGAGGAGCGGGCGCTTGCGGCGTAGGCCGAGGGCCGTACGCACGCGGAGGCAAGGAGGCGAGACCGCCGTTCCCCGACCTTCAAAAAGAGTGCCCGCGACGAGCGGGCGCTTGCGGCGTAGGCCGAGGGCACTACGCACGCGGAGGCAAGGAGGCGAGACCGCCGTTCCCCCACCTTTAAAAAGAGTGCCCGCGACGAGCGGGCGCTTGCGGCGTAGGCCGAGGGCCTACGCATGCGGAGGCAAGGAGGCGAGACCGCCGTTCCCCTACCTTCAAAAAGAGTGCCCACGACGAGCGGGCGCTTGCGGCGTAGGCCGAGGGCCCTACTGTAACATCCTGAGAATTTGAAATTTGGGAATATAAAGTTTTGGAATTTCTTTTGCAAATATGGTTTATTTGAAATTGGAGTTTGTGGTGTTTTTCTGAATAGTTTAATGAAAGTTCCAAAAAGTCAAAAGGACCAAGGAGAAAACAAGCATGTCTAAATATTAGAAAATTAAAATCTAAAGTAAGAATCTGAAAAGATGATCCATAAAATACCAAAAGGGAATTGGATGACATGAATGACAAGGAGGTGAACAATTAAACAAAGCTAACCTATATGGGGGTCTATATATATATATATATATATATATATATATATATATATATATATATATATATATATATATATATATATATATATATATATATATATATATATATATATATATATATATATATATATATATATATATATGAAAAGACATATTAAATCTCTGTATCTACAAATATGTGCCAAAAATATAAATACAAATGTAGGTGAACAAAAGGGGAGAAATAATGTACAAGGGCATTAAGGAAAATAGGAGCAAAAAGGAGAAATGTAAGTAAGCATGAAATATCATCCCTAAAAATTATGGCAAGCAAATTAAAGGAGGCTAGCATTTATATATATATGCAAACCCATATGAATATCAATATATATATAAATAAACATGTATGTACATACACAAAAATCAGAGAGAAATGAAAATATGAATACATTTATATACCCCTAGGATATATGTGTAAATGTATGTATATATACATATTCAAATGTAAAAGCAAAATAAAATAAAAAGTAAAAACAATAACATTTACAAATATATGTATGCATACAATTGAATATAACAAGAAAATAATCTTTATGTAATAAGTATCAGCAAAATGGTAGATATAGTATTACAGGGAGCAAGGAAGTGAATATATAGTGTGTGTATATATATATATATATATATATATATATATATATATATATATATACCTATGTATACACACATGAATACCCAAAAGGAAAATCAAAGAAATACAAAAAGGAAAAGAAAAAAAAGAAAAAGAAAAGAAAGAAAGCGAATGGCCGGCCGCCATCACCTCGCCCAGCCTGCCTTTCCACAGCGTAGTCGCGCGCGCCGCGCGCCAGCGCTCGCGGCCCAGCCGTCGCCACCGCGCCCGTGCCTCACTGCCGCGCGACCCCACGCGCCAGAACCCCTCCCCTCTGGCCAGTGGCCCCGCGCCACGCTCTCTTCTTCCTCCCTCCTCCTTCTCCACGCGCCCGCAACGCCGCTCCCTCCCCCGCGCAGCTCTCACTCGCGTTGCCGCAGCAAATCCTCCGCTCTCCCTCCCTCACCTCGTGAGCAAGTTCAAAGTACCAACAGGAGGGGGAACGCACCTCTCCCACCACCTCTCTCCTATGAAATCCCGGAGAAGATCTCGTTCTTCTCCCCTTCCCCGCGTGAACAGAGGAGCGCCAGATGCCGCCCTCGCCGCGCGCCTCTCTCCGGCTATAAAAGCCCCTCCCGTGAGTCGCAATTGCGCCACAATGCTTCACTCTCCCCTTCCCTGGCCGCAATTGCGCCGTAGTGCCCCAATCGCCGCCGGCCCTCTCCTTCTTCCCGAACTCCGGCGCCGCCCTCCCCGCTGATTCCGGCTGCCCCGAAGCCATCCCAAGCTCCCAGAGCTTCGCGGGAGCAAGGTGAAGCCGAACCCCTCCCTCACCGAGGCTCCCGTTGTGTGAGCTTCGCCGGCGACGACCGCATCCCCGAGCCTCCGCCGTCGCGCGCCGCCAGCCCTCTCCGGTGACCGTCACCCCCGGCCGTCTACACCAGAAGCTTCACCGACACCCGGAGATTGTATTCCACGCAACCCCAGGTCCTCTCCGACCACCCCTCGCCGCCGGCCACCGTCGCCCCCGACTTCCTTTGCCCGGCCCCCTCCGCGGGCTACTTCAAAAGGTTTGACTACCCTTACTGGGTAGGCAATGCCTCCCCGCTCACTTGGTTACCGACGCTCGTCTCTCCCTTCCCCTGCTCCCGCGGCGCGCGTTCGAGCCCCGGCTCCGCGCGTAGCGGTCGAGCATTTCTTTTCCTTTTCCCCTGCTGACAAGTGGGCCCCACCTGTCGGCCGGTGTAGCCGGAGCGGCCCACTGACCGCTGGGCCCCACAGGTCAGTGGAACCCCTGCACAGGACCCTACTGACAGGTGGACCCCACTGAACAGTAGCTGAACCCACTTGTCAGCGGCACAGCAAGAAAAGAATTAAATAATAAAAAAATTGACATGTGGGTCCCACTGTCAGAGATTTAATAATTTTTGGAATTAACTGGACTGAAATATTCAAATGGACATAACTTTCTCATTTTAACTCCAAATTGAGTGAGACAAATTTCTAAATTCATCTAAATTCAAGCTCTATCCAATGGGAATTTTTGGAGTTCATTTGAATTTCTGGTGTTATTTGGTTTGATTTGCTGCTTTTCTTTTTATACAAATTTTGGCGCACGCTAAAATAGCTTACGAGGCACAAGAGGAGGAGATCGAGCCAGCAGCCCTAGAAGCACCAGAGAATCCGGATCCCGACCACTGTGACCAAGGCGAGTCAATACTTTGATCATGTTGAACCTACATTTTCTGCAAACTACTTGGGTTTAAATTATCAAATTGCATGCTATTATTTTATATGCAAATACATGTTAATTTAAGATTTTAGTTACATGACCATTGCTTGCTTGACTAATATTACACCTCCTTTGGAATACTTGAATATGTGAACCTTGTCGCCTTAGCAAAACTATAATGGTAACTTTTCAAAAGTAAGTCCGTAATTTATATGCCGTGCTTAGTATTGTTTAGGTAATCATGGGCGCGAGAACACCCAAACATCACTTTAATCATGAGAAAAATTTGGTTGGGACAGTCATGGTGGTAATGACTGATACATGTTGGATATGATTATTTTTTGTTTCCAAAGACCCCAACATGCTTAAATATCTGGGCGGCTTGGTTTGATGGTGTGAGTGTGGTGCAGTGGATGCACAAAATGGGTTAGTGATAGACCGCCCAGATACCACTAAGGACTGAATCTTGTCATGTCAACCCGTGTAAAATAGTACAACCACAAGTCAGTAAAGTACAACTTGGCTTAGTAGATTTACCGGACCCTGAAAGTCATCCTTCCAGGAGGAGGTGTGGGATAGTGCAAGCGGCAGTCCGTGTGACGGCTTGAATGGGACACTCGCGGAGGGTGAAGTTCTGCTGTGGCGGGCTAGCAGGGGACGTAGCCAGCTGCTAGACGTTCAGAAGGAGAACATCCCGCACAACGTATGGGACCCACCGCAAGTGGGAGCGACCCATAGGGTGAAATGATGGAAGGGGGCGAGGTACTTTGAAAAGTCACTGTGATGGTCTGCTCGACCAGATGTCTAAGGTATCATGTGGGGCAATGAGTTGATTATCTCTTGTGGTGAAAGTGTACAAACTCTGCAGAGTCTAAAACTATTCGAATAGACGTGCCCACGGTCAGGGGCAGACATGGGAACTTAACTGGATATAGTTCTGTTTACAAAATATTGGAACTTGGGTGAATGGAAAAACTTGAAGGGCGAAGGACTGCCCTGGTTTGGAATTGTCCTGGGTGTCGTCCCAGTGGTAAGTTAAGCGGCTATAACGCTGAAGAAATTGCTATATGGTGCAGATGCCATGTAACGGTGGATGGAATCTGAATCGATATTAATAATGCATTTCCTTGCACGTTATGATTTGTTCCAAAATTGCTAAGTCATAGGGCTTGTTAATTAATTGTATTCAAAAGCACTCCTTACAAAACAAAATAACCCGAGCCTCTCCTTTGTTAAGCCATGCATACTATTTATTTGCATTCTGTGTATTGGCTCGCGGAGCACGGGGTCGGAGTGCTCACGCTCGCTTTTGCGACAAATTCAGAAGCAGGAATCGGATCACTACGCTTCAATAATACTTATGGATCACGATGGCGAAGAGGATGAAGATGTCGAGAATTAGGTCGCGAACCTCCAGTTGGCTGCCCGTGGGCATGTCCTGAAGGTCCCACCTGTGTGCTTCGTTCTTCCGCTGCTGCAATTTATTGATTTCGGCCAAATCGGCCCATGAGTAAGTCTACTATTATATTTACGCTTCCGCATGATATGTACTTTGATATTCAGAATCAGAATCGTGTGTACTATCTATCGATCCGAGGAATAGTGCGATTAAACACGAGATTCGGATTGTAAAATCTGGGTCTGACACCTATGCACGCGGAGGCAAGGAGGCGAGACCGCCGTTCCCCTGCCCGCGAAGAGCGGGCGCTTGCGGAGTTGGCCGAGGGCCCTACGCACGCGGAGGCAAGGAGGCGAGACCGCCGTTCCCCTACCTTCAAAAGGAGTGCCCGCGACGAGCGGGCGCTTGCGGCGTAGGCCGAGGGCACTACGCACGCGGAGGCAAGGAGGCGAGACCGCCGTTCCCCTACCTTCAAAACGAGTGCCCGCGAGGAGCGGGCGCTTGCGGCGTAGGCCGAGGGCGCTACGCACGCGGAGGCAAGGAGGCGAGACCGCCGTTCCCCTACCTTCAAAAAGAGTGCCCGCGACGAGCGGGCGCTTGCAACGGAGGCCGAGGGCGTTACGCACGCGGAGGCAAGGAGGCGAGACCGCCGTTCCCCTACCTTCAAAAAGAGTGTCCGCGACGCAGCGCTGCGGCGTAGGCCGAGGGCGCCACGCACGCGGAGGCAAGGAGGCGAGACCGCCGTTCCCTACCTTCAAAAGAGTGTCCGCGACGAAGCGGGCGCTGCGGCGTAGGCCGAGGGCGCTACGCACGCGGAGGCAAGGAGGCGAGACCGCCGTTCCCCTACCTTCAAAAAGAGTGCCCGCGAAGAGCAGGCGCTTGCGGCGTAGGCCGAGGGCGCTACGCACGCGAAGGCAAGGAGGCGAGACCACCGTTCCCCTACCTTCAAAAAGAGTGCCCGCGACGAGCGGGCACTTGCGGCGTAGGCCGAGGGCGCTACGCATGCGGAGGCAAGGAGGCGAGACCGCCGTTCCCCTACCTTCAAAAAGAGTGCCCGCGACGAGCGGGCGCTTGCGGCGTAGGCCGAGGGCGCTACGCGCGCGGAGGCAAGGGGGCGAGACAGCCGTTCCCCTACCTTCAAAAACTTGCGGTGCGCTCCCTAGTGCAATGCGCGTGAGGGCGCGATATCCAAGTGGTGCGCCGCTGAAAGCGAGGCACTCCCTGGTGTCTCGGCCATGCAGTAATTTTTTTATACTCCGTAGAGTGCGTGGGATCTTCAACCACGTCTATTTATACTCTGGAGAGTACGTGCGGGGGGCGACGCCCGCACGTGCGCGGGACACCCGCGTCTTGTTTATACTCAGTAGAGTGCGCAGGGACAACATCCGCGTCTTATTTATACTCCGTAGAGCGCGTGCGGAGGCGGACCTCGATGCTACGTCTTAATTTATAGTCCGTAGACTCGCACGTGCGGAGGCGGACCTCGACGCTACGTCTTATTTAAATTCCGTAGACTGGTGCGTGCGGAGGCGTACCTCGACGCTACGTCTTAATTTATAGTCCGTAGACTCGCGCGTACGGAGGCGGACCTCGACGCTACGTCTTATTTAAAGTCCATAGACTGGTGCGTGCGGAGGCGTACCTCGACGCTACGTCTTAATTTATACTCCGTAGAGTGCGCGCGGAGGCGTCCCTCCGTTGCGTCTTATTTAAAGTCCGTAGACCGGTGCGTGCGAGGCGCACCTCGGCGCACGCCTTAATTTATAGTCCGTAGACTCGCGCGTGCGAGGCGGACCTCGACGCCACGCCTTATTTAAAGTCCGTAGACTGGTGCGTGCGGAGGCGTACCTCGACGCTACGTCTTAATTTATAGTCCGTAGACTCGCGCGTGCGGAGGCGGACCTCGATGCTACATCTTATTTAAAGTCCGTAGACTGGTGCGTGCGGAGGCGTTCCTCGACGCTACGTCTTAATTTATACTCCGTAGAGTGCGCGCGGAGGCGTCCCTCCGTTGCGTCTTATTTAAAGTCCGTAGACTGCTGCGTGCGGAGGCAAGCTCGACGCTACGTCTTTTTTATAGTCCGTAGACTACGCCGAGGCGCCAGGCCGTCGTGCGATTTTAAATAAAAAATGAGGACCAAAACAAAGGCATCAAAGAAATGGCCGAAGACTTGCGATAACAAAAACTCTCCAGAATGTACTGCCAGGAAAGCATTTGGCATTACGGTAGCCCAAAACAGGCCAAAACTGGAGACGCAAACACGGCCAAGTCAAATGCTCGTACACTGGAACTACAGATGCAATAAACGATATGCTGCCTAACCATTCCCTTAATGCCATACAAGCACAAGATGCAGCAGGGATTATTAAAGCAATGTATGTGATCATACGCCGGGCGTACCGGGCGGGACAACTGCAGGGCACTAGCAGAGGCCTCGTTATGAGTAGAGATGGCAACGGGCATAAACCCGCTGGGTTTTGCTATCCCAAACCCGTGCCCATGAAAGTTGGACGTGCCCGCTAAAAAACCCATGCCCGTGACGGGTGCAAATTTTTGCCCAGACCCATGCCCACTGGGTTAACGGGTACCCATGGGTCGCCCGTCGGGTCAGTAATGCGAGCTGCAACAATGGTTAATGGAGAGAAGGAAGTTAACCGGCCATCTTCGTTGGAGTCGGAGGGCAGCGCCATGGCCAAGGGCCTACTGCTGTGATGTGCGTTGGCTGCCGCGTGGGGGCGGCGGGCTGTCGCCGTGGGGACGGCGGGCTGAACTGGAAGGCAAGGCGACGGCGAGGGCGTGCGGGAGGACGAGCGTGTGGCGAGAGTGGCGGGAGCAGGAGCGGGAGCTGCGGGACGGGAGGGCGAGCGTGGAGACTGCCAGAGATCGAGCACGGAGCGCCAGATGCGTCGCCGCTGCGGCGGCTGTTGAATCGGGGTGGGGACTGGGGAGGAGTGAGTAGTGACCGTGGCGAGTGCTAGCTAGGGTTAGCCGTATGGGTAATGGGGCATTGCCGCATTATATTTGGGGGCTTGAGGCTAAATGGCTAATGGGCTATGGGTTGGGCTGGTTTGCCTGGGAGGCTGGGAGCCTGGGTTTATAACTCCTATGGATCGGGTTTATATTACCCATGGGTTTACGGGTTTGGGTACTATAGGAACGTACCCGAACCCGCAGACCCGATGGGTTGGGCTTTTTGCCCATTAAGAGACCCATGGGTTAGGAAATTGACTCAGACTCATGTCCTAATAGAGTAAAAACCCACCGGGTATCGGGTTTCGGATACCCATTGCCATCTCTAGTTATGAGGACGTGCGAAGCCCCGAGCCGAACTTCGTCGGCGCAAAGTAGACCTCGCCGCGAGCCAGTGAAGACCTCCAGAGCCGAGGCGAAGGCCGTCGGCCAGGCCATGCACACGCTTCCTCGCAGCAGTGAACTATGAACTCACGCTCATGCAGAATCACGGAGTGGCGCCACGCGAGCTCATATCTTTGTTGCCTCGCCGAAGACGTGTGAAGGCCGGAGCCCACCTTCGGCAAGGCGGAGGTCGCGCCGAAGTGGTCTCCGCGTGTGGAGTCTTCGCGCTAGGGGAGAGGTTGACGAGGCGAGACCACCATGCGGGTGGGCTTCGTCGGGAGCGGAGGCCGCCACGCGGTGGACCTCGCCGATGACGCGGAGGCTACCATCCGGAGGGCTTTGTCGGCGCCGGCTCGAACTTCTTCGTCGACCCGCGCGAGACCACCACTCCGACAAGCTTGCACCGCCGACGAGCTGGTCTACCACCCCAATTCACGGCCTCGCTTGCGCAGCCGCCGCTCTGGCCTCCCATGCGAACGATCGGCAAGCGAGGAGGTACCTCGGATGGCTCACATTGTGCAGCCTTCCATTGCTCCACGCCCTCATACGGGATCGATGAGAGCGCTGGACCGGCCGACGGGGGGGGTCCACGGAGACGAACTCGCCGGGCGAAGTCCAGCACCTCGGGCCGCCAACGCACTCGCCCTCCCGGAGCACGGTGAGGAACACGGAGTCGGTGTGGATCTGCATGCCGGGAGCCCGCGACGCCCTGCGTGAAGTTATCTGTTCATGCAGATTTGGCACGCCCGCCTCGAACGAGTGGCCCGCAGCCGGGCTCGAGGCCACCCGCGGCGACGCCGACGATCAGCTCTCTCGGCGTACCTCTGGCGGTCTCTTGTTCATCGACAAGGGCCGAGGTCGACGCCGTCAACGCTGGTCACATGCACGCGGCGCATGCGATGGTCGACGCCACCGACGCGAAGTCCGTGCGGATGCTGGGCCAAATGGAGAATGCACTGGCGCCGCTCCCGCGGAGGCCGTGAACACGGAGCCGCCGAGTGTTCGCACTCAGTACACTGCATGCGCGACACGGCGTCCCGAGCCCGCCGTCGCGACGTGAAAGGCGGCGCGCCGGGCTCATCTTCGCGGCGGAGGCGAAGGGGCCGGGATCATCCTCGGCGGAGCGGAGGCGAAGCGGGGCCGAGCTCGCCCTGTCGACGCGGCGGCGAGCAGAGGCGGTGCTCGTCTGTCGACGCCGGCGAGCAGAGGCCGGGCTCGTCTTGGCGGCGAGGCGAAGCGGGGCCGAGTCGCCCTGGCGACGCGGAGGTCGAACGGAGGCCGGGCTCGTCTTCGCGGCGGAGACGAACAGGCCGGAGCTCATCCTCGCGGCGAGGCGAGCGGGGCTGGAGCTCGCCCTTGGCGACGCGGAGGTCGAACGGAGGCCGGGCTCATCTTCGCGGCGAGACGAGCAGGCCGAGCTCGTCCTCGCCGACGCGAGGTTGAACGGAGGCTTTATGCTGGCTTGGCGTGGGGCCCAGCGACGTTGGGGTGGGAGCGGCCTCCGTTGCGCTTGGGGCGAGTCCGCATGCACGCCGGGAGGAAGCCGCATGGCGCGGGCGCCGCCGCTAAGCGTCGGCGGAGACTTCGCGCGCGAGGCGGCGAGGCCGAGCTCGTCTTCGTCGGCGCTGGCGAAGCGCGGCGGAGCCCGGCCGCCGTCGCGCGAGGCGGGAGACCGAGTACGTCTTCCTTTGTTTCCGCGGAGAGGTCGCCACGAGCCGCATAAAGGTCAGCGGAGACTACGCAAACCCGAGGCGGTGGCGCACGGCCTTCGTCTTCGCCGGCGCTGGCGCGGCGCGAGGCCGGAGCCCGCCGTCTGCGCGAGGCGGCGGAGGCCGAGCTCGTCTTCGTCGGCGCTTGGCGAAGCGGCGCGGCGGAGCCCGGCCGCCGGCGCGAGGCGGCGGCGGCGGGAGAAGCGGGACGCGACGCCATTGCTTGCCCATGCAGCAAGCGCGCAGAATCGCCGCACGGCGGAGCGCACGGCCCCGACCAAGTCCGCGGCGGCGTCGTGGAACCCGAGGCCGAGGGTCGGGCGATTTTCGAAGTCGCAGCAAGGCGCGGGTCGGCCGACCCGGACTTGCGCAGCATGAAGGCCGGAAGGCACGCGCAGTGCGAGTCCACATAAAATAACGGTGTGCGTTAGTAGTAATACGTGCTGGCGCGCACTACCAATATACGCACTGATGCGTGCTGCTATACTAGTAGTAGGGGCGGAGGCACATGGGCCGGAGGGGTTCCTGGAACCCGGTTCCAAAACAAAATTTAGTTATGGGTGTGTATAGGTATCACCCGGATGTTTTCTTCCCAACAATCATCCAAATTTCGGACCGTTGAATTTGAGATCCAACGGTCTCTTTTTTTGGAGGGGGGAGAATTTTTTTTGGAGTGGGAGGTGAATTTTTTTTGGAGGGGGTGGGGAGAATTTGTGGCCCTTGGATCTCTAATCCAACGGTCACAAATCTGGATGATAGTTAGAAATAAAACATCCGGATGATGTTTATCAATACCCTTTAGGGTTATTACTAGTAAATATTCACCTTTGTGCACCTCCTTGGCCCAATATAGTGTATCCCTAGCTCAAAAAACACCTCACTCGCCCTGTCCAGCCCATTCGTTTTGAAGTGGTGCACCCCTCCATTTTGCTCTAGCTCCGCCAGTGACTAGTAGATGTGGTTATTGCTTACATGCAAAGCTAGTATATATGGCCACGCTATGCATGCAAGAGCCCTTACCTATGTGCATGAAGCGTCACTGATGCGGCTGTATAGTTGTACGCATGGATGGATGCGGTTGATGTGCATGCATGGAAGGATTTGCTCACTTACCCGCTGCGCAGGGGGTGGGGCCGTAGCTGGCGAGGCTCGGTGAGGTCCCCGACGCCGCGGAGCCTGACTCGGTGAAGGCGTAGCCCACCTCGACTTCGCGGATGGAGTTCGGAGCCACGGGCAAACTTGCGAGGGCGGCGGTCCGAAGGCATGGAGGCCCATGCGAAGGCCAGCGGAGCCCAGCGCCGCGTGGACGGAACGTACGGATATACTCCGTAGGCAGGTAGCGCTGAAGGAATTGCTGCCAACGAGGAACCACGCGCCCATGCCCTCTTTCCAGCTCGTCGAGTGGGGAAGCGCCGGCTCCACCCGCGGGTCGCGCCCCAGCCGCCGGAGCTGCTTTCAGGAGCGGAGTCGCGCCTGTATGGAGTATGAAGTATCGCACATGCACGGGGTATAAAGTACTTCGCGCGAGCCGGAGGCTTCAGGGCGGGAGACTTCGCGCATGCATGGGTCCTGCACGTAGACGCCGAGAGCGCGGAGGCCAGAGCTGCGGCGTAGACTCCGACAGTATGCGAAGCTAGCCATCTCTACGGTCCAACACATCGCTTCCCTGCGTGGCCACCCCTAGCAGAACGGAGCTAGCTAGGAGCAATAAATAATAATAATAAAAAAGGCGATTTGATTAGATCTGTTGAATACTCTCGGCGACTCAACTAGATCTACTCAATATTACGTCTACAAAACACAGCGAAGTACACAAACAAAGCCCATACGACTCCATAGCCAGGATGATTAAAATTTTTAGCAAGCAAACTACTTATCTGTCTCTGCAGACGCCGCGAGTCGAAGCAGCGTGTTACCAGGATCAGAAAACATCCGCACAGCCGTCGCTTTTTGTTGAATGTTGGAGAAATCTCTTCCGTACGTAACTTCTAGTCGTCCCCACGGACGGCACCATCTGTTGTAGCTACGGGCTAAACAGAGAAAGAGGGAACTAGTAGGAGAGGAAGAGAAGAGCCAGATCTGTGGAGAGGTGGTGAGAATGAGAGGATGTCCCTCTTTGCCCCTCCTGGGGGTTTATATATATGAGTGGGTAGAATGGGAAATCCCCATTCTACCCCTTAGTATTTACAAAGGATGAGGGTACATTGGCATATTTACACTGGTATATTTCTCTACACTATTGGGCCTATTACATGTTGGATTAGTTGCACGGCCCAGTCACGGGGTTGGACCACCCCTACAACAGTGTCGTTTCTCACATGCACGTGCGAGCGCCATGGCGAGTTGGAGACTGCCGGCGTTCTGCAATTCCACATCCGTGCGTATCGGCTCCATAAGTCCAGACGTAAAGAGTTGAACTTGCTGGGCCGCTGTTAGAGAATCAGCACGGCACAGAATAGATAGATTAGATTTGGTTATCTTCATTCTGTTACTTTATGAACATGCCATATTCCCTATAGTAAACATTGTTTTACAACTCTTTATCCTATCTAAAATCACTGTATTAGGAAATAAACCGAATGCTTTGTTAGTACATGTTTGATCAGATCGCTGCATAATTTACCTATAAAAAATTGCCCATTTGGTGTATCATCTCATCTACTATTTGTCCTTGTCTCTCTTTTGGTTGGGTTTATTTATAGTCGCACGCATGAATTCCCGAAGCTCCGAACTATGTAAGATAACATGATTATTTAGATAATTTTTGTAGATGACTTGACCACACATTTTCGTCTACGATTGCTTTACTTATCTATAGAAATATTGCAGCCTTTTTACACAGGTGAACCTACTGCCTTTAATTTAGGGCGCATAGGTAGTCGCAGGACCAGATTATGGTGAGGATTTTTACATTTTTGCATAGATGAAAATAGTTAGTACTCTAACAAAGATCCAAATCACTAGATTTTCAAGTGGATTTTTCAGTTACACAACTATAGATATGCATAGCTATGCCAACATTATCCTAGAATTTCAGTCTCGCATAGGCCACAGGCCTACATGGCGCAGCGTAGCGTGCCATCTCTATCTAGTAGTTTTAAAAACCAGACAGATCTTTGACCCCGCAGCCCCCGGGTTCAATGGTTCCATGGTTCAGTCGGCGGTCTACCAGTTGGTCCGGCGGTTGAATTTCCTTAAGTCGGCGGTCTACGAGACCGGATAACACTTATCCAGTTTTCTCAGTTCTCGTCAAAACCGTTGGTTCCATTGTGTTTTCACCTGTTCGACTGCTAATACAGTCCTTCATCCAGACCGACTGGCACCGGTTCTAGCTTTTTCCCGTCGAACCGCCGGTCCGATCGGGCTTTAAAATAGGCCCCCACCCCGTGCAACGGGTGGAGGCCATCCCACATACGCCACAGGCTCCTGTGCTACCGATTCCTGCTACTTCCGGTGGAGGGGCTGCAAGAGCTTAGTCATTGTTTGATCGCTGGGGACACAGGGCGGAGCTGGCTTGAGAATGAGCTGATCGAAACCCAATGGCTGGAGTTCAACAACAGTGGAGAGCCAAGCAGCGCAAATGCATAGACACCTAATCCCAAGAATCTTGATCCAGTATATCATCCTGTAGAAGGTTCAGATGGGCCTTATTACATTTGTGGTCTTAGAAGGTTCAGATGGGCCTTATTACATTTGTGGTCTTCGAGATGTCAGATTATGTAAAGTTAAAAAACCTCGTGTTGGAAATAGTCCCACATAGATTATGAAAAAGAAAGAAACACAACTTATAAGTATAAAAGAGATATTACCTATTAGACTAGTTTTTTGGAGGAGAAAGATCAATACTACTTATAAGGTTGTTGCTTTAAAACTTGCATAAGGGCAGCCCGTAGGCTTAAAGTGCCCAGCCCACTTGGATCTGTGGCCCAAAGAGTAAATCCAGTTGGACCTAAGCATACAGCCAAAGGGTCCAATCTGACATTTGGTATCAGAACCCAGACACCTAACATCTCCTTGAAGGACCTATGGTTGCAGAAATGCACAACCAATTTGTGAGGAGGATAATGTTGATAATAGTCTTACATGGGTTGTGTGAAAGGAAGAAGCACAACTTATAAGTGTGAGGAAGACTTCATCTATTGGACTAGTATTTTAGGGAGAGAAGGCCTAATTCCACTTATAAGATTGTTACTTTAGGGCTAGCATAAGGACAATCCATGGGTTTAGATGCTCAGCCCATTAGACCGGTGGCTCGGAGAGTAAACCCAATTAGACCTAGGCATATGGCCAGAGGGTCCGATCTAACAACTTCAGATTACATTGCTTCTCTATGTAGTTTTCAATCTCCGGGTCAAGGGTTTCTATTTCATTGAAGCTATACCTTATGCTCAGGCTGTAAAGGAAAGGAGTGGCACTGCAATTGTCACTGTTGTAGAAGGAGAGGTTACTGCTAGAGATATTGAAAATGAGTTTAACCTTCTATTGGGTAGTACTTGGAGGTGCACTATTAGACAACAGCTTGCCCCTAAGAAGTATGCCATGGATTTCCCTCATGCTAGGAAAGTAGAGTAGTCTCATTTATGAGGGTTGGGGATGAGGACAGCTAATGCTAAGATTGATGTTGATCATTGGTCTCCTTCGAATGGAGTACTTCAGCAAGCCTGGGTGAGAGTAACATTCCTAGTGGCATGAGATCTCATGAGATGATTAGCTATGTGGGTTCTTTGGTTGGTGTCATGTCAGACCCGGATTTAGCCAATCTAAAATCATTTATGAAACTACTATAGTATTTTCTAGATTAATAGATAGTATTCACAGATATATCACTGAATCATTTCATACATAACATGAACTATACAATTCATTAATATTACATATTAGAGTTTAAATAAACCACATTGGGTCAAATTTATAATAAGGGCCGATCAGACCAAACTCATACATTACACAAAAACAGAAGCGAAAGCAATAGCAAAAACAGAGGACACATCTTGCCACAGGCAAGGGGCAGACTAGGGATAAAAGGATGCCTTACTTTTTTTTTAGATAAAGGATATAAAATCCGGCCTCTATATCCATGAGGGATAAAAAGGATGCCTTACTACTTTCCAAGAATTTAGATAATAGATATGCACACATTCACCAACAGAGTTGGCCTAATTGAGGTAAGAATTAGACTACTAGAGAACGTCCTAATCTCGTGCATCATCTTCTCCATCAGCTCCTAGGGCATCATAGTACACATAGTGACCATGATTTGTAGGTTCTGAGCTATTTAGCAAGCGATGGTGAGCACATACAATCATACTCTTCGAGCCAACACATAAAATACAGTATTATACATACAAGGTTAATCAAAGGTAAGCTCAGGTTTTTTTGTTGTTTGCTAAAGACATTGATTGAAGTTACAATAACTAGAAATTCTTATGACTTCACATTTTAAGTAAACCATGTTTTTATCAAAGAGAGTAAAAGTGTGCAATATTAATAGCAGTGCAGGTTTCATCCACTATACACTAATTTTTGTTACTAGGGTTATATCCATCCATTACCATCACTGGGTTACATCTACCTAGGGCAAACCAAAATCATGGTTACATCCATCCGACAAGTTTTTATCTCACCCACAAAGTTTTAGAAATAGATACTAACATGAGTAAGTTTTCATATCCGCCTATGACCATGGGCATAGCTATTCGAACAGTTTACACTGCAGAGTTCATACACTTTACTGACAAAAAAATAATCAATTTGTTATGCTTCACACATTTCCTTGGGCATATGAAACAAAAAAGGTCACCTAAGGCCTTTACAATGTATCACCTAGTGTAGGTTATACTCTCTAAGATTTCATCTTAGTGGGCTTACATCCACCCTCACCAAAACCCTCTTGTGCCACATGACAGCTTAAGTCCAGCGACATGACCCGTGTCCACGGCAGCTTGAAACCAACGACATGACCTGTGGGTCACTCCAATGGTGCAACCTGAACTGGTGGATGCAAATTAATTAACTAGGTCATACCCATTATAGATTTGTGGTTGTACTATTTTACATCAGGAGGTTCACATGATTCAGTTTTTAGAGTTATCTAGGTGGTGCTACCACAAACCACACATTCTCGTGCTACATCCACACCAACCCTCTTACCATCCGCCCAGATATGTAAACAAATTTTGGGGTTTTGAGAAGCATAAAATTTAGTTATCTCAACATACCAGCTATTTCCCTCAAATGGCTATCTAAAACTAGTTTCATGATTGAAAGTGATGATAGGGCAATTTAATGCCCTGGTATTTAAGTAAGACTAAGTACGGCGCTCAAATATAACTTATAGCTAGTGTGGTTACCATTAGATTTTTAGGGTGACAAGGATTATGTGTTCAATTGTTCAAGGGTGGGATATAATAATACAAGGATTGATAGGCATGTGTCTATAACCTTAAACAAACATAATTTTACATAACAAATAAAGCATACGATTTGATAATTTAAACAAATATAATTTGCATACAATGTAGGTTCAATATGATCAAAGCATAGACTTGCCTAGCTCACAAGTAGATTAGTCTTGAAAGTATTGGCTTGGTTTGAACTGTGGCTCTTCCATGTCCTCGTACTCCATGTCCTCGTACTCTACTCGGACTATTGCAATGAAAAGAAAATAAATACGCAAGCAAAAAAATAAATTCAAATAAAAATTCAAATGAACTCCAAATTGCATTATTTTACTACCATTAGATTGATCTTAAATTTAGATGAATTTAGAATCAAGTTTCATTTAATTTAGAGTTAAAATGAGCGAGAATGAACTCTTCAAAATTTAAATCAGGGTTAAATCCCAAAATAACCAGAGGAGAGAGATTCTCTCTCACTGATAGGTGGGTCCACACAATTATTTTTTGATTTATTTCTTTATTAAAAAAGATCACAAAGGTTGACAGGTGGGACCAAAGGGTTTTAATTTAGCTTTTGAAATTATTTTCTAAAGGAAAAGGCACATAGACTGACAGGTGGGGCCAAGTACTGTGCATAACACAATAATGGGGCCCACTTGTTAGTGGCTCTACTTCTTTTAACTGGTTTTAAAATAATTCTTAATTGGGCTGGGCCCACATGTCTGAGAGAGATGACTTAAATTAATGAAAGGGGCCCATAGGTCAGCGAATACTTAATGAATATATTGACAATCACTGACTTAATTAAGATTTAAACCTAATCTAAGTGGCTTCTACAATGCGTCTTCTCCCTTCGAGCAAAGCACGATTCATTGCCGGCAAGGGGAACCATGGTGACCGACAGGGAGGGCAAAAATGGAACACTCTCACCGAGCCATACCTCTAGGCGAGGCGGCGCAGGTCAATTTGGTGCATAAGGTGGCAACGGTGAGCTAAGTGGTAGCTATGCCCGAGTGCATGGCACCACAGCAAACGACGATGAGCTAAACCGATTCAAGACAAGGGGAGCACTAGGGATTGAGGTGAACTCACCAGAGTTGATGGCTAAGCTCGGGGAGGTGTGGGGCGAGCTGGCGATGTGGACCACGATGATGGAAGGGAGGATAGTGAGGGCAGCTCGATGGAGGGTAAGGGGAAGGTCAGCATCGTCCGAGATAGCTTGGGGTGTCCACGCGGTGCTCTTGGCGGGACAAATTGGGTGGAGGCACGATGAATTGAAGGTGGCATCAGCGGCAGCTTAGTTGGTCGGAGCTGAAGAAGAAAGGGGGTGAGAGCTGGCGGTGGCTAGGAAAGGTGGTGGGAAGATGATTGGGGGCAAGAGAAACAACATCGGGGGTTTTATAGCCGAGGAGAGGGGAGATGGTTGTTGGGCGGCTTCAATGCCTCTACGGAGGCCGAGGGCGGTGGCATCAACGCCCAACGTGACATAGGGCAGGGAGGGTGGAGTCGGTGAACGTCGTGGGGAGTAATTGTGGAGGTGATGGCCAACGGTCGGGCACGCGGTGCAGACGCGGAGCGGGTGTGGCAGCGACAGCGAGGCGTGGCACGGAAGGGAGGAAGGATGGTGGTCCAGACATGCGAACACAGCAAGTATGCTATGGCGATGACAATGTAGAGTGATGGCGCGCACAGGAGAGGGAGGCAGAGCACTACAGTGGGACAGTGCTGGGCAGCGTGAGTGCTGGGTGCGCACGATGAAGGGGAGGGGGTGGCATGTGCTGGCTGGGCCAGGCTAGGGGCCAAGTGGGCCAGACAGGGTGGAGATGGGTTGGGCTCTACCCAACCGAGATTGTACTTCATATTTTCTTTTGAATTGGGTTTGCATCTTTGAATAGAATTTGAATTCTAGTTTCAAATTTTATTTCATGCACTTGAGCTCTCCCAAAATGGGTTGTTACATGTCACTTTGGAGGTAGACCCTACTAGTAGAAACAGATTGGACTATGTTAGAATTAGACTAACATGAAGAGATATCTCTTAGATTCCACAATATGCTAAAGGCTATTTGGATCTACATTGTTATGACTTTGAATACCAGATTAAAAGGGTGGTGATAGGTCATGATCCCATTCTTGATAATGTAGTCCCTATTAATGGTAATGATAAGGAAACCACTCCTACTCCATCTACCCCTGCCATGTTCATGAGCATTGCTCAAAGATCTTATAAACACACTGTGATCAACACCACAGTAAAATCTCACAAAAATGAACAGGTGATAGAGGAGGAATGGGACAATGATGATGAAGATGATAGTTTATTCATTGAAAGTATTCAAGCTCAGTAGGGTCCTAATCTTAACAATTCTAAAGCTGGTTCAGCTCATGCCCATGTGCAAAACTTATGGTTGGTTCAATGTTCTTCTATCCATATTCACCCAAGACATTTCTGCTGCTAAAGTGTCCTTTGGAGAGAAGTCAAATGTGGTTGCTAGAACCCACAAGCTATGTCCATACACGAGACCTAGGGTCCCAATATCAAACTTACATAAACAGATAACGCTAATCATCCAAAGACTTCATTGTTGTAGATAAAGGATTACAAGTGTTTGTTCCAAAGAGTGCGAATGATTTTGTTGTGTTCTTAGAGGCATGCATGCCCCTTAATTTATATCTATTTAAGGGGTGGCTATTAATGTTGTAACAGGTGTCTCCTGCCTTTACGCATGTGTCTTCATTGTATCTTGAATTGTCATGTCATTTGTTAACCGTCGTAAGTTGTTGGATACATCATTACCTACTCTCGTTTATTTAATTAAATACTCACATGGTAAACTGTCATAACTCTGATCAACTATACTCTGTTCTAGAGAACACATAGCTACTAGTCGGGGACTAGTCGTTATTGTCCATACCTAGCCGTCAATGCGTGTATGTATTTTTTTCTCCATGGTCGGAGACATAACCAGGGTGTTAAATGGGCCTATTTGAGGTACTAAGTGGGCCTAAATAAAATTTTATTTTAACTTCTCTTGACTTGAAATGTTGGCCTAGTCAAGGATCCTTGTCAGCTAGCCTCCTAGTCGTGAGTAGATAAAATATTCTCAGAACAAGTTTCAAGAAAAAATGTTTTCCCTACTCAATCATATCAATCATTAAATATAGAGTTTAGGGTTTTCGCATTGCCTATCCAAATGGGGCACGATCATGTTTTTTTGGTAGAAAGTGGGGAAGCAATTAAGGTAAAGGATACAGAAGATTAGATTTACCTTATTTTTTTCACCATCTGTTCCTGCAACTTTCACCGCGAGCCTTTCGTCTTCCTCAAAACCAACTTTCTCTTCTTCCATCCTTCTCAAGTACTTCAATTTCATCCATGGCGACTTGGAGCAAATCTATCCTTTCCGAGGAGCAAATTCAACTGCTCGAGGATCAGGGCTTTCCGAAGGTGGTCGAAATTCCCACTAAACTTTAAGATCAAGGCTCTGAATCTATTATCCTGGTTTCTCTATCATTGTTTATGAGGATTCATACATTTTCCAATCTAAAATTTGCTTTTTATTGGAATAGGATTTCTCTTTTGTAAAGAAAAATTCTTTTATTTGCTTCTGGGAGAGGTCTCCTTCTCAAAGGGGAACTCTTACACAAGAGACTAGTGCCTTAGTTATTTGGCGACCAATTTCTGAATTTGGTGAGCTCTTGGATTCAACCAGCTCTGTAAGGATGTTGGCTAATTCAGATACTATCCTGACTAGTGTTGGGTACGGTAATTTTAGAGAAGAACTTCAAAATTTTTGCAATGAGGTAAAATCTCTTTCCTGTTAAAGTTTTTTTACTTTGAAAAAGGAAATGAAAATCTAACTACATTGTTAAAAACATGCAAAATACAAGTCGTGGTCGAATTCTGTTTAAAGGGGGTAGAATGTAATACCCCAAAAGTGATTCGAGAGTTAATCGATTAATTGGAGGGAATGACCATATAGAAAAGAGTTAAATAAAGATTTTTAGAGGGAGAATTTATGAAAATCCTGGAAACCTGGGCACTGCCGAGGCGGCGAGGCGCGGGCGGCGGGTCTGGTCGGGCGGCGGCGGATCTGGCCGACGATGAAGGGCGGCTGGGTTCAACCGGCGGCGACGACGTCTTACCGGCGACGGCGGACGGCGGCGGCGGCGACGGCGCACGCACCGGCGGCGGCGAGGACGGCGAACTCGGCGAGCGGCGAGCGCACGGCGGCAGCGGCTACGGCGCGGCGCTCGGCGTCGGCGGCGGTGGCGGCGCGAGGCGCCGCTCGAGAGGTGCGAAGCGAGAGGTCCGCGGCGGGTTTTATACACGGTCATCGAGGCGTCCCGCCGGATACGGCGGCGCGCGGCGAGTCCCGCAGAGACGGGATGGAGTCCGGCGGAGACGACGCCGGCAGTGGGCCCCACCTGCCGATGAGCACGAGAGAGAGAGCGGGCGGGATGCGGGGAGCGGGCACGGAGCGGCGGATCGGCGGCGCGTGGCGCGCATCCAGCGGAAAGCGGCGCCGGCGGCGCGGATGTGCGCCACATGGCACGGGGCGGGCGGGCGGGTTGGTCGGGCCGGGTTGGCGGCTTGGTGGGCTTCGCCCACCGCTAATTAGGATTTCTTTTCTTTTCTTTTCCGAAATTCAATTAAAGGATTTTGAGCCCTAGAAAATAGCAAATAAATCCAGAAAAATCCAGAAAAATTCCAATAAATTATTTGAGACACAAGGAACTCAAATAAAATACTTTTGGCACATGTTAATGTTTAACTTAATCATATTAAATCCTTTTTAATTAATGAAAATCCCAATTAAGCTTTAATTAATTCCAGAAAAATCCAAATGGTGAATTTTATTTTAAAAGCTTCAAAAAGGCTCTGAAAATCAGGATGTTACAAACCTCCCCCCTTAAACGGAATCTCGACCCCGAGATTCAGGCTCACTAAAAGAATAGGTTACCAGGTGCAACGTTGGAGACGACGTTGTTGAGGCTTCCCCTTGCAACGCTTTGAGGTATTTGACTTCCTTGACTTGACAGTGTTCCACGGCTTGCTCCCGGAGTCTTTGCAGGGGTACTTCCAAGATTGAACGGAATTGGCGTGATTCCTTGACGCTTCTGCGGGCATGTGCGAGCGAAATGACCTGGCTCATGGCACTTGAAACAACTAAATGGAGTTGCATAGCTTCTTTCTCCCTAAGGCTGATTGCTGACGTTGATAGTGCATGGTCCGAAATATATCAAGGAGGCATTGGAACTGGAGTCCTGAGATCTGACTGTTGCGGTACACGGGCTGGTTGGTATGTGTTGGATCTGACTCTTTGTGATGGTTGCAATTGAACTCCTTGGTGAATCATCTTCCACTTCTGAGACTCTCTCCATCTCATGACGAATCTCTTCAAGGCTCAATAGGTAAGAGGGAAAAGCAGAGGTAAGCGGTAAACTCGTCTAAGAGGATATTCTAATGGCAAACCTAAACTAAGTAAACACTTAGCCGAAAAGGCTAACAAAAGTAGCAATAAACTCCACAAAAAGACTTTTGACATGACTGCATCATAATGCTAGAAGCAAAACTGCAGCTCACATCACACCCAACGGCAAATAAGAAGCAAGACGATCTACACGATGCTAAAACTATAACAAGGTTCAAATCTAATGGCCGCTAATCTTCACGGAAATCTCCAATCTTGTCTTGACATATTGGATGCTTCCTTGATCCAAACTTCACGGCACAGCTTGAAGAATTCCATGCCAACTTTCATCTTGATGGAGGGACACTCGAGATATCTATGGACATTATAGGGATAAGAAGTCAAATTTAGTTTTGAAAATAATATTTCAGAGGAGGCAAGGAGTAAGAACCCTAAGAATGAGGTAAGAATAAAGAATTACTAGACAGTCAGTTGGTTGATTTGATTAAGAAAATAAATTTTGAAAACTTGCTGATTCGACCAGTCTAACTAGGGCTTGTCCTACGATCGATATAGCTCGATACCATCTCTAGAGACCGAATATGCAAATCCGGACTCTCTGTGTATTCTGCACTAGTCCAGATCACGCTAGTGCACACAGTATAAACAAAGATGAAATATCGAACATATCACAATTCACTAAGAAAAGACTCAATTATTATTAATAATTATCAGAGTACGACCTTATGGTCAAGCTTACAATAGAGTAGCCCGAAGGGCTTAACAAAAACTAGCAGCGGTAATCCAAAAGAAAGCGCAGCAGCCAATCGACACGCCCACAGGCTATCGAGTGGAGAACGAAGCCTAATCCGCGAAGACGTCGAAGTACTCTCCTTCTGGAACCTCCTGCTGGTGATACTCCTCCTCCTCAACTGAGCAACAGGGGCATAAAGCCGTGAGTACATTGGTACTCAGCAAGCCGTTTGTAACAAATGAATGCAATATAACATGCAAGGCTTATCAATGGATGGCTGAAAGGTTAATTTTGCATAAAGCAGTAATTTAAAGTAAATACAATAAATAGATTGAAAAGCGAACTTCAAAAATGATAATAAATAAGTAACCAAAGGAATTGAGACCAACCACAAGTGAACTAGCCATTCACCCAAGGAATCCACCATGAACCAAGATCCATGAAATGAACCACCAGTGAACTAACCATTCACTCTCCAACTTAACCCAACCAGGTTTTTATGAAAACTCTACCCCTCGTGTGAAATCACCGAGCATTGTCCATGACCGAGGACACGACTATTCGAATAGTTTTACACTCTGCAGAGGTTGCACAACTTTTTCCACAAGAGATAAGTCATCTTAATAGCCAGCATGCTTCCTTAGGCATGAGACCCAGATAAATTATCACAAAACCTTTACCTCACTCCAATCTAGTTAGACATCACCCGCTAAGGTTTCACTGCTGAAGGGTTAACCACCACAGTCAGAAGCCCCCTCTTGCGCCGTATGAGGACAGTAACCCTATCCTCACTGTGAGCAAACCAGTACCCCTGGTACTCACTTACCAATGATGATATCTGAACTAAACCTTTGCAAGTTAATCAGCTAGGTCTATCCCATACTAGACATGTGGTTGTGCGGTAAGACTCAGATCAATGGCGCACAAAGTTAAGTCCTTAAATTTACCCAGGCGAAACATCCACATCCACACTTCTCCCCTTTACTGCACGATCATTCGCCCAAGTGAAAA
Organism: Dendrocalamus sinicus; assembly: GCA_036346575.1. NCBI lineage: Eukaryota > Viridiplantae > Streptophyta > Magnoliopsida > Poales > Poaceae > Dendrocalamus > Dendrocalamus sinicus. The sequence continues at coordinate 21,325,489 of CM070661.1, forward strand.
CCAAGTTTGTATAATCAACACCAATGACACTACCCATGTCATGGCACACAAATTTTTATAACTGTGGTTGACCACCACGTTCAAGTGTATCATTAAGTCAAGATTAATTAACCACATGTGATGATGAACCCTTTCGCAAAATAAGCAAGGCTAAGCATTCTAATCGTACCAACCCAATGTGAAAAATAACATAGCATCACTAATTAAATTCCCAACCTAAGGTGACAATGGCATCAAGGTATTCCAAAATATCAAGGAGGGAAATAACCAATTGGGACGATAACTACCAATACAAGGGTTTGAATAAAAATAGCGATGCAAGATAATTTAAAACAAAATAATTAAATAATAGATTGCAAACTGGGTTCAACATGATCAAAGGACACGACTTGCCTTGGCCTTGCTCAGTTAGGAATTCTTGATCTTCGAATCCGGCTTCAGCTCCTTCGAACGCGTGATCTAACGAGAGAGAAAGCGAAACGAAACACAAAAACAAATTCAAATAAAATCCAAATAAACTCCAAAAACTGCAAAACCAGAACCAAAAGATAGAGCTCAATTTTAGATGAATTTAGGAAAAGGAATCGGGTCAATCGGAGCTAGGACGAGGGAGAACGGGCCTCTGGAAAATTGGATCTAAAGAAAATCGGGGAAAATAGGAAATTGCACTGTGCTGTGGACCGGGCGCACGGGAAGCTGGGTCCACGGTGGACTCGGCGCATGGAACAGTGCGGGATGGCGGCTGCTGACACAGACGGCGGGGCTGACGTGGCGACTACGTGGCAGGACACGTGTGCGCCCGAGCTGACGTGGCAGGGTGACGGGGCTGACACGTGGCAGGCTGACGTGGCACTGGAACGGCTCGGTTGCTGAGGTGGCGGACAAGTGGCGCCGACGTGGCATGCCACATCGGATTTAGGGCTGACGTGGCTCGGCTTGCGTGGGTGCGCGGTCTACGGCTTACGGCTGACAAGCGGGCACCGCGTGTCAGCGGCTCGGCGCACGGTGGATCCGATATACGGGAAGGTGAGGGGTCGCGCCGCCGGGCGTCGGCTACGCGCGGCGATCGCGGGGACCGAGGCAGACGGCACGCACCGAGGCGGCGAGGCGCGGCCGCGGGTGCCGTCGGCGGCGGCTGCGGCGGATCCGCCGACGACGGCGGGCGGCGGTCGGTCGCGGCGGGCTGCGGCGGATCTCGGCGGCGACGGCGGGCGGCGGGTTCAACCGGCGGCGACGAGCGTCTTACCGGCGACGGCGGCGACGGCGCACGCACCGGCGGCGGCGAGGACGGCGAACTCGGCGAACGGCGAGCGACACGGCGACGGCGGTTACGCGCGCGCGCGCGCCGACGGCGGCGGAGCGGGCGCGAGGCTGCCGAGAGGTGCGGAAGCCGAGGGGTCCGCGGCGGGTTTTATACACGGTCATCGAGGCGTCCCGGTCGGATTCGGCGACGGCGCGGCGGAGTCCCACTCGGAGAAGTGGACGGAGTCCCGGGCGGAGACAACGCCTGACAGGTGGGCCCCACCTGTCAGCGGCACGGGAGAGAGAGCGGACGGGATGCGGGGGAGCGGGCACGGGGAGCGGCGGATCGGCGACGTGTGGCGCGCATCCAGCGGGGGAAGGCGGGCGCCGACGCGGATGTGCGCCGCGTGGCACGGGGGCGGGGCAGGCCGGCGGGTTGGCTGGGCCGGGTTGGCTGGCTTGGTGGGCTTCGGCCCACCGGCTAATTAGGGATTTCTTTTTCTTTTCTTTTTCCAGAAATTCAATTAAAGGATTTTGAGCCCTAGAAAATAGCAAATAAATCCAGAAAAATCCAGAAAAATTCCAATAAATTATTTGAGACACAAGGAACTCAAATAAAATACTTTTGGCACATGTTAATGTTTAACTTAATCATATTAAATCCTTTTTAATTAATGAAAATCCCAATTAAGCTTTAATTAATTCCAGAAAAATCCAAATGGTGAATTTTATTTTAAAAGCTTCAAAAAGGCTCTGAAAATCAGGATGTTACAAAAAGATCTCCATTCGCTGCCGGTCGAGCGGAGGAAGGAGATCAATCACAGCGAGGCGTTTGGATCCGGAGGAAGGGAAGAGGAAGGGAAAATGGGGAAAGGAAAAGAAAAGGAGTTCGTGGGGTGTTCATCATGTTCTTCAGCAATTCGTCAAGGGTAACCCCTGTTTTCCCCCAATTAGATGTATATTTTAGTTGTGGTAGCAATGTCGGTATTCTGGACTGCTGGGACAGATTTTGTTGGACGGCTGTTTTGGGGTAGTTTCGTGGGGATGCAGGTCTGGACTTCTCCTAGAGAGTTGTAGAGAACATCGTTATATTTCCATGAAGTGCTAGAACGTGTCAATCGGACCTTTGTAGCAGAAGTTATGATTTTTCTTGTAAGACTGTTCTGCAGATCGGGAGATTTTTGTCAGATTTTGGTAGATTGGATTGGGCGATTAGAAAAAGGGAGAATCAGAGGATCTCCATATTATGAAAGTTGTAGATAATTGTCGTAGATTTCCAGGAAGGTCAAGAAATTACAATTCAGACACTCGGGCTGGAAGTTATGGCATTTTTAGTGCTCTGTCTAGAGAACTCGACGTGAAATTGATGTTTTAGAAAATTGGATGGTCCGGATAGAAGATGGCCGAATCAGGGAGGATCACCAACTAGGTTTAGTTAGATAATTTAATTATCTTTCCAGAAAGTCTAAGAACACCCTATTCGGACTCCTGTACCAATAGATATAAATTTTTGAAGTTGACTGTCCACAGAGGGGGGCGGGATGACCTGTAGGATTTGGGAATTGGAACCAAGTTAGACGAACCTGTAGGATTAGAATTCTTTTATGATGCTTCCGTTCTTTATTTAATTATTATATCTATGAATGCTTTAGTAAACTTAAACCATTTTGCTTAGATTTTATTATATTTATGATGTTATTCATTTCTTCTATTTATGCTTGTTGCAACCTTTGTCTTGAACTACAATACAGGGGAGGTTCTGTCGAATTTTTTGTATGGCGTAGTTAGTTTATTCTTATTTTATTTCTAGTTTGGTAGCATTCCGGGTCATTGCTTGACTGGGGTGTTACATTGAAACTTATGGCTTTTGGCTGCGGTTTGTGGTTTTTAGGCTGTTCATACAAGAGATTATAAAGTAACAAAAACTCACGTGCGGTTTTTGCCAATATAAATGAAGTCGGTACAGTATATACTACAATTAACTAGTAGATTCTATCTTGAAAGAGCACTTCGTTTAAAAGCTAGTTACTATAGAAAAACCAAACGCTAAAGCTAAAAACTGAAAAAGAGACCTATATTTATTTGTTATTCACTGACACATGTAGTGTAATTGTTAATAGCCTAGCACATCAACACTAGAGTCTACACCGACAGTTTGTGGTTCGAATCCTGACAGGCGCGCCTTTTCGGAAATTTTTCTACATGTGGGTTTTGGCCAACGGGTTAACGACGCCGGTTCACAGGGAAACCGCCCGGCTGGTTCGTACCGGTTTAAAACAGGCTAATTGCATTTCTGACTATAAGTGTTGCCTGGACCGGACTAGGCTCTACGTTTGATTTTTTTTCCCGATCGGACCAGTCACTGGGGAGAATATGGTCCATTCAAATCAACTACCCCCAAAACAGGGGAGTAAGATCCTAGCAAAGCAGCTACGTACCTATCAGAATTAGGGAACGGGGCCATATTAGCACAGAATTAGCTACCTGTCATAAAACAAAAAATGCAGCGGAGGCGACGGCATGGCGACTTGGCCGTAAGATCGCGCCTTCTTAAATCTTAATGCACTGATCAAATCTCAGTTTTACACCTCCCGTGCATCCCGATCCTTTGATGCTCCCATGTCTTACACCTCAAAACACCATGCAAACGGTAACAAAAAATTTCAACAAAATTTGGTTAGAAAGGTCATGAGATGACAAGCATCACACAAAAATTAACAGAACTCGGTACAGACAAAATTCAATAATAATAATTTGATCTTTATTTTGTTCCTTTTGATTCTAAGTTCCTTTCCAACAGAATGCGCCTTGCCTCACACATGACCAGCCACACCTCTCGCTGTCTACGATAATCCGCCACTACCACGCTGTCCATCGAGCTGCACCACCAGGCTAGCCATCTCTAATTGCCTTCATGACAACCGCGTGCACCCTATGTGCGTCCACGACGGGCTACACCATCAGTGACTGTCCCTACGGTGAGAATGCGACCTAGCCAAAATTGGAGGATGGACGTCACTCAAATCCTGGCCACACCGCCAATACATGCCACACCACCTGCACCAGCCCTGGCTAGCCATGCTGAGGAGGAGAACGAACCTCCTGCCACCGCCACTGACACTCTACCTACTGGGCCTCACACCCTTGCATAGCCGAGGCTAGGCCTAACTAGCCATGTCGAGGAGAAGGATGTCCATGTCAGAGTGCCATTGGCCCAATCGCTCACTCCTATGTGGCCAATCAAGGCCTGGCTAGCCACATACACACCCACACATAGCCGCAACTAGGCTTGGCAAGCCACGCCAAGGAGGAGGACGACCTTGCCACTACAACTATCGACATTCTGCCCACCAAGCCACTCACTTGTGCGGCTGAGGCTAGGCCCAGCCAGCCACGTGCATACCTGCCACCGCCACCTACTTCTCTACCTCCAGCTGGTGCCTATTGACCGTCACCCTCGCCTTGCCAGCCCGGGTCCCACTATGGCTTTTGAAACCGCTTTTGGCGCTCCACTGTCAATCTCTGCCCACCTGTTGCAGCCTCTGCCCAACCTAACTCAACCCGCCATCTCCGTTGTGCCGCCTGTCACCCTCCTCCGTGCTAGTAATATGCCCTAGAGGCGATCATAGAGATAGTTGTATCACTTTGATATTTATGATATTTTGAATAATATGTTTATTTCGTCTTTTAAATAAATATCTTTTATATTGATCAACAAGTATGTGACTTGTTCATGGAATTTTTTATTCGCATGTTGATGTTATTCTAAATTATCCTCGATCTTATATCATTATGTGGGACAATTATTATTTATAGATCAACACATGTATTGATTGATGATCATATTTTACGGATCATGGATACAAGGATACCAATCAATAATATAGACACATATTAGAGAATATGGTATTGGATTGACCTACCATGAAAAACTACGAGAATTGTTATATTCTTAAGTGTCATTAGTTGTTCTCATACATAGTATATGTAGGATTCTTAGACCTAAAATTGTCATAGTTTTCTACATGTGTAATAATTTACTTAGGAGTTGCCAAACACTACTCTGTAACTGGATGGTCACAAATATACCTTTCGGGTTTACTATGAAATATACAAAGAAATGTGAGTGATCAAGATAGAATTTGCCCCTCCTATATAACGGAAGAGATACTTCTAGGTACCTCGATAGGTTGGATTAAGAAAGTGCATGGTCATACTAAATGTGGTTGAGAAATAATTATAAACTAAGTAACCCACTACAGGTTCGAGTAAAGTATCAAGCAGTCATAGGATGGCACGCTTCTCGTCTTGAGTTTGATCTGGTATATTGAGGCAAAGGGATCGGTATATAAACACTATATAGGTCTGTTCGATATGATCTTTTTGTATATTTAAGAGTCGTTGTGTCCTGCAAGGGACCATGCTGACTTATTGATCAAAAAGGAGTTTTTGCCCATGGTCGAATCTACATGAATTTACAGGGTCACACACTTAACGGGTTGTAATGATAAGAGTCTGGATGATTGTAACAGCCCAAATTTTTATGAAAATAAAAATAAGTAATTAAATAAATAAATATTGATTAAAATAAAATTTTAAATTAAAGTAAGTATTTTTGTGCCTAGATTTTAAATTTGGATTTGCCCTGAATTTCTGTATTGAAAAAGCTGGATTTGAAAAGCATTTTAAGAAAACCGAAAAATATTATTAAATAAATGGTATTTTGATTTTGTATAAAACTTCTATGTCAAATTAATTATCTGGATTTATTTGGCTCTTATTTGGTTTCCTGGATTTTTTTTGAGTTTAAAAATGTATTTTTGAAATTAAAAAGTATTTTAAATTATGAAAATTAAATACCAACATTAGTTGGAAATATTTTTATTAAGTCCAAAAAGTGTCCAGAAGATTCTCTGAATTTTGCTGGAATTTTTGGAGTTAATTTAATATTTTTCTGAGGCTTAAAGGAATTTCTGTGCTTTTCTGAAAACCTCAAAATCAGAAAATAAATTATAATTTCTCTCCCCTCCCCTCCGGCCGCCACGTGGACGGACAGATTACCGGCCACGTTGCCCCCGCTCCATCCCGCCTTGGCCCCCTCCGGGCCGTCCGATTTTCCCCGCCACGCGGCGCCATCCCGGCCGCCCGCGCCTCCCGCTCCTCTCTCTCCTCCTCCCCGGCCCCATCCGTCAGCCGCCTTTCCCCCTCCTCTCTCCCACTGCCACCCTGGGCCCGCCTGTCGGGTTCATCTTCCCCGCGTGCCCGCCCCTTCTTCCCCGACCGCGCCGCCGCCAGGCCGTTGCGCCTCCTCTGCCCTACCCGGCGCCTTCCCCCTCTTCCGCCCGCGCCGTGCGCCACGCGCCCACTCCCTGCCCATCTCGCGCCCGTTACCCCCACCTCCCCCACTCCGCACGCCCCCGATTTCCCGAAACCGCCGCCGCCTCGCGCTCCACTCCGGCGACGAATTCCCGCGCCACCCTCCCCTCCCCGAGCCTATTTAAGCCCTCGCCCGGCTCCTCCCCATCTCGCTCCATCCCGCTCCGCCCTCGCCCGCTTCTCCCGAGCTCTCCCTCGCCCTCGCGCCGTGTGCCTTGCCGCCGCCGCCGCTAAAATTGCTCCGGCGAGCAATTGCACCCGGTTCGATCCCTCTCGCACCCGGCCGACGCCACCCCGACCTTCTCCGCGCCATGCCGAGTCTCCTCCGCCTCTCCCCCGTGCTCAAGCGCCGTCGATGAGCCCCGCCGCCGAGCTCGAGCGCGCCGCCGCTGCCATCGCCGCGGCCATCTCCGTGCCCGCCGAGCTCGCGCTGTATAGCCGAGACCGTCATGATCTCCTCTCCATTCCCACCTCGCGCCGGCCGCCGACCGCTGCTCGCGGCGAGCCCGCCGCCCCCGAGCTTCCCTCTGGCCGGCCTCCCACGTCGGCGTCCCGTGCCTGCGTTGCGGCTGACTTGGCGCCACGCCAGTGCCACCTCGGCCGCTCCTGCCCTGTCGGCTGCCACGCCACCACCCCGCCACCTCAGCACCTCCCCTCGGCCGTGAGCCCAGTCCATGGACCAAGGGCCCACTTGTCGGCCCCTCTCCCCCTATTTCCAATAGGAAAATAATTCGGCCCAAAAAGTAAATCCCAAGCTGACACAAGGCTGACGTCATAAATTCCTTTTTCAGTAGAAAAATAAATCCAAAAATCAGTCTTTTTCCTTTTTCCCTCTTTTCAAATTTCCCGAAGCCCGTTCTCCTTCGTTCTAACTCCGATTTGGCCCATTCAAATTTCTAAATTCATCAAAAATTCCCCTCTACCCATTCCTAGCCTCAATTTGAATTTTTAAGTTTTTTTGAATTTATTTGAATTTGGTGGGTTATTTTCACGTGTAGACTTCGACGATTCGGGAGATTTCTTCGACGAAGATTCAAACCAAGTTGAAGAGCAAGGCAAGTCACCCTCCTTGATCATGTTGATACCAGTTTTCAAAATAAAATTATGTGGATTTAAATTATATTGCATGCATATTTTTATTCAACGTATTTCAATTCAGTTTTAAATTTAGTTATTGCCTACTTGTTAATCCCTCCTTTGAATTTGAAATCCTCAATACCTTGTCACCCTAGAATCAAACTCTAGTTAATACATTAGTGTTGGCTAGAGAGTTTATTCAAATGCTTAGCCCTGCGAAGTTATATTATTTGTTTTTGGGATACCTTTTCGCATAAAATGATGATCCCTTTTTACATAAAATGACTTGAACTCTTGACTTTGGTGAGTCAAGGAGTGTTATGAAATATTTTGAAAAAAAAATATAAAACTGGTTTAGACTTAGGCAATTGGTTAGAGTGGTGGGTGCAGGCATGCCCTGTTGGTTGGAGCTGCAGTGGTTGATTGTCGTGCACGGGGGTATGTGGTTGGGCCTGAGTCAAATTAAGGACCGGTCTGTGAGCTACTGTTGCAAAGCCCTAATCGTACTACCACATGGCTGGTATGGGACAGCCCTGGCTGAATAATTTGTGAAGTCCCAACCTGAGTCAAGTCGTAGGTTGAAAGTGAGCGTGGTTGGTGCCATGTGAAGTCTCACTTGGGCGAGCGTGGTTAAGCCATGAGAAGTCTCGTCTAGGCTCAAGAGGGGTCCTGCGGTGGATTCTCATCGGGTGAAACCTTAGAGTTGGCTCGACCAGGTTGAAGGCTTTGCATTGTAAAGGCCTTGTCACGACTCCCCACCGCACACCTAAGGAAGTGTGTAATCTAGTGGTATAACGGGATGATCGTGTCTTGTGGGTAAAGCTATACAACCTCTGCAGAGTGTATAATCTATCCTGGATAGCCGTGCCCACGGTCATGGGCATGCTGAGTAAAAGTTTTTCATGGATTAGACTTTGTTTTTTTCAAAATATTTATGAAAACCTTGCGGATGGATGGAATCCGTGAGAGATTGAAATCTGGTGAATGGATGGAATTCATCAGAGTTGCGCAGTGAAAGCGTGTGGATGGATGGAATCCATACGTGAGCTTTTGGAAAAGATGGTCCGGGTGGGATGCCTGTGGATAGGTTGGTGTTTGGTCGGAGCCGACACTGACGGTATTATTTTCAATTACAAGTATTGTTTTATCTACTGTATTAAATTCAGCAATTTTAATCTATTATTATATTTCTTAAATGCTGTTTTATGCAAACTAACCCTATAAGCCTTCCATTGAAGCCTTTATCATTATATTGCATTTTCCCGGGTGATTTGCGGAGTACAAGTTTGTACTCAGCTTGCTTTTTCACACAGAGAAGGAAGACGTCAACTACGGTGAGGATCTGGATGAATAGGCCGCGTCTTACTGTCGTTTGCCTGTGGGTAGGCTCAGTGGGCTTCTTCCGCTTCGGTTTTTCTTCCGCTGCTTATTACTTAATTTTGGCTTATGTGCCGTTGATGTAAACTTTGGCATTCATGCCCATATTCAGTTAATAAAGGTCATTATGGTTGATATTTATCTTTGTTGTACGCTGTGTGCACTAGCTGATCCTGGACTAGTGCGATTGACACAGAGGATCCTGGAGTCGTTACTCCGGGTTCCGACAAAGGTGGTATCAGAGCCATGACGATACTAAGACGCGACCGTAGGTAGAATAGAATGGTCAGACCTTAAGGATTTATTTTTATAACCAGTACCTTCAAAGTTTTGCTTATCCTTACCTCTTAATCTTTTCCTATCCTTATCTCAATCCTTTCTTGTCTTTATGCCATTTTTGAAAAACCTATTTCTTCATCTTTCCTTGTTCCAAAACAACTATAGAAGGAAACAGTTGGAATTCTTCGACGCTGTCGCCACTTCAACCTTCTCATGGAGGGATCTCGTGTTGTATCTCGAGAGCCATGAAGGATGACTCCAAGACGACCTTTACCCCTTTAGGATCAGTTGTTAGGCTAGTTAATAAAACGTCGTTATGAGCTGTCAAGTTTTCTCATTTTGTCGGCAGCCATAACTATTGCTTATTATGAGGTTAATAAAAGCTAAAATTTTGCTTTGGGTTGCACAAAATATCCCCTATTCCTCCCTTTGCCTTGAGTCTCCTCTTTCCTAATCTTTGGGAGCATCAAGCTGGAGCACTGACTGCCAACAACCTGCAGTGTCCAAAAGTATTTTAAATTATGAAAATAAAATACCAACATTAGTTGGAAATATTTTTATTAAGTCCAAAAAGTGTCCAGAAGATTCTCTGAATTTTTCTGGAATTTTTTAAATTTTGATTTGCCCATTAACATATATGATTACTTTTGGGTTAATAATATAAGAAGCTTTTATGATCACTGTTGTTTTATAACATTAATTGTGCAACAACGAAGAACTGTTAAAACGGATGACATATACATACCATGCATACACCTTGGCTTCTTTGTTACCATACTTTCAGCTTATCAAAAGCCGAGGACGGCTTTATTTTCAAGAAGGGGAGAATGATAACAACATATACCCTATGGATATAATCATATTTGCTATACTTGTTGTTCGAATTACAAGAGCTCCTACGCACCACTTAAATTATCAGGTGAGTTCGTTTCAAACAGGTTTCACTTTGTTTGACAAAGAACTTATGATATTACATAATGAGAGTTTGTTGCGTTTGTTATCATGTACCGAGATTTATGATCAAGATCATACAATACGTGAGGCTACACAAATGTTAAAACCGAGGACGGTTTTCTATCAAGAAGGGGAGGATGATGTGACCACGCCACAAACACACACGACAATAGCGCCCAATATCAAGATTGAACTAAAGGTGAATTCGTTTCTTCAGCTTAAACATATTTTAAATGAGAATATGATGCTACCTAATGATGAAAATATATATTTTGACAGCACCACGTTATCTTTACATCAATTCAAGTAAGAGTTCAAGTTGGACATGTTTTGGAATCCAATTCGGCCTCTAGATCAATTCGGATTCAGCCTGACAAGCCCAACTTCAAATGTACATAACTTTCACATACGAAGTCCGTTTGAGGTCCATGCATACTTGTTTGAAAGCTTTGCTTATCCTATTTCCAATGGATCTAGTATCACCTCTAAATTCCTTCTGTGCGCACCGTAATCATCAAAAGAGTTCTTGTTGGACACGTACTGGAATCGGATTCGGACTGCTGCAATGGTGCAAGTTTAAACGGGCATAACTTCTTCATACGGACTCCGTTTGGGACGTTCTTGTACTTCATGGAAAGCTTATCAAGTCTACTTTCCAATGGATCCAACCTCATCTTCAAATTCCATCCGAGCCGGCTGGAATCCTCAAAACAATCCACGTAGATTTCTGAGTCCGAGTCAAAAGGGTGTTGCGCCACCTCCACTTGGGCCCATGGGCCTTGTAACCCTAGGGTGTACCCTATGGGACGCCTCCCCTGGTTGTTTTCACTATATAGGAGCCACCGTCTCCCTTTCTAGGACGGAAGTTTTGTTTAGATTAGTTTAGCCCCATGTGCAAACTCCACGTTGTCTCTTGTGTCGGCTAGACCAACAGATTTGTGTTACAGAACCTCAACTCCTTGTGCGACTTTTATATCTAGGAAATTTCAGGTTGCTCACTATCCTTGTTCTTGCGTGTTCTTCGGTTGCATGCAGGAATAGACCTTCGTGGTCAGGTCAACCGCGTTCTTGGCACGGTTGATAACATCTTGGGGTTGGTTCAGCGGTTGCTAAGGCGCGAGCGTCGTCGTACGGTTGTAGTCAGATTGTGAGAGTCACCTCTACCAAAATCGAAGTTATCATCCTATCGGAAGATCGGGACCCCATCGCCTCATCAGTTGGTATCAGAGCTTCAGTTGACCGGTAGGAATTTCTTGTATCCCTAGTTAGTAGATTGGTTTTTATTTCCTATAGTCCAGAAAATTGCCCCAAAAAAAGAGTTAATTCCCGCTGTCCAAACCCCGTTGTGCCTTTCAATCTATTAGTTTTGGTTTGCTAAATTGAATTTGTGTCCGTTTTAGCTTTGTCTAGTTGCTGGTCATATCTTTGTTCCTATAAAAATCCAAACAAAAAAAATTCCCCCACCCCAAACCCTAATTCCAATTTCGGCTGATTTTTCCTTTCTCTGCAGCCGCCACCAAAAAAAGCCATAACTTTTGATTCTGAGATTATTTTTGAGTGAGACCACTGCCATTGGCTTCAAAACTTCATTGTCCATCTATCTGTCAAATTTCACATCTTTCCAACAAGGCAGTTAAGAGATATATGCGGTGAAAGTTGACCTAAAATACCAGATTGAATCTGCAACAGTCGGCACTTGTGAATTTTGTGCAAATTTTTCGGTCGGTTTCCAAAACTTGGCCTCAACACAAAAGTTGTAGAAAAAGCCGTCAGAAAACTGAAAAACAAGAATCATTGAAAGAAAGGCAACTGACAAAAAGTTACGGCCGAAATACCGACGTGCTGTCCAGTGGACAGAAATCTTCAGTTTCCATGTTTTGGGTCAATCCTTATGCTCTTCAATTCCAGATTGCATTCAATTGAATTATTTTGCATTTACCACTCCTATACATTACCATACACATATTTGAGCCTTCTTCCATCCTTGGTTAATCAGCAACATAGGTTAAGTGCTAGATACGAACTATAATTCAATTCTGTGCAATTTCTGAAATTAATTGATTGTTTTCCTTTGCTACAAAATACATAGCCTATCCAAGCTCCACTTTTCTACTAACCGAACAGGTCTCGCTGTACCTTGCAATCGCTTTACTCATCACTTGAGTTAGATTTATCACGAACCAGCCACCGGTTGCACCACCTGTTTGCTTTGGTAAGAACTTGTAAGAATTTGGTAAGAGCTTGAGAGATGCGTGACTTGATTTGAGCCTCCATAACCTAGTAGTTGATAGGAACATTTACTTGTGATTTGTTTCCTTGTTTTCTACTAACAATGACAGGCTTAAGAAAATTGGTAGATTATGATATCATCGCGGGCAGATTTGAACTTGAAGGGAAACAATTACCGGTATATATCTTCCCACTCACCGCTGAGAGTACGTCGTCGGACTACTTCTTGTGGGTTACTATGATGGATAGCTACTTTGAAAGACAAGATCTTGATCCTTATGAGAAGATGAGCATGGCAAGGACGGCGCTGATTGGTGATGTTCAACATTGGTGGTCGAATCTTGAGTTCCACTACATCTACACATGGGAGGAGATGAAGAAGAAATTGCAATATCGTTTTGTACCTCCACCACCCACGGTCACAAGCGAGGTGCAATCTGAGGTAACTAAAAATATTGATATTGTTTTGGCTCCTACTCCATCTACAGATATCACCAAGATACTTGAAGAGGTGAAGAATGATCTGGTGCATCTTGTGCCATTAGAGGAGAAGTTTGAGATACCTACAGTATCTAATGAGGACGATAATGACAAAGGTACTGATTTGGTGCTACAACAAAACATAGATCAACCTTGTGAGTATATACCTGCTGTAGTGCAATCTTTTGATATTCCTTGTGTTGACTTGAACGAACCATGTGCTGATCTAAATTCTCATAATTTTGCACATGTTGAATTAATTACACATAAGGAAGTATTTGATAGAATATCCCCTGCTGATGCATTGTGCTATATCAAGCTTAATGAGGCCGTTAGTTTGGATTGTGCTATGGAGAAAGTTTCTGAACTTGCATGTTCGAAATTCTTGTTTAGTGCCTACACCTCTGGGTATAAGTTTAATTTGATTGGAGATTATGGTGTAGGAAATCAATTTCTTGTATATCGAATATGCATAACTTGTGATCACATGGATGAATTGAAGCTTGTTGTTTTGAACAACAACTCTTGTATGCTCAATCTTGTTCATTATGAAAGAAAAATAAAATTTAGTGATCATTCAATGCCTATGTGTTCTTCTCTTGTTGAACCATCTAACATTGACAATCTGAATAATGAAATTGATGTATGGAATAACTTGCAAATCTTTTCACCCATAATAGATGAATTTGCTATTGCTCAATTGAAATCTGATTACATGAAAGAACTTTGTTTGATTCCAAAAGTTGTAGCTTTACCCATATGTGCCACCACTACAGGTATACAACTTCGAAGATTTGAATTGCATAGATGCTTCACTTACATTTGCAAAACAAGTTGCAATAATTGCTGTGTGAGAAATTTTGATTTGCCCATTAACATATATGATTACTTTTGGGTTAATAATATAAGGAGCTTTTATGATCACTGTTGTTTTATAACATTAATTGTGCAACAACGAAGAACTGTTAAAACGGATGACATATACATACCATGCATACACCTTGGCTTCTTTGTTACCATACTTTCAGCTTATCAAAAGCCGAGGACGGCTTTATTTTCAAGAAGGGGAGAATGATAACAACATATACCCTATGGATATAATCATATTTGCTATACTTGTTGTTCGAATTACAAGAGCTCCTACGCACCACTTAAATTATCAGGTGAGTTCGTTTCAAACAGGTTTCACTTTGTTTGACAAAGAACTTATGATATTACATAATGAGAGTTTGTTGCGTTTGTTATCATGTACCGAGATTTATGATCAAGATCATACAATACGTGAGGCTACACAAATGTTAAAACCGAGGACGGTTTTCTGTCAAGAAGGGGAGGATGATGTGACCACGCCACAAACACACACGACAATAGCGCCCAATATCAAGATTGAACTAAAGGTGAATTCGTTTCTTCAGTTTAAACATATTTTAAATGAGAATATGATGCTACCTAATGATGAAAATATATATTTTGACAGCACCACGTTATTTTTACATCAATTCAAGCAAGAGTTCAAGTTGGACATGTTTTGGAATCCAATTCGGCCTCCAGATCAATTCGGATTCAGCCTGACAAGCCCAACTTCAAATGTGCATAACTTTCACATACGAAGTCCGTTTGAGGTCCATAAGTACGTGTTGGAAAGCTTTGCTTATCCTCTTTCCAATGGATCTGGTATCACCTCTAAATTCCTTCTGTGTGCACCGTAATCATTAAAAGAGTTCGTGTTGGACACGTACTGAATCGGATTCGGACTGCTGCAATGGTGCAAGTTTAAACGGGCATAACTTCTTCATACGGACTCCGTTTGGGACGTTCTTGTACTTCATGGAAATCTTATCAAGTCTACTTTCCAATGGATCCAACCTTATCTTCAAATTCCATACGAGCCGGCCGGAATCCTCAAAACAATCCATGTAGGTTTCTGAGTCCGAGTCAAAAGGGTGTTGCGCCACCTCCACTTGGGCCCATGGGCCTTGTAACCCTAGGGTGTACCCTTTGGGATGCCTCCCCTGGTTGTTTTCACTATATAGGAGCCGCCGCCTCCCTTTCTAGGACGGAGGTTTTGTTTAGATTAGTTTAGCCCCATGTGCAAACTCCACGTTGTCTCTTGTGTCGGCTAGACCAACAGATTCGTGTTACAGAACCTCAACTCCTTGTGCGACTTTTATATCTAGCAAATTTCAGGTTGCTCACTATCCTTGTTCTTGCGTGTTCTTCGGTTGCATGCAGGAATAGACCTTCGTGGTCAGGTCAACCACGTTCTTGGCACGGTTGATAACATCTTGGGGTTGGTTCAGCGATTGCTAAGGCGCAAGCGTCGTCATACGGTTGTAGTCGAATCGTGAGAGTCACCTCCACCAAAATCGAAGTTATCATCCTATCGGAAGATCGGGACCCCATCGCCTCATCACTCACCTTGCTTTTTCCACACAGAGGAGGAAGACGTCAACTACGGTGAGGATCTGGACGAATAGGCCGTCTTCATCGCCGCTTGCCGTGGGCGAGCTCGATGGGCTTCTTCCGCTTCCGTTTTTCTTCCGCTGCTTATTACTTAATTTTGGCTTATGTGCCGTTGATGTAAACTTTGGCATTCATGCCCATATTCAGTTAATAAAGGTCATTATGGTTGATATTTATCTTTGTTGTACGCTGTGTGCACTAGCTGATCCTGGACTAGTGCGATTGACACAGAGGATCCTGGAGTCGTTACTCCGGGTTCCGACAATGATAGACTCCGAGTGGGATACGATCTCTTCTCATATTAGATCTGGTTGGAGGCTCTCCGAGTGGGGATATGATCTCGTATTTGATATAGATCTAATTAGAGGCTTTTCGAGTTGGATACGATATCTAATCATACCGGATAAGAATCCGATTGGAGGCTACATATTAAGAGAAGCGCAGGGCTAAGGGGGCATCCCGAGACACACCTATTGGAACACTAGTCGCCACCTATCAAAACCCCTGCCATGCGTGCTGGTACTAGCATACCGACAAATAACGTTCCATCCTTGGACGTGTGGACTTCAGTAGAGACACTATTGCGACTGCAGCGTTGATCGGGATGATCGCGAGGAGATGATTGGCTAGAGAATCGACTACTTCTACTATACTGATGTGTGCTACATTGAATGGGCCACTTCAACTCCACTTTCACTACACTGTGAGTCTTGTGGTAACGATCTATGATCCTTTACTCATATAGATTCGTGGTTTATATGGTAGAAAATTTAAATCTATGCTAGTGTAGGCTACCCGTATTCCAACACTCCAAGCCCACCAACAGTATACCGCCGCCGCCGCCCACCGTCAGGCCGCCGCCGCCCACCCCTTCCTCTACCACCAGGGTGCATAGTGAATCCCATCTAACCTCAGCAAATCTTAACCCTAAATCTCATCATCAGTGGCCGTAGTTACTAGGGAAGTGGTCGTCGTGGGAGAAGCAGCAGTGAAGAGGTGGGTACCGGTGGATAGGATGGGGGAGAAGAGAACGAGAGTTGGTAGGGGAAGCTCGTTTGAGCGAGGTAGCTCCTAGTAGGTAGAAAACTTTTCCCTTTATATTATTATCAGTATAGCGTTCTAAGAACAATGCACAAGTGGTGACGTACCAGCACAGCGCATATCCTCCGGGCGAACCTTCAGCCCAATTCTGAACTTACGCCTCACCACAGCCCACTCAATCACCTGAGCCCAGCCTAGATTGGCATTTGGCCCATCTAAAAGAGTCGAGCAGAACCTGATCTGACGAATTCCATCTGGTCTTTGTCACATCCCAATATCCCATGATAAAAGTTGTACAGCAGAGTACCAGCTTGTTGGGCCATCTGGTCAGCTCGAAGGAAGGCGCTACATGAGAGAATTTCAGTCTCATAAACAAGCTGCTCTCTAATCTGGTAATTGCTCAAGGAGTAAACTGTACACAGGTGAAAAGAAGTGCTCAGGTGAGGAAAGGACCGAAATGGATTCCTCCATGCCCAGGTGTGATGAAGTTGAATGTAGATGCTTCTTTGTCACGAAATGACACAAAAGGCGCTGTGGCTGTAGTCTGCAGGAATGAACGAGGAGATTTTGTGGCTGCTACCGTGATGGTGTGGCCAAGAATTTCAGAGCCAGAAACTCTTGAGGCCATGGCGTGTAATGAAACCCTAGTGCTCGCGGAAGACTGTGGTATGCGGAATATCTGTATGGCGTCGGATTGTCTCAGAGTGGACAATAATATCCATGAGATGGCGTGTTGTGCATATCAAGGAAAGGCAGACAGCCTTAGAAAGTGTGCAATTTTTACACGAAGGTAGGGAATCGAATTTGGAAGCTCATAGTTTAGCTAAATTTGCTTGTACTCTTAGAGAAGGACGGCATGTTTGGCTTACTTCCCCCTGTAATGCTGGATGTAACTCTGAATAAAGGCCCTGCCTTCTTCTAAAAAAGAAAAGAAAAAAGAGTACCAGACAACATGCATTATCCACTTAGAACCAAACTGTAAATTACCTTTTTTTTAATAGTGTTCGTCCCAATTTCATTTACGAAACCACAGGCTCTACATAGTACAGCAACAAAGAGAGAAAAAAAAATGAGATTTTTTGGGAATGGACAGCATCTGCCATTCTGATACGCTACTGGGAGCAGTCTTCAGACATTCAGACAAACGACATGCTCCTGACAAAACTAGCTACCAGAGCCAAAATATGTCTTCATCCCAGTTCAATTCGACGAATTGCCGGAGCCCATCCATGCGCGCGCTGAAAAACATCAGAAGCCGCCCTCCAAATCTGCTGCGATCCTTGACATATAGTAACTCACGCACCACTTCCCCTTGGAAACGAGCCCACAGACAGTGTTACCGGGACTTAGACATGGGTGTCGCAGTCTGACTTGAATTTAGATATCCGATTCGGCAAATTTTAGAAAATAAGATTCTGAAATTTGCCTAATATATATTTTATTTTTAAATTATATTGAATATATTTTAGATCAATAGATAGGATATAAATACATATCTTCAAAATTAGGGTGCTATGACTACTATGCATCACCGTGGATGTGTAGAATCAAACTGCATAAAAAACGGAGCTCCGGAGGTCCAAATCAGAAGAAATTCATTGAGGGAGAGATCTATTTGTAATTTTCAGGAACTCTAAGGACTAAATCACAATAGGAAAAAAACGCTGAGCCGGTCCTTTTCTTCTTCCTTTCTCTCTCTCTCTCTCTCTCTCTCTCTCCCCCCATTTCCTTCACCTTCACTAGCTACCTCCCTTGTTCCTTTCTATCCTTTCCTCTCCATTTCCCCATTTCCTTCACCATCACCGCCCACCTCCATTCTCTTCTTCCTTTCTCTCGTCGGCACCATCGGCCTGACACGCTGCCTAACCGCCTAGCCATCGGATCCTGTGGCTTGCCTCACCGCCTAATGTCTCCCTCACCGGTGGCCACAGGAGCGACAGTGGCGGGATTTGATGTGGGAAGTCCAGATTCGACGACGACGGCCACGAGAGCTGCGGTTGTGGCTGGCCTAGCGGGATCCAGGCGGGAGGAGGCATGGCACAGCGCGGGCGGCCAAGAGACTCGCCGGAGAAGATTCTAAGGCGTGTCGCCTTGTGAACACACATTGACACTAGGACACTGTCGACGTGGGAAAAATATCGGACACACGTGTCCAAGTAACACTACCCACAGATTGATCCACTTCGATGTGCTGGTGTTGTGGTTATAGACCAAACAGAGAGAGGTGTATGATAGTGGAGAGTTAGGCGAGCAATACTTAGGGTTTCCCCCATGGCTATATATATATATATATATATATATATATATATATATATATATATATATATATATATATATATATATATATATATATATATATATATATATATATATATATATATATTGGGAGTGTTTTTATAGTGGTACCCTTACATTTTAATATCCCTTTCAAGGGCATTTATGCCATTATACATGTCCCACTTTGGGCCTTACAGCCTTCTAACAGGCCGGCTGGACTTAGGTGGGGCCACCTCTACAACAGTTGGCTTTTCAATTTTTGGAGAAGCCAAAAGCCAAAAAAAACACCCCTAATTGTCTTGACGCGCATCTTAAGTGCTTAGGAGTAATTGCAACAACAACGAAAAGTAGCATGCCAAATTTAAGAAGAGAATGGAGCAATGTGTGTAACGGTAAATGCTTAGTCAGTTAACTTTCTTTGTACAATTGGCATGCCTTTTGTTGATTGTAGGAAAAAAAAACAATATTCAAGGAAGAATTGTGTACTTCAACGGGAAGTTGTGAAATCATCTTCTCAATATTGATTTCTTCATGTCGTTACAACACTAGAATGTTAATCGATATGTCTTGCGACGCCAGACACAGTAACCATTTGTCACCACTAATCGCATAACATGTGTCCTTTCAAAGGTATGCTATGATTACTCAGGAACACTTTTGTTTGAGCTCCCAATCAATGTTAAAACAAAATCCAAAACACATTGTGAAGGTAGCTCATATCATACATCTATTTAAAAATTCAAGTTCAAATTCAGTTCTGCTGTGGAAACAAAATGGGGAAATCCCTAACAAGATACAACTGAAAAGGAAAGGGAAAAACAAGGAGACTAAGGGGCTGTTTAGTTGCTAGCCACACTTTGCCAATAAAAATTGCCACACTTACCTAAGTTGAGGTGTTCAAATTCTTTGCCACACCTTAACAAACCTAAGGGAATCTTGCCACACTTTTTTGAGTCATTGACGCGTGAAACCTAGTTTGCTGGAAGAGAATCTTACCACAACTGTGGCTGCAACCAAACAGCTCCCAAAGTTGGTCAAACTTGCCTAACTTTAGGCGTGGTAAACTGTGGCTGGCAACCAAACAGCCCCTAAATTTCTATTGAGGCCCTGTTTGGCAACTTGAGAGAAAATGCCCAGTGGGACTGGGGACTAATCCCACAAGGGATTTTGGTGGACACCACAACACCACGAGGATAATCGTCCACAGGAGAGATAATCCCGTTGTGTGTTTGGAGCATAAATAGAAAAATCCCGGCCACAAAAGAATTCCGGGAAATTGCAAAATGGAAACCAGAATAACACTCACACGTTTTCAAACAACTAGTTGAGTGTCTGTGTGTTGCAATAAAAATGCAAATGTATATGTTAGACTATGATGCACTGATACGCTATATTGGTACGGCGATACGATGTCTTGCAAAAACATTACGTAGGTACAACTACGTATATTTATATATCTTTATGTAGATCATGCTGAACAAAATGAGTCTGCTTGAGGCCATATGTACTTAGCATGGATGATCAGCCTTAACATTTCTTTCGAAGTTACAGAAATGTAAACATCACATACCAAATGTTTCTAAAGTAATTAAACTTTGATTGGAAATATCAAAAGGGCCTCTTCATAAGCCCTACCTCTTGCTGCAGCCACTCATTTTGCTCTTTAATTTTTCCTTCTCAGCGACAAGCTGGTACCGTGCTTAGGAATTATTGCAAGTGGGGCAAAAGGTAGTGCTCTAAGACCGCTTAAACCTTATGATTTCATCCTTCATAATATCACTCCACAAAATTGATTGAAGTATAGCAAAATGCTGCAGCAATATATAGTACTTTGTTCAGAACTTGAACAAGCACAGGGTTATTCTCCGAGAACAAGGCTGAGTGCCATCCATTATAGCAAGGAGAGTATACGATTGCCTCTCAAAACCTGAACAAACATGCAGATAATCGTAGAACATTAGCTTTAGGAGTACAACAAGCTTCAGATCCATGGCATGTTACTTCAAAGGAAAAAGATCTTTTTTTGCATTGTAAATCAAGGAAAATCTTTAATAGTAAAATATCATGTACACTACAGAATATTACAGAAATAGATTGGGAGTAGAAATTGACATCTGCATAGCACATGTCAGTCTGGTAACCCAAGGGAGATATTATTGACAGTTTTAGCATACACCAAGAGAAAGTCAATAAAAGAAAGCATAACAATAACAAATAGCTACTTGCCTATTTCTAACAAGGTTATGTTCATTTAGGGGTGACATTTTGTAACACTCCGGCCCTCTACAGGGCCCAAGATGCTACCATCACACACTTACCAGCTCAATGGGGAGCATCCAACATACGAATATAGGATAATTGCAATAAGCCAACTAACTTCATATTGCACATAATTGGAACACAAATAAAACTCTGATCTCCATGACCATGGAGACCCATCACCATGGCTCACAAGCAAATTAAACTAAACAGCGAGTCGCAAAGAACTTAACACTAGTTAAACATAATAACTCAGTGTAAGGCTAAGCTGTTATTTCATATATGCAGTACTAAAAGGACTATTCCCATTCCATGCATGTTGCCATCATTCACCTAAAAACAAAAACAGAGCAACGGTGAGTCTGGAGACTCAGTAAGTACACGATAAAATAGCAACATCACTTTAGCAATTTAATCGATTTCATGAACTGTAAGTTGTAAATCAACTCTATGACTGTAAATTGTAAATCAAGTCCGTAACTGTAAACTCATAACTCTCTGTAACCACATCACTTTCTCTGTCACTTTCATGCAATGCAATACCATGCAATGCATCTATAACTATAGCTTATACCAGTATAGCAGAGAGTACACCCGTCGATGTCACCCTCTTCCTCCATCCCGTGGAGGTGCCTACCTCTATAGGTCTTATTCCAGAGCACTCCAGACTAGTCATATGACTTTCTTACTAACTTGGCTCTTATGCATTTTGCATGATGCAATATTTTTCAAATGTAGATGTCTAATCATAAGCAGTACTCATCAAGGTATGATTAACTTATAATCATATACATTATCTCATAAATACTATAAATCGTAGCATGGAAACACGACTAACAAACATTCACATAGTTCATTGTTCTACCATGCACTTGCCATTAATCTGGCGGACGGTGCGTGGACGGCACCAGACTTGAACCGCCACCTGAATAAGCATTAATGATTTTTAATTCATTGCTAATGCTATACATTCATATACAAGCAAATAACATCGCTCTAACGCCCAACCGACATAACCAATTTCTATCCCACCACGTAACTTCCCATTGTCCCAGTGCTTAACCAATCCGAACATTTAGCGATTTTGCCATTTACACTCACGGATCAATTCTACACACTTAATCTCCCTCCATCCCTTCCTTCTCTCTTTCCCTCTCCCACCACGGATCAGCCAAATCAACAGTGGTAACACCGATTTCACCATCCCAGCATTCATATTAGTAAGTGACCTCTTCTTGGCCACATGAATCAATTCTAACAATTGGCATAATGACTTATGAAAAATTCAGTGAATAAGCAGGTAGAATGGTTTTTGAGGCGTTACCCTAGCCCCGAGCGACTGGATCGGGCACTGCCTTCTTTTCCTTAGCCGGATCTAATAGATCTGGCGGTGGGTCAGACTTTCCTTTTCTCATCATCCTCTATTCCTTCTCTCTTTTTCTTCTCTCTCTCTCTCTTTTTCTTCCACGGTCGGCTCCTTCCTCCTTCTCTTCTTTTCCTTCACGTCGTCAGCTCCCTCCTCCTCCCTTCTTCTCCCACTCCTTTTCCTCACGGTTGATGCCCTCTCCTTCTCTTCATCACCAGGACGGCGACCCTCCTTGTCCTCCTCTTGGCTGACCAGAGTCGATATGATTGTCCATGCGCGGTGGTCCATAGATGGGTTTATGATCGCTAATCTGTGATCATGTTTTTATGATTGAATCATGACTTGCCTCTACCGGTCGGTTTTCCACCATCAAGGCAGACAATGAAGGTATAAATCCATGGAGCATGCGAAGATCAATTTTGGTTGATCAAATTGGAGTTGCGATCGAAAAGGATTAATTTGATTAATCCAATACGATTTGCATGGATGAAACAATAGATTGGATCTACGTAGTCCAAAAATTTTCAAAACAGGGGCTACCGTCCCTGTGACCCGAAGGGATTTTCAAACCTGCCGCCCCTTAAACCCCGCTAAACAGGACCTTTGTAACTATGATAATAACTTAGTATGTTAGATAGAATACGACCCTATGCATATTTGTTTTGCAAGGCTATTGTGAATAGTATGGCCCATTATGTATGTGAATGATGTACGAGATGCTTATATGTATGTAATATTCATGGCCTACGTGTCATGTTTATTGCAGCCCAAGGCTATCTATATTTATATAATGACCTACGTGTCAACTTGTGATGCTTCTTCACTCCTTGTAACCTTTACTAATACATGCTATAAGTGTCTTATCCAGTCTCACCGTTGTGCCACAAAGGTGGCGCTACCACCGCCGCTCTATTGCTGATGATATCCGGCTGCCATCCGATGCATCCAGCTTGTTCCTTGACGACACCGAATACTGCCATGAGCTAGCGCCTCCGTTGTAACACATAGGTCGAATGCAGAACACACTCTTGTCGTAAGTGTCTTAAGAGTGTCTTCTGCATTCTCACCGTCATGCCACAAAGGTGGTGCTACCACCGTCTCTCCATTGCCGGTGATATCCCGTCGCCATCCGATGCATCCAGCTTGTTCCTCGACGACACTGACTACCACCGTGAGCTAGCACCTCCGTTGTGATACCTCAGTTGACTACACAACACACTCTTGTCGTAAGTGTCATAAGAGTGTCTTGTGTAGTCTCACCGTCGTGCCACAAAAGTAGTGCTACCGCCTCCTCTCCATTGCCGGTGATATCCGGCCGCCATCCGATACATCCGGCTTCTACTGTCTGTTAAGATCTCTGCTTCTTATATATTCTTGCTGTGTTAAAGAGTTGGATTCATTATCTTGTTATGTTATAATGGTGGTGTTGTGGTTACAGACCAAACAGAGAGAGAGAGTATGGTAGTGGAGAGTTAGGTGAGTAATGGCTTCGCCCCTCCCTCATGGCTGATATTGTACTCATATACCCTCTTGGGGAGTGCTTTTACAATAGTATCCTTACATTTGAGTATCCCCCTTGGGGGTACTTATGTCATTATACATGTCCCATTTTAGGCCTTACAGCCTTCTAACAGGCCTACTGGGCTTAGGTGGGGGCCACCCCTATAACAGGAGCCTCTCATGGTGAAGGGCTTCACGGGCCGAAGCCATGCCGCTGAGCTCTTTAGCCCCCTCCGTCCCATCGGCCTGTGACCCTCGATGAACTAGAGACACCTTCCTTCGTGCTAATGGTGTGAGAGCCGGCATGTCTTCCGCTCCCAAAGCTACACGGCCTCGAGGTCGAAGATATCAGGCAGGCCGAAGGCCTCGATGGGGCCGAAGTCAGGGCGTGGCATACCTCGCGCCCCGGATGTTTGTGGGCGCGAAGTAAAGCTTGGGCGGCTGCCTTGGGCAGCTGAGTTTCGGGAGGTGCTCCGCGTGATGCAGCGCCAACGCGGAGAGGTGGCTGCGTGGCCTGGGAGTGCGCTTTAATGACGCCCGAAATCGCGCCGGCCCTTGTCAGGGGCAGGCTGTTGCGGCTGCTCTATCTGCTCTGCGCTGGGTGGGGGCATGCGGCAGGCTGTGATTGGGGCGTCGTGGGATGTCATTGGTCATACGACCATGGCCGTTCGCCTCTTCCCCAGGGAAAGTGGCCACGCGGTAGGAATGCATCGGCGCGTTACGCGCTGATCGCCCACCTACCGCCGCCTGCCGCGGTTGTCAGCGGTTGCACTGCCCGATCGTGGGTAGCCGAACAGCTGTAATTCTGTCGTTTGATCTTTTGCTTGCGGGGGAGACGGGGGACTTTATAAGTCGTCACTGTGGGCATGCAAATGCTCCCCTTGGCTGCTTGCTTGCTTGTGCTTGCGCGTTCCTTTCCGTTTCCTTGCGCACCCCGCTGCTGCTTCCGCATCCACTCCTGCTCGTCATCGTAGTGGGGAGAGAGAAATGGCTATGCGCGACGACCGCCCAGCTGACAGTGGCGTCGCCCTTGACGATCCTATGCACCGTCTTAGCGAGAGCGCCTCGTCGAGCCAGCGCTGCCTGACGCCACCACCGGCGGAGTATCGCCTGGTTCTGCGCGACAAAGGGCAAACCAACCATCGTTGGGATGCCATGAAGAAGTCAAAGGGCCGCTGCTCCCGTGTGTTGGGGCGGAGTCGCGTCACGGAGGAGACCCTCCGAACCCTTCTTCGGGAGAAGAAGCTAGAGGACCACGCCGGGGCTCGTTTGCCTGGGCCTGATGAGACGGAGCCGAACCCAGGAGAATCGGAGGCAATCGTCTTCGTGGCGTTCTTCGATGCCCGGCTCCGAATCCCGTTGACACTCTTTGTTTGCGAAGTGCTGCGAGCCTATGGGTTGGAGCTGGCGCAGCTGACTCCGACCGTGATCGTCCGGTTGGCCATCTTCACTTGGGCGATGCGGACGGAAGGTACCCGTCCCAGCGTTGATTTGTTTGCCATCCTGCGGTGCCAACCGAAGAAAATGGAAGGGGAGGCATACTCGAACTTCAGCAGCGTGGACTTCGTGTTGAGGACGGATTGCGCGCACTTGTTCCCCGCGTTGGCTACACGGGGAAAGTGGGAGTCTGGCTGGACATGGCGGTGGTTCTACCACCTCGTGACGAGCACGAGCGGTCTTCGAAGCCGGGGGGAGCCGATATCATTCAACCGCTGTCCGGATGTGAGGCCTCGATCCGACGATGAACAACAGGCGCGAAGACTCGCTGGCATCGCCCTCCGGTTCAACATGCGTGACCTCGCCGAGGAGTTCACCATGTACGGGATATCTCCGCTTTGTTGTAACTGGAAGTACGAGCGGCGGGGGCCCGACTGGAAGGACGGCATCCACCCGGGGGTGTCTTCGCTCCATAAGCCCTCCGCGCCCTGTAAGTATCACTGCCATAGGCCTCGCCCCGCCTGGGTGGTCGCAAACCCTTACGTATGACATTCCACTTTCGCGTGCAGTGTGCCGGTTAGAAGATGCGGAGCGCGCGGTGGTTGCGGTTCTTGAGCCGTACACGGCGAAGGAGCACAAGGCCCGTGAGTCCGCAACTTCCTTGGCAAAGCAAGGGCGGATTAACCGGGTATGCGAGGTTCTGGGGATTCCCGTTCCAGAACGCCCGGTGCCTGTGGAACCACCGAGCGGCGCGACGGTGGTGGCGCCGTCCTCTTGAAGCGAGGTCCGATCGGAGACCATCATCTTCAGCCTACCGGACATGCCACCGGTCGAGACCGTGGAGACGGGGGGCGAAATGGGCGCTGAGCTCGAACCGACCGGTTTAGAGAGGCACACTACCCCTGACGAGGCTGTACACGGTGGCGAGGCGGCGGGCCCGAGCCTCATTGTTCTTGAAGATGATGCCTCGTCGCCTCCAGCGGCAACCGCAGCCTTGTCGCTGACGACAGCTACCGCGGCTACTAAGGCAACCACGGACGTGTCGCCTGCATCTCCGAGGGCAAAACGCCCTCGGGTGCGGTCACCACCGCCTTCGAAGGGCCGGTTCAGCGTGGCAGGCCTAGTGACCGAGGCCCTGACACCCAGCAGGGAAGTTGCTGAAGCCGAGAGGGCTGTTGCTCCTCAGGCCAGCGAGGTGATCATGACCTAGGTGGAGGCCCGGCGAAGTACCGCGGTAGAGGGTACTGGAGGTAGGTGTGGTTCATTTTCCTCCCGCGACTTCATGAAACTCTCTCTGATTTGCTCGCTTATTCCGTCGACATCAAGTGAGACAAGGTCTCCCAGACGAGGACAAGAATCAAGCAACAGGGGTTCCCGCGAGGTCTGTGGCCTGATTGAGTAGGGGACTGTGTGCGCCCCAACTATTGTCAAAGGCGCCGGGGCGGGGGGCTCTAGGGCTTGGCGTCTCCGACTTCGTTCCTCGGTGGGAGAAGCTTCGCGCCTTGAGCGAGGTGGCGGAGTACGCTAACGGCCACCTAGATCGGCAGGCGCTGCAGTCCTGCGGAGGCGACCTTTTGGCGCTCGCGCTGGGTGCTTCGGAGATGAGGGTAACAATCCCTGCTCGCGCTGCATGTCTTTTGCTTATCTGATGGGTAACCCTTGTTCTTACGCCCGTGTAGACGCTTGCGATCAGCAAAGCCCTCAAGGAGACTCGCACGCGCGAACGGAGGGCGCTGGAGGACCAGCTGCGTGTCGCTGACGATGCCCACGCCGCCAAGGACGAGTGCATTCGGGTGCTGATGGCGGAACGTGACGAGGATATCTCTGACGCGCAGTGGTAGGCACGAACGCGCGATGGAGGAGGCTCAGCGCGTCACGACGGAGGAGCGGACCGCCCTTCTACAGCGAATCTCCGCGCTAGAGGCGGAGAAGGAGCAGCTTACTGGTTCCCTTACAGAGAAGGCCTTATCCTGGGACAACGCGTCTGCCTCCGCGTGGGGGGCGATGGAGTCTTTGGAGCAAGCCCTCTGGGGGATTTTCGTGCACGTGGAGGACACCACTCATAGCCGTCAAGATCTGATGGAGACGCTTGGGCGAATCGAAGAGGGCTCGAGCGTCGCCCTTCACGGCGCCAAGGCCTTCGGCACCCACTGCGGCTACATGAGTGCTAGCCTTGCCCTTGCCTTGCTGCACGCTGGTGGGTGTGAGCATGTCAATGAGCTGGCGAACCCCCAGCTTGACTTGCCCGCCCAACCCGGGATGATATCTGATGCGGTTCGCGCTGCCCAGCCCACCATCCAAAACTTTCACAATCGGATTTGGAATTACATCGGGGAGGATGCCGCCACAGTTGCTTTGCGGCGGACGCTGCACGACAAGGGGGATGTGCTCCGCTAGCTCGAAGAGGTTCCTCGGCGCGGCGAAGGCGGTGCGGGCGCTTATCGCGGTGAAGATGGCGCGGACTCGTAGGAATAGTGCCGGGTTTGGGTGCGCAACGCGCCGTGTGTATGTCTACTACTGTAATGCAACTCCTGTCTTATATGAGCTAAGCGACAACTCTCCCGTGCTCTTTTTGTTATGTAATATGATGTGAGCTGGGGTGTCGTGTAAGGTGCGGGTCCTCAGGCTTGACTTCATCCCTCGTGCTGATAGTAGTGAGCAGACCTGCGAACGCCTTGCGCCTCGCACCCCGGACTTCGGAAGCAGTTGAAGTAGACGCGCGAGCGATCCGTCCCCTACCTTCCGAAGGGGTGGCAGCGGAGCTGGCGCCTAGTTGAAGTAGAAGTGCGAGCGCTCCGTCCCCTACCTTCTGAAGGGGTGGCAGCGGAGCTGGCGCCCAGTCGAAGTTGACGCGCGAGCGCTCCGTCCCCTACCTTTCGAGGGGGTGGCAGCGGAGCTGGCGCCTAGTCAAAGTAGACGCGCGAGCGCTCCCTCCCCTACCTTCCGAGGGGGCGGCAGCGGAGCTGGCGCCTAGTCGAAGTAGACGCGTGAGCGCTCCATCCCCTACCTTCCGAGGGGGCGGCAGTGGAGCTGGCACCAAGTCGAAGTAGACATCCGAGGGGGCGGCTCTACTGGGGGTTACATGCGTGGGAACATCGACCACGTCTTATTTATACTCCGGGGAGTACGCACAAGGACAATGCCTGCACGTGCGTGGGGATATCCACGTCTTGTTTATACTCTGTAGAGTGCGCAGGGACAACATCCGCGTCTTATTTATACTCCGTAGAGTACGCGCGGAGGCGTCCCTCCACTGCGTCTTGTTTATACTCCGTGGAGTGCATGCGGAGGCGGACCTCAACGCTACGTCTTATTTAGAGTCCAGAGACTGCGCGCGGAGGCTCGCCTCCGCGCGTTGCGGGCGGTGAAATTGCGTGCGGAGGCGAACCTCGACGCTACGTCTTATTTATACTCCATAGAGTGCGTGCGGAGGCGGACCTCGACGCTATGTCTTATTTAGAGTCCGGAGACTGCGTGTGGAAGCGAGCCTCCACGCGTTGCGGGCGGTGAAATTGCGTGCGGAGGTGAACCTCGACGCTACGTCTTATTTATACTCCGTGGAGTGCGTACGGAGGCGGACCTCGATGCTACGTCTTATTTAGAGTCCGGAGACTACGCGCGGAGGCGAGCCTCCACGCGTTGCGGGCGGTGAAATTGTGTGCGGAGGCGAACCTCGACGCTACGTCTTATTTATATCTGTAGAGTGCGTGCGGAGGCGGATCTCGACGCTACGTCTTATTTAGAGTCTGGAGACTGCGCATGGAGGGGAGCCTCCGTGCGTTGCGGGCGGTGAAATTGCGTGTGGAGGCGAACCTCGACGCTACGTCTTATTTATACTCCGTAGAGTGCGTGCGGAGGCGGACCTCGACGCTACATCTTATTTAGAGTCCGGAGACTGCGCATGGAGGTGAGCCTCCACGCGTTGCGGGCGGTGAAATTACGTGCGGAGGTGGACCTCGACGCTACATCTTGTTTATACTCCGTGGAGTGCGCACGGAGGTGTCCCCCCACGCGTCTTTGTTTATACTCATGCCTGTGTTTTTCACGGAGAGTGCGCGCGTGAACGCGTGTCTTTGTTTATACTCATGCCCGTGTTTTTCACGGAGAGTGCGTGCGCGAACGCGTGTCTTTGTTTGTACTCATGCCCGTGTTTTTCACAGAGAGTGCGCATGCGAACGCGTGTCTTTGTTGCGGGAAACACGAAAATTTATGCAAACGGTGAACTTTATTAAATTCCCATTTGCGCGGGTGAGCGGTTACAAAAGGGGAGATATCGACCACTGACCGCTTAAAGGTGGAGACGACCTCAGCCGTCGTTGCCCGGTGGTGAAGCTGCACGCGTTTGGAGCCTCTAGTGCCAGGACGGCTCACGCAGGAGCGTGGCGGGGCACTCCCCAAAGCCGTGGAAGGTCCTTGCGCTCGCGCACTCGGCTTAAGCGTAATACCGCTGCAGTCTGTTCGCATTCCACGTGTGGCGGAACGTCTGCCCATCCAGGGTGGCTAGGCGGTATGCTCCCTTCTGTAGGGCTTTCGCGACGATGTACGGGCCTTCCCACCTGGATTCGAGCTTGCCTACCGTCTCCGCGTGCAGTGCCATCTTAAGGACGAGGTCTCCTGGTCTGAATTCGCGTGGGTATAGCGAACGATCCCGACCGTGCACCATCTGTCGCGTGTACTTTATGACGTGCTATGTTGCGCTTGCCCAGTCTCCGTTAAGGAGGTCCATGGACAATTGGCGCTCCTCGTCTGGTGCTTGGACGAGGACCCTTCGCGAGCCAGCCTTTATTTCCTCAGGTGTGACTGCCTCGTCGCCGAAGAGGAGCTTGAATGGTGTGAACCCCGTTGGGCGTGTGACCATTGTACGGAGGGACCAAAGGACGCTGTGGAGCTCGCCCGGCCACTTCCCCTTTGGTAGCCCGACAAGGCGCTTCTTGATCGCGGCGGAGATGGCACCGTTCGCCCGCTCAACCGCACCGTTGGACTGTGGGTGTCCAACCGAGGTGAACCGAAGTGTGATGCCCATGTTGTTGCAGAATTCTTTGAACGGGGCTACGTCGAATTGCAGACCGTTGTCGACGGTGATCACCCTGGCACGCCGAATCGGCATATGATATTCTGCCAGAGGAAGCGTTGCATAGCTGCCGAGGTAATCTTGGCCAGGGCTACCGCCTCCGGCCACCTGGAGAAGTATTCCAGAGCGATCGCTATGAACCGTAGGTCACCTGGGGCCCTGGGAAGCGGTCCCACAACGTAGATGCCCCACCGTGCCAGCGGCCATATCGGGGGTATGGGATGGAGGCTTGTCGGGGGCCTGCGGATGGCCCTTCCCATCCACTGGCAATCTTGACAACGACACACGAGATCTTGGGCGTCCGCGACAGCTGTTGGCCAATAAAAACCCTACCTGAATGCCTTGCCCACTAGAGATCTTGGTTGGAGGTGCGAACCGCAGAGCCCCGCATGAATTTTTGCGAGGAGGCGCTTTCCTTCTTCGCGCGAGAGGCATCGCAGGAGCGGTGCGCAGACTCCCTTTTTGTAGAGCACCCCGTCGAGCACCTGGAAAGACCTAGCGTGGTGCTGTAAACGCCGGAGCTCGTGGGGTCGTCCAGTTCCGCGATGCCCTGCAGAAAAGCGAAAAGGGGTTCCCGCCAGTCACCCTGCTGGGTGATCTGGTGGACGAGGGCCGCATCACGGTTATCCTGCGCGATGGCTACTGCTGGTAGGACCTCGTAAAATGCCCCTCCGGGAGTTGGGAGCTGCTGACTGGCAGCCTTGGCGAAGGCATCAGCTTGCTCGTTGTCTGTCCGAGGGATGGCCTTCACCGTGACACCCAAAAAAGTGCCGTTCCTTCGCTCGTACGGCTGCTAGGTACTTAGCTAGCTCCGGGTCCTTGGCCTGATATGACTTGTCCACATGGCTCGCCACTAGCCGTGAATCAGTGCGGATGAGGACTCGCCTCGCTCCCGTCGCTTTGAGCTTCCCGAGGCCGAAGAGTAACGCCTCGTACTCGGCCGTGTTGTTCGTAGCAGGAAATGCTAGGCGCGCTGAGTACAACAGGCGCTGCCCCTCAGGTGTGGTAATAACTGCGCCAACCCCTGCGCCCGCAACGCCGTAAGCTCCGTCGGTGCTGAGCATCCACACCGGGTCTTCGCCCTGGAGGACAGGCTGAGCTGGAGGGGTCCATTCCGCGAGGAAGTCCGCTAGAACTTGAGACTTGATCGCCGTTCGTGAGGCGTATGTTAGGGAGAATGGAGCAAGCTCGGCCGCCCATTTGCTGATTCGCCCCGTGGACTCCTTGTTGTGCAGCATCTCCGCCAGAGGGAACGAGGATGGCACCGTTATCAGGTGCGCCAGGAAGTAATGCCGGAGCTTTCTTGAGGCCATGACCAGCACGTAAGCAAGCTTCTCGAGCTCCGTATACCGCGTCTTGGCGCCCTGGAGGGCTTCGGAGACAAAGTACATTGGTCGCTGGAGAGCGCCCTCTTCGAGGACGAGGACGGTGCTGACCGCCGTTGCTGAGGCGGCGAGGTAGAGTAGGAGTGGAGCCTCTGGTGCTGGGGCTACCAGAGTGGGAAGGGTTGCGAGGTGTTTCTTGAGGTCGTCGAAGGCCTTTGCGCAGTCGTCGTCCCAATGAAACCCGTCGCAACCGCGGAGAGTCTTGAAAAATGGCAAGCCTTGCTCCGCTGCCCTGGAGAGGAAACGACTCAGGGCCACCATGCGGCCGGCCAGCCTCTGGACCTCCCTCATTGTCTTGGGCGGTTCCATGCCCAGGATGGTGTCGACCTTGTCGGGGTTTGCTTGAATGCCTCACTCGGACACGAGGAAGCCCAAGAGCTTGCCTGCCTGCACGCTGAAAACACGCTTGCCCGGATTGAGCTTGATACCCGCCTTCCTGAGGTTGTTGAAGGTCTCCTGAAGATCTCGACCATTGAAGGCGAGCTGCTTGGTTTTTACTACCATGTCATCGACGTAGGCCTCCATGTTCTGCCCTAGCTGAGCGGCTAGGGCCAGCGCGACGAGGCGGGTGAAGGTTGCGCCCGCGTTCTTTAGGCCGAAGGGCATCCTGACGAAGCAGAAGGTCCCCGCCGGCGTAATGAAGCTGGTTTTATCTTCATCGTCCTTGGCCATGTAGACCTGATGGTAGCCGGAGTAGGCGTCCAAGAAGCTCATGAGCTCGCACCCTGCGGTGGCGTTGACCAGTTGGTCTATGCGCGGCAGAGGGTAGTCGTCCTTCGGGCACGCCTTGTTGAGGGCAGTAAAGTCGATGCATATACGCCAAGCGCCGCTGGCCTTTTTGACTAACACCGGATTGGCGAGCCAGTCCGGATGTTGGACCTCACGGATGACCCCCGCCCGAAGGAGCTTCGCCACCTCCACCTTGGCCGCTTGCTGCCGGTCCATGGACATACGGCAACGTTTTTGCTTGACTGGCTTGGTGTCAGGGCGGATCGCCAAGTTGTGTTCGATGAGGGCGCGGTCCACACCTTTGATATCCTCCGGGGACCATGCGAAGACATCTGTGTTGGCCCGAAGAACTCGGAGCAAGTCTTGCTCTACGCCCCGAGGAGGCCTCGCCTATGGATCTGACGCGCCTCCGCTCGAGAGGTACTCTCTTAACTCGCCTCGGGTGGGGCTTAGGTGTCCACACAGGGCGGATGGCGTGTCCTTTGGTACTTGTCGGCCGAGGACGTGCACCTTACAGTGCAGGCGTCCAGCTCTGGTTTCGATGCTCCTAGCCATATCCTGATTGCCAAAGACGGTGATGACGCCCCGCCGGCTTGGGAGCTTCATACATAGGAAGGCGTAGTGAGGGACCGCCTCGAAGGAGTTGATGGTAGGCCGGCCCAGTATGGCATTATATGAATACCGGACGTCCACGACGTCGAAGACGATATCTTCAGTCCTGGCATTGGCGGCTTGGCACAAGGAGACTTGGAGGTGCACCTGACCCAAAGCCTTCAGTGGCTGGCCTCCGAGGCTCTATAGGGGGCTTCCGATGCTTTCAATAGACTCCGAGATACCCCCATGCGATCAAGGGCCTCCGTGAACAAGATGTTTGCGGAGCTCCCAATGAGGATACGCCTGACGTCGCAGCCTGCGATGTCGGCCTGGATGACCAAGGCATCTTGCACTACAACAAAATGAACATATTAAGACGTTTCGTTTAAGACGCTTTGAATCATGTCTCTCTTTTTAGAACCACAATTGAAATAGAGACGCAGTTTGAGACGCTCTAAAGGGTTGCACGCTATTAAATTCTATTAAAACGATTGCTGAGACGTTTTGGAGTACGTCTCATGTATAGAGACGAAATTTTAGATGTCTTATTTATCATTTGAGACGTCTTATCTATTATCTCCATATAAGAATATTAAAAAAACAAAATGGTGTAAGTAACGGTATATATATAAAACATAAAAATACCAATCTCAAAGTTCGAACTCACAACTCGAGACTTTTCTTTCGCTTTTGTCCAGTGGTGAAAACATAAAAATATCAATCCTGTGGTTCGAACTCTCAACCTAAGGTTTAGAATGTTCACGCATTAATAGGGCGGAATTGGGCCCTGGAAGGTGGGCTTTAGCCCGAGCGGGCGGATCTCTGATGATTCAAGGGTATTCATTTGAATACCCAAATTTTTGACAAAAACTAGTATATACAAGGTATAACACATATATATACACTTAGTTGGGTCGAATTTAATGTTTTCAGCCGAAATAACCCATCCCGAAAGAACTTGGGCTGGTCGCCACTGTGCATTCTTTGCCCACGGGTATAAAAATGGGGAGAAATCTCTGCCCATCGGGTAAACGGGTACGGGTATGGGTTAGATCTATCCGTACCCGTCTCACCCGTTTACCCGTGAAATACACTGACATGTGGGCCATCCTAAAATAATAAACCTAACTCCCCTGCCCGCCCAGATACTCTTCGCCCACCGCCCCCCTCGGTCCCCCTCTCATCTCCGCCCTCCTCTCGCACTTTCCTCCTTCATCCGTCGATTCGCGGTGCCTCCCTCACCCGCCGCCGCGCTCCGCCCCGATCCGCGCCTCCTCCTCCTCCTCCGCCCCAACTCACGCACTCGCTTCATCCTCCACCGCCTCGGCCCGAGCCCCGACCGGCGGATCCGGCCCGCCTCTCGCTTCATGCGCGCCTCCCCAGCCCCACTGGCGGATCCGGCTCGCCCCTCTCGCTTCATCCGCCGCCCGCCCCAGCCCCACCAGCCAGATCCGGCTCGCCCCAATGCCACTCGCTCGCGAGGACGAAGATGAGGAGATCTCGCACATCGCCGCCGCCGTCCTCATGGACCTCGAGCCGGCACCATGGACTCGGTGCGCCCGGCCCCTACGGCCACATCTTTCGCCCGACAACCGTCTTGGCTAGTCCGCGTCGGCAACAAGCGGGCCAAGGGCACTACACCGAGGGCGCCGAGCTCATCGACTCCATCCTCGACGCCGTCCGCAAGGAGGCTGAGAACTGCGACTGCCTCCAAGGTCAGTGTGCCTCTACTTTCTTCATCTACCCCTCGATGGATCTGGATCTGGAAAACACACACACAGTATTTGTACCTCTTCCATTTGTAATAGAGTACCATAGCAATGTTCATGGTTTTGGAACATAGTATTTGTGTTCAATAATTGATTCAATAGAAACATAGAAGTTCTCATATTTGTGTTCAATTCAACATAGAACTTCAATTCTCATATTTGTGACTTTGATTCTCAACATTAATATTGTATTGGTGTTCCAACGATTACTTCGGTGGTACTTAGCCAATGCACATATGACCAGTACCCTTTGTATTTCTTGATGGCCCTTGTTACTTATAGAGCATCCGAGTGTTAACATCTCTTTCAAGTGATTGTTTCCTTCTTGTCTTCATGGATGCAGGCATCAATGGATGTTAGTCCATTCAATAAAGGCAGAGAAAGCATTGTTTGGGGTGTTTCACTCATGCTTGGTTATCTTGGGTACAACTTCTGCTTGTCTGCTACATATTTCCACGCTGAAGAAAATAACCAACAATGTTTAAACTTATGAGGCAGCTCATGATATCCTGCAATGGCTCAGCTTTGTGAAATTTTATGATTTCACAGCTCTATGTGACATTCAAACTGCTTTTATTTGCCCTCACAATATGACCATATGACCAGTGCACATATGACCAGTACCCCTTTGTATTTGCTGATGGCCCTTGTTACTTATAGAGCATGCTGAGCTGTTAACATCTCTTCTGAAGTGATTGTTTCCTTCTTGTCTTCATGGATGCAGGCATCAATGGATGTTAGTCCATTCAATAAAGGCAGAGAAAGCATTGTTTGGGGTGTTTCACTCATGCTTGGTTATCTTGGGTACAACTTCGCTTGTCGCTACATATTTCCACGTGAAGAAAATAACCAACAATGTTTAAACTTATGAGGCAGCTCATGATATCCTCGCAATGGCTCACTTTGTGAAATTTTATGATTTCACGACTCTATGTGACATGCAAACCGCTTTTATTTGCCCTCACAATATCACTGTTCTCTTCCAAATGTATTAATGTTGGCATGCTAGATCTATACTTTATTCCTTATATACGTACCAAATACATGTATTGCTATGAAGCATGTATTCCTTATATCTATTGCTTGTAAAAAGCCTAAACGTTCTACTCACTAGGTATGCCACTTC
Source organism: Dendrocalamus sinicus (assembly GCA_036346575.1). Taxonomy (NCBI): domain Eukaryota; kingdom Viridiplantae; phylum Streptophyta; class Magnoliopsida; order Poales; family Poaceae; genus Dendrocalamus; species Dendrocalamus sinicus. The sequence continues at coordinate 21,361,520 of CM070661.1, forward strand.
TAGTTTAATTAATGAACTTGTACCGTAAGATTTTTCATGATTGCTCATATCTGATATTTTGTTGTTAATATTGCTATGTTTGCAGGATATGGAGGACTATGAAAAGAAATGCAGTGGAAGACACGATGCACAATTTTCTCGATTGAAGAAATAGACTGATGATTTATTATAGCAGTTTAAAAAAAGATGTGTGTCAAATTGGAGGATGTTTTACCGACATGTGTTTATCGCATATTAGATTTTTATTTAGTTGTGAACTCTGTTGATTTAAATGGATGCTATAATTATTTGTAAACCTCTCTTATGTAAACTTCTTTGGGGTTTGGAGGGTGCAATGGTGACGAATTTGTCAATTGCCAATGGTTTGCCCGGGGTGTGGCTTGGTTCCAGTTGTAGTTGGTTTGCTTTTCTTATAACAGTATATCTGTTGTGCTTCTGTTGTGCTACGTCCATTCCTTATATTTTATAAAATATGTACTCAATATTATGGTGCTGCCTATAAAATTATTATATATACATGTATATATAATAAATATATGAAATACTATATTCTCATACGGATACGTATTTGTGTGTATAGAAGAAAATATATACCAATCAAAATAAAAATACATACTACATATGACATCTTGAGACGGCACATAACGTCTCAACGCACGTGCCTATATTAATTGAGACGTGGTGCAACCGTTTTTATAAAAGCGTCTCTAACTTTATAGGGATACAGTGCAGATGTCTCTAATGAACGTCTCAAATAATATAGGCACGCCTTAGATAGCGTCTCTATATTTTTGAGACGCTTCATGTAGAGACGTTTCTATGACGCTTTATAAAAGCGCCTCAGTTGTCTGTGGGAGACGAAACAAAATGTCTCTAACCTATAAATATGATGTCTCCCCACGGATGTTTTGTTGTAGTGTTGGTGGGGGAATTCCACGCCCTGGGCATCGGTTGACGTGAAGGTGATGCTGCGATGCGACGTCCCCGGAGGAAGTTGTGCTCGACGAAGAGCCTCAGGTGATGACGTTGACACCACGGCACTGGGCCTCTCTCGGGGCCCAGCGCGCGAGGGACTGCCTTGCGTATGCTGTACGTGGGCTACTGCGGGGGTCAGCGCCTCCGAGGCTCGTACGTGGGCCACCGCTTGCCGCAACGCCGCGAGTTTGGTGCATGTCCGCGTGAAATGGCCCCCGTAGCCATGCACCTCGCACCATCTACTGTATTGTAGGATTTCCTGCTCCGCACGCGGCTTTTCCTCGCGGCTTCCTTCGCGTCCCCCTCCGGCGCACGGGGTTAAAGCGGTTTCCCGGGGAACGCCTTGCGCGGCGAGGACGTGGCGAGCCTTTTGGGGTCTTCGCTGGTTACGCCGGGGCTTGCGCCTGTCGTTTGGCGGGTTTTGGTGCACCCCGGTGTCGACGCGCTCATGAGTTTCACCCGCGGACGATTGCTGGTGTTTTGTCCTCGGGTTGTCTCTTATGCTTCTCCTTTGCGACAACTCCTCCACTTGACCGGCATCGGAGCTATCGCCGTTGCGTCTCCGCGCATCCTCCTCGGCCCGGGCGTACGCTTCCATTTTGCTGAAGAGTTTTGCCACCGACTTGAGTGGCTTCCGTGCGTTATGCTCAGCTCAGCGAGCGGTCCCGGGCGGAGACCTTGTACCGCTGCATTGATGACGGTTGTCTCGTTGACGTCCCTGACTTGGCAGCGTACCTTGGCGAAGCGTTTGAAGTAATTCCGGAGCCCCTCCTCGGGTTTTTGCTTGACTGCGAAGAGCTGGTCCGCATCGACACGCTCGATGTAGTTTCCCTGGAAGTTATTATAGAGTCGATCGCGGATCTGCTCCCACGCGTAGATGGACTGCGGCTCGATGGTGAAGAACCACGAAAGCGCCACCCCTTGTAGCGCGAGGGGGGGTCCCTTGGCCTTCGTGGTGTCATCTCCGCCAGCAGCTTCGATGGCGGTTTCGTACACACATACGAATTGTCGCGGGTCTGTGTCACCTTTATACTCCTCGATGACACTCGGGAACTTGAAGTCCTCAGGCCAGGCCGCTTGCTGCAGGCCCACGGAGAGCGGGGACTCTGGGTCTACGCGCCGTAGTGGGACGCGACTGGACGTAAGAGCGTCGCGGCTATCCGCCTTCTCCAGAGTGGGCTCGGACGCAACCACCGGCGGGGCGTGCTGGCTCTGAGCCTCTTGTATGTCTTGCACGGCCCCGCGGAGGTCTGACAGCTCCCGCTGGAACGCGTTGAGGGCCGCCAGCAGGGCGGTCTCCACCATGGACGTGGTTGGGGCCGTCGGTACGCTCGGCGCCGGGTGGGAAAGTGGACGCGCCTACGTTGCCACCGCCGGGGTTGGTCGTCGGGGCGGTGGTGGCGGGGTCAGGCGTTGTGTCGCTGGTGGCGGGATTGTTCGTCACGGCGGTGGCGGGGTTGGGCGTCGCGTCGTGAACGCCGGTGCTTACAGTTGTCACACCCGCACTGCCACCCGTACCTGCAGCTGCTAAAGCCGAAGCCCTGGTATTGACGCGATATTTCACCGCTTCCGCCTTCTTCTTCTTCGCCGCCGATGGTGAAGCTTTCTTTGGTGACATCCTCCTTCAGATCTGGAGGCTTGCTCTTGTCCTCCCCACGGACGGCGCCAACTGTTGTGGTTACAGACCAAACAGAGAGAGAGAGTATGGTAGTGGAGAGTTAGGTGAGTAATGGCTTCGCCCCTCCCTCATGGCTGATATTGTACTCATATACCCTCTTGGAGAGTGCTTTTACAATAGTACCCTTACATTTGAGTATCCCCCTTGGGGTACTTATGTCATTATATATGTCCCATTTTGGGCCTTACAGCCTTTTAACAGGCCTACTGGGCTTAGGTGGGGGCCACCCCTACAACAAGTGGATTCTAATCATAATAAAAATAGAATGTGTTGTTGTGTTTACCACTGTATATGCTTGTTTTCAAAGGGCATAGGTATAGGATGAACTATCACAGACGGTTTGTGCTATAGACTATTTATGAAGGACTATCACAGACAGTTCTATATACGAACCGTTTGTGATACTTGCCAATCACAGACAGTTGGTAACTAGATCTGTCTGTGATGTGTAAGTATCATAGACGATTTTTGTTTCGAGCCATCTGTAATAGTTTTCTTCATAGATGGTTCTAGTTACAAACTGTTTATGTTGTCTTTATCACTGACGGCTCACAAACTGTCTGTGATAACCTCCAATTATCACTGACACATAAATACAGGCGGTTCAGAAAACCATCTGTGATGGCAGTTCCGAACCGTCTATGATGACCCTTTTTATAGTAGTGAGGGGCCAGAGAAGCGGAGGCGGTGTCGCCCAGGCAAATGAAGCGGATGGGAGGGAGAGGGTGCCCTCAACACCAATTGTATAAGGGAATGAGAGGACACCATGGGAAGTGGTTGGGGAAGCGAAAAACCAGTCTAGGAGCAGCCCTGCACACGTGGAGAGATGACGAGAGGGAGAACGTACGACTACTAACTCATATTTTTAAGTAGAGAGATATATCATATTCCATACAAATGGCAAGCATCACAGCGGCGTGTCGCTCGCTTCCGCGTGGGTTTTCCTCGCTTCCACACAGGTTTTCCCCACCCTAGCCCCATCCAAATGAGCCTGCGGGCTGCACCGGGAACTTTTCACAGCCAGGATTTTCCCCATATATTGTACCGGGATCCTAGCCCATCCAAACAAGCCTTATAGCTACTTCTTTTTTTCGTTTCTTTTGACTCATTTTAATTTTAGACATCTATATAATATCGGGAGTTTTGGTTTCAACCATCGCAACACTCGTGTCTCCAACCTAGGGAAATGAAGAGAACATTATTAATCGATTCATTTTGTCTAACCAGATTAGTGTCAAGAAGAATGGTTCATATAATCTGTGTAGTCAGACTATTGTAACCAAATACACCATCATGAATATTTACAATGAAAACCATAAGAAACTGATGAGTAATTTTACCATAAAAAGTACTTTCATAGCAATATTGTTTTATAAACTAGTGTGTCACCCGTGTCATGCTCCCCTGGTTAGAAATGGAAACAAAGTGCATTTAAAAATAAAAGAAATTTTCATTACATGTTTGGTGGAGCTAACATGTAGAATAGTCGTCTAAGGTGTAAAGGTTGGCAGGGCCGTTGAGCTATCTGCCATCTTTGTTCATCCAAATTTTCTCAACTTCCCCTTATCCAGGACAACTAACCAACTGGTATTAGCTAGACTAGGTTCTTATGACGCGCCACCACACTACACATAATTACACAAACTTGGTCCTAATCTTTTTCTTATTATTTCTTGTTGTAACACGAAGCCAATTCCTTCCAAGTTTTTCCAACTCGAAGCAAACCATTTCATATATAGCCGTTATGAACACAAGGGCCACGCATCAATACCAGTAATGGCCATGCCGACATCGCAGATCCCAAGGCGCATCGCCGACGGGCGGTGCTGGTTTGGCAAGCCTGAGAAGGCGAAGTCCGGGAGATTGTTTGTAAGGAGCTGGGACAACGGCGGCGGCGGTGGCAGGAATAGCAAATGTGTTACCATGGGAGCAGCTAACGGTGCTGTCACGGTCAATGGGACAGCGCCGGATCTGCGCAATGTACCGGCGCCGGCGGTGTCCGTGGACGGCGGCGATGCCTTCAGGCTGGGCAAGTTTGTGGAAGGAAGGTTTGTATACAGGCAGAGGTTTGTGATCAGATCCTACGAGATCGGGCCTGACCGGACTGCCACCATGGAGACCCTCATGAACCTCTTGCAGGTACATAAGTAGTATACATCGTCATCAACCAAAAACTTTGTATACTATTTTTTGTAAACAATGTTTCATTTTCGTTGATATGTAGTGATAATCAAGTAGCGAACTAGCGATCGATATGTATGTGTAGTAATGATTTTTTGCACTTTCGAATATGTTCTTGTCTGAAGATTGGCAAGTAAATTAATGCAGGAGACAGCACTGAACCATGTAATGAGCTCTGGGCTGACTGGGGATGGTTTTGGGGCGACACGCCAGATGAGCCTCAGGAAGCTCATCTGGGTCGTGACAAGAATCAACATCCAGGTCGACAAGTACAGCCGATGGTACGTATGATCATATCGCATCAATTAGTCAGATATCATTGTCATCTTTACTACGTTTGCAACTACTGTAGGAGATCCATAAGATTGTTATGCTGTCCTTCTCTTACAGGGGTGATGTGGTCGAGATCGACACCTGGGTCGCGTCGTCAGGTAAGAACGGCATGCGTCGGGACTGGATCATCCGAGACCGCAGCACCAACAACACTATTGCAAGAGCTACAAGGTAAATACATTTCTTGCTGGTTGCAATTGAGATTTAACAAACTGAAATGGATGCACTTTAATTATACAGCAACTGGGTAATGATGAACAGAGAGACCAGAAAGCTCTCCAAGATCCCCGAAGAGGTCAGGGAGGAGGTGGTGCCCTTCTACCTGGACAGGAATATCATTGCCGCCGACACCAATGGCAATCGCAAGATTGAAAAGCTCACCGACGCCAAGGCGGAGAGCATACGATCAGGCCTAGCAGTAAGAATCCGTACACATTGCATCGCACGTCCCAATCTCCTTCCAGAATTGAAGCTTTCCATGCAGGCACTGATTTCACGAACCGTTGTTATCTTCTTCAGCCGAGGTGGAGCGACATGGATGTCAACCAGCACGTGAACAATGTCAAATACATTGGATGGATTCTTGAGGTAGTTGCTTCCTTACGAAAACAACTCATATCATCTTCGAATTTTACAGTGGAAAACATCTGAATTTGCATGTGCCGTCTGCAGAGTGTGCCGTTGGACGTGCTGGAAAAGTACCACCTGACGAGCATCACGCTCGACTATCGCCGCGAGTGCCGTCAGTCGCAGCTCCTCGAGTCCCTCACCAGCATGTCGTCGACGACTGTTACCGAGGTGGTGTCGTCGCTGCTATCGTCGTCGAGCCTGTGCAGCGCCGACTTGCAGAGCACGCATTTGATCCGGCAGCAGGGCGACAAGGCCGAGATCGTCAGGGCGTGTGCAGAATGGCGTTGCAAACAGCACCAATGAACAATTGAAGCGCCGTGATATGTATTTATATAGTTCTGTGCTACATTTTCTTGATTGCCAGTTACATACTTGTGTTTGTTCTTAATTTTGTGTTAGGTTCCTCATTCTTTCGTCTGTCTTACTGCGAGTTATACTGCTTTGATGGCAAATTACAGATATCCATTAATAAGAAAGATGCTTTGTTTGCCTACCACACATTTATGGTGTGAAACTAGGTGGAACAAGGAAGAAGAGGCAGGGAAGGATCGCATTTATGGTTGTGACCTGTGTTTACATATTGCCAGAGAGGATCGCATGTAGCAGATCCGAAAATACAGGTTACAAGCTGTATACAGCAAGGCATTACAGATAGATTACAATGGCTTGATTTACAAGCAATATCTACGAGACTAACTACCGGTTGATTACAACACGTATACTAAGAGCAAGTACAATAATGCTGACTAGGTCGCCTCTAGTGAAATCCACGTCAGCACAATCCTAAGTGGAAGAGAGAGACAAGAGGAGAGAGAGGCAAGCTGCCTCTCATGCAAAAGGTGACCTCTAGCACATCATACGAGGACTTAGAGGCAATGCTAGTTCTTAGAGCAAGTACAATAAGGGTTAAGGTCGCCTCTAGCGAAATATTAAATGTTTGAGTGCTTTAGTAGAGATAACATCTACTCAACTTATTGTATTAGCTACCTCCACTATGAGCCACTTGTACTCTTTTTGCTTATTTGGCTAGTCCTAGAGGTGGCAGCCACCTCTTCTATTAAACTTGCACTAACAGAGACTTTAACAGCACCCCTCAATAACAACTGGGTGATCCCAGATTGATCTTCAGATGCTATAAACCTTATCTCAAGCGCCTTGCGTGCTACTCTCTCAAGCGCCTTGCATGCTTCGTCCGAGCATGGAAGACTGGATTCGCAGAGAGATACGTTGCCCTGAGGTTATCACACCATAAAACTGGTGGTCAAGGCTGAAAAATCCCAAGCTCACCGAGCAAAGTTTGTAACAGACTACCTCAGATGTCACATTGGCCAATCCTCTATGCTCTGATTCAGTACTCTGATCAAGGACACCAAGTTGGATCTGAAGAATACAGCAAAGCCACTTGTAGAACGGCAGTCAACAGAACAACCAGCCCAATGGGCATCTGAAAATGCACTAATCAGAGTAGATGCAGAGCGTGTGATTTTCAGTCCAACATCCTGACTATGTTGCAAATATCCAAGTATTCTTTTGACAGCACTCCAATGTTCATCAGTTGGCATCCGCAGATATTGACATATTGACAGCGAATGAGATGTCTGGACAAGTCACTGTAAGATATTGCAAAGCCCCTACTGTACTTCGATATTTGGTAGTCTACTGCTGTCAAAAGCTTTACCACTGAACTTGGAGATTTTTTCTGACGAAGACATAGGCGTCGTGACAGGCTTGCATGTATGCATGTTAACTCGGCTGAGCAGCTCCTTGTTATATTTCTTCTGTGACAGTGTAGTGCCATCACGATCTGGTACAACTTCAATTCCCAAGAATTGCTGCAATTGTTTTTCTGAAGCAGACCGGGAAGAACTTGCTATAATTACATCATCAACATATATGAGAATATATGTCACCACTCTTGATGATTGAATCGTAATCCATGCCACATGGGCAGACCCAGCTTTATTCATGGGTATTCAATCGAATACCCAAATTTTTTGGCAAAAAAACCACTATATACAAGATATAATACATATATATACTAGTAGTTGGGTTAAATTCATTTTATTCACACCCAGTTAGCCTAAATTGATGTCATATCCTTCTGGCCTATTTCCCCTCCAATCGACACTGGCTCAGACCCACTGGCATCCTGTTCATACCCAGTTGTGAGACCGTGTCTCACTTAGTCTCTCCTTTCTTCATCTAGCGTCTAATCGTATCTCCATCTCTTGGCACTCGGCTAGCACCTAGCGGCGGTGGGTGTCCGTGCCCCTAGTTCTAGTCTTCTGGAGGCGGCGTAGGTGGCAAAGGGGCTGAAGGCTACGTAGGTGCTAGGAGCGCTGGAGGCCAGAGTGGCCAACAGCCAAGCAGGCACTGCCGTACTACGGGTCTGCAGCACTTGGGCAGGTTCGTTCTCTCCGACCCAACGACCGCTATGCTGTAGAATCTAGATGCGTAGATGCTAGATCTGCTCTTCTGTACTTGTGTGCCCCTAGAGTTTATAGTTTTGTACTTCCGAGCTAAGTGGATCATAGATCCGTAGATGACTGAATAGATGTGGATTTGGCATATATTTCTTCTTTGTTTCACTTTCGATGCTTAGATCTTGTTTAGATGTGGTGGATTACTGTATTTGGCTTAGTTATCTATAAATTAGTGGTTATTCCTTATGAATTGAAATCCATATTCTCCACATCTTTAAATTTGAGTAGCCTATATCTATATGCCAAGTATTTCAGATGTGTGAGCTACTGAGCTTCATGTCATACCTTCATCTAAACACTTTGATGTGAATATGTGAAATAAGATCCTTAGCAGCAGACAAATTATTGCTTATGAATTATTGAAATACATATTCTCCACCTCTTACCTGTGATTCTGTGAACAAAGTGCGAACAAATAGTTTGAAGTCGATTTTCACTATCCTAATATGAATAGTAAATATAGATAGTTTTAGAAGGGACAATAGGAGCTAAGTGGAATTGCATATTAGTGGAACTAATTGTAATCTTTCAATCGGTTCCAAGGCACAAAGAATCGTCGAGTTAATTTGTGATTTTTTAATTTCTTTATATAATTTGAGACGTTGTCTCTAGTATGAATATTTCTACTTTAATTTTCGCTATTATATACTTTTATGTTTTCTATTGGACAATATTTTGTAATTTCGAATACCTATTTTGAAATTTCTGGGTCCGCCCTGGACACAGGGCACGGTGCATGTCATGGCCGTGTGCAGGCACGATGTGGCTAAGGTCCACAGGCGTAGGGCAAGCATGATTGGGTGTGGCACTGTGGCATGCTCGGCGCGGTCTAGGGCAGAGCACAAGCGCGACAAGGCTTGGAGTGGAGCTAGTGTACGGCAGAGGAGATCGGGCTAGTGCTAGCAGACGCGCACACGGGCACTCGGGCAGCTAGCGCACGGCATGGCCATGGCATGGTGCTCGGTCGAGCAGTGCCATGGTCGGCTGCCCAAGCTACAAGGCAAGGCCAAAACAGGGGAAGGTCAGGCCACAAGCAGGGAAGAAGGAAAGAAGAGAGACAGGAACGGGTCCACATGGAAGAGAGAGGAAAAAGGAGAAAAGAGAAGAAATTGGCTAGCACAATTTGGAATTTTAAATTTTAATAGCATGCCCAAATTCGAGTTTCAAGTTTATATTTGAATTCAACATTTTAAATTTTGGCTCCAATACTTGGTTGGTTTTAATATTCCTTGGCTTTCAGCTTATTCATTTTGATCTCGGATTTTCATTTTTGATTCAGATTTAAATTTAAATGTCAGTGTAGATTTAAAAGTAATTTGAAATTTGTATTTCCTAGATTTTGGTCTCACTTTCCAAATTAATTTCTTGATCACAATTTCTTTTACTCGAATTTAGGTTTTGTTTAACTGAATTACATTTTACTGTAAGTTTTATATTTGATTTCATATTTCATTATTATTTTTATTATCACATTTGTTATTTATATTCGAGGATTATTCCTTGTTATTTTATTTGCATAGCATAAAATTCAAAAAAATCCAAAAGAATTTTGAATGCTAACAAAATGCAACAAAAGTTTTTAAAAAAATTCACATTTTTTAATATCCAAAATTTTGAGATGTTACAACCCTGAACAAATTTTACTAAGAAAAAAGAAGTACTAGGCAAATTATCAACAAAAAGGCTATGAACTGGTTGTTACAATAGGGGAGGTAACCTCCTTCCAACCTTCATGCTCAAAATTTGCTAAGATGTTTGTGGTTTCAACAACTTAAAGTAACCCATCACTAGCAAACAGGTTCTATCCGTTAAGATTCAAGAATATGAGTTTCAACCACCCACACTAGCTCTATCTGCCAGAACACACACCCGAGAGTTCCATCCACTCCCGAGTTCCCAAAAGTTTTATTTGAAACCAAAACGAAAGATTGACCATATGAAAACGCACTTTGCCCGCCCTTAACCATGTGCACGGCTATCTAGATAGTTTTATACACTGTAGAGGTTGTACAGTTTAACTCAGAAGAGATAATCAACTTATCCTATTGGTCAATACACGCTTCCTTAGGCATGTAACTAAGTGATTATCACAAGGCCTTTACAATGCACCAACCCAACTCGACTCCACCCGCTAAAGTTTCATAGCAGAAGGGCTCCATCCACCTCATTAGAAGCCCTCTCTTGTGCCATATGGGACAACTATCTCCATCCGACACCCACTTAGCCCTCTAGCGGACTCTAAGCTAGGCTATTGCAAATTAATTAATTAGGTCATACCTATTTAGACTTGTAGTCGTACGGTAGTGCTTAGTTTGGATAGTCACAAGCATGCTCATCTGTACCAATCCAATCTTATCATCCGTTCAAGTCTAAAATAGTTTTCACCATTTTATTTTATTTTATAAACCAATGGCAATACCTATTGCTAAATATTTGATAAAATGACCTTTAAGAATATCTGTATTTAATTTCTCCACCTAAGGAATGACACTGACCAACTAGCTTGTCTAAAGCAAGGCTATCGTTCTAAGCTAATCTAGCAATAATGCATTCATTACTGATGATCTACAATACTAGGGTGATAATGGTTCATGAATATCAACATTAGGGAATGTAAGATTACATGTAGGCATAACTATCATTCGTCATACTTGAATTAACATTGGGCAAAAATAGCAATGCATAAAAGTTTTCAAAGAATATAAAAATGAAATTTAAAAATATTATGATCGACATGGTCAAGGAATACTTTCCTTCATTATTGTGAATTGGTAGATCTTCTTGCTAGCCCGTGTGCTTTTCAACAACGTTGGTATCTAAACACGCAAAATGAGAACAAACAAATAACCAATAAATATAAATAAAATCCATAAAATTATAAAATAGGTACTGGGATACATATTATGAATTTGTATGAATTTTGGAACTTTAATCACTTGATTTGGAGCTCGGACGGTGGAGAACAAGTGATCAAAGTAATTGTCAAAAGAGAAAACACTGAAAATTGAGAGAGAAGGAAATATTCTTTGGACTATTCCCATCGGGATTTAGAATAAATAAAAGACAATGACAGTATCCTTTTTGACAGTGAGATAGAGAGAAAGGGAGGGGGAGAGAGAGCAGAGCATAGAGAGGAAGAAACAGATGACGGCATCGGTGACGGTGAACGGCAGCACAGGAGGTGCGACCAAGGACCAAAATGGGTCATATAGACCTTGAGGAAATGATGGAGGAGCGTTACAACCAACAGCGTACTGCAGCGAGCAGGGTAGTGGCTAGGCGATGACCGAGCGTGAGCGGAAGATGACGGTGGTGCTCCAGCGGGAAATAGCATGCGCATGGGCACTACGAGGGCTAGGTAAAACTTTTGGTGGGATTGGTGTGGTCGCGGGATGGCCGAAGATGGCTGGCGATGATGGCCAGTGGTAGTGAAGAAGGCAGCACAGTGGCGAAGTTACACGGCAATGCAACGGACATCTTGAAGCGTGTCGCATGCAGAGGTGATGGTGAAGACTATGGGTACGAGGAATTGGAATATAACCCACCGGGGACAACAAATCAACAGTGAGAGGAGGTACGGCCAACGGCGAAGAAGAACTCCAAATATTGTCGATTCACTACAAGAAAACTCAATTAAATTAGTGTGCAACTCAAAATGATTGGGAACACAAAGTGACGCAAACAAAATCCTTCAAAGATCAATAAAGGTAGAGTTTGTGATGGGAGCTCACAGCAGTGGACACAGGCGTCGGTGGCGAGCAAAGCACAGCTACACACAAGGCAAGGGCAAGCTTGGGGATCACACGGGGAAGTTGGACACGGTCCAGGGAGTCCAATTTATAGGCTTGGCGAAGAGGGAAACCCATACGGATTCTACAACACTGTGCAATGGTTTTTGGAAGGAAATTCAATGCACATACAAGAGGATGGAAACGACCAGAATAAGGATGGTAATGGCACGGTGATGGCGGCTTGATGGTGAGCATTTCCAAATGCGCGTGTGCAGCTCAGTTGGACAGCGTGAGCGGGTGCTCGGGCAGTCGATAGTCGGAGCACAGCAAACAGAGGGGAGAGGCAGGGGAAAAGGAAGAAGAAAGGAAGAAGAGGTGGGCCAACTATGATGGGCAAGGAGGAGATGGGCATGGCCCAAGGAAAAATGAATTGGGAAAGTGAAATTGGAATTGAGAGATGAATTTGAAATTTGAACTTCAGATTGGAATTTGGGATTTGATTTGGAGAGGTTTGACTAGAATTTGAATTTAGAATTGGAATTGGTTTTTAGTTTTGAATTTGTAATTAGAGATTGATTTCCAGGATTACACAAAAAGATCCAAATACTTTAAAATAATTAATTTTGAAATTAAATTTTAAGAAAACCAAATTTTAGGATGTTACGCTTGGCCTCTCTTAGAGCATCTCCAGCAGGGCCCCTACTTGAGCCCTCAAAACTAAATTTGAGGGCTTGAGGCAAAAATAGAGGTCCAGCAGGGGCCCTACTAGAGCCCTCAAATTTGAGGGGCCCCTTAAATCCCCCCTTCAGCCCTCATTCCTAGGGGGCCCCCTACTCCGGCCCTCATTTTTCAGCTTTCCTCGTTTTTTCCCGTACGAGTGAAACAAATTTAAATTCGGAACAAATTTGAATATTCAGAACAAATTTGAATTTAAATTTGAATATTTGAAACAAATTTGAATATTCGGAATAAATTTGAATTTAAATTTGAATATTCGGAACAAATTTAAATTCAACTTTGGATATTCAGAACAAATTTGAATATTCAAAACAAATTTGAATTTAAATTTGAATATTCAGAACAAATTTGAATTTAAATTTGAATATTCGGAACAAATTTGAATATTCGGAACAAATTTAAATTCAAATTTGGATATTCGAAACAAATTTGAATTAAAATTTGAATATTCGAAACAAATTTGAATTAAAATTTGAATATTCGGAACAAATTTGAATTTAAATTTGAATATTCGGAACAAATTTGAATTTAAATTTGGAACAATAAAATTCGAAACAAATTTGAATTTAAATTTGAATATTCGTATTTGAATTCATAAATTTAAATATTGTCCCTCATTTTGAAATCATAAATATTTTATTGTGTATTGTGCTTTTGTCTCATACATATGCATATAGTGTGTGAGAAAATAGAGGGAATTGAGAAGTAGGGGCCCTGTTTTGAGGGCTCCTGCTGGAGTGCAGCCCAGAAAACAGAGCCCTCAAAAGTAGAGGGAGCCCTCAAATTAAAAGTAGGGGGCCTGTTTTGAGGGCTCCTGCTGGAGATGCCCTTAGCACTCAATATTTCACTAATCTGACACCAAATTATCCATATGTAGATATGATAAAACCAAATTTATGGTTTATTTGACCTAACCCTCTCAACAAGAGAGGTTTTTGTGCTAGAGCTTTGTTTTGCCATTAATATGGCTAAACTATGCCAAATCATGTAAAAATGCTAAGGATCAATTTTTGAAAATATCATGGGTGTTCACAGAGAAAACCAGAGGTGGCCCCATTGCCCAAGGGGTGGTACCACTGCTAGCACGGCACCTATGACCTCTCCTCACTTCTAGGAATTTCCAACTAACTCTCTGGAAAAATCAGGAAACAGAAATTCAAGAAAACGAAAAGGAAGGGATTTAGAAGAGAAAACGGATGTAAAATGGCAAGGATATCCAAGTTCCACACTTCTTGCTTGATTTCCGTCGAGTTTTCGACAAGATTTTGACCCTCTAATCCTCCACGTTCTAGTAGATTAGGTGAGAATTAGTCTAGGTTTAGCTAGTAATTAGCACTCTAGTTGGGATTAAATCCTCTAATTCCCTTCTAGTAGCCAACTAATACCGAGGTTTTAGAGCCTTTCTTCTTCATCTCATCGAATTGTGTGCAAGTAGTTCTTTCTCTTCCACAAGGTATAGGGATTTTGTTGTATTTCTTGACTTATGGATTGATCTTTTATTGTAGTACTCTTTTATCATATGGTTGTGTCTACTTGATATTATGCTTCTTGCTTGGTTGATAATTAGTCATGAATAACTATCGATTGCTTAGTCATAGATGTAAGCTTATTGTCAAGATCTATTAGGTCGATATATGTCAAGTAGTGCTAGTCCTGTCGTATTGATTATGTTGGCAGACCCATGATAGGGGTGAAACTCTGAAAGGGCAGGTGTAGATTTGTAGGTTGAGAGTCAACCTAGTATGAGAAGTGCTAATTGTTATTAGATCAATCTAGTCTCGAATTACAGTAAGTGAATCTAGCCTAGGAGAAGATCTCAATTAGCTGGACAATCTAATATTTTCTCTCTTAATTAGTTTATTTAAGTATCTCTTTGATCATCATTTTATTTAGTAGTAATTTATTCTGAGTAGTGTATCTATCCTTCACTTCCCTGTGGATTTCGATACCTTGGAATACTCTAAGTTGGACGTATCTAGCATCACCAGCCTCCGCTTCAAGTATTACACTCCTTCCAAATAAGCCAAGACTCTTGTGTCAGAGATTATAGCATGGATAATTGAGTGTTGCGGAGTTCTTTACTTTAGTTTCTGGAACACCAAAGAACAATTGGTCTTTGAAATGGTGGCACTGTAAATCATTCCTTGACGAGCACCAAACCCTCACAATAGGTTTCCACTTCTACTGCTTGTACATCTTTACAGATATCACTGTTGGGATATGGCCCTGTAGGACCAAAATAGCAACAGAGGAGGGGTGGTGAATGGTGCCTCAAATAATGTTCCATGTATTTACAAATCCTTCACTCCAATAGGTACAAAGCTAAGAAGATTAAGATGGAAAACAAATACATAACCTAGCAAATCAAAAAATTGAAAATCTGAGCAATAAACAGTAGCTACATTAGTACCACGGTATTGCCACTTGAGATAGAAAAAATGGTACTATCGCTACAGTGCCGAGGTACTACCACTGCTGCAGTAAAATCAGGATGAACAGTGATTTCAATGCTATTTCACAAACAAAAAATCCACGTAACTTTTGATCTGTAAATCCAATGACATGAAAATTTATAAGGATCTTCTCTAGAATATCATGAACCTATCCCAACAAACGATTGTAAAAATCATTGCCAAAGTTGAGACTTTTTTAGTTTGAACACATATTCAACCAAAACCGATCAAAAACCAATAACGGTGAATATGACTTACTTTTGGGTGAATGATGACCAAGATGGCCCTAGATGTATTCCCACATGTCACAAGAAGTTAGAATACCGAAGAAATCAAACAAAAAACCCTCAAATAATGAAATCACTCATTGAGGCCAAAATCAAGCGAAATCAGGTTTCTTCATGAACTTGTTATCAAAGTAGCTAGATAGGAGGAGATTGATTTCTGGAGGTTATTTCGATCTCTTATAATTCCTTGGCACAACAAGATCAAGAAGAGGGAAGAGAGGGAACCAAAACCAACCAAATCAATAGTAGATCAATCAAAATATAAAAGATCTATGGAGATGAATAAAGATTGATTTATTACTACTTGAGGAAGAAAGTTTAACAGTCACTCCACCTTGGAGGACAAAGAGCACACTAACACTCAACTCTCAAACCCTAACCACAAGTCTCCATCCTAACCCCTTAAATAGATGGGCTAGCTAGCCATATCTAATTCTTAATGGATACTATCCACTTAGTACAATGGAGGAAACCTGATAACTCCACACACATGGGTTTTACTCACATATGTTTACTTATGCACTCTTTTCAAAGCGCATAAGCCTAAATCTATGAAGTTCTTAGCCTTGATCCATCTTGATTAAACTAGCTTCTCCTTGATCTAAACTGTTCTCTCAAGCGCCACAATTTTGATCCAAGATAATTTCTGGTATTTGGCCAAATTACCAAAATACCTTTTCTTGACCAGATCTTCATCAATCACTATGCTTGCTTGCGACCTGTAGGTGCATCAATGACTTGCCACGCGTCAGCAAGTCTCTCTTGTTCTGATTTCACCAGACCATACCTCACTTGGATCGACCAAACCACATGGTGTAACCTCGCCATTCGAACTCGCCTTCAATATTTTTCGCCTTTCTCGTGCCATACTTGAGCTCACCACCTTACCTGGCATTCTCAATTGTTTTGGGGCTCGTCTCCTCCATGGGCATAGACTCAATCCTCGTGGTTGACCGTGGTTGACTCCAAGCGACCCTACACATCCAAAGACAAAGAAATCATTTTCGGGTATAAGTTATTCATAACTTGACACATGTTAGTCAAAATATGCTTTATACAATATTAATGGACTGATCTAAGTCAACCCAACTCAATCCATAACTTGAATTCCCAAAAACCCTAAATTTCTTGCTCGACTGGTACAACCGCCCCCACAGGCCGGTACTACCGCACCTTGCACCTTGCAATTTGCCCTCTCTAGACAAAAACTACTACCAAGTAAAAAAATAGAACTATTGCCTAGCGGTATGACCGGTATCATGCTACGGTATTATCGCACCAAACCGCGATACTACTGTTTCCTAGAAAAATTTAGAAAATGATACAGACAAAATATAATCTTTGCAAAATTGAACAACCACTCTACAAAACTTGCAATGGTTCATCATAACACTATCTTAGACCTTCTTAAATGGTCCTTCAGGGCCGGCTAAGCAAATATAGGTTTTCTATCTCATAAACCATGAAACTATGCGAGTAAGAGATTATGGATTATTACCACTAGACTTGTAATGCAACAAAAGAAGATTTAGAGTAGGCCAGTCCAACTAAGAATGTGTCCTGTAGTCGAACGATCCTGCAAAACGTTCCATGAATCGCTTGATGTCCAAGCAACTCCTCGCAATCCCACGAATCTTATTGTATAGCTTGCGGATCGTCCCCGACCAGCACCAAAGTAGCAACAGTGTCTCTACTGATATCCACACATCCTAGGGTGGAACATCGTGCATGTTGGTGATAGGCTATTTCGTCTTAGAGGTGACAGCTAGAGTTTTGGGATATCTTATTCGCACCTACAGCCCACCACATATCTTTTTATATATAGACCTCACTTAATGGAGTCATACTTCGTACGATAGAAATCCAACAGGGTACTGAACCTACCCTGGTCATAATTTGAATTGAGTTAGGAATAGATCCTATTTTAACTAGTTTGTCCAACTCATTAAATGTGTAACCCTGCAAATTTATATATACTCGGCTTCAACTAGAAAATACCTTTCAACAACAAGTCGGTAAAGGCCATAGTAAGGTCTAGACTCCTAATACACGTAAAGGTATTATTGGGATCCCATTGACTTGGAAATTTGGCCTTTTTTTGCTGACAAAACAATTGAAAAGTTGGATCAAACCACCGGTTATACTAAAAAAAAGCCTGAATTGGTAACCTAGCCAACTCGGTTCAGCTCAAAGACCGTCCATACATTCGAACCAGAAAAAACCAAGTAAACCACGAACCGGTGCGGTTTTACCGAACCAAGCGGTTCTTGTTAAGGACACAAATTCCCTTACTATTTCCTTGTTGCTGACTCATGGTAAGACTGGAAAGGTGTGGATATGATGGGATTTAGGGCTTTCTGTCCTATTTTGATGTGGATTCACAGTGTTCTGCCACCGCCGCCCCTGTCCATTCTGGCGGGGCTTCACGGTGAGCTGGCGAGGGCACCGCGCGATGCATCCTTGCGACGCCGAGACTCGTCGCGTCCCGGTGAGGCTTCACAGTGGTCATGGGTAGCACCAGTGCAGGCGCATGCGGCTGCTGCTTCACCTCGGCTCCACCTCACTGCTTACTGAGGTACATGTATGAATCATGAAGCTAATTTGTACATGAATCACTGCTCGGGCTAGCTAGTTAGGTATATTTTGTTTTGACTTTTGCGATTTAGAGTTCTAGACGCTCAAAACACAGCTTAGGCGTTTGGCTTATTTTTTACTATTCAACAATTTCGTCTTTTTCTGATTTTTTGGCGTTTTGAGCTTTTTTTGTCGGTTCTTTTTTCTGTATTCGTTTGTACTGTCCGTGATGGGCTAACCTATTTTTTCTATTTTTAAAATTTTAAAATTTAATTACGCCAAATAAGCCACTATCAGCTACAGTGCAATTTCAGCCAGCTATAATGTTTTTCAGCCATAAGCCACTCAAAATAAGCCATTTTGAGCACCCCAGTTCTGAGAGATTCTTGGGGTTGCTCCATGTTGATTTGTTGTTTGTGTTCCATACTTGCAACAATGGTTACGTCCTTGTTATTTTTTGTTGAAAATAGCAATGCATACTTGTGATAAAACTTCAAAAAGATATGTCATTGTTAACTACTAATTATTAATGTCGGTTGAAGGCTGAAGACTCTAGTTGAATCATGATGTGCTAAGTCGGCCATGAAGTGTCTTACTGGAGTTTGGCAAAAATGTGACAAACCTTTCTACTAGTTATCAGCTTGCTAAGTGACAAGGAGATTAGCTATAACGTTTAAATGTACCAGTACAGCACTAGGTCGGTACAGGGGATACCAAGTTACTAGAGGTGTCTTCACTAGTAAAGAAGTAAAAATCAGATTGACTAATTAGATGAATTAGCTAGAGTTTTCTTCATGTAATTGGACATTAGTTGTACTAGTGCATGATGTCGGTTTTGTAGGTCGGTTGCTATGTCTATAAAAAGGACAGTGTATGTAATGGTTATACTGTTGAGCTCTGATGAGAGAAGCTTGAAAGATATGTGTGTGTATGCTGTTGAAAATTGAGTACTTTGCTACCTTGTGATTTCTCATAAGTGTTATCAGAGTATACGGTCTGGGATTGTCAGGATCAAGAGGAGTCTTTAAAGTCGCTAAGGGGAGACTCTATCGGTGCACAGTCTGTGACTGTGAACCTTGTTGATCTGGGACCAAAGCTTACTTGACGTCGGGCGTCAGTCACCATAGTGGATCTTACTGGCACAAGCAGTGGAATCAAGAAGGTCAATAGCCACAGCTATGGCTATTAGCAGACCTACATGGAGTCCTACCTACAAGGTCAGGATCTATGGGAGGTCGTTGCGGGCACTTAGATAACTCCACCAAAGGAGAATGTAGAAGTCTTGTGGAAGTGGCGCATCATGACCGGCAAGCTTTGTTTGTGCTGAAGACAATAATTGAGGAGGATCTACTGGAGCACATTCGTGATGAAAAGAAACCACAGTCGGCTTGGGAAAATTTAGCAAAATTGTTCTCGAAGAGGAATGAGGCACGTCTCCAGCTCCTTGAGAATGAGCTTGCAGGTATCTCACATGAAACTCTAAGTATTAGTCAATATTTTACTAAGGTGAAAAATATTTACCGTAAGATATCTTATTTTGAGCCTGAGAAAAAAATTAGCGAAGTAAGGATAAAGAGAATCATCATCCATGGCCTAAGACCTAAGTACAACAGGTTTATGGCTACAGCAAGAGGATGGCCGTCGTAGCCATCACTGGTGGAGTTGGAGAATCTATTGGCTAACCAAGAAGAGTTAGCCAGGCAGATGGGGAGTATTACTGCAAAGGAAGAAGAGGGGGCACTCTTCACTAACAAGAAAAAGGGTCCACCTCAGGGACCAAGGAGGCCTAAAACAAGGTGGATAGAAGGTGACAAACAACATCTAAGAGAGAGAAGCAACTATTTAGGGGGAGCTCAATGAGGAAGACAAGATTAACAACAAGAGAAGAATGAGCGAAAATAATATGACGGATGCTTCAATTGTGGTAAGAAGGGTCACTTTGCTCGAGATTGCTAATACCAAAGGCGATTCGAAGGGAACTTGGCCACCACAAAGGAGAAAGAGAAGATCACTTTATAAGCATCTGTAAGTAAAGAAGATTGGGACGCTGAAACTGGATTTTCTCAAGAAGTTGAAGAAGAGATTGTGGAGGACGTGAAAGCACCAGCTTTTGTAGCAACAACAGATCCAAGGATAAATTATAAGGAAGAGTGGATTGTCGATTCTGGTTGCTCCAATCATATGACTAGTGATGACAAGAAGCTGCAAAATATGACTGAGTACAAGGGAAGGAAAGTGGTATTGACAGCTAATAACTCTAAGTTACCCATATCTTATATCGGGAATACAGTTGTTCCAAGGTATGGTTCTCAACAACTCCATTTTAAGAAGGTCTATTATGTCCCAAGTTTGAAAAAGAATATGTTGTTAGTACCTCAATTGACAGCATGGGTTATGGGTAAGCTACACTAGTGTAGATTAAAAATCTCTACTATGTAAACCAGGAAGTCGTATAAGTAAGAGACCATAGGGCCTGTTTGATATGACTGTGACTTATGGTTTTTTGTTGAAATTTTTGAATTTTGCCTGTTTGCGACAGAGATTATGGAGAGAGAGATACTCGCTTGTGATTTTGGTTGATATAGATGTTGAGCTTTTAACGTGTACTACAATTAACTTGTAGATCCCGTCTTGAGAAAATACTCCGTTTGAAAGTTAGGTACTGTAGCAAAAGCCGCTTTTAGAAGCCGTAAAGAATAGGCCCATAGATCATTACTACTAGATACGTAGTGCAGCGAAAGTAGAGTTAAAGTGACTGATTCAATGAAACATGTGTCGAGTAGTGGAAGTAGTTGATCGTCCTCTAGCCAACTATTTCCTCTTCATGATCATCCCGATCAACACTATAGTCACAACAATATCTCTACCGAAGTCTATACGTCAAGAGATAGAACGATATTTATAAATCTAAGCATCACTGTATAAGATACTTTAAATAAAATAGCTACTAATTTCTAGTATCGTTTAAAGTAGCTTCTCCATACGAGCTCTTTTACTCCCCTCGTAATTAGCTAAAAATTTAAAAACCCATATAGCAAATGTCAAAGTCACAGAGAAAACGAAGCGGGAACCTGACGTCGTTCACTACGCGGGCCCTCCCGCTCGAAACCATCCTCCCACGTCACGCCCCCGCACATCACGCAGACCAGAGACCACGCCTGCCACTGCCCAGCCCAAAGCGCAAAGGGAAAAAAAAAACAAAAAAACAGAAAAACCCCAAAAGCCCCTCGCCTCCCCTCTTCTTTACCCCTTCAGCACTTCCCTCTACTCTTGCCCAAATCCACCCAAGAACCCGAAGCCTTTCCTCCTGGAGTGCCGCAGGTGAGCGATTCCATCCCCCCTCCCTCGCTTCCCCCCTTCTCCTTACATGCATTTCGTTGAGAAGAAAGTTGTCACGGCGAAACCCAGTGTTCCTTTCTTGATGGGTGGTTCTGGGAGTCTTGTATTTGCCTTTAAGGTTGGTGGTGTGATCGTGGAGGTTTCGGCGATTTTCCTCTCTAATTTCCAGCGCCTTGCTCCACTCTTCTCCTTGCTTGAATTTCGAGAAGAAATTTCTCCAGGCAAAACATCCTGTTTTTTGCTTTCTTGATATGTGATTCTTGGAGTCCTTTTTGGTGTGGAATTTTCGGGCAATTGTCTCTCTAATTCCGAGTTCGGTGCCATCCCTCCCTTCTTGCGTTTTGTTGAGAAGAAATTTCTCCTGTTCCTCGCAAAAAAAAAAAAGAAATTTGTCCCGGCAAAGCCCTCTTTTTGTTGATGGGTGGTTCTTAGAATTTTGTTTTGTTGTTTCTTGCTTTTCTTTCCTCTTTATATTCTTTTGTCTTGGTTTTTGAGGTTTTCAGCTCGCTTCTAGTCTGTAATTTTGCCGCCAATTTCCCTGCTTATTTTGTTAGTTCCCAATGCCCTTTGCGTCGTAGAGCTTGGATATCTCGTTGAAGAAAATTGTGAGCTTAAAGTGCCTAGTTCTGTACGGAATTTTTCTCATTTTTCTTTAACCTTTTCATTGCATTTCGTTTCTAGTTTGGAATTGGAACTCAATTTTAGCTTCCTTTCCTGTTCCCATGTTGTTATGCATTTGTTTACTATCCTGTTGCTGTGTTAATGTTTCCAAATTGTGTGTTTGCTTGATGGTTGCAATTTAATCTGCACATCCCTGAAAATTATAGAAATGTAGATAAGTTTAGGCTAATATTTTTAGCTGTGTGTAGGAATAATACTTGCTCATGCTTCCATTCTTTGGTTAGACAGATGCTATAGACATGTTTCTGGACTCTAGATGCATGTTTGTGCTGTTGCTGCCCATTTGGGCTTTTACATATGCTCATTTTCCCCATAATTGGTTGTTAATTTGAGTCTCTTATCGCATTGTGTTAACTGTGCCTTCAGATTCTGTGTGTTGGTCAGAATGCTTGGAACATTCAAAGCCTATGTACTTCTCTATGAATAATCTCAATTTGTATTGTGATGAATTTAGCATAGTACGTTGCATACGACATAATTTGGGCTATTCACAATTCACTCATGTACCAGCTATACCGATGAATGGTAACTGTACATGTGCCTATGGTTCCTGAACTTATCAGAATTCAGAACTGCCGTTTGATAGGATTTTTCTCAAATATGTTGCTACCCTCTGTTTCTAGGGGCCCCACACGAGCCATATGCATGTTTGGTCCTCTCTTAAGAGAGTGTTATGTGCTTGTTAGAACAAAAATCATTTGTATGAATAGTGATCCTCATTCTAATCTGGTACATATATCATATGAGGAATGGGTACTCTAGTGCATAGCTAGATCTTTTGGATGGTAAAGGCCTTACTAAGCACAACTTTTTTTTACGCGAATGCACTTGTGACTAGG
This sequence comes from Dendrocalamus sinicus, assembly GCA_036346575.1. NCBI lineage: Eukaryota > Viridiplantae > Streptophyta > Magnoliopsida > Poales > Poaceae > Dendrocalamus > Dendrocalamus sinicus. Next base: position 21,384,442 of record CM070661.1, read on the forward strand.
TTATACGGTTTTGTACAACAGAGTTGTACATTTGCTTAATACAACGAAGTTATGCATTTTAATTTTGTTGAAATTTTCATGCCTTTAAGTTGAACTTACACTTAAAATGTCGAGGGAAATGGATATCTTTGTGTTTTAAATATATGTCTTTGCTGTACTAATTGTATAACACAACTTAGGATGCACAACTTTGTTAACCAGCACCTTACGTGCCATAGCATTAGATCTGCACTTGATAAGTGGCAGCGCTTATAATTTCTCTAACAGTTTAGTCCTTGAGGTAGCATTACTGTCTTGCTTTCCATATACTTATTCCTTATTCTTGGTTGCACTCTCTTGATTCAGTGGTTTTTTTGGCAGACAAACATACTATCCTGAGCATGGGTGCTGCTGGCAATGGCAGCAACCTGTGTTCTTCTCGTGTTGGAGGAGACAATAAAAGTATCAACACAAAATTACTGCCAGATTTTACTGCTGATGAAATGCAAGTGAGTCCCCCCAATGGTAACTCATCTTTGACTCATGTGAAGCTGCAGCGCTCATGGTCAAGTGTACAAGCTTTTGTTGTTGAACATATAGCTTCAAAGGATCTTGATTTGGATTGGAGCAACGAGGTTGTTGAATCACATGGGTTCCGATATGTGGGCTGGAATGACTTAAGGGATATTGCATTATATAGCTTACACGTGTTCTTCAAGACTGCAGTTGAGATGATATCCCATGAAGGGTACACTGAGGACGCTGTTATTCATGCCATTGTGGACTCTGCACTCTGTTACCAGTTTGATGGGCCTATCACTAAGATTGCAGATAGTGCACGTGCATTGCTACAGAGTGGTCGACAGGTTGATTCTTCCCTGAGTGAGAATCTTGACACGCATTTGCACATGTTGGGTTTCTATCTTCTTAGTTATGCATCAAGTTTGCTTAAGAAATATTATCCATTCTTCACTTGGAGCGATGCATTATGGTGCATTCTGCTTTGCGACATGGATATCTCTATTGCTCGTGCATTTTCTGTTGATATGAGTGCTTATGGAAATGAACAGCTAGAAGGGCATGTCATAAACAATCAGAATGTAAACAAGCCATCAGAAGGATATCGGTATAGTGCCGCAGAATCTCCTGGAGGACCTGCATTATTCCATTCTGAAGAAGCACAAAGGATGTGGAGCAATATTTTGACAGATTATATAGTATCAATTCAAAAGTACGCAGGGAAAGATCAAGTTGCTTCTGGTCAAGACCAAGTTGGTCCTTCTGGTCAAGTGGAAAAATCTTCTTCCTTGCCTAGGACTGTTGTTCAGTATAATAAAAAAATAACTAAAGGCATCAGCACTAAGAGAAGTCCTGTTAAATCTCAGAAAGACTATGGCAAGGAGATGTTTTTTGAGAGCTTCCAACAGGTCAAGGGTTATGGTAAAGCGTCTTCAAGAAAACTCAAAGAGAGTAAATCAGTCATTGCATTTCTTGAATCTGTCCGTACCACTTTGACAGGCACATCAAAGGTAGCCAATACAAAGGGCTTAAAATCATCGACATTAGTTTCAACTCTGCCTCTACCTAGTCTTTTCTCGCTCAAAAGAATGGGTGCACCAACAGTGGTTTCAACTCCGCCACTTTCTTCTCCTGTTAGCCATTCCTCCAGCTCATCATCTACTGGAAAGGCAGCCAATAAGCAAAAAACAAAACCTGATGGTTTCGTACACTTCTCTCTCCCAAATACTCTTGCAAATAGCTTTGAATTTTATTTCTCACATGATGGGATGCGGACCACTTGGGTTCCAAAAGATAGGAAAGAGGAGCTGGCTCTAGATCTAATTCGATGTTTGGGAGAGCTAAAGCTGGAGGTGAAAGTTTGGACAGACTGGGCCAATGAGAGGGTGATGCAGTCCACAAGTAGGCTGGCAAAAGACAAAAGTGTTCTTGTATCTCTCAGAAAGGAAAAGGAAGAAGTTGAGGAGTGTGGTGTGCTTACTAGAAAGAAGCTTGAGGAGACACAAAGGGCAATAGACAGTACTTTGGATGAGCTTGATTGTGCAAATTCTCTTGCACTGGACCTTACAGATAAGATTTCACTTTGTAGGCTTAATAAGGAAGCTGCCAACTTACAGGAAAAGCAATCAGATGCAAGTTTTGCTGACATTTTAAGGAAGGAAAATGGGTCCCTTGAGAGACTGAAGTCTATGGAGGCAGAGAAGATCCTTCTGCAAGAGGAGCTTGCTGCTGAAAGGAGTAACCTGTCTAAGCTACTGAAAAATCTTGAACAAGCTAAAGGATATGAAGGTGTATTGAAGGCATGTCAACTTCACCCACCTTTTGCCTTCAAAATTGATGCATGTTCAGATTATTTTGTCTTTTTTGTTACATTGAGAAATCATTCAGCAACATTTATTAGTTACATGCAGAATGACAGTATGAATGTGGTAGGTCACTATCATATCCCTGACTGTTGATCTGTTAAATGGTAGGGAAAATTCCTTCCATGCCACTGAAAGTTAACCTGTTTCCCTTTGTACTACTGAAAAAATGCCGTTCCTTATATGCCACTGAATTTCTTCTTTGTTATCTTCCATGCAATTCCTGTTACCTCCTCTGTCAGCTGGCATGCGAAAAGACTCTTTTACCCTTTTTCTTCATCTCCTTCCTCCTTCCACTCTCTTCCTCTTCCTGTTCACCCATCCAGCCCAACAAAAAAAAGCAGCAGCGGCTGCCCCTCCTCTCCTCTCTTCTTTTCCTACCAATGAGATCCATGCCAAGGGGAGGCGCGGTGTGCCCAGATCCGGCGGGAGGTATGGTGGCTTGGTCGGCGGTGCCCGTCGACGACGGGAGGAATAGTGACTCGTCTGGCGGGAGGAATAGTGACTCGTCTGGCGGCACTGGCAATGACGGGAGGTGCGGTGGCTAAGGTTGGCATGTTGGTCTCCGTCAACAGCGAGCATGTGCTACATGTCCACGGCTTGGAAGTTCTACAGCAGCGAGGAGGTCAGCCTTAGCGGTGGCGACTGCGTCCAGGACGCTGACGCCATTGTTGCGCTGATACAAAGCTTGATCTATTCTTGTTTCTTGATTTCAAGTTTGATATGGATCAGGGTAACCAAGGAATGGTTTGATTTTTGAGCAATTCCTCTACTTCTAGTTTTGATTTCAATTTAGAATCTATCCTCATGTTCAATCTGATGGCCATGCTCGTGGAGTGCTTGGATTGGGCAGAGAGAAGGGGGGGGGGGGGGGAGGCTGTCCTTAAAGGCCACGATGGCAAGGTGGGGTGCGAGCGCCTCGCGTGGTGGTGGTGGAGGGGTAGTGGAAGCTCGTTGCCGTCAGCGGCTGCGACTGCTACGGCGCGTGGCCAAGAACAGGGAGAGAGAGAGAGGAGGAGGTGGGCCGGTGGGGGCAGGAGAGAGAAGAGAGAGGGGAACGAAGAAGATGAGGGTAAGATGTGGATTATTTGGGTTTAACGGCGACTCCAACTAACTGAAGTGACAGAATGGTGTGAAAGGGAACTAATGGAAAACTCGGTAGTATACAGGGAAGTGAACTTTTTCTAGTGACAAATTATGGATCGGGACAACACTTTGTGGCATACAGAGAATTCCCCCTAAATGATATGTTTTTCTATGTACAAAATGAAGGCCCGTTTATGGTCACCATAGATATAACCATTTGGTTTGTAAAATGTTTGTTAACACTTAACAGGAAATTGGAATTTTGTTTATATTTTTTCCTATTGAGTCTTGAGTTGAACAATCTTGATGTAATTTGATGTAACTTGGTTTATCTACCATATAGTTCATGTGTTGCCTGACTGTTTTTTTGGGTCCTACCATGCTCATATATATGCATAACTCATCAATGTATTTGCCTAAAAAATGTTTTTTTGACCATGAACTCTGTTGCCCTAAAATACTTCAGAAAAGGTGCCTGGAAGGAGAGAAGATGATTGATGAAGCTATGAAGAAGGTTTACTTTGAAAGAAATGAGCTTGAGAGGATTGAGATATTAGCAAGAACAGAGTCTAACCTTCTACTGTTGAGTGCACAAAATGAAAAGCAAAGGTTGCAGGCCAGTGTTAAGCACCTCGAACAGCAGGTGGAAGAAAGATTGGAGCTTGTGCGTCAAGAGTTGAGAGAAGTGGCTAGTAGTAGCAAGCATCAGAGCGTTGCCAAGATTATGAATCCTCCAGGGTTTGGGCTTGATCCTGTACGCCGGGAGCAAGAATGTGTCATGTGCTTGGAAGAGGAGATTTCGGTAGTTTTTCTCCCATGTCGGCATCAGATTGTTTGTGTAGGCTGCAGTCAGCTTCATCAACATCAGGGTATGACAGACTGCCCATCTTGTAGATCTCCTATCAAGCGAAGGATCTGTGCTCGCTTTGCTGGCAGTTAGGGTGGATGTACATCTGTGGAAGAATCATAGAGAGTTTCAACTTTTTGCCTATATTATAACTGCAGTTGGCTTAAACTATTTATCTCTTAAAGAACAGTTTAGATGCCTTCTCAGTTGTTAACCTCAGTTAAATGCTTTTAGAGAAAATACAGTCAGAAAGAATGCTCATTTTGCAGGGCTAGTTACAAGTAGAACTGCAAGTTTACCTTGCCACCTATTATATATGGTGCCTAAACTGGCCTCAGTTTTTGTAAATATGACACAGTATATCTGGGAAATATATGACTGCACATTAGTAGTATATTGCCACCAGCTTTCAGCATTTGTGATATGGTGTGTTTTATATATGTTTGCACTGTGCATGGTGATTTCACATAGGGAAATTTGCTCGGTAGCATTCCAAAGATTGATATTTTGCTAGATATCATTGCAATTGCCTTGTGTTGTATATAACATCCTAAACATGTGAAATTATGCTAGATAGCATTACCCTCATATTGCCCATCCGAAAGTAACAGTGCATATGGTAATTAGATGAGAAAAAATAATGGAAAATCCAATTGCCCCTCGTTTGGGCAGATAAAATGGTTTAGAAGAGAAGCTGTTATCGCAGAGCATAGCTTTATACCGTATGAGAGGAGAAAGTTGTCTTCTTGCCTTTTGGGTTTCGGCGCCAACAGCAAAAAGTGCATAAGGGCAAACTAGTCTTTTACTCTACTAACGGTTGTCTCGATGGTGAAGTGACAACAGTGTCATTTGGCATAATTTCACTTGTTTGGAATGGTATATTTTGACTGCAATATTGTCTAGCAAAACATCTCTGATATGCTATTGAGCAAAATTGCCCTTTCATAAATCATAAATGTATGCTTTCTCAAATGTTGGATGTGCTACCGAACAAAATTTCCCTTTCCTAAATCATAAATGTATGCTTTCCCAAGTGTTGGATGGTATGGCATTCTAGCCCATAGGTGAGGTGGAATGTGAAACTTGAATGATTTTAGCTTTCGGTTGGATAGCATCTCTTGGATCTTTTATTCCAAAGATTTCAGTTTCTTTTGGACTACGACTTATAACTTTTGATTCTATTATAAGTACTGGTGCGAATGAATCGAAAGCCAATAAACCTTTTCTAAAAGGTTACGATGATAAACCACTTTGAAATAGTGACGAAGAAGTCATCCCATTTGTTTATTTGATGAAAATCATAAAGTATAATCTATAATCCGAAAAAAAACAGCAATTTCAGCCCATATAAAAGGTTGTGGGCTGGAGTTCTGGCAAGCTATGAGACGTCATTGGAAAAACGAGGGCCGCAAGATCAAGGTTGGCCGGTTATGATTGGATGAGAGGCAGCGGCCCTAGCTCCACCTAAAACAATCTCCCCTCGAGCCACCTGCCGCCGTGTATGCGCTACCACTGACGGCTTCTTGCACCTCCACCTCTATGTCTCACCCTGCTGGATCCTTGCCCCATCGCCGCCTCCACCCGGGCCTGCCACCGTTGGCTCCCTGCGTCACTCCCGTCTGTGTTAGAAATAGGTCTGTATGAGTAAGGCTTATTTTCTTTAATTCCAAAGTATGTATAATTTAGTATCATAATACTAACACAAAATAAAGGTGACCAATTTATAAGATGGAGCTCTTGTCACTCTTTGAATCATGTCACACATAGATAGGGATGGTATAAGGATGACTTTGACTGAAAACACACGCGCGCATGCACGCGTGTATTCGTGTATTTTTGCGTAAAAATTGTGTGACTTGTGACTCATGATGTGAGACCTCGCCGTGGCGTGGTGTGCCACTTGGTAGACCAAGTACACCTTATTTTTTGCTGAATCATGTATCATCCCTCTGTTTTAACTAGTCATGAGACAGCTTAATTACCTTTATTTGGTTTGAATAATATCAGTTACCAGTGAATAAATTAGCAGTTACTAGTAAATTATTTCAGTTCAATGGGGACAATTACTATAGAGTAATTTGCACATCTATAAAAGACTTATAGACATCTAGACTTGGAAGACAACACTTCTATTTCTTTCTCACATTGTCTTCTTCCTCTCTGGTGAATTTGTAATGACTGTTGAGCAGCCGAATCTCATCGATCTTTCTTCTTGGCGTGCACCGATAATAGAGGAGAGCGGGATCTCTGAACTGTTGTCGCAAAGAGAACCTGTACAGGGCGACAATAAGGTTTCTGGGCAGCACATTTGCGTGACTGCTCCTACTATGTTATTTCTGTGTCCTACACTACATCGAGTCTGTGCTGCCTCCTGTTGTTCTACATCAAGCCTAACAGTAAGTCATTCGTGTGACTGCTTCTTGGTGGGATTTTGTTGCTGACTTAAAGCACAAGAGGGAAGAGATTTCTGTTGAGAATCTCATTGCTGCCCTCAATGTGGAAGGAAGACAAGAGCAAAAGATGCACCCACTACTTTTGGTCAGAATAATGCCAATACTGTTGAGAAAAAGACAGCTGCAAAGAAGTACAATTTCAACAAATCGAACAAGACAACTAGGTTTGAGAAAAAGAAAAGTGAGAAAAAGAATTTGAGGGATATCACCCACTTTGTGTGTGGAAGAGACGGTCATATGGCAAAAGACAGTCGCTTCCGCAAGAGCAGAGATGGTGAATAGCCAAAGAAGAAGATTGTTAACGTGACCATATGTAAGACCTCGACTTCAGGAGGGTATGGTAATTCACTTGTTGTTTTGTAGCATGTCAATCCACTGATTGGTGGGTTGATAATGGTGTTAATATTCATGTATATTCTGATATTTTCTTATTTTCTTCTTACCAGGCAGTAGGGGCTTCATCCGTCCTAATGGAAAATAGGACACATGCTTCTGTTCTTGGTGTTGGCACGGTGTATCTAAAACTTACTTCAGGGAAGATTATCCACTTGAAGAACATGTAGCATGTTCCTACAATAAACAAGAACCTCATTAGTGGTTCTTTCCTATGTAAGAATGATTATAAGCTTGTTTTTGAGTCAAATAAAATTATAATGTCTAAGTTCAGAAACTTTGTTGGTAAAGGCTTTGAGAGCAGAGGCTTGTTCTACCTAAGTAGTTTAGAGTCTTGTTATAATTTGAATGTTGCAACTGGTTTAAATAAAAGTGAGATAAATATTTGGAATTCTCATTTGTCATATTGATTTTGATAGTATTGCTAGAATGTCCAGACTAGATTTAATTCCAAAATGTGAAATTGTCAATGATCAAAGTGTCAGTTATGTGTGCAAGCAAAATAGCCTCGAAAACCCTTTAAGGGATTAGAGGATGAAAAGAACTTGGCACAATTAGATCTTGTTTATTCAGATTTATGTGAAATGAATGGATTGTTGACAAAAAGAGGCAAAATATATTTTCTAACTTTTATTGATGATGCAGCATGATACTGTTATGTATATTTGCTAAAAACTAAGGATGAATGTCAGACCTAGATTTTACAATTCGGAATCCTCTGTGATTCCACCGCACTATTCCCTGGATCAGTAGATAGTGCTCACAGATACAGTACTGAACATCAAAATACATATCATGCGGAAATGTAAATATAATAGTAAACTTACCCGTGGGCCGATTAGGCCGAAACAATAAAATGTAGCAGCGGAAATGAAGCATACAGGTGGGACCCTTAGGATGTGCCCACAGGCAGCCAACTGGGGGTTCATGACCTAGCTCTTGACCTCTTCATCTTCTTCACCATTTTGGCCAGGTGTATTGCTGAAGCGTAGCGATCTGACTCCTGATTCTGAATGAATTGTGAGAGCGAGGGTGAGCACAAACCACCTTGCTCCGTGAGCCAATACATAGGATGTAATTAGATAATATGCATGGCTTATCAAGGAGAGGCTCGTGCTATTTTATTTTCCATAAATTGCATTTAAAATATGATACATAGAAATTTCCTGAGACTTAGCAATTTAAACTGAAACATAATGTGTGAAAGAATGCAATAATAATAATTATGATCCAGATTCCAACCACTGTTACATGGTTTCTGCAAGATATGCTAACCTTTCAGCATTATAACCAACACAAATCAGGGCAACACCATGTCCGCCCTTAACTATGGGCACAACTATTTGAATAGTTTTGACTCTACAGAGTTGGTACACTTTCACCACAAGAGACAATTCGCTCATTACTCCACACGATTCCTTAGTCATGTGGTTGAGTAGACCATCACAATAACTTTTCAAAATATCTAGCCCCTTTTGTCACCTCACTCTATGGGCTGCTCCCACTTGCGGTGGGTCCCATACGTTGCATGGGATGTAACCATGGCTGCTAGTGCATTCGGGCTCCACTCCCCACAACGCTAGCACGGCTAGTTACTTCACCATCCACTCGGTGTCCCTTTGGGCCACCCCTTGCCCTTGCAATATCCACTCCTATCCACTACCGCTGAGATGAGTCCGGGGGTTTCGATAGATTTATTTAGCCAAGTTGCAATTTACAGATTGTGGTTGTACTGTTTTACACAGGAGGTCATGACAAAATTCAGTCCTTAGGGGTATTTGGGTGGTTCTGCCACATCCACACACCGTGCTTCCACTGCACCTCACCAACCCTCTTACCATCCGCCTAGATATTTAAGCAAGTTGGAATTTTTGGGAGCATAAAATAATCATGTAAAAATATACTAGTCATTTCCATCATGACTACCCAAATCAGTTTCTCATGATTAAAAATGATGTTTGGGCATTTTGGTGCCCCCGAGTATCTAAGCAGTGCTAAGCATGGCGTATAATTAAGGACTTATTTTTAAAAGGTTACCATTATAATTTTGCTAGGGAGACAAGGCTCAATTATTCAAATGTTCCAAAGGAGTGTAATACCAACAAGTTAAACAATTGGGCATGTAACTAGATTTCATAAAACAGACATATATTTGCATATGAAATAACAGCATGTGACGCGGATACGCTCATGTCTTGCGCTTCTCAGTTAAATATATTATTTAACTGGAAGGAATTATTAAGCCGTATTAAATATTATCAGGTGAACTCTAATTTAATTGGGTCTTTAATTATTATACTTAGCGATCTGAGTTACTACTATTTTATTTAATTATATACAGGCCATACTCGATCCGCAAGCCTAAAGTGAAGATGCGTTTAGAAGGTCTCATCAACACTAGTGCATCGTCGATCACTTCAAGTGTACAAGATGATGAGGACGTTCGATTGGTCGATCATGCGAGCACGAGCTAAAAATAAAATTAAACAAAAGGTGAACTCGCTTCTTGCTAAGTTACAATTTAATTTATATGAGAATTTGTTACTATCTAATTTTAGTGTTTTATGCATATTTAAGTATAAGGAGGAAAATACGGGCCAAAGTATTGGGAGGAGCACAAATCCGGTCAAGTCATATGCCTGTGTCTCTTCCTCGACCGAGATCAATCTGGACTACTACGTGTGCATGTATGGAGATCAATCTGGACTAGTACGTGCGCATGTATGGAGCTATGCATGGAAAGTAATAAAATGTGAGGAAAGTATCATAAGAAATCAAGAATAGAAAGAGTCAAAACAAGAATCAGTTTCGACAGCAAGGATCCGAATAAGATTTAGCCGTACGGTTTTTTTTTAAGGAATACATGCATGTAATCCGAGCTGTGTACGTTTTAATTTTTGGAATTGGTTTCTAGTTGCCGTCGGCCTTAGGACTATATAATGTAAGGTGCTGCGCACCCTAAAGGGGTTAGACCACCAGAAAACAGATCTATTATTTTGAGAGAGCCATGGCGCTTGTTCTTCCTAGGGTTTGACACACAGATGTAACCTAGAGGGGAATCGGGCATTCTTCCCCGTCGTTCTTGTGATTCCTTGTGATTTGCAGGAGCGACAACACGTCTACTTGGTGGTCGAGTAGACGGGATCACGAGCGTGTGGTTGGGCGAATTCTTTTGTCGCAGTTGCTGTTCTAATGATGGTTGGCGCCATCGATTCGTCAGTTACACGGATCCAATTATCTCCATCGATCCTACGCCGTGAAGATCGGGCAATCCCCCGCATCATCTTGGTATCAGAGCGAGGTTGACACGGTAGGATTATTTACCCTTAGCTAGTATCATATTTAGTTTTCAATCCTAGAATCCAGAAAATTGCCTCACAAAAATACCATCATGTACCTAGACCTTTGTGCCCAGATTTGGTTTTAGTTTGCATTATCAAATTTTAATCCATGTGTTAGATTGCTCATAGTTGCTGTCGATCATTGCATTGTAACCTAAAACCAGAAAAATACCAAAACTTTCGTCCACGAAATTCCGCCGTAATTCCTTTTCGCTACCAAAATTCTGCTACAACAGCCTCATTAATTTTTTTTTTTGATCCACTGGAACCCACCTTTGCATCCACGCCGCCGCCAAATTTTGCAGAAACCTAAAAATTCATCTGATCCTACGCCAGGCGTTACACACATTTTCCCACCAAATCCCAGGCAGGTCCACCTGTGTGCCTCTCCACGCCGCGTTGCAGCTGTGCAAGTTTTCCCTGTTTTGTGGGCTAAACCTCAGAAAAACTTGCTGTCGCATAGCCCTTTCTTTGTTCCTGTTGATTGCGTTCACTCAACTCTCGTGAGACTAGCAAAGAGAAGTTTTTGCTGCACCAAAGTTCCAAGGCTATATTGTCTCCCTCCTGTTCACGTATCCAACCGAGAGCACAAAAAAAAAAAAGAAAGAGATAATCGGTTCAAAAAGAAGAAGAAGACCGATTGAAAAAAAACAGTGAAAAAATCAAAACAAAAAAACCAAAAAAAGGAAAGTGCTCTCGGCGATTTTTTGAGGAGAATAATTCAAATTTTCGTATAATTTCTTGGCACTATTTTGTATGTGCTCGGCCATATCTATTTGGTGCATATACTCAGTTATTGCATGGTGCTTATATCCACTTTGTTACACGTCCTATTTTGCTATCTTTATCCCATCCAGTGACGGCAACTTAGGACATTGTTAACTTTTGGATTATTATTTGATTTTGCATTAACTGAGTTACATATCTATTACTCCTTGCTACATATATCCCTCCAAGCTCCACATATAAGCCATTGTTATAACAATGCTTGTGCAATTGAATTCGCTTGATCTATCACCTTTGATTGTCTACCGTCCCCAAGGTATGTGTGTCTTCACAATCCAAGGAGGCATAAGAACTTCGGTTGGTAAGAGAAGGCGAGAATGAGTGATTCCACATAAATTCCACATATTCTTTGCTATTTTCTTTTTGCAATACTAACAATGGCAAGATATCCAACATTTCGTTCCTCATGGTGCGACTCTCGATACTTGTATTTTCCATTCTATGGAAGTACAAATCCGGAGGAGTATCTTGAATGGGTGGAACAACTTGAATGTGACCTTAAGTTTCAGAAGCTGTCCGAAGCCAAGAAAGTGACACAAGCCACCATGGAGTTTGAAAAATATGCATGCATTTGGTGGAAACAATATCCTGAGAAGCAATATGTCACTATTTGGAAAGAATTAAAGGAAGTCATGAGAAAGAAGTTTGTGCCATATGAGTATGAGCTAGAGTTACTTCATCATATAAAGAGCATTCGCCAAGGACGTCGATCTGTCCAATCGTATTATGATGAGCTGGATTATGCTATGTATCGTGCCAATATCACAGAAGCATGTGCAAAGAGAGCTTACTTCAAAAGAGGTTTGAATTCCGAGATCACTGCTATTGTTCGTTTGAAATATGATGGTAGTATGCAGGATCTTGTGAATTATGCTATAGAGCAGGAGAAGAAAATTAAGGAGAGGTGTACACCAAGTTTCAACCTGAGTCCACACTTCAGTTCGTGTGCCTTTACTAGTGTGTCACATGAGAAGACGACCGAGCATGGGACTTTCCCTTCGGTCAAGGCGTCATATAGTGCTGCCCCATTGCTACATGAGGAGATCGTGGTTGATGGTAATTGCGCCATTGCTGGCCCACGATCCATAAAAGATGAGATGCTTCAAAACCCATGTAAGGATGAGAGCCACATAGCCAAATTGAGTGGGAGCGATAAAAAGAGTGAGTTGTGTGATTCCACCATATGTGAGGTTGAGAGCATCCATATTGAGAATGAGAGAAATATACAAAAAGAAAAGAGAGAAGTAGATGATAGTACAAGTGAGATTATTTTTTATACTAACGACTTACTCTCTACTTCTAGTGTTGTTTCTCACATTGTGCAGGTTAAAGAAGAAGAGAAGCTAAATGCTAAACAAACCGCACAACTTGAAGTTGAAGCTACACTACCTACATCACCTACATCATCTGAGGAGGACGTTCAAGGTAACAATAAGTGTGATATATTGGTAGTTCATCAAGAAAAGGTGAGTAATTGTGAGAATTTTTGTGCCCAATTGGAAATACCATATTCTGAATTTAATATGCTTAATTTACATAATGTTGAATTAATTACTCATAAAGAAGTTCTTACTCGAATATCTCCTAGTGATTCTTTGTATTATATCATGTTCGATGATCCTACAGAGCTATCTATTGTGATTCAGAATGTTGCTGAAATTTCATGTTTAAAATCACTAGTTAGTACCTATGCCTACACATATAAGTTCAATTTAATTGGAGATTATGATGTAGATGACAAGTTTTATGTTTACCGAATATGCATTACATGTGATAAGCTTGTTGAATTGAAATTGCATATTTTGGATAAACAATCTTTTGTGCCATATCATGATCACAATGAGATGAGTTTCAACAATAGTGCTTCATATTTTAAAAGATTTCTTAAGCATACTTATTCATCCTTTAATGTACAATCATATACAAATAATCAGAGTAGTGCAGTTGAAGCATGGAAGGCACTAAAAATTTTCTCCCCTATATTTGAACAACTTAATTTGGTTTGGCCCATTAATGACTTGTCCATGTACTTAGCAAAGTCGAGGACGACTTTTTCTCAAGGAAGGGAGAATGATATGAATGACAGTATTGCAATGCATACATCTTATAGCTCTTGTTGTACTAAATGGTATATACAAAACAATAAGAATGACACAATAATTGATTCATACATATACCATGCATATGTGTTGTTCTTTTGTTTACTATGCCTTCAGATGTTCATGATGTGCTAAACAGAGAAGTCTGACGACAAATATATATATCATGTATACACGTTGTATTCTTTGTTTAGTACAATTTCAGGCTATCAAAAGCCGAGGACGGCTTTTCTTGAAGAAGGGAGGATGACGCGGATACGCTCATGTCTTGCGCTTCTCAGTTAAATATATTATTTAACTGGAAGGAATTATTAAGCCGTATTAAATATTATCAGGTGAACTCTAATTTAATTGGGTCTTTAATTATTATACTTAGCGATACAGAGTTACTACTATTTTATTTAATTATATACAGGGCCATACTCGATCTGTACAAGCCTAAAGTGAAGATGCGTTTAGAAGGTCTCATCAACACTAGTGCATCGTCGATCACTTCAAGTGTACAAGATGATGAGGACGTTCCGATTGGTCAGATCATGCGAGCACGAGCTAAAAATAAAATTAAACAAAAGGTGAACTCGCTTCTTGCTAAGTTACAATTTAATTTATATGAGAATTTGTTACTATCTAATTTTAGTGTTTTATGCATATTTAAGTATAAGGAGGAAAATACGGGCCAAAGTATTGGGAGGAGCACAAATCCGGTCAAGTCATATGCCTGTGTCTCTTCCTCGACCGAGATCAATCTGGACTACTACGTGTGCATGTATGGAGATCAATCTGGACTAGTACGTGCGCATGTATGGAGCTATGCATGGAAAGTAATAAAATGTGAGGAAAGTATCATAAGAAATCAAGAATAGAAAGAGTCAAAACAAGAATCAGTTTAGACAGCAAGGATCCGAATAAGATTTAGCCGTACGGTTTTTTTAAGGAATACATGCATGTAATCCGAGCTGTGTGCGTTTAATTTTTGGAATTGGTTTCTAGTTGCCGTCGGCCTTAGGACTATATAATGTAGGTGCTGCGCACCTAAAGGGTTAGACCACCGAAAACAGATCTATTATTTTGAGAGAGCCATGGCGCTTGTTCTTCCTAGGGTTTGACACACAGATGTAACCTAGAGGGGAATCGGGCATTCTTCCCCGTCGTTCTTGTGATTCCTTGTGATTTGCAGGAGCGACAACACGTCTACTTGGTGGTCGAGTAGACGGGATCACGAGCGTGTGGTTGGGCGAATTCTTTTGTCGCAGGTTGCTGTTCTAACAGTGGTTGGCGCCATCGATTCGTCAGGTTACACGGATCCAATTATCTCCATCGATCCTACGCCGTGAAGATCGGGCAATCCCCCGCATCAGCATGCAATTTGATAATTTAAAACAGAAATAATTTGCAGAAAATGTAGGTTCAACATGACCAAAGTATTGACTCGCCTTGCGCGGTGTACCGCGGTCTTGAGTTCACTCAAAGCTTTCTCATTTAAAGGCCCTGAGCTTATGGTCTTTATCTTCACCTCGATCTTGGCCTCACTTGATCCACTGATTCTTCGGGATTCCCATTTCTAACTACGCGTTAAACAACTGAATCCAAATAAATCCAAATAACTCAAAAGATCCACATAAATCCAAATAAACTCAATTTAGCTTATTATGAGTTAACGGGTGGTTTGAGTCAAGGTGATTGGGCGCGTGTTGGATCGGAAACGGCAACAGAGGAGGGGGTGAATGGTGCCTTTTTAAATCGCCCCCACAGTATCCACTCAATTCTCTTCTCTGATAGCTATAGAAGCTATGAAGAAGGAATTAGTTTGCTCACTGAAAGTCTAAAGCTACTTTGCTGAAACCTAATAGGACCGAGAATCATAAAACAGACTTGTTCAAAATAATAACTAAACCAAAAAAAAAGAGCTAAAACTGCCAAAAAGAGGAAGAAGCCGAGGGCAAACTTGTCAAAAGAGGAGGCTAAACCTGAAAACTGTTGGCACAAAGAGAAAAGAAGAAAAGCTAAAAGAAGAAAGAAAGCAAGACTGAAAAATTGAACTTGAGGCTTGCTACCGAACACAGATTGCTGCTGGTTTGAATCAAAAGAAAGAGAACAGTGAAAACGGCAAACCAAAAGCTGCAGCCAAATAGAATTAAAGATCAAACTTGCAGCTGCAGCCGAACTGTTTTTTTATGTAGGAACCGAACTGATTTTTGATGCTCGACAAGACACAAGAAATTCAGCAGTTGGACAGTAGTTACTAGCTGAAATAAGCAAAGAAAAATGCTGCCAAAAACTGAGAGCACTATTGGTTGAACTGCAGTCTAGCAGCCGAGCTAACCGAGAGAAGAGAAATCAATTTTGAAGACTTAAACCGTGAGCTGCTGCTGGACTGAAAAGGGAACATGAGCACTGCCGAGAACCATACTGCAGAAACCAACTTAATACAGAAAACAAAGCTGAAAAGCAAAAGGAAGGGAAAGCAAAAACCGAAAGAAAAAGAAGTCAAGCGTCCAGAAGAAAACAGAAGATAGCCGAACCTTCTGAGATTTGAGCTAAAAACCGAGATGCGATTTCTTGGAAAGAATAGACCAGAGCTGTAATACTAAAATGCCAAAGTTGATCCCAAAACCAAGCATCCAATTGAATAAGGATTGACAGCCCCTAAAAACTTGATAGAGATCAATTCACAGGAATAAACATCCATCGGAGCAAAAAACCTGATCGGCTGAAACTGAATGACCAGTAAATACTAATGTTCGCCAAAAAGAGAACAGAGGCCTAATCGAATGATTACTAACAGGAAAAATCTTCCGTTTCACAAGACATTCAGGCAAGAATCTTTAACCAAAGAAAGATTATATCCTCTTGCTTAAGAAAAGAAACTAGAAGATACAATCACAAAGGGAGA
Source organism: Dendrocalamus sinicus (assembly GCA_036346575.1). NCBI lineage: Eukaryota > Viridiplantae > Streptophyta > Magnoliopsida > Poales > Poaceae > Dendrocalamus > Dendrocalamus sinicus. Next base: position 21,400,700 of record CM070661.1, read on the forward strand.
TTTGTTTGTAGAAGAAAATCTGTCTGGACTGAAAACTGAATCAAAGTCAAAAAGATCAAACAGAAGGACTGAGGAAGGATCAATCTTGCAGCTACTGAATCCAAAATACACGCAGATTTTGATTCTCTACTTTTTTGACCATGCGATTTCAGACTAAGAAGAGAATATGACCTCAAATCCAAAAAGAACCAGAAGCACGAAAATTCCTCTGCTCACAAGAACAGTAAACCCTAAAGTATCACGAAACAGAGGAAGTGCAGCAGGAATCTTTCGAGAAGAAAACAGCGATTGAATAGATTGTTCTTGGGTATAAGCTGGCCAAGTGACCTTGAGATGATACTCCGTTCAGAGCAACAAGGATTCAATGCAGATTTGATCAAGAGAAGAGCTCAAAACAGCATGAACAGATAAGAACAGAAGAAGGCAAAAAGAATAGAGGCACACACAGAGAACAACTAAAACCAAAGCATCTTAGACTCAGATAAACTCAAATGGATTCATAGAGATAGACATGAATGATTACATCAAGTTTGTCTATAGCCATCTTTGCCATTTCTTACATTCTGTGATGAACACACACAAGAAACACAAAACTAAAACAACCAACTACAAATCCCCAACAACTCACACAGGAGATGGAGAGAAAGCAAAAACTAACTCTGCCATCCCCACCTACTCCTCAAAAGAGAGAGACCCAAAACATAACCCTAACTCAAAAGCCTTCACTCCTCTCCCAAGACATGTCTACTCCAGGGAACACACCCCTATTTATAGTCTTCCATATTGGGTTTACAATTTGCTTTGCCCATTAAGCCTCAACGCTTTACCCGCTAAGTCTAACCAAATCTGCTTCCTCATGCAGTTTTGCGTATTCACCAAAACGCCCCTCCTACACCTTCCGGGAAGCTTCCACATTTCTTGCCGTCCACGCCTCGCAACCACTTCTTCGGCACATCCCGACCGCTCCGACCTCATCACCGCCTGTGCCTAGTCCGGTCATCCCGTGACTTGCCACGGCTCCGCCTCGATGTCCTGCAGCCATCACAAATAAGAAACAAATCACATAGCACCGCTCGAGATAATGTAATCACACAATTGCATTAGAGAGAGTATTAAGCATGAAAAAGCCCAAACATGTCAAATCAAAAGAATAAGCACCCTAAGCACGTTCGATCTAGTTCGGCCAGGCCCGACCGAAGCCGTCTACACCATGCAACGACTTGGCTCAAACCACTTAAACCAAACTCAAACTTTCCCGAACACGCGTCAATTACTCATCACACACTCGGGGTCACCTCCACATGGTCTCTCAGCGCAGAGTATTGGCGGAGTCCAATAGAGCTTGAGTGAAGTGAGGAAATGACAACTGGGAAATCCACCGGGATGGATGTCAAGGAGGGTTCAGGATATAGGAACATTCATAGGAAGATCCCGCTTCAGATTTGAGGGTGGCTAGGCATAGCTGGAGGTAGAATACTATGACTCGATCTTTTTTTATTAATAACTTCTTTTACTATTTTTGTATTTATCAAGAAAGTTCCATGAGTTGGTTAGACCTATGAATCGGTGTACGAGATTAGCGGAGCATTATTTTGTCGAGTGCTAATATTCAGGGCATATGCTATATGCGATGTATACAATTGTTAGTTTGCCAAATTAATTTTAGAGTCCTTAGTTTAATTTGAATTAGGATCTATTTATACGGGCCCTAGCTTGTTATATACATTTATGCTCAATAATTCATTAAATCTAACGTTAAGATCTAATTAATGGCACCATTATTATCTTGCCTATACTTTAGTTACTATTACGCTTAGCTTTATTTCTAATTTAATTTAAATTTAGTTATCGGGAAAAGCTTGTTATACCGGGTTCATATTTCAATATCGCTATTTAATTAAATCTACCACATAGGTTTATTTAATGGCGGCATGTGTTATAATTAAGGGTAATCTTTAAATTCGAACATTTAACCAAAGTCATTTTTTCTTTATTAATGCCTTTAATTAATAATTAGTCTTTTAGATAATTATTCAAACCATAGTAATTATCCATATATGATAACTAATCCAAATTTAAATATTAAATAATCTTATTTTATATCCTAATTAAATTTATTAGCTTCCCTGGATTATTTCCTATCTTTTCCTAAAATTTTCTTAGTTAAAATGGATGACAAAAAATAGAATAAAAATTTTGGGAAAAAGGTGCGGTCCGACAAATCAAACTCGGGACCTGAAGCCAAACTGTTTATCGCGCGCTCGGCTAGCCAAGTGGGTGGGAGCCCTGGGCTGACAGAGGGGGCGCAGACAAACATAAGTGCTAGGGGGTGGCTGGGGTCAAAACAGAGGATGAAGCGCCGGTCAGAGAGCAGCCTTGCCGGCGGTAAGCGGCGGCCGGAGGGGCGTTGGCGACTGCCAAAATGGGTTGTGGGGGAGGTGAGCAAGCTACAGAAGGCGGCGCATTGGCCAGGGTGGCGACGAGGTGTGCTTGGGGCGACGGCGCCGGAGTGGAGGAGAGGGAGGATTGGCGAGCGCATGAGTAGTAGGTGATTGAGGGGATGCTTACCACGGGGTTGACCGAGTGGGAGAGGAGCCGAGGTGAGCTGGCGGCGGAGGCCATGGGCGGCTTGGTTGGGTCACTGTGGAGGGGAAGCTCGGGTGGTGGAGGCTGCCTGTCGGTGGTTGGGAGAGCTTCAGGGTGCTGAGTAGTTGCTCCCACAACGAGGAATTGGAGGGAGCTCAGCTGCGGAGGGGACGGCAGCGGTGGAGGCCCATTCGGCTGGCGGTGAGGAAGAGAGGCAATGTGCGAGCTCTAGTGCACAAAAATCCTATTAACTTGGAGCGGGAGTAGCTAGGGAGCGGAGACAAGCCGTGACGCGGTCGCTTTTGGGGAGAATCATCGAGACAGCTGGATTGCTGAGAAGAGGTTGCGGCCGGTGGGCTCACGGGCATGGGGCGCTCGGTCTGGAATGGGGAGGAAGGAGCGAGGGCGGACGGTTGTAGTGGGTAATGCAAGCTCAAAGGAGCCCTTTTACAACATTGGGACAGAAAGCTGTGGTGATGGCAGTGGGGTCTGTGGGCGGCGACGGAAGGACTGTGGGCAACGCGGGTGATACGGATCCACCTAGCAAGCTAGCTGAACCCCGTTGCTTTGGCCCTGATCTTTCACGATATGCCTTGTTGGATGCCCTCTTCAAGATAAGTCTTCTCCCACGCACACTGCAGCACGTGAATGAAGGGTAGAGAAACCGAAGTTTTAGTGAGTAGAATCCAATACCACAATTGGATTCAACACACCAAGAGCAATTCCTCGATGGAAATCTCAAGAACACGCCAACAATGGCAATCAAACCATGGTGATTTTCTGGTTTCAATTTCTCAATTCATAACCTGAGTTACAATGGGGCTAAGGCCCTGGCCTTATATTGGTGCACAATGCATGGCCTTGACTAAAACTCACGCACAACTTGGCCTAAGGCCAAAACAAACTCCAATACGAACTAAAAAGGAAATACCTAAACTGTTACCTCTGAATTCTCTCTTAATGTGCGATCTGACTATGAGGATTTCGTGGCTGGCACCTTCTCCATTGTGTGGGGCTTCGAAATAGCTTTCCAACGAGTCTAAGAACGCCCAAATCAGACTCCGTTTGTGAAAGTTATGGACGTTTTAGTATCGGTCTTGCCAGCTGTCTCAATCCGAGTCCGAATCGGTTTCAAATCTTTATATATTTTGTTTTCTTGTTCAAGGGGCTTCCAAATCCGTTTGGAACCTGAAAAGGAGTCCTTCTCAACCTTTAGAAAGCCATGGTGTGGTCGGATTTTATCCTTACTTGCATTGCAATACTCGAACTCTTTATGTTTGGCAAGTCTCGCGCGTCTCTCCGGACAGCTCGTGCAGCATCCAATGAAATTACCATAACTTTGTGTAGGAATCAAGTGCCATTTGATTCGTTGGAAAATAGACTTCATTAGCTTTCCAAATATGTCTCTTGTGCACATTAGAAACCTCAGAATGGTATTCAAAGCTTCTTGAACATTATGCCCAGAACTACAAGAACTAACCAAAGTTGTAGTGCTACTTGGTGCCACATCATCCTCCCCTCTTTGAAGCAAAGCCGTCCTCAGCTTTGGGGTAATCTTGGGAGCTTGCTTCTTCTTGGCTGTAATTTCTTCATCAACATGAATAGCACTCTCCAATTTTGGTTTCAATACATGTTTCTTTCCCCCATGTACAAAAGTGTATGTGTTGGACCGGCCCTCATGCGTAGCATTGCGATCATATTGCCATGGTCTTCCCAACAATAACCCACATGCATCCATTGGAACTACGTCGCAATCCACCTTGTCAACATAGTCACCAACAACAAACGGAACACGTACCTTGTGAGTTATGTTTAGTCTTCCGGAGTTGTATAGCCACTCCACATGATGTGGTTGAGGATGTCTCCACGTAGACAACCCTAAAGCATACACCAAATTTTTGCTAATCATATTGGTATAACTTCCACCATCAATGATCAACTTGCATGCTTTATCTTTGATCTTGCACTCCGCTTGGAAAACACTCCACCGCTGTCCTTTGGTTTCAGTTTCTTTACTTTGCACCTTTCGGACCAAAAGATTAACACCATTCAATTCTGGATCACAATAGACAACATCCTCATTGGAATCGTCAGATTTTTTGCTTTCAGAATCACTACTAGAACTTATTGAAATATAGCCATCTTTAGTGAAAAGCACTCTTCGTTGATTTGAGCAATCACGTATCATATGACCCCTTCCCTTGCACTTGAAACACTCAATTTCTCTAGCACAAGCATTAGAAGGCAAACTAGAATCAATTTTAGTTGCTTCTTTACCTCTGTTGCTTGCCTCCTTTGAAAGAGCATCATTTGAATGGCTTGATGCCGTCACTTTGGAGTGTGAACCCACATCATCGCCTTACTGTAATGAACGCCTCCATGACTTTGTTTGAGTGTTAGCATGTCCACCCTTGGCTTGTTTGCACTTCAATTGTTGTTCAGCACGTTCAGCTTGATGCACCAAGTCTTGATTGTTGTAGTAATGGACCATCTCCACCCTATCTTGCACATCCTCATTCAACCCATTAAAGAAACGTGCCATAGTAGCCTGATCATGCTCCTCTGTCCCTGTACGGATCATCAACATCTCCATCTCTTTATAATATTCATCAACACTAGAATTACCTTGACGTAGTTGTTGTGGCCGGTTGTACAAGGTCCTCGTGTAGTGTGCCGGGACAAAACGCCGCCTCAAAATATTCTTCAATTGTACCCAAGTATCCGGACGAGTTCCTATGCGACAAAATTGGTTCCACCAAACAAGAGCATATCCGGTGAATTCAATTGTCGCCAACCGAATCTTCTTATCCTCAGTATAGTGATGGCTGTCAAAAATTTGTTCGACACGCATCTCCCAATCCAAGTACTCCTCCGGTTCAGCTTTACCATTAAATGATGGGATAGAAATTTTTATCTGCCCAATTCCATCATCCACGGCAACACGCTGAGCAAACCCAACACCATCATGCATACCTCTACCATGGGCAGCACCTCTACCACGCATGTCCCTACCGCGATCAGCACCGCGGTAGTCCCGAGCATGGCACGGTTGTGGAGCAAAGCCCGCTGCACCATCAAAGACCTCTTCATGTTCGTCGTCTTCATATGTTGCACGCCGTTCGGGATATTGAGGTCCCCGTTCAACATGCTGAAATTGTGGTGGCTGGTTGCGTAGCGCCTCCGTCAAAGCATCAATTCGCGCCCCCAAATCATCAACCTTGCCTTCAAGCTTCTGGTGACAACTTAAGAAGTAGTCACGTGTCGCTTCAAGCCCATGTCGCACCTCGGGCAGCAAAGACGCTGCATATTGGGGCACCTCCCCGATTAGCTCGGCATGATTATGTCGCGCCTTACCATCTTCAATCTTCATAGAACCCGCCATCAAGGAAAATTCAGCAACCTCGTACCGTGATCAACCACGCTTTGATACCAAATGATACGGATCCACCTAGCAAGCTAGCTGAACCCCGTTGCTTTGGCCCTGATCTTTCACGATACGCCTTGTCGGATGCCCTCTCCAAGATAAGCCTTCTCCCATGCACACCGCAGCACGTGAACGAAGGGTAGAGAAACTGAAGTTTCAGCGAGTAGAATCCAACACCACAATTGGATTCAACACACCAAGAGCAATTCCTCGATGGAAATCTCAAGAACACGCCAACAATGGCCACCAAACCATGGTGATTTTCTGGTTTCAATTTCAAAATTCATAACTTGAGTTACAATGGGGCTAAGGCCCTGGCCTTATATTGGTGCACAATGCACGGCCTTGACTAAAACTCACGCACAACTTGGCCTAAGGCCGAAACAAACTCCAATATGAACTAAAAAAGGAAATGCCTAAACTGTTACCTCTGAATTCTCTCTTAATGTGCCATCTGACTATGAGGATTTCGTGGCTGGCACCTTGTCCATTGTGTGGGGCTTCAAAATAGCTTTCCAACAAGTCCAAGAACGGCCAAATCGGACTCCGTTTGTGAAAGTTATGGACGTTTTAGTATCGGTCTTGCCAGCTGTCCCAATCCGAGTCCGAATCGGTTTCAAATCTTTATATGTTTTGTTTGCTTGTTCAAGGGCATCCAAATCCATTTGGAACCTGAAAAGGAGTCCTTCTCAACCTTTAGAAAGCCATGGTGTGGTCGGATTTTATCCTTACTTGCATTGCAATACTCGAACTCTTTATGTTTGGCAAGTCTCGCGCGTCTCTCCGGACAGCTCGTGCAGCATCCAATGAAATTGCCATAACTTTGTGTAGGAAGCTCCAATCAAGTGCCGTTTGATTCGTTGGAAAATAGACTTCATTAGCTTTCCAAATATGTCTCTTGTGCACATTAGAAACCACATGGTTGCCACGGGGAGGAGACGGGTGCAGAGCAGAGACGGGGAAAGAAAGAATGGGAGGAGGGAGAAGAAGGAAGGAAGAGGGGAAGGTGGGCCCGCACACAGGGGAGGAAAAGTGGAAAAAGGGAGAGAGAAATGGTAGGGCCCACATGTAATAGAGAGAGAAGGGAGATAATGAAGGAAAAGAAGAAGAGGAAAAAGAGAAAGGGTTAAGCAAAAATTTTTAATTTAGACTTTTAATTTAAACTTTAAATTTTCATTAGGATTTACTAATTTTCATTTTTGTAGGATGTTCAGAATTTTGAATTCTCAATTTAATTATTAGATGCGGTTGCTCGATTCTTGGTTTGGAGTTTAAAATTTGAATTTTTGTTTGGATTTGAGTGTAATTTAAACAATCGGTTTAAAATTTGTAATTCCTTGTATTAAATTATTTCCATAACTTTCAATATTTACATGATCATTATTTGCACTTGGGATTATTTTTGGTTTTTAATTTGCACACCACAAAATTAAAAAAGATTTAAAATAAATATTCAGAAGAAATTTGAATTCCAGCAAAATGCAAGAGAAAGTTTTAAAAATTCCATATTTTTGAATATCTAAAATTTTGGGATGTCGCAATGAAGCTTTAAACTATTTTAAGACTTATAAGACCGAGGTTAAGAACCAACTAGAAAACAAAATAAAAAGATTGAGATCTAATCATGAAGGAGAGTACATCTCTCATGAGTTCTCCCGATTCTGTTATGAGCATGGAATAGTCCATGAGTTTATACCACCATAAATGGGGTAGTTGAAAGGAAAAACTGCACACTAATAGACTTGGTTAATGCCATGTTAGAGAGTTCTGGTATGCCTAAGGCATGGTAGGGGGAAGCTATATTGATAGTAACTTTTGTCCTAATTAGAGTAATCCCTAAAAAAGAGTGAGATTACTCCATATGAGGGATGGAAGTGGAGAAAACCTAATGTTAATTTTCTATGAACTTGGGGGTGTTTGGCAAAAGTCAATATACCATTGCAGAAAAAGAAAAAGCTTGGACCGAAAACAATCGATTGTATTTTTTTGTAGGATATGCTCAACATAGTATGGCATATAGATTTTTAGTAGTTAAATCAGAAACTCCTGAAATTATTGCTAACATAATAATAGAGTCTAGAGATGCTTTTTTTTTCCGAATATCTTTCCTATGAGAACAACAAGCAAAATGTGAGAATGTTCAAACTGATAATATTGAAAGTGAGAATAATTAAACTTCTGAACTTCCCACCATTTCTGAACCAATATGTGATATCGCTAAGGAGAATAACAATTTAGTCGCCGAAGTTCCCCGTAAGAGCAAGAGACAAAGGGTTGAGAAAACCATTGGTGACGACTTTATTGTATACCTTATTAATGATGTGCCAAAGACTCTTTTGGAGGGTTATGCATCTTCTGATGCTGAGTATTGGAAAGAGATAGTCTGTAGTGAGATGAACTCTACCATGGCTAAGGGGACTTGGGAGATCACTAATAGTCTTATCGGGTGCAAACCTATAGTATGTAAATGGGTTTTAAAAAAGAAACTAAGGTCTGATGGTACTGTTGAGAAGTACAAGGCTAGACTTGTGGCCAAGGGTTACACCTAAAAAGAGGGAGAAGATTTCTTTAATACCTATTCTCCTGTCACCAGACTAATGACCATCAGAGTGCTTCTTGTGTTAGCATCTTCCTATGGTCTACATGTCTATCAAATGGATGTGAAGACAACTTTCCTTAATGTAGAGTTGGAGGAAGAAATATATATGGATCAATCAGATAATTTTGTGATTTCTAAACAGGAAAATAAGGCATGCAAATTATTAAAAATCTTTGTATGGCCTAAAATAAGCACCTAAACAATGGTATGAGAAGTTTATAAAACTTTGCCATCCGCTAGCTTCATTGTGAATGAAGCTAACAAATGTGTATATTACCATTATGGTGGGGCTCAAGGAATGATCATCTGTCTGTATGTAGATGATATACTTATATTTGGAACAAACACTACCGTAATTGACGTGGTCAAATCTTTTTTTTATCTCGATGCTTTCATATGAAAGACTTGGGAGAGGCAGATATCATTCTGAATATTAAATTAATTAAGAGCGAGGATGAGATCACTTTGAATCAATCCCATTATGCTAAGAAAATATTAAGCTGGTTTGGCATTGAAAACTGTAAAGTTTCTCCAACACTCTAAGATGTAAGCATTAAGCTTCGAAAGAACCAGGGACTAAGCAAGATTAATTAAGATATTCATAAATTATTAGGTCACTCATGTATTTAACTGTGTCACAAGACCTGACTTTTTATTTGCTGGGAGCAAATTAAGTGGGTTTACTTCTAAACCTAGAGATGATCACTAGGAGGCACTTGAAAGAGTGTTGCGCTACTTGAGGGGCTCAACATCTTTTGGAATTCATTATACCGGATACCTTTCTGTATTAGAATGATATAGTGACTCCAATTGGATCTTTGATGCGGATGACATCGAAGCTACAAGTAGTTATGTGTTTATTTTAGCTGGTGCTGCTGTTTCATAGAAGTTTTGCAAACAAACTATATTGATGAGGTCAACCATGGAAGCAGAACTTGTAGCACTTGACATAGCCACTGTTGAAGGTGAATGCCTGAGAGAGCTTCTGTTGGACTTGCCATTGGTTGAGAAACTAATACTGGTAATCCTAATATACTGTGATAATTAAACAATGTTGGCTAAAGTCACAAGTATAAAGGATAATATGAAGTCCTCTAGATATATGAAGCATAGGCTTAAATCTATCAGAAAACTGAGAAACTCTAGATTGATAGCTGTGAACTATATTCACACTGAGAAAAATCTAGCAGACCTTTTTACAAAGAGGTTAGTATGGAAAGCAATTTCCATTACATCTATGGACATGAAAATGAGGCCCATTTGAGTTACATCACAATGATAACCCATACCTTCTTGATCGGAGATCCTATGATTTAGGCAATGGAAAAAACAAATTGATATTGTAACAAGAGAGTATATATTCATTGTACCTATGTCCAAATAAACAAAGTACTCTTGACTGTATGGAAGGTTGGCATAAAGTCTTAATATATTCTGTTGTCCAAATAAGGAAAAGGTATTAGCCTGCAGGATACCTAGAAAGAATACACCTACTTAAGCCTAACTATGTGGTCGCAGTTCATGCAAACAGGACATTCTTGTCGGAACCCGGAGTAACGACTCCTGGATCCTTTGTGTAAATCGCACTAGTCTAGGATCAGCTAGTGCACATAGTACAACAAAGATAAATACTAAGCACAAATGACTGATTATATTAAATAAAAGGTACGGCCTTATGGCCAAGCCTTACATCAACGCCCATTGGCAAAATAAACAAAGGGAATAACTGCGGAAGCAAACTGATAAATAGTGAAGCCCAAGCTTGCCCATAGGCGAACGACAGTAAGATGCGGCCTACTCATCCAGATCTTCACCGTAGTTCATGTCTTCCTTCTCTATGTGGAAAAAGCAAGGTGACTACAAACTTGTACTCCGCAAATCACACGGAGAAATGCATCATAATGATAAAGGCTTCAATGGAAGGCTTATAGGGTTAGTTTGCATAAAACAGCATTTAAGAAATACAATAAGTAGATTGAAATTGCTGAATTTAATACAGTAAGTAAAAACAATATTTGTAGTAGAAAGTAATACCGTCAGTGCCGGCTCCGACCAAACACCAACCTATCCACGGGCATCCTACCCGGACCATCTCTTCCAAAAACTCATGTATGGATTCCATCTATCCACTCGCTTTCACTACGCAACTCTGATGGATTCCATCCATCCACCAGGTTCCAATCTCTCACGGATTCCATCCATCCGTAAGGTTTTCAAAAACAATTTGAAAAACAAAGTCTAATCCATGAAAAACTTTTACTCAGCATGCCCATGACCGTGGGCACGGCTATCTAGGATAGATTATACACTCTGCAAAGGTTGTACAGCTTTACCCACAAGACACGATCATCCCATATTACCACCGGGTTACACACTTCCTTAGGTGTGCGGCGAGGAGTCGTGACAAGGCCTTTACAATGCAAAGCCTTCAACCTGGTCGAGCCAACTCTAAGGTTTCACCCCAGTAAGGAATCCACCAGACCGGGACCCCCTCTTGAGCCTAGACGAGACTTCTCATGGCTTAACCACGCTCGCCCAAGTGAGACTTCACATGACACCAACCACGCTCACTTTCAACCTACAACTTGACTCAGGTTGGGACTTCACAAATTATTCAGCCAGGGCTGTCCCATACCAGCCATGTGGTAGTACGATAGGGCTTTGCAACAGTAGCTCATAGACCGGTCCTTAATCTGACTTAGGCCCAACCACATACCCCCGTGCACGACAATCAACCACTGCGGCTTCAACCAACAGGGCATGTCTGCACCCACCAATCTAACCATGTGCCTAAGTCTAAACCAGGTTTTATATTTTGTTTTCAAAATAATTCATAAACCTCCTTGACTCACCAAAGTCAAGAGTACATAATAAAAGCATATCATTTTATGTGAAAGGTTCGTCATTTTATGTGAAAGATATCCCAAAACAAATATTATGACTAAGCAGGGCTAAGCATTTGATTAAACTCTCTAGCCAACACTAATGTATTAACTAGCGTTTGATTTTAGGGTGACAAGGTATTGAGGAATTCAAATTCAATGGAGGGATTAACAAATAGGCAATAACTAAATTTAAAACAGAATTGAAATACGCTGAATAAAAATATGCATGCAATATAATTTAAATCAACATAATTTTATTTTGAAATCTGGGATCAACATGGTCAAGGAGTGTGAATTTCCTTGCTCTTCAACTTGGTTCAAACCTTCGTCGTCGAATTTTCCCGAATCGTCGAAGTCTACACGCGAAAATAACCCACCAAATTCAAATAAATTCAAAATAAATTCAAATTAACTTCAAATATTTGAATTGAGGCCAGATATGGATAGAGGGGAATTTTTGATGAATTTAGAAATTTGAATGGGCCAAATCGGAGTTAGGACGAAGGAGAACGGGCTCCGGGAAGTTTAGAAAGAGAGAAAATAGAAAATCAGGATTTTTGGAATTATTTTCCTAAAGGAAAATCTGAATTATTGCGTCAGCAGGGAATTTCTTTTTCAGCCGAATTATTTTTCAACTAAAAAATAGATTTACTGCGTCAGCTGGTGTCAGCCCTGGAGATGGTATGACTGGAAGGTGGGTCTGGTTCCATGTGGACTGAGTCCATGGACTCGGGGAGGCGGTGAGGTGGCGGGGGTGTGAGGTGGCGCAGACGGGAGCGAGATGGGCCGACGTGGCTGGAGGCGTGGCACCCTCGTTAGCTCGGCGGCCGACGTGGCTGTGGCCGGCGGGCGGCGCTTCGGGCGGGTGCTCGCCGCGCCGCGGGGCGCGAGCGGCGGAGGGGAGAGGAGGCTGAGGGGAGGCGGGCTCACCGTGTCGCGGGGCTCGGCGGGCACCGGAGGTGACCGACGGCGAGGACGAAGCGGCGGCGGCTTGGGGGCTACGGCGCGACGGCGATGGGGCGCTCGGGAGGGGAGGAGGAGTGGTGGAGGGTGAAGTGCGGGGAGAGGGGAGGCCGGGGGTGGCTTTCATAGCGGCCGGGGAGGGGAGAGACGCCGCGAATTTCTCACCGGCACGGCGGAGTGGGCGCGGCGGTTGCGGCCGAATCGGGGAGATGGGGCGCGGAGAAGGCGGGGAGGAGGTGGGCACGGGTCATGCGGCGCACGAAGGAGACGGGGGCGGCGAGCTCGGGGAGTGGGAGCAACTGGGTAGGGCAGAGATGCGGTTGCGGACGGCGGCGGCGCGAGGTGGAAGAAGGGCGGGGAAGGGGGCGAAGCCGACAGGCGTGCCCGGGCTGGCAGAGAGGGGGAGAAGCGGCTGACGGGTGGGGCCCACGGGCAGAGAGACGGAGAGCGGAGGGAAGGCACGCCGACAGGTGGGGCCAGGGCGCAGTGAGAGAGAGAGGAGCGGGGAGGCGTGCGTGGCGGGGATGAGGCCACATGGCCAAGGGGGTGGATCGGGTGGCGGAGGGAGAAGCACGGGCGGGCGGAGCGGATTGGCCGAGGGGGCGACGTGGCGGGCATCGGGAGGGGGTAGGTGGGATGGAGGGGGGTCGCCGGTAGAGGCGACGTGGGCAGTCATCTGGCAGTCCACGTGGCGGCTGAAGGGGGAGGGGAAATTTTAATTCTATTTTCTGATTTTTGGGTTTTTCTGAAAAGCCCAATAAATTCAATAAGGCTCAGAAAAATACAAAATAAACTCCAAAAAATCCATAAAAATTCATAGAACCTCCTGGATGCTTTTTTGGACTAAATACAATTATTTCCAACTAATGTTGGTATTTGATTTTTATACTTTAAAATACTTTTAATTTCAAAAATACATTTTCAAACTCAGAAAAATCCAGGAAACCAAATAAGAGCCAAGTAAATCCAAATAATTAATTTGACATAAGATTTTTATATAAAATCAAAATATCATTTTATTTAATAATATTTTAGGTTTTTCTGAAAATGCTTTTCAAATCCAGCTTTTTCAAAAACAGAAATTCAAGGCAAATCCAAATTTAAAATTTTGGCACAAAAATACTTATTTTAATTTAAAATTTTAATTTAATTTAATTTATTTATTATTTGTTTTATTTTTGTAAAAATCTGGGATGTTACAAATCTACCCCCCTTAAAAAGAATCTCGTCCCCGAGATTCGGGTTGGCTAGCAAGAAATGAGTTTGGATCTTACTCTGCTCGGCTTGAGCGGATATCTGATTTAGGCATCCCTTCATGAACTTCTTCGGTCCTCTATTTGCTGCCTGAAGGTTGTTGGCGATTGATGCTCCTGGGGTACCATTGTTCACTATCTACTGCTTCTTGGGGCATTTGCTAGCATAATGTCCCATCTCATGGCAGTTGAAGCAAGTGATTCCCGCTGCAGGGTTTGAATCGTTCAAGACCTGGTTGCCTTCGGCGTTGGGGGTGGGGTCCACTGGAACTAGCTCTCCTGTTGATGATGAAGGTTGGAATCTGTTATTCTGTGGTGGAGCTCTTCTAGCCCTGGAGAAACTACCGGTGTTCATATGCTGACCATGCATCCGTCTCTTTTGGTTCTCCATCTCTTGATGCTTGGACTCCTGGCGTATCGCCTTGCTGACCAGCTGGTGGAAATCAGCGTAATCATTGGATAGGAGCTGAACCGATATGTCATCATTGAGTCCTTCTAGAAACCTTTCCTGCTTGGCTTCATCCGTAGCCACGTCCTTAGGTGCATAGCGTGCCAACTGGTTGAACTTCTGCAAGTGCTCGTTCACAGTGCGGCTTCCTTGGCGTAGTGCTCGAAATTCCCTTTTCTTGAGGGTGACAGTGCCAGTGGGAACATGAGCTTTGCGGAAGTTCCGCGTGAACTCATTCCAAGTGATATCTTGAGCATTGGCATGTGCGGCAGTGTAGGTGTCCCACCATTCTGATGCTGGTCCGTGCAGTTGATGCAAAGCAAATAACACTCTTTCCCGATCACTGTATTGAATAATGTCCAGCTTCTTTCCGATGGCTCTGAGCCAATCATCCGCGTCCATGGGTTCAGTGCTGCTGGAGAAGGTCGGGGGACGCAAGCGCATAAACTCCGATAGCCTTGATTGAGGAGCTTGAGCTAGCACAAGTGGAGCTGGTTGTGCAGAGTTGTTGATGGTTTGCGTCAGTAGTTGAATAAGTTGAGTCTGGTTTGCCATCATTTGAGCCCAATCAGGTTCATTTGCCAGTGGAGGGACGGACTGACTTCCTGGTTCTCCATTCATGTTGCCGTTGTTCCTTGTGTTCACCATATGCTGGTTGCTTTTAAGAATTAGGAGAGAGGGGACTCAAGGCAAAGGAAGGATGGGGGATATTTTGTGCAACCCAAAACAAAATTCCAACTTTCATAAAACCTTTATTAATCTCATAATAAGTAATAGTTATGGCTGCCGACAAAAGAGAAAGCTTGACAGCTCATAACCTTGTGGGCTTTCTAGCTTAACAACTTAACCTAAAGAGACAAGGGTGTGATCCATCGCAGCTCTCGAGGTACAAAGCGTGATCCTTCCATGAGAAGATTGAAGTGGAGACAGAGCCGAAGAATTCCAACTGTTGCCCTCTATACTTGTTTTGGAACAAAGGAAGATGGAGAAATAGGTTTTTTCAAAAATGGCACAAAGACGAGAAAGAATTGAGATAAGGATAAGCAAATATTAAGGGGTAAGAATAAGCAAAACTTTTGAAAATACTGTTTAGTAGAATAAGTCCTTAGGGTTTAGCCTTTCTAATCTACCTACGGTCACGTCTTAGTATCGTCATGGCTCTGATACCACCTTTGTCGGAACCCGGAGTAATGACTCCTGGATCCTCTGTGTAAATCGCACTAGTCCAGGATCAGCTAGTGCACACAGTACAACAAAGATAAATAGCAAGCACAAATGACTGATTATATAAAATAAAAGGTACGGCCTTATGGCCAAGCCTTACATCAACGCCCATTGGCAAAATAAACAAATGGAATAACTGCAGAAACAAACTGATAAATAGCGAAGCTCAATCCTGCCCACAGGCAAACGACAGTAAGACGCGGCCTACTCATCCAGATCTTCACCGTAGTTGACGTCTTCCTTCTCTGTGTGGAAAAAGCAAGGTGAGTACAAACTTGTACTCCGCAAATCACACGGAGAAATGCATCATAATGATAAAGGCTTCAATGGAAGGCTTATAGGGTTAGTTTGCATAAAACAACATTTAAGAAATACAATAAGTAGATTGGAATTGCTGAATTTAATACAGTAAGTAAAAACAATATTTGTAGTAGAAAGTAATACCGTCAGTGCCGGCTCTGACCAAACACCAACCTATCCACAGGCATCCTACCCGGACCATCTCTTCCAAAAACTCACGTATGGATTCCATCTATCCACTCGTTTTCACTGCGCAACTCTGATGGATTCCATCCATCCACCAGGTTCCAATCTCTCACGGATTCCATCCATCCGTAAGGTTTTCAAAAACATTTTGAAAAACAAAGTCTAATCCGTGAAAAACTTTTACTCAGCATGCCCATGACCGTGGGCACGGCTATCCAGGATAGATTATACACTCTGCAGAGGTTGTACAGCTTTACCCACAAGACACGATCATCCCATATTACCACCGGGTTACACACTTCCTTAGGTGTGCGGCGAGGAGTCGTGACAAGGCCTTTACAATGCAAAGCCTTCAACCTGGTCGAGCCAACTCTAAGGTTTCACCCCAGTAAGGAATCCACCAGACCGGGACCCCCTCTTGAGCCTAGACGAGACTTCTCATGGCTTAACCACGCTCGCCCAAGTGAGACTTCACATGGCACCAACCACGCTCACTTTCAACCTACAACTTGACTCAGGTTGGGACTTCACAAATTATTCACCTGGGTGTCCCATACCACCATGTGGTAGTACGATAGGGCTTTGCAACAGTAGCTCACAGACCGGTCCTTAATCTGACTTAGGCCCAACCACATACCCCCGTGCACGACAATCAACCACTGCGGCTTCAACCAACAGGGCATGTCTGCACCCACCAATCTAACCATGTGCCTAAGTCTAAACCAGGTTTTATATTTTGTTTTCAAAATAATTCATAAACCTCCTTGACTCACCAAAGTCAAGAGTACATAATAAAAGCATATCATTTTATGTGAAAGGTTCGTCTTTTGATGTGAAAGTTATCCCAAAACAAATATTATGACTAAGCAGGGCTAAGCATTTGATTAAACTCTCTAGCCAACACTAATGTATTAACTAGCGTTTGATTCTAGGGTGACAAGGTATTGAGGAATTCAAATTCAATGGAGGGATTAACAAATAGGCAATAACTAAATTTAAAACAGAATTGAAATACACTGAATAAAAATATGCATGCAATATAATTTAAATCAACATAATTTGATTTTTAAATCTGGGATCAACATGGTCAAGGAGTGTGACTTGCCTTGCTCTTCAACTTGGTTCAAACCTTCGTCGTCGAATTTTCCCGAATCGTCGAAGTTTACACGCGAAAATAACCCACCAAATTCAAATAAATTCAAAATAAATTCAAATTGACTTCAAATATTTGAATTGAGGCCAGATATGGATAGAGGGGAATTTTTGATGAATTTAGAAATTTGAATGGGCCAAATCGGAGTTAGGACGAAGGAGAACGGGCTCCGGGAAGTTTAAAAAGAGAGAAAATGGAAAATCAGGATTTTTGGAATTATTTTCCTAAAGGAAAATCTGAATTATTGCATCAGCACGGAATTTCTTTTTCAGCCGAATTATTTTTCAACTGAAAAATAGATTTACTGCGTCAGTTGGCGTCAGCCCTAGAGATGGTTTGACTGGCAGGTGGGTCTGGGTCCATGTGGACTGAGTCCATGGATTCGGTGAGGCGCTGAGGTGGCGGGGGTGTGAGGTGCGCTGACGGGGGCGAGATGGGCCGACGTGGCCGGAGGCATGGCACCCACGTCAGCTCCGGCTGCTGACGTGGCCAGGCCGGCCGGGGCAGCGCTCGGGCCCAGGGTGCTCGCCCATTCATACTTTAAAATACTTTTAATTTCAAAAATACATTTTCAAACTCAGAAAAATCCAGGAAACCAAATAAGAGCCATGTAAATCCAAATAATTAATTTGACATAATATTTTTATATAAAATCAAAATATCATTTTATTTAATAATATATTAGGTTTTTTGAAAATGCTTTTCAAATCCAGCTTTTTCAAAAACAGAAATTCAGGGCAAATCCAAATTTAAAATTTAGGCACAAAAATACTTATTTTAATTTAAAATTTTAATGTAATTTTATTTATTTATTATTTTTGTAAAAATCTGGGATGTTACAATTCTCTGGAAAGATAATGAGAAGATAAGGGAGCATGACCATATAACGCTCTGTTTAGATGTGGTTCATTGGTACCCTAGTATCAGTTGAGATTTCAAGTGAAGTCTAATCATGAAAAGCTGTGAATTCAAGGCGTAGTCCATTCATCAGCTATGAGAAGATGAATCTTGCTAATCTAGGTTAAGTTCAACTCGTACGGGACTTTCATTATAAGACTGCTATAATAGCGACACTTCAGTACAATATCTTTGACATCTTTTTGCTTCTTGCTTTGGAATTGGTGGGGATTGTTAGAAATAGGCCCGTATGAGTGAGGCTTATTAATTTAATTCCAAAGCATGTATAGTTTAGTACCATATAACTAACGCAAAGTGAAGGTAACTAATTTATGAGGTGGAGCCCTTACCACTCCTTAAATCATGTCACACATAGATGGGGATGGTATGAGGAGGGCTTTGACTGAACATACACACACGCGCATACATATTCGTGTATTTTCACGTGAAAATCACGTGACTTGTGACTTGCGACACGCGACCGAGCCATGGCGTGGCGTGCCACCTGGCAGACCAAGGCTACCTTATTTTTTGTTGAACCATGTATCATCTCTCTGCTTTAACTGGTCATGAGTGTACTTAATTACCATTATTTGGTTTGAATACTATCAGTTACCTGTGAATAAATTAGCAGTTACCAGTGAATTATTTTGGTTCAATGGGGGTAGTTACTATAGAGTAATTTGCATGTCTATAAAAGACCTGGAGACGTCCAGGCTTGAAAGACAGAACACTTCCATTTCTTTCTTATATTGTCTTCTTCCTCTCTGTTGAATTCGCACTAAGTGTTGAGCAATCAAACCTCGTTGACCCTACGTGGATCTCTGAACCATTGTCATAGAGAGAACCTGCACGGGGCGGTAATAAGGTTTATGGGCATCGCATTTGTGAGACCATTCCTGTTTTGCTACTTCTGCGTCCTGCACTATATCAAGTCTGCATTGCCTCCTGTTGTTCTATGTCAAGCCCAACAGTAAGTCGTTCGTGTGACCGATCAACTGTTTCTAATTCTATTTCAGTTTATATTTCTGAAGTACAATGAGTAATGTTAGATTTATTTGTTACATCACTGAAATTTTACTATATTTTCCTGCTAATAAAATTTAGAATTAAAATATTACTCTCATGTCCAACAGTCTCCTCCCTACATCACCACCATCGCCTTCCTGCACACCACCACCACATCCTCCCGCACCGCCTTCCACCCCCCCACCATCGTGGCCTGCCTCCACGTTGTGCTGCACTAGAACTATCATGCAAGTCATTGTCATCATCGACATCACAACCTCGTATGATATTTGGTAATCCGTCCCTATCTCAGGTCAGCTCTCTCTTCTCCACTCTTCTTGTCGGTTGCCCTCTTCTAGACCCTATAGGGCTTGACTCTTATCTAGCTGTATTATGTTCAAGAACAAAGATCATTTGAATCTGTTAAGAATTATAGTATGTTAGCTTTCCCTATATATAGATGGCCGATCTTAAACGGCCTAGGAGACAATAAGATCAGTGTATTTTCCCTTTGCTTGCTAATTCTGTGCTTTACATTTGGCTCAAATTTGATTAATATCTGTTTGTGCGTTGACCATGTTTTACTGATATATGCTGATTGTTTTTTTTTTTCAAAAAGACATACAGCACTGCCCATCTTCCCCCTTCCAGTCTTTTTTTAGCATGTTGTCGAACACACATCTGCAATTGTTTCTTTGGTTGGTTACTATATGATCCATCTTTCATGCATTATTACTTGGTATCAGCGATTTTGTCGTTAGCCATTTAAAAATAGCTTGAGGAAGGCCACTCCGATCTACTAAGATGGTTTGTTCGTAGCCCTTTTAGGTATAACTTTAGCTATATGGTCAGACCATCCAAACTAGCAGCACATACAGGTGGTGCTAAGCTATGCATAATGGAAGGAACTTTTCTTTTCTTGATGAACCCACTAATGCTCCTAGTTTGTACCTATTTAGATACTTTCCTGGTGTGCTAGGTCAATGATTTTTAGCTGCAAAGTCATTGTGTTATTATGGTGTTACTTTGCTATTCATATTTGCTATTGCCTGATTACTTTCCTTTTTAAACAATTTTGTGTTGGATGCATTCATGGAGGCCCCGCCCAAGGACCTGCAAGCTTGTCCAAATGTCTCAGGTGTTTGGTAAGATCAGTTGCTAATGAGAACAACTGCTAGAATCTGCTACCTTCATTTTCCCCATGTTCTGTTGGTAAAATGCAACTCTGCAAATAGCATCACATCACTTAGAAAATAACTGGTACTGTCAAACTGACATGTGCAATATTGTCTAGATACGCAAGATTGTGTGCAGTTCCGGTTATGGTGGGGGTTTCAGTTCATGTTAGTTCTGTAAGAGGGAATCTATTCATCTTTTGTTCCTTACTCTGCAGGGAGGAGGCAGCGGGTAGAGGAGGCGCTGGCGGGGGGAGGAGGCGGCGGCGGGTAGGGGGATGAGGCGGCGAGGAGTGGGGTGTCAAGGGGAGGAGGCGCGAGGGAGAGATAGTGGATAGAGGAGTCGGGAGAGAGACGAGTTAGGAGAGAGAGAGAGGAGATTATAGGGGGGAGAGACAGCAGGAGAGAGAGGAGTCAAGAAGGAGAGAGGAGACAGGATTGTATGTACTCATCATGTATATGTACGCATGTACAGTGTATGCCTCGCCGTGCCCTCACCGTGGCGTCTTGGCGCCTCTTAGGTGCTGTGATCACCAATTACACCGTAACAACTATGACTATGCATCATCCTTCCTTACAACTTTAGTTCTTATACTGTCACCGAAGGTTCTTTGTCCCCATCCTTGTGGACCTGTGAACGTGTTAGTGATATGCCCTAGAGGCAATCATAGAGATGATTGTATCACTTCTATGTTTATTTTTTTTGAATAATATGTTATTTTGTCCCTTGAATAATGTAGGATCGAAAATGGCAACAGCCGGGGGGGGGGGGTGAATGGTGCCTCTTTTAAAAAATTATGCCCCTCAAAGTATCCATAATGAAATCTCCTCCGATAGCTATGAAAAGCTATGAAGTAGATTCATGCTCTCTGGAAGTTTATACTGAACAAACACGACAGACGCAAGGGAGGAAACCGAAGAACAAGAATGAAGACATAGCACAAAATAATCAGCACCAGAAAAAGTAAGAACTGTAGGGGGCCGGTCAGACCGCAATGGCATAGTTGGTCTGACCGGTCCTAGAACGCCGGTCTGACCGCCCCTAAAGCCCCGATCTGATCACTGCAATCAAGCCGGTTCAACCACCGACACCAACCCGGTCTGACCGCTAGGGTTGGCAGTTAGACCACCGTTGGGAGTCCGGTCTAACCACAAGACAAAGTCCGGTCTGACCGGTCAAAGTCCAGGCAGGGCAGAGCTGATGACAGAAAATCCTGAACGACTGAAACTTGCTTATTTCAAGAAAAGTAGAGGAAAGCTTTTGTTCTCCTCAGGCCAAAGGATCAAGAACACATTCTAAACATTATTGGGACCTCTGGAATCCAAGGAATTCAACAAGAGAGCTAGGAATCAAGATTTTGACAAAAAACTGAAACTTTGATAGAGAATGAACTAAATTCCAGATTACTCAATCATCTCTTATCTTTTTTGCTCATGAGTTTTTGCATTTCAGCTACACATGATCTCATAGCAGTGCAGCACAAATCTGAAAGCATCTCTTGAAGAGAAATTAAGAGAATCACCCATGCTCTGGGTTCAAACCCTAGCTACAATGTATAACAGAGGAAATGCAGCTGAGCTGAAAAAGAGAATCTTTGATTCTTCCATTGGGCTCTAGGGAGTTTATCTGACCAAATGGTCTTGAGGCATATTCCCATCACAGAGCAAAGAAGAACCGACCATTTAAGCTAAAGATTCAACTCAAAACCATTTCTAACAAAGAAGAACTGAGAGTAATCTGAAAAACGAACTCCATCACAGAATGAGCAAGAAAGAGTGAAATTCTTTAAATTGATTCATCCCCATGAATGCTTTCTTACAAGGGAATGATTACAAATGATTTCACCCATCTCACTACATGCTTCACTCTGTGAGATGCGCGCACACACACACACACACACGCAGGAGCATACTCCCTCACTGCTCACTCTTGAGCTCTCTCTACAGAATGCACACTTCCTTTCTTGCTTGAATGAGCTGAATACTACTGCCTCCCTCTCCTTTTTTTGAAGGCAAGGGCTTACACCAAACAAGCAAATCAAGAAGTGTTATACACTCTCCACTTTCCACCTCTCACACACATGAGGCAAGAAAGTCAAAGCAACCTTTTGGAGGGAAAAACCAGCCTCCAACTCATGGCTTGAGTCAAATCTCCAATTTGCCCCTCAAGCGCCTTCTCGGAAGCTTCCCGCGTCTGGTACCTTGACCTTCTAGACCTCGACTCCTCCCTGAGTCTAGTCCGGTCCGCTTCGCTGCACACGACCGCACCCGGCATCTTGACCGTCTGGACCTCCGACTCCTCCCTGAGCCTAGTCCCGATCCACTCGCCACTGCCCGTCGTGTCCACCCAACTCCGACCGAGACCTTCGACTCTACCTGAGTCTAGTCCTGGTCTGTTCCGTCACACACGACCGCAACCGACCTCCAAACCGTCTGGACCTCTGACTCCTCCCTGAGCCTAGTCCTGGTTTTCTCATTGTCGCCCGTCGTGTCCTCCACCGGTAGCTCTAGCTCCGGTTCCTCGTCTCCCGACTCGCAACCACCTCACCAGCCTCGATTATCTTCGGCATCACCGACCGTCTGGACCTCAACACCTCCTGTGCCTAGTCCTGGTCCTCCTCGCCTCACCATGACCCAGCTCCGAAGTCCTGCAGTTACACAGACAAGCAAACCATCACATAGCACCGCACGAAACAGCATATCAACAATAGCATATGTAAAAGGTACTCAACCCCAGAATACCAAAAACAAACTCAAACTCACTAACCCGATCGTCAATTACTCATCACAAACATGGGGATACCTCCACATGGTCTCTCAATCTCTCCCTTGATGAGTATATTGACAAACACAGAAAAAGCATAAAGTTGAGTTTGTTTAAAGAGTCAAACATAGTCCTAAAAGAAAGAAAATGATGCTAATGACCATGTCGACAAAAGGAGCAAAAGAAAGAGCAATTTTTCCTCAAAGGCTCCAAAGCTCCCAAAAGTGGATTTTTCTCTCATATTCTCCCCCTTTTGGCAATAGAGTCATCAAGATGCTAAAGAGATAATATAGCATGGTGTGGCTGAATTTTATTCAAAGCTAAGCAATTTGAGCCATGAAGATTATCCAAAACGACCAATAAGTATTACACCAAGCCATAACATATATGAATGCTATCAAGATCATAACAAAATATGCATAATCAAGCTAAGCCACATAAGTAACAATCTGAAAATTAGATGAATTTGTTAACATGTCAAGCCATTCAAGATCAAAGTCTAGCTAGAGGTATCCAAAGATGATGCAAGCCATGTCAATAGTCTAAGTGGAACCAAGAAGCTAGTATTGAGTCAATCTAGAGTGCTACATGTTCAAGAATGAATCATTTGTTCAAGTACTTGATTCTTTTTGTTATTGAAGCAAATTTAGCACAAATCGACATTTTTCTTTGAAACGAATGGTCATTTCCAACTAAAATTTTAGTCATGTCCTAGATCTCAAGTCTTATGCGACCACTCCAAGCAATAAGCTTAAGGATATGATCTTGGTCATTCAAAACTCCCCCTGAGTTCATGCCTAGTGCAATGGCAAGCAGTCTCATGGGAAGAATTGGTGAGATCAGTTCTTTCGCACATAAAAGAGATCTTTTTTGCTTTCTTAAATAGTTGTACTAACTCATGGTTCCATCAAGAACCTAGCATAGCTCAATCTAAAGCTCAATTAAAGATTCAAGACTCAACTTAGCCTATTTGACATGACATGAATCATAAAAGGATAACTAAAGATAGACTAATCTCAAGAGCTAACATGACATGTCTTAATTCAAGTTGTGCAACTTATCAATAGCAAAGGCTTGATGACACATATAAAGACATGATAAATCTAGCAATTAAGCACAAATCATGGCAAGAGTAAAGCATTGTAAACATGTCATATAAGGATAATAGTCAAGGCTCCATGAAGTTATATTACAATGCAGAATGCTGAAATGCAAGAAAATCTAGCTCCCCCTCAACATGTGATGCATTTTTAGTTGAAGTTGAGTTATGTCAATATTAAGCTCCAGAAGCTCCCAAATGAACTCCCCTGAACCAAAGCTAAAAACTGAGAGGCTGGTAAAGAAATCAGAAAAGGCAGTCCTGGAAGCATAGATAAGATATAGAGGATACTATGGCTCAGACTGACTCTCATCTACCCCATATGACACTAGGACTATCAACTGCTCTGTTAACACACTAAGGGGCAAACACGTTCCCTATCTATCCAAGGGTGGCCCAACCCTTGCTAGAACCTATAAGAAGTGAGTGAGCTCAACCTAGTGAGAAGAGAAGCAACTAATACACAGCATCCTAGAGCACAAGATGAGAAAAAGGAATCTAAGCAATTAGACAAGAGATACACTCTAATCTATGCTAGGAGGACTAACCCGAATGCACCCCGATGCAATGCAACAAAATGAGAACAGGAGTATAATATACAGGATAAAACAGTAAAGCACAAAGCTCCCCCTGACTACAGTCCATAAGAACAAACCACCTCGAGCTCTCCCCACAAGGCTGAAAACCTAGAACTATCCAAAGACTTGGTAAAGATATTAGCCAACTGGTGGTCATTCTCCACAAATTGGAGCACTATGTCACCCTTCTCCACATGGTCTCTAAGGAAGTGATATCAAATATCAATGTGCTTGGTCCGAGAGTGCTGCACTGGGTAGTTAGCAATGTTAATAGCAGAAGTGTTATCACAAAAGAGTGGAACATTATTTATAACTAACCCAAAGTCCCGTAGGGTTGAAGCCATCCAAAGTATGATGAGGACATCTCTATTACACATTTTTCATCCACTCCAAGTGTGCATGACAAAGCTAGTGATGAGGCTTCAAAAGGTCCTATGACAAGAGCAAGAGCTAAGCTACTTCAGCAACAGGTGCTTTTGTTTCTTAGAGAATCTTATTTATGTTAGATGAGAATAGCATACTACCTAATGCAAATATGTTATGTGTTTTCAGATTTGAAGCAACAGAAGATCAAGTGGAGAAGGATCAAGTGGCCACGAGTCATGAGAAGAAGAGTCCATGCGGGCAAGGAGCTAATCAACGGAAGGCCACGTGATCATATATCTCATGGCGTGCACAAGATGTGGCCTGCGTGCCAAAGGGTGACCGAGTCCAACTCAATATCGGTCTTGTAATAGGATAGGGGCTTAGCCCGAAAATAAAGGAAACAGATTGCTAAGTTTTAGGAATTGGAATAGGACACCTTGACCGAATAAGGGATTGATTTGGCCAAGACTTTCCTTGTGTGAGTTCGGGGAGGCACTATAAAACTCCCTTGTATCCCCTTTGTTTTGCTCAGACCACGTTTGAGAAAAATCAATCTACTAAAGCTTTCGAGTTTAGCATTGCTGCCGAAATTCCTAAAGGAATTAGGAGTGTCTTCTTCAATCAAGATCGTTCAGCCTTTCCGTTGGGAATTGGGCGCACGATAGATCTTCGCTTGGTGGTCGGCGAAATCAACACGAGTGTGTTTTGGCGGATTAAAGAGTGTTCGTCCCTTGCACTGGCATTGGAGGATCATTACGATTCATCAAGACTCCCGTGAGTATCCATCCTACGTCGAGAAGATCGGGTGACCCCGTATCATCTTGGCATCAGAGCGCGGTTTACTCGGTAGGATCTTATTCCTTTTAAATTTCAGTTTATTACTTTCTATCCTATAGTCCATAAGCCGAAAACACAAAAAAAATCCAAACCCTAGTTTGCATCTGTTATTTTTCATGAGTTTTATTAAGTCTTGATCCATTAAAAATTTTGTTTACGTGCTGATCTTAGAGTTCTTTTGCGTTGCTTAATCGTTGATATTTTACACCCCTGAAATCTGCTAGTTGATCTTTCAATTAGCATCCAATTCACTTTGAAATCTTTGGCTTGCTGTCCATGTAAGGACTTTTGCGCTTTATTTCCTCGGCCGCAAGAAAACCCTAACTTCGCAGGTTACGTGCCGCAAAGAATCCCTAGCAAACACGTACAGACCGTCCGAAGTTTCCAGCCGAACATTTTTGACCGTCCGATCTTGATCGGCCGCTCGTAACGTTCGGACCGATCTGAAGTCCCCACTGCTTTCGGACCATTCGATCCAAAGCGAACCGTCTGAAACCTCGCGAACGTTCGGACCGTCCGAAGTGCGCAGCCACCAGCGCCATTGGTTTCCAATCGGACTATGCGAGCCATTCGGACGACCGAAGTGCGCACTCCCCACAGCCGCACCATGGGATTCCGATCGAACCGCGCGGAACGTTCGGCCCGCCCGAAGCGCCTTTTTACCCCGACGCCGTCTGATTCCGATCGAACCGTTGAAGCAGGAGGAGACGTTCGGACCAACCGAGATATTTGAATTTCGCGTGCGTAATGTCAGACCCCAGATTTTACCATCCGGAATCCACTGTGATTTTACTGCACTATTCCCTGGATCAGTAGATAGTGCTCACAGTTACAGCAATGAATATCAAAATACATATCATGTGGAAGCGTAAATATGGTAATAGACTTACTCATGGGCCGATTAGGCCGAAATCAATAAATTGCAGCAACGGAAGAATGAGCACACAGGTGGGACCTTCAAGACATGCCCACAGGCAGCCAACTGGAGGTTCGCGACCTAGCCCTTGACATCTTCATCTTCTCTGCCAGCTTGTCCAATCTTGTTGCTGAGGCGAGGTGATTTGATTCCTGATTCTGAATTTTATCGCAAAAGCGAGTGTGAGCACTCCAACCCCGTGCTCCGCGAGCCAATACACAGAATGCAAATAAATAGTATGCATGGCTTATCAAGGAGAGGCTCGGGCTATTTTATTTGCAAAAATTGCATTTGGTAACATTATTATCATTTAATCATAGTGTTATTGTTGCTGTCTAAACTCTACCTAGCGACTACTATAATTGACTTAATCCACCAAACTCACACTTTCTATATTCAGTGCTGTCTAAAACTCCAAACAGCAGATAACATCAATTATACAATCCACCAATCAATTGCTGCCTAAAACTCCGAACAGCGGTCCTGCATACAATCCCCACACCTCCTCCTGGAAGGATGACTTTCAGGGTCCGGTAAATCTACTAAGCCAAGTTGTATTTTACAGACTTGTGGTTGTATTGTTTTACACGGGTTGACATGACAAGATTCAGTCCTTAGTGATATCTGGGCGGTTCTACC
The DNA here is from genome assembly GCA_036346575.1 of Dendrocalamus sinicus. Taxonomy (NCBI): domain Eukaryota; kingdom Viridiplantae; phylum Streptophyta; class Magnoliopsida; order Poales; family Poaceae; genus Dendrocalamus; species Dendrocalamus sinicus. The sequence continues at coordinate 21,428,000 of CM070661.1, forward strand.
ACAAACCACACTCTCGTGCACCCCTACACCATACCCCTGAACCATCCACCCAGATAAATAAGCAATTTGAGGTTTTTGAGAATGTAAAATAACCATATCCAACATACCCAAGTCATTACCACCATGACTGCCCAACCAATTTTTCTCCGGATTAAAAGTGAGGCTTGGGCGCTCTCGCGCCCATGAGTATCTAAGCAAAACTAAGCATGGCGTATAATTACGGACTTACTTTTGAAAAGTTACGATTATAATTTTGCTAAGGCGACAAGGTTCACATATTCAAGTATTCCAAAGGAGGTGTAATATTAATCAAGCAAGCAATGGGCATATAACTAAAATCTTAAATTAAACATATATTTGCATATAAAATAACAGCATGCAATTTGATAAGTTAAACCAAAGTAATTTGCAAAAAATGTAGGTTCAACATGATCAAAGTATTGACTCGCCTAGCACGGTTTACCGCGATCTTGAGCTCCCACAAAATTGTCTCATGCGATGACTTTTAATTCCTGGTCTTCATCAACCTTGGTCTTGCTTGATCCATAGAATCTTTAGGACTCCGGTTTCTAATTACACGCTAAGCAACTGAATTCACATAAAGACAAATAACTCAAAAGATCCAAGTAACTCAATTTTAGCTTTATTATGAGTTGATGGGTAATTTGGGTGGTTTGAGGCGAGATTGATGGGGTGCGGAGTCTTGACGGAGTCAATTGGGGCTGGAGCGAAGTGATTGAATGGCCAAGGAAGATTTATTGAGACGACTGCCAGGGCTAGTTCATGATACTAGGATATTAACTGTAATACTCTACTTTGGATTTGAGAATGGCTAGGCATAGCTGGCTTTAGAGTATCATGGATTGATCTTTTTATTCCATAATTTCTTTTATCATTTTTATTTAGGGAGTTCCATGTGTCAGGTTAGTCCTATAGACTGATGTAGGAGTTTAATGCATTAGATTCATCTTTAGGGTATGTACTGCTTGCAACTTATGTTATGGTATTTTATGGGGTTCTATTTACTGATTATTTGAAGTATTCTCCTAATGATTAATTTAATAATTCATTGAAGCATGTGAGTATTTAATTGTCTCATTGATGTTTCCTACTAAATTTTAGTATATTCTTATTTACTACCACTTTTACTAAAGTTGCCGTGGAGACTTATTTATCGATGACGGCTAATGGCGGGGTTTATACTTTAAATTATGTTTTTCCAACTTTTAATATGAATTTTGCTCGAAATGATTATGACATATTGTTTAATTAATTCTATGAAGCTGCTTGATTGTCATTTAATTAAAGTTACCACTAAGATTTATTTTATGGCTGCAGGTTAAATGTTATGTCATATATTTAATTATAACTAAAGAAAATCTTTAATTTAAAGTCTTGTTTTTATAGCCAAACATAATACCCAATTTATTCCCTTAACTTTAACTTGTATATCTTTTAATTGGAGTCTTTATTAAATTTAGAACCTTCTTTTATTAATGCCTCTACATAATCATTAGATTAATATAAATAATAAAGGCATATTACTTATGAATATATGGTAATCAATCAAATATTAAATCTTCAATAATCTCAATTGCATCCTAATAGAATTTGTTGGCTTCCATGGATTAATTTTCATATTTATCCTTGATTTTTCTCTAACTGAAATGGATCAAAATAAAAATAAGAGTAAAGAGATGGAGTTGCAAGCTGTGAGTTCGAACCTGGGACCTCACGGCGATAGTGTTTGCAGCAGACGCTGGTGACCAACTAGGCACTTGGCCACTTTGTGACATGGGGAGGGATCAATCTAGTTGAAGAATTGCTAGCACCGAGCTCCCAACAGCCGGCCAAAACAGAGCAAGCAGTGCAGCTGGGCAGAAGGCGGCGTCGCCGGCGAAGGGCGGCCGGGGAGGCGCCGGAGACGGCAAAAACGGAACCCCGGAACTAGGGGGAGTCCGAGGGATGCGCGGCCGTGAGCCGAGAGGCTCCGAGGAAGGCCGGCGGCGAGGCGCGGCGGCCGGAGGCGGGGGTGGGACGGGGCGCCGGTGACCGGAGGGGAGAAGGAAGAAAGTGATGGGCGCATGAGCTACCAGAGATCAATAGAAGACTCGCCACGCGTTGGGCCGAGCCGGAGCTCGCCCGAGGAGAGCCGACAGCAGAAGCCATGGACGGCGTGAGGTGGACCAAGGCGCCGGCGACTTGGGGTGGAGGAGGAGCTCTGGCGGCGGTTGGGGAGGCTCGAGGGCGCCGAGATAATGCTCCCCAGGCGAGGAATCGAAGGGTGGTGACTGGGGAGGAGGCGGCGGTGGGATTGGCGGTGGCGGCTTGCGCATGGGCGAAAGAGGAAGGAGATGAAGAGGAGTGGCGCGCGGGCAGCGTATGGTGGTGGCTCGCTGGAGGGGTAGAGAGAGAAGGTCGGCGGTATACCTGGTGCAACCAATTGACCAACGGCGTGGTGGGTGGCCAGAATTGCTCCGGGCGGCAGTTCGGCCGGAGATAGAGGTGACGGGGCTTGACCGGTCTTGAGTTTGATTGGGTGAGGGGGTGCTTGGAGATGAGGTGAGTTCGGTGTGATGCTTTATAGGGGAGGAGAAGTCTTGGGGTGGTGGACTGTGATGGTGGCGAGTTCCCAGGCGAGGGCGCAGAGCGTGGTGTGCGGCGGAAACAGGGTGCGGCATGGCGACGCGACAAGTCGGGTGGCACGGTAATGATGGACATTGGCGAGGTGACCCGACGCTGGCGGGGCAGCGCAGAGCAGAGAAAAAGGAGGGAGGCAACGTGGAGGGCACTCAGCCATGAAGAAAGGAGGAGGAGGAGAAAAGAAAGGAAGGAGGCAGGCATGCTGTGCAGGGGAGGAAAAGAGGAAATAGGGGAGGGAAAATAGGAAAGGTGGGGCCACCTGGAAGTAAAACAAAATGCTAGAGCACTGTTCTAATTTGCATTAAAATTTACTGATCTTTGGAATTGTTCATTTTATTCAAAATTTAATTCTTTTATTTAAACCTCGTATCCAATTTTGAATCTCCTATTCAAGTCTTGGTTCAACTACAAAATCTACTAGTCCTATATTTTCAATTTAAATTTTGTAGTGAATTGTTTATACAAATTTTTTTTGAATGCCCTGACCTTGGGTTTTTGGTATGCTATTAAATTAAAAGTTGGAATTCTTGGTTTCTTTTTTTCTATTGACTCGAAGTTAAACTTAAGATTTTAGTATTTTTGAGTTCAGGATCTGTAATGTCATCATGATTTGCACTTAGGATTATTTTTGGGCTATCAGCTTGCATAGCATAAAACACAGAAAACTTCTAATAAATGTTCTGAATAGATTTGAACACTAGAAAAGTGCAAGAAAGATTTTAAAAACTCCATATTTCGAATATCTAAATTTTGGGATGTTACAAACCTACCCCCCTTAAAAAGAATCTCGACCCCGAGATTCCGGTAGAGCAGAAAGAATGGAGGTGGGTTATATTGGCTAGCAATGGGTTTCGGGGTGCTGCTTGACGTATGGTTCCTTGGCTCCACAGAGAGATGAAAATCTGCACAATAGGGGTTAGCATTGAGAGGAGTCAAAGGGAAGAGGGAAACCATGTTCTTCTGGATAGGTCGTAGACTTCCAAATACTTGCTCCTTTACCTTGTTGTCTTCATGCCTTCATAGAGTGGAATAGTCACACCATCTATTGGGCCTATGATGGTTGTAGAATTCATATCGATGGATGGCAGTATTAGCCTATGCCCTGGGGAATGCCGATACGAAGATGGATACATTTATATGGTGGCCTTTTGTCCTTATTACTATAAGACTTCCGGTTCTGCAAATCTTCTCGTACTGGTTTGATTAGCTCTGAGTCCAGGTTGTTACATCTCCAAAACATACATTGTGGTAGTTCTTCAACATTCGGTCTTTTAGGGCTACCCCCTTAAATAAATGACGATTGTCATTATTTACCTATTGTACTCTTGCTGTCTTGATCAACAACAGACGTGAGGAGCAATTCATGGGGCAAGGGTCTTGTCCTTCGCAGAAACAGGTGACCTTGTTTTGTGGGCTCTCTCCCGGCGGGCGATCTTTTTCATAGTGATGTTGTTTTCCTTAAATACTGGGAGGTTGAAAAGTCTTTGCTTCTTCTTGATTGCCCTGGCTTTGAGTTACTTGTTATTTCGTTCCTTTGGATCTGATGGAATTTTCAGCAAGAGGCGAGAGGGAATAGCATGAGGTAAGGATAGAATCGTGGGGATAAGGTAATCTAACCCATTAGATTTTGAAAGAGTATACCTCGGAAGCTGGGGTGATACAGTACCACACAACTTTTAAAAACAAGCCTTTTCCCGTGACTGCGAAATAGGACGCCCGAGGGCAAGAAGGCAGTGCACAGGGCTCAATGAAAATCTTGCGACAGTACATCGTCTACTCGGGGAGGCACACATAAGAGGGCGCAAGGTTCTTCTGCATAGTCCGTTTAAAACAAGACCACCTTATCTTCATGAACATCTTCAACTAACCTTAAATTTTTGGAGTAAGGGTACGAGAAGAGGATCAAAATTTTTTCCCTTTTTAATGAATAGACAGAGGAGGGAAGTATTTGGGGTAATTGGGTTGATATCAGCACTCACTCTTGTGTTATTGTTTTGAATTCGGGGTAAGAGAGCTCTAGAAGTAAAAATGGCTAATGCAGCATATAGATGAGTGGGAATCATCTAAGAGAGATAAGAATGAGCAATACAACCTATATTTTTGGAAATAGATATTTAAGAAATAATTCTAGTCATGAAACTAACGGCCAGGCTAACTAGGTCATGACCTGCAGTCGATATGCTTTGATACCATCCCTGTTAGACCCCAGATTTTACCATCCGGAATCCACTGTGATTTTACTGCACTATTCCCTGGATTAGTAGATAGTGCTCACAGTTACAGCAATGAATATCAAAATACATATCATGTAGAAGCGTAAATATGGTAATAGACTTACTCATGGGCCGATTAGGCCGAAATCAATAAATTGCAGCAGCGGAAGAACATTTTGGTGTGAAGAAAACGGTGGACACACTTGCTGATCATTTCTTTTGGCCAAAGATGAGACGGGACGTCGAGCGCTACGTTGCTCGCTGCACTACATGTCAAAGAGCTAAGTCACGACTTAATCCTCATGGTTTATATATGCCTTTACCCGTTCTAAGCGTTCTGTGGGAAGATATTTCGATGGACTTTGTTTTAGGATTGCCTAGGACAAAGAAGGGGAGGGATAGTATATTTGTGGTTGTTGATAGATTTTCTAAGATGGCCCATTTTATACCATATCAAAAGAGCGATGATGCTACCAATATTGCTGATTTATTCTTTCGTGAAGTTATTCGCTTGCATGGTGTGCCTAAAACTATAGTTTCAGATCGTGATGCTAAATTCCTTAGCCATTTTTGGAGAACTTTATGGGCTAAATTGGGGACTAAGCTGTTATTTTCAACTACTTGTCATCCCCAAACCGATGGACAAACTGAGGTTGTGAGTAGAACTTTGTCTACCATGCTTAGGGCTGTGTTGAAAAAGAATTTAAAAATGTGGGAAGAATGTTTGCCTCATGTTGAGTTTGCTTATAATCGTTCATTGCATTCTACTACAAAGATGTGCCCTTTTGAAGTTGTTTATGGTTTTGTGCCTCGTGCTCCTATTGATTTAATGCTCATTCCATCTTCGGAGAAATTGAACCCTGATGCTAAACAACATGCTGAATTGATTTTAAAAATGCATGAGACAACTAAGGAGAATATAGAGCGCATGAATGCTAGATATAAACTTGCTAGTAGTCAGGGGAGGAAACATTTAACTTTTGAACCTGGTGATCTTGTTTGGTTGCACTTAAGAAACGATAGGTTCCCCGAATTGAGAAAATCAAAATTGATGCCAAGAGCTGATGGTCCTTTCCAGGTGTTAGAAAAGATTAATGATAATGCATACAAGCTTGACCTGCCTGCAGATTTTGGGGTTAGTCCTACTTTTAACATTGCAGATTTGAAGCCCTACTTGGGAGAAGAGGACGAGTTTGAGTCGCGGACGACTCAAATGTATGAAGCAGAGGATGATGAGGACATCCCTTCCATGCATACAACTCATCCACATCATGTGTTGCAAGGACCACTTACTCGAGCTCGTGCTCATTAACTTAATTACCAGGTGAACTTATTCCTAGGTTTATATGTTACCGAGAATAGATCGTTATCTAATGCAAGTGATTTAATTGTGCTTAGGAACTTAGGAAAGGATGAAGGAAAGGGACATGGAGTTATAGACATGCATGGAATGAATAATGGAGGTCACCACGTCACTTTGGGACCAAGTCAAGCACGAATTCGAGTTGGACACGTTCTGGAATCAGATTCGGACTGCTGCGATGGTACCAAGTTCAAACGGGCATAACTTCCTCATACGGACTCCGTTTGGGACGTTCTTGTACTTCATGGAAAGATTATGAAGTCTACTTTCCAACGGATCCAACCTAATCTTCAAATGCCATCTGAGCCGGCCGTAATCATCAAAAGAGTCTATGTTGGTTTCTGAGTCCGAGTCAAAAAGGGTGCTGCGCCACCACCACTTGGGCCCATGGGCCTTGTAACCCTAGGGCGCGCACTTGGACGCCACCCTTGGTCATTCTCCCTATATAGGAGCCACCGCCTCCCTTGCTAGGACATGGATTTCATTGAGTTTAGGTTTAGCCATGATGCAAACTTCTGTTCTTCAGTTGTGTCGGACGACCACCTGTCAAGACAGCCTTCGCAATCCCACCTTTTGAATTCAATAGAAATATTTGCAATTTCAGATTGCTTGTTATCTTGTTCTTGCGTGTTCTTCGATTGCATACAGGAATAGACCTTTGTGGTCAAGTCAACCACGTTCTTGGCACAGTTGATAACATCTTGGGGTTGGTTCAGCGATTGCTAAGGCGCAAGCGATGTCGTTCAGTTGTAGTCGGATCGCAAGGGTCACCTCCACCAAAAGCGATAGTTATCATCCTATCGGAAGATCGGGACACCATCGCCTCATCAAATATGGTCTCGGACTGCTCTAAAGAACCTGAGATATCGGACCTAGTCCCCGGATTGGCCTCGTCAAAAGTCACCTCACAGGTCTCTACCATCTTACTAGACTCGCAGTTCCAGACCCTATGAGCCTGTGAAGACGTCGAGTAGCCTAGAAAGATCCCATCACAAGAACGTGACTCGAACTTATCTAGGTTCCGGACTTCATAATGAAACACTTGCAACCAAACACACGAAAATGTGAGATGCTGGGCTTTCGCCCATATCTCAACTCATAAGAAGTGCGATGCAAGAGTGCCCTGAGAAAAACTCTGTTCGCAACATGGCACGCGGTGGCTATAGCCTCAGCCCAAAACTTCCTCGGTGTAGAGTACTCATCAAGCAGTGTACTGGCCATGTCGACCAAGGTATGGTTCTTCCTCTCCACAACGCCATTCTGCGGAGGGACGTATGGAAAAGAGAACTGGTGCTCTGCACCTGTCTCACCGCAAAACCTCTCGAAGTAGGAATTCTTGAACTCCGTGCCATTGTCACTGTGGATTGCTCGTAATTCACCCGGGAGCTCAACAGAAAGCCTACTAAACAAACCCCAAAAATGGGTAAATGTCTCTGTTGTGGTTACAGACTAAACAGAGAGAGAGTGTGGTAGTGGAGAGTTAGGTGAGTGAATGGCTTAGGGTTTCTCCCCATGGCTTGTGCTGCATATATACATCCATATGGGGAGTGCTTTTACAATAATGCCCTTACATCTGAGTACTCCCCTCAGGGGTATTCATGTCATTATACATGCACCATTTTGGGCCTTACATTCCTCTGACAGGCCTACCGGGCTTAGGTGGGGGCCACCCCTACAACAGGAGCCTCTCATGGTGAAGGGCTCCACGGGCCGAAGCCATGTTGCCGAGCCCTTTGGCCCCCTCCGTCCCTGCGACCTGTGAGCTTATGCAATCATTCGTCGAAGTGTAGTGTTCGCCTTATTGCGAAGGTATGGCGCTGGGCGGCTTGGCGAAGGCTTCGTCATCCACAGAGTCCTGCTGTGGAGGGGTCGGGGTTGCCGTCCGGAGCGAAGGTCGAAGTCGAGGTTGGCGTCGCGACCGAGGGGGCGGATTGGAGGTCGAAGTTGCCTCCCATTTGGCGGGGTTGGTGGTTGCCCGGGCCGGACTGGGGGTGAAGGCGGAGTCAAATACGTCGGCATAGGTAGGCGGAGCGGGTCCCTAAGTCGTCGCGCGCGCACCTCCGGCGTCGAGCGCCTTTGACAATAGGCGACTTCCAGCTTGCCCAGCGAGGCTTGGTTGGCGCGGCGTGAGACTTGAGGGGTTGTGGCGATATCACGTTGCGATGTTCCTTCTCCTGGCCGTCCGCGTGGCGAAACATGCTTGGCACGGCGCGGGTCTTGAAGCATCGTGGTGGTACGATGCTGCGACGCTCCTCCGCCGGTTGGACTCCTGCCGGTTGGACTTTCGCCGGTTGGACTTCTGCCAGTTGGCTTCCCCGCTGATGGGGTATATATATAGCGTGCTGGTGCAGCATTGTACCTGCATTGTGTGCTTGGATAGATGCTGCTCCCCTAAAATGGGCCTCTTCAGTGCATCCGCATTCCATAGCGGCACTACGCGGCTTGGGGAATGTTGATGCACTGATGGAGGCCTGTTTTTCTTGGGAGCTTGGTTAGCGTCTGTTAGCGGTAACTGGTCGTACTTGCTACGCTCGTGCTGTGTTTCTACATACAACGGCAAGGTTTGCCCTGTTCTCTTAGACAGGCCTACCTTCAGTCGGGGTTCTGATCAAGTCCGTCCGCATTACTTTCGAAAGAATGCTGATGCACTGAAGGTGGCCTGTTTGTGAGAACAAGCCAAAACTTGGCATGATGTAACCCCCGCCCGTACGATATGTGGGGAATGCCGACGGACGAGTCCCTGCGCGAGTCCGCTCCTCGAATACGAAGCCGAGGTCGAGACCGTGGCCGCGTTGGTCAATGCAAGGACTCACAGCTCTTTGGAAATTCGCCAAGATACACTAAATAGGATTCTCCACGAGACCACGAGTGGAGAAATGCCATGCTATCAATTCCCAATGGAAAAGCAAACACGACCTTGATTCAAGAACAATCGCTCAATTCCTCTCAAGTATTCCTCGCATGGATACTTTGGTGAAAAGTGTTGGGACCCCGGATTTCCAAACCCGGACCCTCTGTGTATTACAGCCCTAGTCTCAGATCAAAGCTAGTGCACACAGTTAAACAGAAATGATTCATAACCAACAACGTCTTATTACAATTATAAAGAGTACTGACCATCAGGTCTCATTATTACATTTGAGGTTTCAAGACCTCGCACAAGCAAAACACAGCGGAAGCAAGGTAAATTCAGCGGAGACCCATCAATACGCCACAGGAAATTGACTGGGGAAGCGCGACCTAGAACTCCTGGAATCCTTCGTCGAATCCACCCGCGAAGTAGTCGTAGTCTCCTTCTTGGGCTTCGTATTCCTCTGAATAATATTTTTGAGTGCAGCATGTGAGTACATAAAGTACTCCGCAAGTCTTGGGAAAATGCAATAGATGCAAGGCTTGACCAAGGAGGGCTATATGGTTCTTTTGCACAAAGCAATGTTTTAATTTCAATTACTACTAATTATTTTTAAAGGCATCAATTTAATAAAGTAAATGTTTTAACAGAACTATCATTAACTTTATAGTGAAGGTTCCATCTGCCAACACTAGCTAACCAATTACAATTGATCAAGTTTAAATCTGCGGGTTCCATCCACCCTCTCTGGCTCCAACTGCCAGGATACCCTTCCGAGAGTTCCCTCCACTCTCGGAATGCAAAAACTTTGATTTTAAAACCAAAACCAAAAATCTACCATGTGAATGCATTCCTTGCCCACCCTTGACCGTGGGCACGGCTATTCGAATAGTTTGACACTCTGTAGAGGTTGTACAACTTACCCCTAAGAGACAAATTATCTTAACAGTCACCACACGTCCTTTGGCATGAGACACAGATAAATTATCACAAAGCCTTTACCTCACTCTAGACTAGCTAGACACCACCCGCTGAGGTTTCACTGCAGAAGGGTTAAATCTGCCCAATCCGAAGCCCCCTCTTGCGCCATATGAGTACAGTAAATCCCTGTCCCTCACTGTGAATAACCGATAAATCCACGGCACCCACTTTCCATTGGTGGCACCTAAACTAGACTATCATGAGTTAATCAGCTAGGTCGTACCCATATAGACTTAGGGTTGTACGGTAGTGCTCAGTCTGGACAAACACAAGCATCGATCCTTAGTTGACTAGGGTGGAACATACACTTTACAAGATCTCGTGCTTGCCGCACCAACCCAATGTTGGTGATATGCCCTAGAGGCAACATGGAGATGTTGAATATATCACATACTATGTTTATGATACATTGCTTTGTTCCTTGAAATAGACATTATCATTATTGATCAATGAGTATGTGACTTATTCATGAGACTCTTAATGCCAAAATGTTGCTATTTCTAAATGATCCCTGATCATATATCATATGAGGAACCAGGGTTACAAAAAGCGTTAAGCGCTAAGCGAGCGGTGACGCACTGCCTAGAGCTTAAGCGTGCTTAAGCGTTTTGTACTGTAGCAAGTCTGAATGCTATAATTGTGGAAATCTGAAATAATTCTACTTGCAGAACTGCAGAAGTGAACTATGGGAGTTTGGCAATCTGCTGAAAGGATGATTCATTGAAGAAATATGATAAAAATGTAATAGGCTTATCAACTAGTGACAATGTGTTTAGCTCAGATTATGTTGCCAGATTTTTCATGTAATAGGCTGTCAACTTGAGGAGAAGTATAAACAGAAACATACCTCATTTGATCTTATTCCTGAACTGGTTAAGCTGAGCAATTGGTACAGGTGCCAGTTAATGTTAAACCATATAATGTTGGTTACACATCTTGAGCTTCCAAAAGAACCCTATCATTCAGCCCAAGTTTGCACTCAGGCATTCCACTGTTTCAAAATATCTCAGTATTAGTGGTGTTACAGATGTATATATGAAATCTGAATACAAGGTAAAGTGGTAAACGTATATGGCAAACATATTTAGATGGTGGTGTCAAAGCATGAAATGATCAGTTTGGAGCATTTCCTGAATCTGCCGCTGCCGGACAAATGATCTATTAGAAGATGCTATTTCATCTTGCTGACAAATGCAAACCAGCTAGCAGCCTAGCACACATCAGGAGGGAGGAGGGAGAAGGGAGGAGCATATATTGGAGAAGCAGAGGAGGGAGGAGAAGAGATTGAAGAAGAGAAGCGGAGGAGCTCACCTTGCTGGACGCTGGGAAGAGGCCCTAGAGGAGGGGCGCCGGAGATCAGGGTGGCGACCACGAGATGCAGGACAGCAGGAGACGGAGTAGCTCAAGCCTCGAGGTCGCGAAACGTGGGTGCGCAGCAAGAAGACGAGGAGGTCGACGAGCTCGACCTCAGGTCCGGCGGCGGCGCAGGTCTCGTTCGCCAACCCTATCCTTGACTTCCGCTTTTATCCCCTGCCGCCACCCGCAGTCTTTCCCACGCGGCCTTTCCCGCGCGCGAATGGTGCTCCCGCGCAGCAGTTCCCGCCCGCTCGTGGCGCGTCGCTTCCGCGGCGCTTTTTTTCCGCCTCCGTCGCCTCCGCGCGCCTCCGCGCCCGCTTACTTCCGCTGAAGCGGTCGCGCCGCTTCGGTAGCGCGTTTGCCCCAAAGCTACGCGTTACCCCTTCGCGTACCGCTTGAGCGCGCTGAAGCGTTCGCTTTATAGCGCTTTTTGGAACCCTGTGAGGAACAAATATGATTCAAAGATCAGCATATGTATTGATTGATGATCATGTCTCATGGATCATGGTATGGAGATACCAAATCAATAATATGGACATGTGTTAGTGAACATATGTTGGATAGACCCGCCATGAGACACTGCAGAGATTCCATGTGTCATTAGTTGGTCTCAAGTAGTGTTTATGTAGAATCCTTAGACTTGAGATCATCATGGTTCCCAACATGCGTAGTAGCCTATTTTGGGACTACTAACCACTACTCCGTGAATCGGGTAGTCATAAAAGTAATCTTCAGGTTTGCTATGAAACATGTAGTGGGATGTGAATGATCAAGATAGAATTTGCCCCTCCTTATGGGAGAGATATCTGGGCCTCGATGTAATGGATTATGAAAGTGCATGGCCATGCCAAGTGATTGAGGAGTCAATCACAAGTTTATAATCCATCACGGAATCGAGAGAGTGATTGAGCTATTAAGAGGATGACACAAGTCTCGCCTTGAGCTTAATCTATATCGTGAGGCAAAGGGATTCGTACATGAGAACATTACAGGTTCAGCCGATATGATCTTTACGTATACTTTGGGGTTAATATGTCTTGCTAGAGGCCGCTATTAACGGGGTGACCGGAAAGGTGTTTCCGGTCGCGACCAAGTATACGTGAACCTCTGGTCGCACACTTAATGGGTTGGAACACTAATTCGAATGTGATTCGGATGTGGACTCAATTCGGATAGAGATCCGGATAGACTCCTATTGGGCCTCGTCCACGAGGCCCAAGTGAGGAGGTCTATATATTTGGAGGCGGGGGTGAGGATGTACGCTCGTTCCTCCCGAGCAAAACCCTAGCCGCCACCTCCCGAGCCAAATCCTAGCCGCTCGCGAGTGCTGGTACACTCACGATCGGTGTTCCAGCCCCGGACGTGTGGATACCGGTGGAGGCGCTGCTCGTTGCGGCGTTGATCGGCATCAACAAACTACAGATTGGATCTGCTCGTGGTGTGGTTGATCGCGTGGAGGAGACGATCTATTCGGGACGATCGGCTACTTCCACTACTACCTCGACGCGCGTGGTTGGATCGGCTTCTCCAACTCTTCTTCCACTGCGTTGCGCGTCTAGTGGTAACGATCTATGATCCCTCCTTAGCATGATGTCCTGGTGTGCGCGGTAGAAATTTTTTATTTTCTGCTATCGTAGCCTACGCGCGTTCCTTCACCCAAACCAACCATCCACCCTAATCTCAACCAATTTCCACATTTTATTTTGTTTTAAAAGATCAGTGGCAACTCCAATCACCACTAGACTTATAAACACAAGGTTATTACAACAAATCATAATTTCCCATTTTCAAGATTTTCAAAGGTATTAAATAGCGTGACTAAGCATTATACTACCACTCTATTATTCACAAATGATTATAATACTCTCATTATTGAGACAAAGGAATTCTAGGGTTACAAAGGTACATGGCATTCAACTTCAATTGAGGGCATAACAAAGTTGGATTAACTAATACCCTAAGAGTTGAATTAATGTTGTATGTAAATAGCAACGCACATAATTTAAAATAATTAAAACATTTCAAAATCATAGGTTCAAATGATCAAAGGAGACTTGCCTTCTTGCACGCTCTCGGGGTCTTCCTGCTGCGGAGCGGAGAGATCTTCGACAACGTTGGAATCTACGCGAGAAAAGACGAAGCAAACAAAGCAAATAAATACAAACAAAATTCAAATAAAATCAAAAATTCAAATAGAGGCCATATTTGGATAGATTATTATTTTAGATGAATTTAGAAATTTGAATGGCTAAATTTGGATTTAAAATGAGAAAGTTATGCTCATTTGAAATTCTCAGTTTGAATAAATCCAGAAATTATGAAATTTCCGACAGGTGGGGCCCACTGGAGAATTTTCATTTTAATATTTTATTTTTATGGATTAATCTCTATGTCTATGACAGGTGGGACCCACTTGACAGTGAGCCCACTGGCCATGCCTCTGACATGTGGGCCCCTGTGGGCTCTGGGCCCAGATGTCAGTGGAGAGCGCAGACGGGTAGGGCCCAGCGCGTGGCAGACAGCGGCGGCGGCCGTGGGTGGGGCCCATCTGTCAGCGCGGAAAATAAAGAAATGGCTCAACCTCAGCGTGCGGAGCCGGGGCTCTAACGCGCGCCGAGGGAGCCAAGGGGGAGAAGGGAGAGCGGTGGTAACCAGTCGGGCAGGGAGGCGTTGCCTACCCATAAAGGGTAGCTAAATCCTTTGAGGGGTAGCTGCTGGAGGGGCCGGGGAGAGGTGGCCGGAGGCGACTGTGCCGACGGCGAGGGAAGGCCGGATGGGTTCGGGGGAGTTCAAAAACGGGGTCCTCGCGCGAAGTAGATGCCGACGGCGGGGTCGACGGGGTTCGGCGAGGAGCGGAGATGGCCGGCGGCGAGGAAGTGGCGGAGCGGGCTCGGGTACTCCGGTGCAACGGTGCTCCGGTGGCGGGGAGGCTCGGCCGAGGCGTCGGGGAGGTTCGCACGGGCACGGGGATGCTCGGAGTGGCGGCGACGGGCTCCGGGGAGGACCGAGGCGACGGCGATTGCTCGCCGGAGAGCTGCGGAGCTCTGGGAGAGAGGTGGCACGGTGCTGGGGTGCTACAGAGCTCGGGAGAGAGAGCAGAGGGCAGTGGGCGGTTGTGCGGAGGGAGGCAGAGCCTAGGGGGTATTTATAGGGGCGGAGGGGGAGCACGGGTGCGGCAATCCCTCGCCAGAGTTGGCGGCCGGAAATAGGAAGGGAAGGGGAGGAAAGGAAAGGGGAGGCGTGGAAAGGAAAGAGGGGGCGGCGTTAGGGGGATTCGGTCGTGTGGGCGCTCGGGGCTTCCAAAATCGGCGGAAGGCGGGGAAGGCATGGCCGGGATCGGCTCGGATTTGGTCAGCCGGCGCAAAGAAGGAAAGAGGAGGGGGAAAGAAGGATGGTGGCGCGCGGGAGGAAGGGGATGACCCTGACAGGCGGGGCCCGCGCGCAGTGAGAGAGAGAGAGAGGAAGTGAGCGGGCAGCGTGGATCGTAGCCACGAGGCCTGGGGGCGGATCGGGCGGCGGGTGCGGGCACGAGCGGCTGACAGCCGGGGCCCAGGGGCAGAGAGAGGAGGGGAGAGAGAGGCGCGGGGAGGCTGACGGGCCGGGCCCGCTTGGCGGAGGAAGAGGGGAGTGCGGTCTGGATGGGCCAGGCGGCGACGTTGGCAGATCTGGGCCGTCCACGCGTCGGCTGGTGGGGGAGGGGAGGAATTTTTAATTTTAGAATTTGATTTTTATTTTCAGAAAAGGCTAGGAAATTATTTAGGCCTCTGAAAAATATGAAAATACCTCCAAAACTTCCAGAAAAATTCACAGAAGCTCCTAGAGATATTTCGAACTTAATAAAATTATTTCCAACTAATGTTGGTATTTAATTTTCATTTTAAAATACCTTTTAAATTTTAAAAATAGGTTTTAAACTCCAGAAAATCAAATAAAAGCCAAATAAAATCCAAATACTTTAAAATAATTAATTTGAATTTAAATTTTTCCAGAAAGCCAATTTGGGATGTTACAAACCTACCCCCTTAGAAAGAATCTCGCCCCCGAGATTCGGACAGACTAGGAAAAAAAGAAAGGAGAGGAAAGCAACTCTTGGTTCCTTTCTGTGCTCTCAAGCTGCTTCTTTCTTTGAACCAAACTGAAACTTACCAAGCATGACTACTGCCCCTGGGGCACCCTTTGTGGTGATGTGGTTAACTCGTCCTCTTCCTTGTGATTGCGGAGTTCTTGGAGCTTTTCCTACAGTTAGAGATACTTCCCGTCCTTGTCCTACAACTGGAGTTCGTGCTAGTGTATTTCCCAAGTTGAAAGGAATTGGAGTGGTAACCTGAGGCTTCTGTGGGCAATTGCCTGCATAATGCCCCATCTCGTGACATCGAAAACATTGCACTCCTGCGGCTGAGGTGTTGCTTCTCTGAGGACGGACTTCGGTAAAGATGTGGGGTTCTTGCATCTCTGAACGGGGCACAGATCCTGGAGTTCTTGGTGCATTTGTTGCTGCTGGAGCTTTGTTGAACTGGGGTGGATTCATTCAGGGTCTTGAACTGCTTGGATTATACTGTGTTTGAAAAGCCATCTTTCTCTTACGAGAGTCCTGCAATTGATATTGAGCATCTTCCTGCACAAGGGCCTTGTTCACGATATGCTGGAATGTTGGGTAGTCATTAGACACCAGCTGCACCTTGAGATTGGGATCAAGTCCCTGCATGAACCTCCAGATCTTTGTTGCCTCTGATGTGACATCTTCTGATGCATACCTGGACAGTTGGGTGAACTTGTTCAGGTATTCAGAGACACCGAGGTTTCCTTGCTGCAGTTGGTAAAATTCCCTTTTCTTCATTTCCATTATTCCTGTAGGAATATGCGCAGTGCGGAAAGCCTCAACAAACTCATCCCAAGTGATGGTTTGTACATTTTGATGGGCGGCGCAATAGTTCTCCCACCAATTGGCAGCAATTCCTTTGAGTTGGTGGGCAGCATACAACACTTTTCGTGGTCACTGCACTGAGCTAGGATCAACTTCCTCTCCACATCCTTGATCCAATCGTCTGCCTCCAAGGGGTCTACGGAACCAGCAAAAGTAGGAGGTCTTGTTCTCATGAATTCTCCCAACTTAGACTGGGGTGCTTGGTTTGGTGCCTGCGGGGCTTGCTGCACCTGGTTCTGAGCAACGACTTGAAGAAGCTACAGTTGCATGGCCATCATCTGCTCTAAGTTAGGGGCTTGAGCAGGAGGTGGTGGAATGTTGTTGTCTGGTTGATTGTTGGCGTCACGGCTGCTACCAGGATTGCACCTTGTGTTCACCATCTGAAGCGGTCCGGGGCAGCAAACGATAAGAGGGAACTAGCATAGGTAATAGATTTAGGGGAAACTAAACAACATCCCAAACCAACACGCAAGAAAGAAACAAGCCACAACTTAGAAGAAACTTAACTTGAAATCAAAATAGTTTTTAAGGACGACTGTACTACAAGTATACAAAGACTTGGTACAGTCCACCTAACACGCAAGTAAGTAATATATAAGCGTTCTAAAATCGTACGACTTTACTTGGGTATCACAACTAAAGAACTAGTCCTCGCTTCTTCATGATGACGAGCTTCTCCAAGTGCTTCTTAGACGCAACCTTACTGAGCCGTCTATAGAAATTACAAAGGGAAGAGAGTACAATTACCATTCCAAAAGGAAACAAGCAGATAGATAAGGAAGAATGCCATGACAAACGTAAGGATAGAAAGACAAGAAAAGACAAGGATAGCAAAATATTAAAATTTTATTTTATAAAATAAATTTTGAAGTTCTTCTTTTAACGACCATTCTAACTAGGTCACGTCCTACAGTCAAATTGGCTCTGATACTATCTCTGTCGGGACCCCGGATTTCCAAACCCGGACCCTCTGTGTATTACAGCACTAGTCCCAGATCAAAGCTAGTGCACATAGTTAAACAGAAATAATTCATAACCAACAACGTCTTATTACAATTATAAAGAGTACTGACCATCAGGTCTCATTATTACATTTGAGGTTTCAAGACCTCGCACAAGCAAAACACAGCGGAAGCAAGGTAAATTCAGCGGAGACCCATCAATACGCCACAGGAAATTGACTGGGGAAGCGCGACCTAGAACTCCTGGAATCCTTCGTCGAATCCACCCGCGAAGTAGTCGTAGTCTCCTTCTTGGGCTTCGTATTCCTCTGAATAATATTTTTGAGTGCAGCATGTGAGTACATAAAGTACTCTGCAAGTCTTGGGAAAATGCAATAGATGCAAGG
Organism: Dendrocalamus sinicus; assembly: GCA_036346575.1. Lineage (NCBI taxonomy): Eukaryota > Viridiplantae > Streptophyta > Magnoliopsida > Poales > Poaceae > Dendrocalamus > Dendrocalamus sinicus. The sequence continues at coordinate 21,445,679 of CM070661.1, forward strand.
CTTGACCAAGGAGGGCTATATGGTTCTTTTGCACAAAGCAATGTTTTAATTTCAATTACTACTAATTATTTTTAAAGGCATCAATTTAATAAAGTAAATGTTTTAACAGAACTATCATTAACTTTATAGTGAAGGTTCCATCTGCCAACACTAGCTAACCAATTACAATTGATCAAGTTTAAATCTCGGGTTCCATCCACCCTCTCTGCTCCAAGCGCCGGGATACCCTTCCGAGAGTTCCTCCACTCTCGGAATGCAAAACTTTGATTTTAAAACCAAAACCAAAAATCTACCATGTGAATGCATTCCTTGCCCGCCCTTGACCGTGGGCACGGCTATTCGAATAGTTTGACACTCTGTAGAGGTTGTACAACTTACCCCTAAGAGACAAATTATCTTAACAGTGACCACGCTTCCTTTGGCATGAGACACAGATAAATTATCACAAAGCCTTTACCTCACTCTAGACTAGCTAGACACCACCCGCAGAGGTTTCACCGCAGAATGGTTAAATCTACCCAATCCGAAGCCCCCTCTTGCGCCATATAAGTACAGTAAATCCCTGTCCCTCACTGTGAATAACCAGTAAATCCCTGGCACCCACTTTCCACTGGTGGCACCTAAACTAGACTATCATGAGTTAATCAGCTAGGTCGTACCCATATAGACTTAGGGTTGTACGGTAGTGCTCAGTCTGGACAAACACAAGCGTCGGTCCTTAGTTGACTAGGGTGGAACATACACTTTACAAGATCTCATGCTTGCCGCACCAACCCAAACCAACCATCCACCCTAATCTCAACCAATTTCCACATTTTATTTTGTTTTAAAAGATCAGTGGCAACTCCAATCACCACTAGACTTATAAACACAAGGTTATTACAACAAATCATAATTTCCCATTTTCAAGATTTTCAAAGGTATTAAATAGCGTGACTAATCTTTATACTACCATTCTATTATTCACAAATGATTATAATACTCTCATTATTGAGACAAAGGAATTCTAGGGTTACAAAGGTACATGTCATTCAACTTCAATTGAGGGAATAACAAAGTTGGATTAACTAATACCCTAAGAGTTGAATTAATGTTGTATGTAAATAGCAACACACATAATTTAAAATAATTAAAACATTTCAAAATCATAGGTTCAAATGATCAAAGGAGACTTGCCTTCTTGCACGCTCTCGGGGTCTTCCTGCTGCGGAGCGGAGAGATCTTCGACAACGTTGGAATCTACGCGAGAAAAGACGAAGCAAACAAAGCAAATAAATACAAACAAAATTCAAATAAAATCAAAAATTCAAATAGAGGCCATATTTGGATAGATTATTATTTTAGATGAATTTAGAAATTTGAATGGCTAAATTTGGATTTAAAATGAGAAAGTTATGCTCATTTGAAATTCTCAGTTTGAATAAATCCAGAAATTATGAAATTTCCGACAGGTGGGGCCCACTGGAGAATTTTCATTTTAATATTTTATTTTTATGGATTAATCTCTATGTCTATGACAGGTGGGACCCACTTGACAGTGAGCCCACTGGCCATGCCTCTGACATGTGGGCCCTGTGGGCTCTGGGCCCGAGATGTCGGTGGAGAGCATGACAGGTAGGGCCCAGCGGCGATGGCGCCGCAGGCGGCGGCCGGCGAGCGGTGGGGCCCATCCGTCGGCAGCAAAATAAAGAAATGGCTCAACCTCAGCGTGCGGAGCCGAGGCTAGAACGCGCGCCGAGGGAGCCAAGGGGGAGAAGGGAGAGCGGTGGTAACCAGTCGGGCAGGGAGGCGTTGCCTACCCATAAAGGGTAGCTAAATCCTTTGAGGGGTAGCTGCTGGAGGGGCCGGGCAGAGGTGGCCGGAGGCGACTGTGCCGACGGCGAGGGAAGGCCGGATGGGTTCGGGGGAGTTCAAAAATGGGGTCCTCGCGCGAAGTAGATGCCAACGGCGGGGTCGACGGGGTTCGGCGAGGAGCGGAGATGGCCGGCGGCGAGGAAGTGGCGGAGCGGGCTCGGGTACTCCGGTGCAACGGTGCTCCGGTGGCGGGGAGGCTCGGCTGAGGCGTCGGGGAGGTTCGCACGGGCACGGGGATGCTCGGAGTGGCGGCGACGGGCTCTGGGGAGGATCGAGGCCACGGCGATTGCTCGCCGGAGAGCGGCGGAGCTCGGGGAGAGAGGTGGCACGGTGCTGGGGTGCTACGGGGCTCGGGAGAGAGAGCGGAGGGCAGTGGGTGGTTGTGCGGAGGGAGGCGGAGCCTAGGGGGTATTTATAGGGGCGGAGGGGGAGCACGGGTGCGGCAATCCCTTGCCGGAGATGGCGGCCAGAAATAGGAAGGGAAGGGGAGGAAAGGAAAGGGGAGGCGTGGAAAGGAAAGAGGGGACGGCGTTAGGGGGATTCGGTCGCGTAGGCGCTCAGGGCTTCCAAAACCGGCGGAATACGGGGAAGGCGTGGTCGGGATCGGCTCGGATTTGGTCGGCCGGCGAAAAGAAGGAAAGAGGAGGGGGAAAGAAGGACGGTGGCGGGCAGGAGGAAGGGGATGACCATGACAGGCGGGGCCCGCGCGCAGTGAGAGAGAGAGAGAGGAAGTGAGCGGGCGGCGCGGATCGCTGCCACGAGGCCTGGTGGCGGATCAGGCGGCGGGTGCTGGCACGAGCGGCTGACAGCCGGGGCCCAGGGGCAGAGAGAGGAGGGGAGAGAGAGGTGCGGGGAGGTTGACGGGCCGGGCCCGCTTGGCGGAGGGAGAGGGGAGTGCGGCCTGGATGGGCCAGGCGGCGACGTGGGCGGATCTGGGCCGTCCACGCGTCGGCTGGTGGGGGAGGGGAGGAATTTTTAATTTTAGAATTTGATTTTTATTTTCAGAAAAGGCTAGAAAATTATTTTGGTAGCAAATATGATTAACCTCCTTGTGCTTCTCCATTGCTTTGGCCCCGGAATCATCATAATATTCAAACCTAATAATAAACAAGAATTTGGCATAAGATAGTATATCGTTCCCACGAATAGAAGGAAATTCATTAAGAAACAAATTCACCTGACAATATTTAATGCGGCTCAATACTTCTTTCTAGTGAAATAATGTATTTGATTGAAAAGTACTAATCATGTGTGTATCCGCATCACTCTTCCTCATACCTAAGCAAGCATAACACACGAGAATCAGGTAGTAGTAAATTCCTTTCAAAATTATATTTGTTAAAGAACAAAGTCACATGTTGTTGGAGCTTCTTTGCGCGCGCACGTGTAATTGGTCCTATTGGTTCAATTGGAGGAGTTGGGACAAGGGTGGCCTCATCATCCTCCCCCTCTTGAAAAGACGTCGCCCTCGACGTTGTATGATATGAATCCTCCGGACCGAAAAATGGTTTTAAAACAGCAACATTAAAGGTCGAACTAACTCCATAGTCATCGCACGGTAACTCGATTTTGTATGCATTGTCATTGATCTTTTCAAGTACTTTGAAAGGTCCATCTCCCCGCGGCAACAATTTGGACTTGCGCCTTTCAGGAAAACGATCCTTATGGTAATGAACCCATACTAAGTCTCCCGGCTGAAATAACATCTTCTTGCGATGTTTGTTTGCCTTCTCAGCATAATACTTTGCTTTCTTCTCAATCGCTTCTTTTTTCTTCAAGTGAATCTTTTTCACAAATTCTGCACGCTTGGAGGCTTCCATATTACCTCTTTCTTGGCTTGGAAGTGGAAACAAATCAAGTGGTGTAAGTGGTTTGAAGCCATACACCACTTCAAACAGACACAATTGAGTAGTAGAATGCACAACATGGTTATAAGCGAACTCCACGTGCAGCAAACAATCTTCCCACTCTTTGATATTCTTCTTGATCATTGCCCGTAGCAACATAGAAAGGGTGCGATTCACGACCTCCGTCTATCCATCAGTTTGGGGATGACAAGTGGTGTTGAAAAGAAGCTTGGTTCCCAATTTTCCCCATAATGTCTTCCAAAAATAGCTCATGAATTTAACATCGCGATCCGACACAATGGTCCTTGGCATACCATGCAATTGAACTATCTCCCTGAAAAACAAGTTAGCTATGTGCGACGCATCGTCGCTTTTATGACAAGGAATAAAATGTGCCATTTTGGAAAAACGATCCACAATGACAAAAACATAATCTCTCCCTCTCTTAGTCCTAGGTAGTCCCAACACAAAGTCCATACTAATATCTTCCCAAGGAGCATCAGGAACAGGAAGAGGAGTATACAAGCCGTGTGGATTGAGCTTTGATTTCGCCTTTTGGCAAGTCATGCAACGTTGCACATACCTGGCCACATCACGCCTCATCTTAGGCCAATAAAAATGATCGCTTAACATAAGCAATGTCTTTTCACGTCCAAAATGTCCCATGAGACCTCCTGAATGAGATTCCTGTAACAAAAGTAACCGAACGGACGAGTCTGGAATGCAAAGTTAGTTAGCACGAAACAAGAACCCATCATGTATGTGAAACTTATCCCAACCTTTCCCATCTGTACATTGCGAATAAGGAACAACAAAATCATGGTCATTAGCATATAATTCACGCAAACTCTCCAAGCCAGGAACTTGTATTCCTAACTGAGTTAAAAGCACATGTTTCCTCGAAAGAGCATCAGCAACCACATTTTCCTTCCCTTTCTTGTATTTGACAACATAAGGAAAAGATTCAATGAATTCTACCCACTTGGCGTGACGTCGGTTCAATTTGGCTTGACCACGCAAATACTTTAAAGCCTCATGATCTGAGTGAATAACAAATTCCTTGGGCCACAAGTAATGCTGCCAAGTTTCTAAAACTCGCACTAACACATAAAGTTCTTTATCATAGACCGGATAATTCAATTGAGCACCGTTCAATTTCTCACTAAAATAAGCAACCGGTCTACCTTCTTGCATCAACACTCCCCCTATGCCAATTCCACTAGCATCACATTCAATTTCAAAGCTCTTAGTGAAATCAGGCAAAACAAGCAAAGGGGCTTCAGTCAAACGTTTCTTAAGCTCAGCAAAGGCCTTTTGTTATGCCACTCCCCACACAAACGCAACTCCCTTCTTGGTTAGCTCATTCAAAGGGCCAGCTACAGTACTAAAGTCCTTCACAAATCTCCTATAGAAACTAGCCAACCCATGAAAGCTTCTAACTTGACTTACATTGATGGGCGTCGGCCAATTCGAATTGATTCAACTTTTGATTCATCTACCTCTATGCCATGTGCTGAAACAACGTATCCCAAGAAAACAACTTTGTCTGTGCAAAAATTGCACTTTTCTAGATTACCAAATAACCTAGCTGTTCGCAAAACTTGTAGCACTTGTCTAATATGTTCAATATGTTCAGATTCATTGCGGCTATAGATTAAGATATCATCAAAGTAAACAACCACAAATTTACCAATGAATTGCCTTAAAACATGGTTCATCAATCTCATGAATGTACTAGGTGCATTAGTTAGACCAAAAGGCATCACTAACCACTCATACAACCCAAATTTTGTTTTAAAAGCAGTCTTCCATTCATCCCCTTTTTTCATCCTAATTTGATGATATCCACTACGCAAGTCTATTTTTGAGAAAATAACTACACCATTCAATTCGTCAAGCATGTCATCTAAACGAGGTATGGGATGACGATATCGAATAGTGATGTTATTAATTGCTCTACAATCTATGCACATGCGCCATGAACCATCTTTCTTTGGAACTAAAATCATATGAACAGCACAAGGACTTAAGCATTCTCGTACATACCCTTTGGAAAGAAGTTCTTGGACTTGTTTCTGGATTTCCTTTATTTCTTCGGGATTGACACGGTATGGAGGTCGATTGGGCAGCGTTGCCCCTGGAATTAAGTTGATTTGATGTTCTATCCCACGAATTGGTGGCAAACCGGAACCTCCTCTGGAAACACGTCATTGTACTCCTGCAAAACATGTTTCACAGCACTAGGAAGAGAGGTTATATCGTTAGCGGAAAACAATGCATCTTTATACAACAGCACAAAGTGCACCGTTCTAGGATCCTCACTCAACTCTCAAATCTCAGCTCTTGTAGCTAGCATGATTAACTTATCCTCACTTTTCTTTTTACCGCACTGGTTTGGCATGTGGCGCTCACTTTCCGATGGTGGACGCACTCTATTCTTTTCACTCTCATCCCTTACTTCAATCTTTTGCATGGATTGGTTGATGATTTCAGCAGGAGTCAGCAGCTTCAAAATCACATCCTTGTTGTTCCACCTAAACTTGTAGCAATTTGTGCGACCATCATGCACAGACGATCGGTCATATTTCCATGGCCGACCCAGAAGTAGGTGACAAACCGTCATTGGCACCACATCACATTTCACAGTGTCACTATAGTTGCCAATAGAAAACTTGACTCAGATCATATGGCTTACTTTTACCTCGCCTCGGTCGCTTAGCCATTGCACATGATATGGATGAGGATGTGGTAAGTATTTCAAACCCAACTTGGTGCATAACTCTTTACTGGCCAAATTGTGACAACTTCCTCCATCTATAATAACTTTGCATGCTTTACCTTAACCCACCTTTGCCCAAATTTGGAACAGATTGCATCTTTGTTCATGCGCAACTTGGGCTTGCACACTGAGGGTTTTGGGCGTACATACTATGGAAGGTAAACGTTCTGATGTGCATACCATCACATTTTCTTCATCTTCACTCTCGCTTCCCACATAAGGTTCTTGAGTAGTACACAGATCATCCTTCTCACTTGCGGATTCGTATTCACCCGTTCCAGTGCAAATCATGGTTTTAGTGTTTGGACACTCCTTCTGCATATGCCCATGATCTTGGCACTTGAAACACACAATGTCCCTACTCCTTCCTGTGGATCCAGTGGAGGATAGACCACTTGCGGCAGGAACAGCACTTTGACGAGACTGTAGAGGCGCTATCTCTTCTTTCTTACTTACTGTTCGATATGATGAATTGCCTTTGGTGGTGATACTCTTACTTGGTTGTGTCCGAGGAATAAACTTGCTGTGTGTATAGGTGGTACGGCTAGTAAACCTAGCATCTTCAGCCACTTGTCGTTCAGCTTCTCTTGCTTGATGAAGCAACTCATTCATGTTACCATATGGGTGATGATTGACGATGCACTTGATGTGGTGGTTCAAACCAGCCAGAAAACAGGCCATGGTTTGTTCTTCGTGTTCACGTACACTAGCATGAATCATGGCTTGTTCCATCTCCTTGTAATACTCCTCTACCGACTGTCTTCCCTATTTCAAATGATACAATTTTTCATACAGTGAACGTTTGAAATGACGGGGAACAAACCTGCCACACATTTCTTGTTTCATTTCATTCCAAGTGACAATGGGGTGTTCATGCCTCTCCATACGTGTTCGCACAACTTGTTCCCACCAATGCATAGCATACCCATCAAAACCCATTGACGCAACTTTCAACTTCTTGTCTTCGGTGTAACGGTTCAAACGGAATAACTTGTCAACCTTAAGTTTCCAAGTGAGATAATCCTCTACATCAGTACCACCGGTGATGGTAGGCATGTTGAATTTTGGCTTGGCCAAAGCTTCCTCGTCATCATTGTTACGTCGAACACCGCGACCTCCTTGACCGATATCACGACCGTGATAGGGAGGGCGTCCTCCATTGCCAACAGCTGGTGGTGCTCGGCGTCGTGGCTCCTCACGTCGGATGGCATCGAACTCCTCATCAGTATCATCCAAACGGACGCTTTGCTGACTTAAGTCATCACCTCTTGCTCCATGTTGTACCAAAGTGGTAAGGTTGTTGATGGAGTATTGTAACGCACGAACATTGTCATGCAATTGTACTCCCATGTCTTGGATGTCCCTTCCTAGATTGTCTTGCACCATCTCTAGTTGACGATCGAAGTGTTGTTTCAATGTTCGTTGTTGTAAACGAGTGACAGGCGCTTCAAGATTTCCTTCAAAATCCGCTAGAACTTCATCACCTTCTGTAGCCATGGTTAGTGCACAAATAGCAAGCATGTGTATGAATCACTAAACTCACTATCTCGAATCAATGAAGGTTTTACCATTCCAGAAGCAATTGAAAATAGTAGATTCTTACCTCGTGGTCACATAAAATTATCAAAGGTCATATACTTAGCGAATTTCTAGAGTGGAAGCAATGCACAACACAAGGTGTTTGGATGGAGCTTGGAAGGTTTAATGCTTAGGTGATGAGGCCACCCTTGTCCCAACTCCTCCAATTGAACCAACAGGACCAATTACACATGCGCGCACAAAGAAGCTCCAACAACAGGTGACTTTGTTCTTTAACGAATATAATTTTGAAAGGAATTTACTACTACCAGATTCTCGTGTGTTATGCTTGCTTAGGTATGAGGAAGAGTGATGCGGATACACACATGATTAGTACTTTTCAATCAAATACATTATTTCACTAGAAAGAAGTATTGAACCGCATTAAATATTGTCAGGTGAATTTGTTTCTAAATGAATTTCCTTCTGTTCGTGGGAATGATATACTATCTTATGCCAAATTCTTGTTTATTATTAGGTTTGAATATTATGATGATTTCGGGGCCAAAGCAATGGAGAAGCACAAGGAGGTTAATCATATTTGCTACCAAGAACAAAAAGCTCAAACCCATGGGAATGGAAAGGAGAAAGCCAAGCAGCCCATGCAGCTAATCAAGGAGAAAAGAAGCCCATGCAGTGGGAGAGCAAAAGGGGAGAAGCTCAAGGACTTAAACTACAAGTTTTGGATAAGATTTTCAAGCCAAATTCGGACATCTCACGTGCTCAACCCAATTCAAACTCGGATTCAACTCAGAATTCAATTCGAATTCGGTTCGGGACAGCCTGACAGGCAGTTACTAAAAAGGCCATAACTTTCACAAACCGAGTCCGATTCAGGTGTTCTTGTACTTGTTGGAAAGATAATTTCAAGGGATACGTAATGCATCTAGTCCCAGATTCCAATTCATCACGGATAAAAAGTTATGACTAAAACACTATGACGGGTGAAAAATATAGTTTCCTTTTTGTGAGAGTTCGTATCCAAAACCATATAGGGTTGAGTTGTACTTGGTTTGGGGACCATATAGACGTCCCAAGGGGCTATATAAGCCTTGTATTGTCAGCCTTTAGGGGAGACCAATTTGATGCATAAGATTGAAACATAGCTATTGCTTGTTCTTTCAACACCAGAGTTCATGCAAGGACTTTGAGAGAGAACTAGGCGATCCATTGTTTGTTCTGCAATTCAAGATCAAGCCGTCGTTCCATTGGGAATTGGGGACTTGGCGTTAGTCGTTTGTGGTCTCGCAACGAACAATTATCCGGTGTGTTTTGGGCATATTCCGAAGAGTTGAGGGTTCGTGCATTGGCGCGAGTGTTCAACAAGCGACATCGTCTACTTCGCATCAACTATCCACGGTTCCTCACTGAGAAGATCGGGACCCCTCCCTGTATCATGTGGTATTAGATTCTAGGTTTACTCGGTGAGAATTTCTTTACCCGTAGTTAGATTCGTTTTCTGTCCTATCGTCTATTAAACCAAAAATTGCATTACCAAAACCGTAGTTTAATCTGTTATTTCTTGTGCATTTTGTTAAGTTTTCGTCCATTAGAGTTTTTATTTTAGTGTTGATCTTTGTGCTCCTTTGGTAGCTTGATCTTTGTGTCCACATAAACCCTAGAAAATTGCTGATTGAATCCCTCAATTAGCAACCAAAAAGAGTAAATTGCATTTACTTTTGAACCTGAATTCTCTTTTTGGGAGAGTTTGTGATAGTATCCACTTCCTTCAAAACCGAGAGTTAGCTGCGGTTTGGCTTCAAAAAAAACAAAAATCACTGCTTGTGACAAACCCTAGCTAGCCAAAAAGAAAGAATTACTATAGTTGAGCTTTACTTATATCTTTTCATCAATTGAGACTAGCTTTTGATACTACTGTTAGGGCTGTTCTTGAGCACTATTTACACTTAATGAATTCTTGAATTTGTGCAAAGGGAACACAACACTAGTTCGGCCAAACTTTAAAAAAAAGGAGTAAGCCATGGATAGTTAAAAAAACCTGAAAGTTTCCTGCGATTTGATCAAGAAAAAGTGAAAAATAGAAAGTGTTGGCCGAAACTCTGTGGAACACCCTAGTTCATATTTTCAGCTTGTGTACTTATTCTCATAGAGCAATCTGGTGCCCTTACATTCATAACTATTGCAATTGGCTAGCGTCTCTCCTAATACTTAGTGCAAAACGAGCTAGTTATTCATCTCAATTTCAGATTGCCTCTTTCTAGCTCATTCCTTTGTTTGCATTAAGTCACATTTATCGTTGAGTGTGCATTTATATTCTTCACTTAAACCTATTGGATCAGCACATAGGCAAAATACTCTAGCTTGGATCATTACTTAGCTTTACAATACCTTGAATATCAGATTGCATAGGATATCCACATAACTGTAGATTAATCCACTTAGCCTTTTTGGGCGTATGTGTGCCACACTTGGTGCCGTGTGCACTGCTGCCCGAAGCACGGGCTGCGGCGTGCCACACTTGGTGCCGTCAAAGCACGGGCTCCGGCATCCCACACTTGGTGCCTTCAAAGCACGGGCTCCGGCGTCCCATACTTGGTGCCATGAAAGCACGGGCTTCGGCGTTGCACACTTGGTGCCGTGAAAAGCACGGGCTTCGGCGTGCCACACTTGGTGCCGTGAAGGCACGGGCTTTGGCATGCCACAATTGGTGCCGTGAAGGCACGGTCTTCGGCGTCCCACACTTGGTGCCGTGAAGGCACGGGCTTCGGCGTGCCACACTTGGTGCCGTGAAGGCACGGGCTTCGGCGTCCCACACTTGGTGCCGTGAAGGCACGGGCTTCGGCGTGCCACACTTGGTGCCGTGAAGGCACGGGCTTCGGCGTCCCACACTTGGTGCTGTGAAGGCACGGGCTATTTTGTGGCTATTTGCGTCTAGATTAATCTAAAGGTTTGGATTTTTTTGTGGCTATTTTCGGTTTTAATGGACTATAGGAACAGAAGTAAATCAATCTAAAAGTAAGGGTAAATAATCCTACTGAGTAAACCACGCTCTGATACCAAGATGATACGGGGTCGCCCGATCTTCTCGACGTAGGATCAAGATACTCACGTGGATTTGATGAACCGTAGTGATCTCCCGTTGCCAATGCAAGAGTTAGCACTCTATAATTTGTCCAACCACACGTGCTGAACTTCATGACCACCGATGAAGTTCCATCGCGCTCCCAATTCCCAACGGAAAGGTTGAATGATCTTGATTTCAGCAAACTCCCAATTCCCTCAAGTTGGGTTGGCCATCAAAAAGAACAAGAGTATTTTATTATCAAACGTGGTCTGAGCCCTAAAGGCTGCCAATACAAGGCTTATATAGCCCCTTGGGACATCCATATGGTCCCCAAACCAAGTACAACTCAACCCTATATGGTTTCAGATACGAACTCTCACAAAAAGGAAACTATATTTTCCACCCGTCATATTGTTTTGATCATAGCTTTTAATCCATGATGAATTTGAAGGTAGGACTAGATCCATTGCGTATCCCTTGAAATTATCTTTCCAACGAGTACAAGAACACCTGAATCGGACTCGGTTTGTGAAAGTTATGGCCTTTTTAGTAACTGCCTGTCAGGCTGTCTCGAATCGAATCCGAATTGAATTCTGAGTTGAATCCGAGTTTGAATTGGGTTGAGCACGTGGGAAGTCCGAATTTGGCTTGAAAATCTTATCCAAAACTTGTAGTTTAAGTCCTTGGGCACCTCCCTGATAAGAACATGTACCCTATGGATACAACCATATTTGCTATGCTTGTTGTTCCAATTACTAGAGCTCCTACGCATCAGTTAAATTATGAGGTGAGCTCGTTTCAAAGAGATTTTACTTTATTTGATAAAGAACTTATGATATTACATAATGAGAGTTTGTTGTGTTTCTTATCATGTACCAAGATTTATGATCAAAATCATGGAATACGTGACACTACACATATGTTAAAACTGAGGACGGTTTTCTGTCAAGAAGGGGAGGATGATGTGACCACGTTACCAACACGTACGACCATAGCGGTCAATATCAATATTGAACTAAAGGTGAATTCGTTTGTTCAACTTCAACACATTTTAAATGAGAATATGATGCTACCTAATGATGAAAATATATATTTGTAGCACCACATCACTTTGGAACCAATTGAAGCAAGGGTTCAAGTTGGACAGGTTCTGGAATCTTATTTGACCTCCAGATCAACTCGGATTCAGCTTGACAAGCCAACGTCAAATGGCCATAACTTTTGATCCAGAAGGCTTCTTGGGGCCCGTGAGTACTCATTGGAAAGATCTTGGAGTCTACTTTCAGATGTGATGAGGACATCACTTCTTCGGATACACACAACACTCCTCCACTTGACATTCAAGGACCAATCACTAGAGCTCGCGCCCGACAATTGAATTTACAGGTGAGCTCGTTCCTAAGTACTTCTTTTTGTTCATTTGAGAATCGATTGCTACCTAATGATTTAATTATGATTAGAAACCATGGAGAGGACCTAGAAGTACTTGGAGAAGGACTACGAGGCGCACAAGTCCAGCAAGGGTGGTCGAATCATGTTGGAGGCCCAACTCAAACCGACTTCGAATCCAATTCGGAGTCCAGGACCAGGTCGCACTAAAACGGACGCCCAGATCGCATCCGGACTCCGTTTTGGACGTTCTACATATGTATGGAAAGCTGAGAAGACTACCTTTCCAATGGCTCTGGTCCCATGTCAAAATTCCTTCTGAGTCAACAGGAATCGTCGAAAAAAGTGGGCATTCAGAATCTGTCAGGGTGCTGCGCCACCGTCTTTTGGGCCTTTCGGCTTTGTATCGTGTTGGAGCCCATTAGGGCGCGTCCAGGGGTTTTGCACGCCCCTCACTCCTTTATATCCAGCCGCCACCCCACCATTAGGGTTCGGGTTTTGCTTAGATTAATTCTGCCTTTGAACAGTATCGCCGTTCATCGGTTTGTGAGACCCCAACTTTCGAGTGCTAAATCAATACATCTGCAATTCAGTTGTGTTCTTCCTTGTTCTTGCTTGTGTTCTTCGATTCGCAGGCAAGGATTAGCCTTCTTGGCGAGGTCAACCGGCTGCGCACGGTTGATAACCTGAGGAGACGTGGTGCTGCGATTGCGGGGTTCGGAACGTGTCGTTCGGAAGCCGGATCGATTTGTGTCGCGCCTCCACCAAATCGAACATATCCAGAACCTGTTGGAAGATCGGGACCCCGTCCCCATCAAGTGGTAATCAGAGCTTCAGGTGTTCCTTCAGGTTCGAGAATACCCTACCTTTGTTGTTTTCGTTTCATCCTAGAGTCCAAGAAAAGCCCTACAAAAAATTTTGTAGTCGTAGGTTGTTTCCTGTCCCAGATCTTGTTTAGCCTTTTGCACAATTTAATTTTAGAGTCCGTAGTGTTGAGTTTGTGTCCTTAGTCGAGTTGTGTTGCTGGTTTAGATCGTGTTTTGTTTCGGGTTATCTTGCTTCCGCCACCTCTCATATAAACCCTAGCTGTCATCCATCGCGTATTCCACCCTCTGTTTTTGTTTTCCCACCCATATCTCACCCTCTGTTTGAGTCATCCTTCGCGTCTCGTGATCACACAACACCATCCCCCACCTTTCCCCGAGCTTCCGCCACCAATTTCCACCAATTTCCTCCACCCGATTTCGTTTCGGCCTCCACAGAAACCATAACTCGGAGTCCTATCTTCAATCGGCCATAACTTTTGCATACGGACTCGAAATCAGGCGATTTTTTTTTGAAATTGGGTGAAATTAAATTTTGCATCCGAAACCGACCTGACTTTGTCAGGTTTCGGCGATTTTATTTTCCCCAAATTCGGCCTGGAAAGTGCAGTACTCGAGCTCCGAAATTGATTCACCGAATTTCTAGCACATTCATTATTTTCTGTAGGCCACACCTTACATCCGATTGAGCTGAAACTTTGTGTGGTTCCTATTTCTGTGCTCTGCTCCGTGAAAAAAATATAAAAAAATACAAAAAAAGGAAAAATTTCGGCTATAGTAGAGAGGAGAGAGAAGAGAGTGCTATCCGTGGCCGCAAAAAAAAAGAGGCAAAAAAATGTAACAGAGCACAGTTTTAGGTGACAGAAATTCATTTGTTTTGTGCTTATGCTGAATTGAGCTTCTCAGTGCCTGGCCATCTTTGTTGCTGTCCTTCCTTTCCTATTCTGTTCTTGCTCCTTGTTCATCATCTCATACCTGATATAGGACACATTTAGGCCAGCAACTAGGATCAGTGCTTTGGACATTTATTCAGCATTACTATCTGTTATTGATTTGTGTTCCACTAATATATTTGGCCTGCCAAGCTCCACATACCTACTTCTGGATAGCACAGTTTTGACCCTTGCAATTGTACCCACGCTCGACATGGTTTCACGAACCAGCCACCGGTTGTACCACCTGCTGCTTTGGTAAGAACACTTGTAAGAGCTTGGTAAGCCACTTCCTTTGCGAGATTCCACTGCCTTCATTTGTAGTTCATAGGGACAATCCTTTTGTTTTCCCTGTGTTTCCACTAACCATGGCAGGAGACGAAGGACACGGGTCACCGGTCGATTTCAACGAGTGTGTTAGTCGCGGCCAGCTACAAGCTGCGCTCGACAAACAAAATGCTTCACTCGGCGCGAGAATGGACACCATCATCGCCGCCATTGCCAAGTTGAACACCACGGAAGGCATTGAGCGGGTGGAGCGGCGGTTGGCTGACCTCACTGGTCGAATGGACAAATTGGAGGCATGTCTGCCACCTGTCAATGACGGCCATCGTCCTGATGATGATGACATAGTGTATGATGCAGATGGCAACATTGATCGGCGGGTGACACAAGATGCACGACTACGTCGGCGTCTTCAGCAAAACCGACAAGGTATGGGAGGTAATAACCAGAACCGACATGGTATGGGAGGTAATAACCAGAACCGACATGGTAACGACGACCCTTTTGCTAAAGTTAAGTTTACCATTCCATCTTTTTCTGTTCTTTATGATGCTGAAATATATCTTGATTGGGAGATGACGGTAGAGCAAAAATTTAATTCTCACTTGGTTCCTGAACAACATAGAGTTAGACAAGCTACTAGTGAGTTTAAGGACTTTGCTATTATCCGGTGGAATGAACTAAGTAACATGCGCTACAACTTTGATACATGGGAGCGGTTAAAAGAAGATATGCGTAATCGTTTTGTTCCTCCCACATATAAACTTGAATTGAGAAAAAATTGCAGCGCTTAGAACAAGGTGATCGTTACATTCGGGACTATTATGCTGAGCTTCAAAAGGGTATGATGCGTTGTGGGGTTGTTGAGGACACAGAGGATAAGATTTGTCGTTTCTACGGGGTTCTGGCGTGAAATTCAGGATATTGTTGATTATAAAGAATTTACTACTGTCAACCAGTTGTTCCACCTTGCTATGCTTGCAGAAAAGAATTGCAGGACGCAAGGAATCAGCGAAGGCACGACCGAACGACCCTTCTACACGCCGCGAACGACTACATCGGCGGGACTGCCCAAGTCTTCTTGAATTTTCGTTCTCCTCCACCACTGTGAACAAGATTGCAGCAGCGCCACCAAGCCACCTTCAAAAAATTCTTTGCGAGTTCCAGCCAAGAGTAGTTCTTCTTCCGTGGCTTCAACGGGTCGCTCCTCCGACATTCTGCCATCGCTGCCATGGGCTTGGTCATGTGCGTAAGAATTGCCCTAGCCAACGGGCATACATCGCCACACGAAGATGGAGGCTACATCAGCGCCGAATGTCGAGGAGGATGATGATGTTGCTGCTGCCACGGACGACAATCGCGGTGGTGATGACGATCTAGTCCTTGGTGGGGCGTCCACGCGACGCTACGAGCATCATTATGCAGCGAGTCCTCAGCACACAGGTACAACAAACCGACAAGCTTCAACGCCATAATTTGTTTCAGACTTTCTTCGCAATCAACAACCGACGTGCACGTGTCATCATTGATGGAGGAAGCTGCAACAACTTGGTGAGTTCTGATTTGGTCAAGAAGCTTGGCTTGACCACGCGACCACATCCACATCCATACCATATTCAGTGGTTAAATGATTCGGAAAAGCTAAGGTAACGCAAACATGCCGAGTACATTTTTCCATTGGTGGTTATCTTGATCATGTTGATTGTGATGTGGTTCCCATGCAAGCATGCTCTCTTTTATTGGGTCGACCTTGGGAATTTGATAATGATGCTTTACACCATGGTAGTAGTAACAAATACACTTTTATGCATAAGGGAAAGAAAGTTACTTTACTGCCTTTGACCCACTGAGATTATAGAGGCCGATAGGGAGAGAGTTGCTGCTGCTAATGATGCAAAGGAACATGATAAATCTGAAAAACAGCAAGTAATTCATTTGAAAAATTCTGTTATGCTTGCCACAAAATCAGACCTTGCTGAAATTGATGATGTTAATGATACATGCTATGCTTTTGTGTGCAAAGATGCTTTATTTTCCTTGATAATATGCCTTGCACTTTGCTCGCTCTGTCACTAACCTTTGCAGGAGTTTAGAGATGTTTTCCTGATGAGATACCTCCAGGACTTCCACCCATTAGAGGGATTGAACACCAGATTGACTTAATCCCTGGAGCGAGTTTGCCAAACCATGCGGCATACAGGACCAATCCCGAAGAGACTAAGGAGATTCAGCGACAAGTCCAAGACCTTTTGGACCGTGGGTACGTACGTGAGAGCCTTAGTCCTTGTGCTGTTCCTGTTCTTTTGGTTCCCAAAAAAGATGGTTCTTGGCGTATGTGTGTAGATTGTAGAGCCATTAACAACATTACTATAAGGTATCGTCATCCTATTCCTAGGCTAGACGACATGCTTGATGAGTTGTGTGGTGCTATAATTTTCACAAAGATTGACTTGCGTAGTGGATACCACCAAATAAGAATGAAACTTGGCGATGAATGGAAAACTGCTTTTAAAACTAAGTTCGGCTTGTATGAGTGGTTAGTCATGCCTTTTGGTTTAACTAATGCACCTAGCACTTTCATGAGATTAATGCACGAGGTTTTACGTCCTTTCATTGGCAAATTTGTGGTTGTTTACTTTGATGATATCTTGATTTATAGCAAGTCCATGGATGAACATTTGAATCACTTACGTGCTGTTTTTAATGCTTTGAAAGATGCACGTTTGTTTGGTAACCTTGACAAGTGCACCTTTTGCACGGATCGAGTCTCTTTTCTTGGCTATGTTGTGACTCCACAGGGAATTGAGGTTGATAGAGCCAAGGTGGAGGCGATATGGAGTTGGCCCACACCCACGACGGTCTCCCAAGTGCGGAGTTTCCTTGGCCTTGCAGGATTTTATCGCCGCTTTGTCAAGGAATTCAGCACCATTGCGACGCCATTGATTGAGTTGACAAAGAAGGCGTCGTGTTCCATTGGGGCCATCACAAGAGGAGTCCTTTAATCTTTTGAAGGACAAGCTTACACACGCACCATTGCTCCAACTTCCGAATTTTGGTAAGACTTTTGAGCTGGAATGTGATGCTAGCGGAATTGGTATTGGTGGTATTCTGATGCAAGAAGGCAAACCTGTTGCCTACTTCAGTGAAAAATTGAATGGTCCTGCTCTTAATTATTCCACGTATGATAAAGAATTGTATGCTCTTGTTCGTTCTTTAGAGACGTGGCAACACTATTTATGGCCTAAAGAATTTGTCATTCATTCCAATCATGAATCACTTAAGCATATTCGTAGTCAAACCAATTTGAATCGTAGACATGCTAAGTGGGTTGAATTTATTGAATCTTTTCCTTATGTCATTAAACACAAGAAAGGGAAGGATAATGTGATTGCTGATGCTTTGTCTCGACGCTATACCATGTTGTCTCAACTTGATTGTCGCCTTTTTGGTCTTGAACCTATTAAAGCACAATATGCTTTTGATGCTGATTTTAAGGATGTGTTGCTGCATTGTAAAGAGGGACAAGCATGGAATAAATTCGTGATCAATGATGGATTTTTGTTTAGAGCTAACCGCCTATGCATTCCAGTTGGATCCGTTCGTCTTTTGTTGTTGCATGAAGCGCATGGAGGCGGTTTGATGGGACATTTTCGTGCTAAGAAGACGGAGGACGTTCTGGCCACACACTTCTTTTGGCCAAAGATGAGGCGTGATGTTGAGCGGTTTGTGGCTCGCTGCACTACATGTCAAAAAGCTAAGTCTCGCTTGAATCCACATGGTTTATATATGCCTCTTCCTGTTCCTTCTATTCTATGGGCAGATATTTCTATGGACTTTGTTTTAGGATTGCCTAGGACTAAGAGGGGGAGGGATAGCATTTTTGTTGTTGTGGATCGCTTTTCTAAGATGGCTCACTTTATACCATGTCATAAAACTGATGATGCCGTTCATATTGCTGACCTCTTTTTCAAAGAGATAGTTCGTTTGCATGGTATGCCTTCTACTATTGTTTCAGATCGTGATGCTAAGTTCTTGAGTCACTTTTGGCGTACTCTATGGAACAAGTTGGGTACAAAGTTGTTGTTCTCTACAACATGTCACCCACAAACTGATGGCCAAACCGAGGTGGTGAACCGCACATTGTCTACCATGTTGAGAGTTGTTTTAAAGAATAATTTGAAGCTGTGGGAAGAGTGTTTGCCACATGTTGAGTTCGCATATAACCGAAGGAACACTCCACTACCAAGGTAAGTCCTTTTCAGGTAGTGTATGGATTCAATCCCGTGCCCTATTGATATTTTACCTTTGCCTACTAGTGAGAGAGTTCATAATGATGCTAAGGAGCGTGCTGATTTCATTGTCAAAATGCATGAGACTACTAAGGCAAACATTGAAAAGATGAATGAAAAATATAGGATTACTGGTAGTAAAGGTAGAAAGGAAGTTAAACTTGAACCGGGTGATTTTGTTTGGTTGCACTTGAGAAAGGATAGATTTCCTGAGTTACGAAAGTCAAAATTGATGCCTAGAGCTGCTGGTCCTTTTAAGATAATTGAGAAGATAAATGATAATGCATATAAACTTGAGTTGCCTCCCGAGTTTGGGGTTAGTCCCACCTTTAACATTTCAGATTTGAAGCCATACTTGGGAGAAGAAGATGAGGCTGAGTTGGGGACAACTCCGCTTCAAGAGGGGGAGGATGATGAGGACATCACTTCTTCGGATACACACAACACTCCTCCACTTGACATTCAAGGACCAATCACTAGAGCTCGCGCCCGACAATTGAATTTACAGGTGAGCTCGTTCCTAAGTACTTCTTTTTGTTCATTTGAGAATCGATTGCTACCTAATGATTTAATTATGATTAGGAACCATGGAGAGGACCTAGAAGTACTTGGAGAAGGACTACGAGGCGCACAAGTCCAGCAAGGGCGGTCGAATCATGTTGGAGGCCCAACTCAAACCGACTTCGAATCCAATTCGGAGTCCAGGACCAGGTCGCACTAAAACGGACGCCCAGATCGCATCCGGACTCCGTTTTGGACGTTCTACATATGTATGGAAAGCTGAGAAGACTACCTTTCCAATGGCTCTGGTCCCATGTCAAAATTCCTTCTGAGTCAACAGGAATCGTCGAAAAAAGTGGGCATTCAGAATCTGTCAGGGTGCTGCGCCACCGTCTTTTGGGCCTTTCGGCTTTGTATCGTGTTGGAGCCCATTAGGGCGCGTCCAGGGGTTTTGCACGCCCCTCACTCCTTTATATCCAGCCGCCACCCCACCATTAGGGTTCGGGTTTTGCTTAGATTAATTCTGTCTTTGAACAGTATCGCCGTTCATCGGTTTGTGAGACCCCAACTTTCGAGTGCTAAATCAATACATCTGCAATTCAGTTGTGTTCTTCCTTGTTCTTGCTTGTGTTCTTCGATTCGCAGGCAAGGATTAGCCTTCTTGGCGAGGTCAACCGGCTGCGCACGGTTGATAACCTGAGGAGACGTGGTGCTGCGATTGCGGGGTTCGGAACGTGTCGTTCGGAAGCCGGATCGATTTGTGTCGCGCCTCCACCAAATCGAACATATCCAGAACCTGTTGGAAGATCGGGACCCCGTCCCCATCAAGATGAATCTAGTCTCACTTCCAAACTCCACTCGAGCAGATCAAAAACTGTAAAACAAGTCATATCACTTTTCCAGTCCGAGTCAAAGTGGGCCGAGGGCCTTGTAACTTGGGCTGTTTGGGCCGGTACTGTTCATGTGAACAGTACCATGGCTGCGTGAACAGTAACCGTGAATAGTACCATATCTCTTTTCATTAGATAAGTGTGGCTTCTCCCTCCCCTATTTATGGAGGTCGCACCCCTTTAGTTTCCTTGGGTTTTTCTTAAGAGATTATTCTGCTTAGCAGTTTCACCGCATGTTCGGTTGAGGAACCCCAACTTGTGAACTTCAACATTATTCGCAATTTCAGATTGCATCTTAAACTCTCTTGCTTGTGTTCTCGATTCGCTTGCAGGAGATAGCCTTCTTGGCGAGGTCAACCGTGTTCGGCACGGTTGATAACCAACGGAGCAGTGGTGTAGTGATTGCAAGGGATTCGATCTGTTTTGGTCGGAGCCTTTGGATCATCAACGTCGAGATTTCCACAATCGACTTATCAGTACCTCTCGGAAGATCGGAGGTCGCACCACACACAAAGCAACTCACTCGACCACCTCTCTTTCTCTCCCTAACCCTCTTATATGCATGGGAGAATTTTCTGACTAAGAGGGCTAGCTGGTTTTCTGAAAGCTGTTCTAGTAGGTCATCACTCATCTCACAAACAGCAGTAAGAGAAAAACCAGAAACTCCATCAGAAGGAAACTCAGAAGTCGAACTGGGCAGTGACCAAAGCCATCGACTGAGACTTCGACTTGCGAGAGACAATGTCAATCTCGTGAGTCTTGAGACGTGAGTACAATGCATCAAGAGTGAAAGTTGAAAGATCCATCATGATGAGGGCATCCCTAACACTTATACATTTTCTCCTATTAGTGGTCATGCACATACTGATGACGACATCCCCATTACATATACATCTTCCACTCCAAGCATGCATGAGAATAACCAAGAACCAGAGGGCCCAATGACGAGGGCAAGAGCCAAGCATTTAAACAAACATGTGCTTTTGTTTTTTAAGGAGTTTCCTTTAATTGATGATTAACTTGGAATACTACCTCTAGTATTTTATGTATTTTTAGGTATGACTCATGTGAAGACTTGGGAGAGCAAAAGGGAGGAGCCCAAGGACTTAAACTACAAGTTTTGGATAAGATTTTCAAGCCAAATTCGGACTTCCCACGTGCTCAACCCAATTCAAACTCGGATTTAACTCAGGATTCAATTCGGATTCGGTTCGGGACAGCCTGACAAGCAGTTACTAAAAAGGTCATAACTTTCACAAACAGAGTCCGATTCAGGTGTTCTTGTAGTCGTTGGAAAGATAATTTCAAGGGCTACACAATGGATCTAGTCCTACCTTCAAATTCATCACGGATAAAAAATTATGACCGCAATATTATGATAGGTGAAAAATATAGTTTCCTTTTTGTGAGAGTTCGTATCCAAAACCATATAGGGTTGAGTTGTACTTGGTTTGGGGACCATATGGATGTCCCAAGGGGCTATATAAGCCTTGTATTGGCAGCCTTTATGGGGGACCAATTTTATGCATAAGATTGAAACATAGCTATTGCTTGTTCTTCCAACAACAGAGTTCATGCGAGGACTTTGAGAGAGAACTAGGTGATCCATTATTCATTCTGCAATTCAAGGTCAAGCCGTCGTTCCATTAGGAATTGGGGACTTAGCGTTCGGCGTATTCCGAAGAGTTGAGGGTTCGTGCATTGGCGTGAGTGTTCAACTAGCGACATCGTCTACTTCGCATCAACTATCCACGATTCCTCACTGAGAAGATCAGGACCCCTCCCCGTACCTAGCACATTTTGGCATGCCTTTCGAATCTATCCAAGTCAGTGTGAAAGTTCCGACCGCAATGGAACCCGATAGGTACTACAACTCCAAGCGTATGTTGTGCAGGGACGAGATGAAATTGATTGCCTTACACCTCAAAGGGACTTTATATATACCCTACCTCATTTCACATTCATTTTGAATCCGTCCGAGTAGGTGTGAAACTTTCCTCTTAGACGGGTACAATAAACTCTGTGCAAGAAATCGTGGCATGAAATGAAACTGAGTGGCAAACATTCCAAATGGACTTCATATGTACCATAGCACATTTCGGCATGTATTTTGAATCCATGCACACTACCTCATTTCGCCATGCTTTGGTGTTAAACATTCCTTCATGAGGGATACAATAAACTCCACGTGCACGATATCATGGCACGAAATGAAGCTGAGTGCCAAATACTTCGAATAAACTTCATATGTGCCGCAGCACATTTCAACATGCATTTCAAACTCGTAAAAGTTGGTGTGAAACTTTACTCCACAACGGGTAGCATGCATTTCATACTCGTCAAAATTGGTGTGAAACTTTACTCCAAGCGTACGTTGTGCAGGGACGAGATGAAATTGATTGCCTTACACCTCAAAGGGACTTTATATACACCCTACCTCATTTCACATTCATTTTGAATCCGTCCGAGTAGGTGTGAAACTTTCCTCTTAGACGGGTACAATAAACTCTGTGCAAGAAATCGTGGCATGAAATGAAACTAAGTGGCGAACATTCCAAATGGACTTCATATGTACCATAGCACATTTCGGCATGTGTTTCAAATCCGTCCAAGTTGTTGTGATACTTTCGTTCGCAACGGGTTCCGATGGCAACTATGAACTCCATGCAGACGAAATTGTGTCACAAAATGAAACTGAGTGGCTAACACCCTGAATGTACTTCATTAGCGCCCGAGCACATTTTGGCGTGGATTTTGAATTCATCTGAATCGGTGCCAATGTTTACTCCACAACGGGTTTCGATTGGTACTATAAACTCCAGGTGTACACTATCGAGGTACAAAAATGTAACTGAGTTCCAAAAACCTCGACGGGACTTCATATGCACCCTAGCTCATGTCACATGCATTTTGAACCCGTCCAAGTCGGGGTGAAACTTTCCTGCTCGATGGGTACAACGCACTGCATGTGCACGAAATAACGGCATGAAGTGGAAATGAGTGGCAAGCACTATGAATGGAGTTCATATATGCCCTAGCAGTTTTCCACACGCATTTTGAGTTGTCTGAGTCGGTCTGAAACTGTACTGCAGAACAAGTTCTGACAGGAACAATAAATTTCACATGGACGAATTCATGGCACGAATTGACTTCATCTGTGCTCGAGCGCACTTCGGCATGTGTTTTGAATCCATCCGAGTCGGTGTGAAACGTTGCTCTACGATGGGTTCTGATAGGTACAATATACTCCATTTGGACGAAGTTATGCCACAAAACAAAACTAAGTGCCTAACACCTCGAATGGATTTCATACGCGCCCTTGAACATCATGGCATGCCTTTCGAATCCGTCCGAGTTGGCACAAAACGTTCCTGCATGACGGGTTTTAATGGGTACAATAAACTCTATATGGACGAATTCATGGCACAAAATGAAATTGAGTGCAACACCCTGAATGGACTTCGTATACCCCCAAGCACATTTCTTCATGCATTTTGAATTCATTCGAGTTGGTGTGATAATTTCCTCCACAATGGTTTCTGAGACAACTATAAACTCAATGCGAACGAAATTGTGCCACGAATTGAAATTGAGTGCCAAACACCGTGAATAGGCTTCACACGCACCCGAGGAGATTTCTTCATGCATTTTGAAGCCGTCTGAGTCGGTGTGAATCTTTCCGCCATGTTTACCGGCAGGTAACTCCAAGCATACGTAAAAAGGCACGAAATGAAACATAGTGCAACACCCCGAAGGAACTTGATATGCACACTAGCTCATTTCGCCATGCTTTCTAAATCCGTCCGAGTTGGTGTTAAACATTCCTTCATGACGGGTACAATAAACTCCACGTGCACGATATCATGGCACAAAATGAAGCTGAGTGCGAAACACATCGAATAGACTTCGTATGTGCCGCAGCACATTTCAGCATGCATTTCATACTCGTCAAAGTTGGTGTGAAACTTTACTCCACAACGGGTTCTGACAGGTACAATAAACTCCATGCGGGTGAATCTTGCCACGAAATAAAACTAGGTGGCAACACCCCGAATGGACTTCATATGCACCGTAGCACATTTCGTCAACCCTTTCGAATCCGTCCAAGTTGGTGTAATAGTTTTCTCCACAACGGGTTCCCACGGCAACTACAAACACTATGCGGATGAACTCGTGCCACGAACTGGAACTGAAAGCCTAACACCACGAATGGACTTAATATGCGCCCTAGCACATTTTGGCATGCCTTTAGAATCTATCGAAGTCAGTGTGGAAGTTCCGACCGCAACGGGTTCCGATAGGTACTACAACTCCAAGCGTACGTTGTGCAGGGACGAGATGAAATTGATTGCGTTACACCTCAAAGGGAGTTTATATACACCCTACCTCATTTCACATTCATTTTGAATCCGTCCGAGTAGGTGTGAAACTTTCCTCTTAGACGAGTACAATAAACTCTGTGCAAGAAATCGTGGCATGAAATGAAACTGAGTGGCGAACATTCCAAATGGACTTCATATGTACCATAGCACATTTCGGCATGTATTTTGAATCCGTCCAAGTTGTTGTGATACTTTCGTTCACAACGGGTTCCGATGGCAGCTATGAACTCCGTGCAGACGAAATTGTGCCACGAAATGAAACTGAGTGGCTAACACCCCGAATGTACTTCATACGCGCCCGAGCACATTTTGGCGTGGCTTTTGAATTCATCCAAATCGGTGTGAATGTTTTCTCCAAAACGGGTTTCGATTGGTGCTATAAACTCCAAGTGTACGCTATCGAGGCACAAAAATGAAACTGAGTTCCAAAACCTCGACGGGACTTCATATGCACCCTAGCTCATGTCCCCATGCATTTTGAACCCGTTCGAGTCGGTGTGAAACTTTCCTGCACGATGGGTACAATGCACTGCGTGTGCACGAAATAACGGCATGAAATGAAAATGAGAGGCAAGCACTATGAATGGAGTTCATATATGCCCTAGCACTTTTCCACACGCATTTCAAGTTGTCTGAGTCGGTCTGAATTTACTGCAGAACAAGTTCTGACAGGAACAATAAACTCCACATGGATGAATTCATGGCACGAAATGACTTCATATGTGCTCGAGCGCACTTCGGCATGTATTTTTAATTCATCCGAGTCGGTGTGAAGCGTTGTGATACGGGGAGGGGTCCCGATCTTCTCAGTGAGGAACCGTGCATAGTTGATGCGAAATAGACGATGTTGCTAGTTGAACACTCGCGCCAATGCACGAACCCTCAACTCTTCGGAATACGCCCAAAACACACCGGATAATTGTTCGTCGCAAGACCACAAACGACGAACGCCAAGTCCCCAATTCCCAATGGAACGACGGCTTGACCTTAAATTGCAGAACAAACAATGGATCGCCTAGTTCTCTCTCAAAGTCCTCGCGTGAACTCTGGTGTTGAAAGAACAAGTAATAGCTATGTTTCAATCTTATGCATAAAATTGGTCTCCCTCTAAAGGCTGCCAATACAAGGCTTATATATCCCCTTGGGACGTCCATATGGTCCCCAAACTAAGTACAACTCAACCCTATATGGTTTTGGATACGAACTCTCACAAAAAGGAAACTATATTTTTCACCCGTCATATTTTTCAACCCGGTAATGTATGAGCGTAACCAAGAGCATGGGAGTACAACAACGGGTGTAGGTGGAGCTTAGACAGTTATGTATTTTATAGCAAAGGAAAAAATCAATTAATTTCAAAAATTGCACAGAATTGAATTATAGTTCGTATCTAGCACTTAGCCTATATTGCTGATCAACCAAGGATGGATGAAGGCTAAAATAAGTTTATGGCAATGTATGGGAGTGGTAAATACAAGATAATTCAATTGAATGCAATATGGAATTGAAGAACACAAGGGTTGACCCAAAACATGAAAACTGAGGATTTCTGTGTACTAGACAGCATGTTGGTATTTTGGCTGTAACTTTTTGTCAGTTGTCTTTTTTTCAATGATTATTTTTTTCTCAGTTTCCTGATGGCTTTTTCTACAACTTTTGTCTTGGGGCCAAATTTTGGAAACCGACTGAAAAATTCGCACAAAATTCACAAGTGCCGACTGTTGCAGATTCAATTCAGAAATTTGGGTCAACTTTCACCGCATATATCTCTTAACTGCCTTGCTGGAATGACGTGAAATTTTACAGATAGATGGAAAATGAAGTTTCAAATCTAATGGCAGTAGTCTCACGCAAAAATAATCTTGGAATCAAAAGTTACGGCGTTTTTGGTGGCGGCTGCAGAGAAAGGACAAATCAGCCGAATTGGAATTAGGGTTTGGGGTGGGGAATTTTTTTTGTTTGGATTTTTAATGGAACAAAGATATGACCAGTAACTAGACAATGCTAAGATGAACACAAATGCAATTTAGCAAACCAAAACTAACAGATTGAAAGGCACAACGGGGTTTGGATAGCGGAAATTAACTCTTTTTGTGAGGCAATTTTTTTGGACTATAGGAAAGAAAAACCAATCTACTAACTATGGGTAAAGAAGTTCTCACCGAGTAAACCTAGAATCTGATACCACATGATACGGGGAGGGGTCCTGATGTGGATACGCACATGCTTAACACTTTTAAGTCAAATACATTATTTCACTGGAAAAAATTATTGAGCCGCGTTAAATATTATCAGGTGAATTTGTTTCTTAATGAATTTCCTTCTATTCATGGGAACGATATACTACCTTATGCCAAATTCTTGTTTATTATTAGGTTTGAATATTGTATGATTCCGGGGCCAAAGCAAGGAGAAGCACAAGGAGGATAATCATATTTGCTACCAAGAACAAAACGTTCAAAGCCTATGGAAATGGAAAGAAGAAAGCCAAGCAGCTCATACAGCTGATCAAGGAGAAAAGAAGCCCATGCAGTGCACTCAAGTGTGCATTCACACCACATGCATGCATATTGTCCATGCATGCACTAAGGCACGTGTACAGGAGCTCATGTCCAACCATCTATTCATGCATGCATGCGTAGAGTCTCCGTCCATGCATGGTATGACCTCGCGGAGTAACACGCTCGGGCGTCGCTAGCGGAGACCGACGTTGGCCTTCACGCTGAGTCTCCGTCGGCGCCGCAGACGAAGTGTAGACCTCGCGTAGTCGAAGCGTGGACCCCGCGCCACAGCCTCCGCGTTGAAGCCTCCGAGCGCCGCGTTGCTCTGCACCAGCGGATACCACTCTGACTCCGCGCATAAAAGTATACGCATGCAATCATTTGTGTATGCATGCGTCCCGAGTGTGCATCCATCCATCAGTGCATGCATGACATATCCCTCCGCGTATATTTTTGCATCCATGCATGCCATCACGTATATGCATTGAAGCATCCGTTTATATGTATGATCGCATGTGTGATCAAATGCACATATCGAGGGAGGCAACCTGCTCGGCGATGAATACAAGCCACTCAGGGAGGCACGTGGCGACGTCGCCTGCGGCCAAGGCTCGCAGCCATGGGCCAGCCTCGACTCCGCCGACCTCACCAAGGACACACTCCAGGCGCACAGAAGCTACGGGCATGCATGCATTCATGCCGCATGACGTCCACCGCACGCACATACATCGCGCGTGCATGATTGCGTGCGCTCCTCGCCGATTACGTGCCGGCAAGCAACACTAGCATAACGCTCCTCGCCGACGCAGTACGGGTGGTGGACGCGGCGCCTCGGCTGGCTCTGCTGGCTCCGCGCGCGAAGCCTGCTTGGACTCCGTCGTCACCACACGGGATTTAGCAAGCAATGACTCCGTGTCCGGCACCAGCGGCATCATCTCCACGCCAGCGTACGCTCCTCGCCGACGCAGTACGGGTGGCGGACGTGGTCGGACGGACAACAACGTACTGTCCCGGTGCGCGGACGGGACGATTTCGGCGTGCAGCTCGTGCTGCTTCCACGTCGTCAGCATCAACCCCGTGTCCTCCGCGCTCGTCGACCAGCCCAGCCAGAACGTCGGTGTCCTCGGCGGCCCTAGATGCATGCATTAACACAGCTAGCGGCGCTGAGCCGGGCCACGGGCGCCGCGCGGATAGACTTCGCCTCCACTTCACTACGAGCCGGCTGCATAGGCCTTCGCAGCTGCTCCGTCCCTCAGCCTGCGCCTCGCCGGAGTCCGAGCGGGCCACAGCGACTGACGCAGTGCCTCTGCCGCCATGACTTCGTCGGCCTGCAGCATCGAAGTGGGCTACCCTGTCACCAAGCCGGGCTCCGCAGCGCGGATCATGCAAGTAGCTACGAACGCCAAGGCACAGGAGATAGCCACCGCTGCGGGGAGACCTCGCCGAGCTTCGCCTGCTCAGACGGCGAACGCGCTTCCAAGCCTTCGCCGGCCTTTGCTTAGCTCCACGGCAACCCCGCCGGCCTGCCAGCGACACCTCGTTGGCTCCGGGATGCCTCCGACGACCTCCGGCTCGGACTCCACAAAGGGTCTTCGGAGCCTCCACCATGGTGTCCGAAGCGGGTCATGGCGCTGCAGCACGCACATCAGCAAAGACTTCGACGCCAGAAGCCGCCAGGGACTTCCGCTCGCCTCGCGCTGCTGACGTCTAGCTCCGGCGTGGCCTCCGCGCCAGGACAAGCATGCTGCAGCAGAGCCTCCGTGAATATGTACGCAGGCATGAAGCATCCCCTCACGTACGGGTGGAGGCAAGCGCATCGCGATGTTGTGCGGAGATGCGGGGCGTTGTGTGCTTCACTTCGCCGAAGTACGAGCTGGCTGCGCCCACCTCGTCACAGCTCCACCATTGCGACAACGCCCTCGTCTCCGCGCCATCGAAGGGGCTGCGGCGGTCTTGTCGATCTCTGCTCGGTGAGGCCTCAGCAAGGTCTTCGAAGCAAGGCATGCTCCTCGTCGGCGAGGTCCCAACGAGGTCTCCGGGCAGGCCCTACTTCCGCGCCATGCTTCACGTTGCCGAAGTCCCCGTGAGGTCTCTGGAGCAACCCATGCACGCGACGGCCAGGATCGGGAGCACGCAGCACTGATGAGTGATGACACGCGCTGTGGTATTTTGGAGAAAGCATGCATGCATGGCTCATCCTGTGCACGCATCCACGCTATAGGATACGCACGCCCGCCGTATGTACATGCATGGCTCCGTCAGGACGGCGCCCAATCTTCGCGTGGTCAGCCTCCGCATGGATGGGCTTCGATGCTTCCACACTCGTACGGCATTGCATGGGTCGGCCCCGTATCTCACGGCGAGGCCTCCGCTAGCTTCGCGTAGCCAGGGTCTCCGCACCCACGGAGTCTACTCTGCGGCGCCACTGTACCGCCTGGTATGTGCTACATGTGATTATGTGTCCCCACTGCATGTCTTGCGTGCATGGCTTTAAGAAAACGGTTGTGCATCATGTCACTCATTGCGACCACAGTTCCATTCTAAGAGCGTTTGATTTGGCCGTATTTGCTCCTTCGGTTTTGGCCTGTCCTGGGCTTCTGTAGTATCTAATACTTTCCTAGTACTGCACTCTGGAGCATTTTGTTGTCACAAGTCTTCGGCCATTTCTCTGATGCCTCTGTTTTGGTCCCCGTTTTTGATTTAAATCGCACGATTGCCTCGAGCGTCGGTGTACTCTACGGAGTATAAATAAGACGTAGCATTGAGGTCCGCCTCCGCACGCACCTTCACCGCCCGCAATGCGCGGAGGCTTGCCTCCGTGTGCAGTCTACGGACTCTAAATAAGACGTAGCGTCGAGGTCCGCCTCTGCACGCACCTTCACTGCCCGCAACGCGCGGAGGCTTGCCTCCGTGTGCAGTCTACGGACTCTAAATAAGACGTAGCGTCGAGGTCCGCCTCCGCACGCACTCTACGGAGTATAAATAAGACACAGCGGGGGGACGCCCCCCGCGTGCACTCTACGGAGTATAAATAAGACGTAGCGTCGAGGTCCGCCTCTGCACGCACCCTCACCACCCGTAACGCGCGGAGCAAGCCTCCGCGCGCAGTCTACGGACTCTAAATAAGACGTAGCGTCGAGGTCCGCCTCCGCACGCACTCTACGGAGTATAAACAAGACGCGAATGTTGTCCCTGCACACTCTACGGAGTATAAACAAGACGCGGATGCCGCGCACGCATGGACATTGGTCCTATGCGTACTCTCCGAAGTATAAATAAGACGTGGATGTTGACCCCGTGCACTCTATGGAGTATAAACAAGACGCGGATGTTGTCCCTGCGCACTCTACGGAGTATAAACAAGACGCGGATGCCGCACACGCATGGACATTGTCCTTATGCGTACTCCCCGGAGTATAAATAAGACGTGGATGTTGATCCCACGCACTCTACGGAGTATAAAAACTGCACGATGGCCGAGACACTAGAGAGTGCATCGCTTTAGCAACGCACCACCAGGATATCGTGCCTTCGCATGTGTTGCACCTGGGAGTGCACACTATTTTTGAAGGTAGGGCAACGGCGGTGTTGCCTCCCTGCCTCTGTGCGTAGTGCCCTCGGCCTACGCCGCAAGTGCCCGCTCTCCGCGGGCACTCTTTTTGAAGGTAGGGGAATGGCGGTGTCGCCTCCCTGCCTCTGTGCGTAGCGCCCTCGGCTTACGCCGCAAGCGCCCGCTCTCCGCGGGCACTCTTTTTGAAGGTAGGGGAATGGCGGTGTCGCCTCCCTGCCTCTGTTCGTAGCGCCCTCGGCCTACGCCGCAAGCGCCCGCTCTCCGCGTGCACTCTTTTTGAAGGTAGGGGAACGGCGGTGTCGCGTCCCTGCCTCTGTTCGTAGCGCCCTCGGCCTACGCCGCAAGCGCCCGCTCTCCGCGGGCACTCTTTTTGACGGTAGGGGAACGGCATCCCTGTCGCCCTGCCTCGGCGTGCGTAGCGCCCTCGGCATACGCATCTCGTGCCCGCTCTTCGCAGGGCGGCACGCCTTCGGCGCTCGACTCCGCCGTCCGCCTTGTAGGTGTCGCCTCGGCGGGACTGCACGGCTCCCGCGCAGGACTTCGCCGCGAGCCTTGTAGGCATCGCCTCGGCGGGGTGGCACGCCTTCGGTGCTCGACTGCGCCGTCCGCCTCGAAAGCATTGTCTCGGCGGGACGGCCCGTCTCCGGCGCTCGACCCCGATGTCCACCCTGTAGGCGTCACCTCGACAGGATGGCACGGCTCCAGCGCTCGACTCCGCCGTCCGCCTTGTAGGCATGCCTCGGGGGGACGGCATGGCCTCGGCGCTCGACTCCAATGTCCGCCTTGTAGGCATCGCCTCGGCGAGACGGCACGTCTTCGGCGCTCGACTCCACCGTCCACCGTGTAGGCATCGTCTCGACGGAATGACATGACTCCGGCGTAGGGCTTCGCCGTCTACCTCGTAGGCATCGCCTCGGTGGGACGGCGCGGGATTCAGCGCAGGAGTTCACTAATTTCTTCGTAGGCATTGCCTCTGGGGTCTACAAACTACCAGTTGCATCGGCTCACTAGTCGGCACCCTTGCGCTTGCTGTCGGGGAACGGGGCGCTGGGATAGTTAATCGCGTCAGCTCGCCCATCGGGACCTCAGCGCTTGCTGTCGAGGGAGTACCTGTTGTGGGGGTGGCCCAACCCCCCGCGACTGGGCTGTGCGACTAGTTCAACATGTAATAGGCCCAATAGTGTAGAGGAATATACCAATGTACCCTCATCCTTTGTAAGTACTAAGGGGTAGAATGGGGGTTTCCAATTCTACCCCACTCATATATATAAACTCCCAGGAGGGGCAAAGGAGGGACATCCTCTCATTCTTACCAACTCTCCCACAGATCTGGCTCTCCTTTCTCTTCTACTAGTCCCCTTCTCTACTGCTTGGCCTGTAGCCACAACAGTGTGAAACTTTTCTCCACAACGGGTTCTGACAGGTACAATAAACTCTGTGCGTGTGAAATCTTGCCACGAAATAGAACTAGGTGGAAAACACCCCGAATGGACTTCATTTGCACCCTAGCACATTTCGTCAAGCCTTTCGAATCCGTCCAAGTTGGTGTAATACTTTCCTCCACAACGGGTACCCACGGCAACTACAAACACTATGCGGATGAATTCGTGCCACGAACTGAAACTGAGAGCCTAACACCACGAATGGACTTAATATGCGCCCTAGCACATTTTGGCATGCCTTTAGAATCTATCCAAGTCAGTGTGAAAGTTCCGACCGCAACGGGTTCCGATAGGTACTACAACTCGAAGCGTACGTTGCGCAGGTACGAAATGAAATTGATTGCCTTACACCTCAAAGGGACTTTATATATACCCTAACTCATTTCACATTCATTTTGAATCCATCCGAGTAGGTGTGAAACTTTTCTCTTAGACGGGTACAATAAACTCTGTGCTAGAAATCGAGGCATGAAATGAAACTGAGTGGCAAACATTCCAATGGACTTCGTATGTACCATAGCACATTTCGGCATGTATTTGGAATCCGTCCAAGTTGTTGTGATACTTTCCTTCACAATGGGTTCCGATGGCAACTATGAACTCCAGGCAGACGAAATTGTGCCACGAAATGAAACTGAGTGGCTAACACCCCGAATATACTTCATACGCGCCCGAGCACATTTTGGCGCGGCTTTCGAATTCATCCGAATCGGTGTGAATGTTTTCTCCACAACGGGTTTCGATTGGTACTATATACTCCTAGTGTACGCTATCGACGTACAAAAATGAAACTGAGTTCCAAAAGCCACGACGGGACTTCACATGTGCCCTAGCTCATCTCGCCGTGCATTTTGAACCCATCCCAGTCGGTGTGAAACTTTCCTGCACGATGGGTACAATGCACTGCATGTGCACGAAATAACGGCACGAAATGAAATGAGTGGCAAGCACTATGTATGGAGTTCATATATGCCCTAGCACTTTTCCACATGCATTTCGAGTTGTCTGAGTCGGTCTGAGACTTTACTGCAGAACAATTTCTAATAGGAACAATAAACACCACGTGGACAAAATTATGGCACGAAATGACTTCATATGTGCTCGAGCGCACTTCGGCATGTATTTTGAATCCATCCGAGTCAGTGTGAAACGTTGCTCTACGATGGGCTCTGACGGGTACAATATACTCCATGCGGGCGAAGTTGTGCCACAAAACGAAACTAAGTGCCTAACACCTCGAATGGATTTCATATGCGCCCTTGAACATCATGGCATGCCTTTCGAATCCGTCCGAGTTGGTACGAAACGTTCCTACAGAATGGCTTTTAATGGGTACAATAAACTCAATGTGGACAAATTAATGGCACAAAATGAAACTGAGTGCAAAACACCCTAAATGGACTTCATATACACCCAAGCACATTTCTTCATGCATTTTGATTTCGTTTGAGTTGGCGTGATACTTTCCTTCACAACGGTTTCTGACGACAATTATAAACTCAGTGCGAACAAAATTGTGCCACGAATTGAAATTGAGTGCCGAACACCGCGAGTAGGCTTCATACGCACTCGAGGACATTTCTTCATGCATTTTGAAGCCGTCTGAGTTGGTGTGAATCTTTTCGCCATGTGTCCTGGCAGGTAACTCCAAGCATACTAAAAAAAGGCACGTAATGAAACTTAGTGCCAAACACGCCGAAGGAACTTGATATGCACACTAGCTCATTTTGCCATGCTTTCTGAATCCGTCCGAGTCGGTGTCAAACATTCCTTCATGACGGGTACAATAAACTCCACGTGCACGATATCTTGGCACGAAATGAAGCTGAGTGCCAAACACATCGAATAGACTTCACATGTGCCCCAGCATATTTCAGCAAGCATTTCATACTCGTCAAAGTTGGTGTGAAACTTTACTGCACAACGGGTTCTGACAGGTACAATAAACTCCGTGCGTGTGAAATCTTGCCACGAAATAAAACTAGGTGGCAAACACCCCGAATAGACTTCATATGCACCCTAACACATTTCGTCAAGCCTTTCGAATCCGTCCAAGTTGGTGTAATACTTTCCACCACAACGGGTTCCCACGACAACTACAAACACTATGCGGATGAATTCGTGCCACGAACTGAAACTGAGAGCCTAACACCACGAATGGACTTAATATGCGCCCTAGCATATTTTGGCGTGGCTTTCGAATTCATCCGAATCGGTGTGAATATTTTCTCCACAACGGGTTTTGATTGGTACTATATACTCCTAGTGTATGCTATCGACGTACAAAAATGAAACTGAGTTCCAAAAACCTCGACGGGACTTTATATGCACCCTAGCTCATGTCACCATGCATTTTGAACCCATCCGAGTCGGTGTGAAACTTTCCTGCACGATGGGTACAATGCACTGCATGTGCACGAAATAACGCCATGAAATGGAAATGAGTGGCAAGCACTTTGAATGGAGTTCATATATGCCCTAGCACTTAATGCGGATACGCACATGATTAGTACTTTTCAATCAAATACATTATTTCACTGGAAAGAAGTATTGAGCCGCATTAAATGTTGTCAGGTGAATTTGTTTCTTAATGAATTTCTTTCTATTCGTGGGAACGATATACTACCTTATGCCAAATTCTTGTTTATTATTAGGTTTGAATATTATGATGATTCCGGGGCCAAAGCAATGGAGAAGCACAAGGAGGTTAATCATATTTGCTACCAAGAACAAAAAGCTCAAAGCCCATGGGAATGGAAAGGAGAAAGCCAAGCAGTTCATGCAGCTGATCAAGGAGGAAAGAAGCCCACGCAGTCGGAGAGCAAAAGGGGAGAAGCCCAAGGACTTAAACTACAAGTTTTAGATAAGATTTTCAAGCCAAATTCTGACTTCCCACGTGCTCAACCCAATTCAAACTCGGATTCAACTCAGAATTCAATTCGGATTTGGTTCGGGACAGCTTGACAGGCAGTTACTAAAAAGGCCATAACTTTCACAAACGGAGTCTGATTCAGGTGTTCTTGTACTTGTTGGAAAGATGATTTCAAGGGCTACGGAATGGATTTCATCCCAGCTTCAAATTAATCATGGATAAAAAGTTATGACTAAAACAATATGATGGGTGAAAAATAAAGTTTCCTTTTTGTGAGAGTTCGTATCCAAAACCATATAGGGTTGAGTTGTACTTGATTTGGGGACCATATGGACGTCCCAAGGGGCTATATAAGCCTTGTATTGGCAGCCTTTAGAGGGAGACCAATTTTATGCATAAGATTGAAACATAGCTATTGCTTGTTCTTTTAACACCAGAGTTCATGCAAGGACTTTGAGAGAGAAGTAGGCGATCCATTGTTCGTTCTGCAATTCAAGGCCAAGCCGTTGTTCCATTGGGAATTGGGGACTTGGCGTTCGTCGTTTGTGGTCTCGCGATGAACAATTATCCGGTGTGTTTTGGCGTATTCCGAAGAGTTGAGGGTTCGTGCATTGGCGCGAGTGTTCCACTAGCGACATCGTCTACTTCGCATCAACTATCCACGGTTCCTCACTGAGACGATCGGGACCCCTCCCCGTATCATGTGGTATCAGATTCTAGGTTTACTCGGTGAGAATTTCTTTACCCGTAGTTAGATTCATTTTCTGTCCTATCGTCTATTAAACCGAAAATTGCATTACCAAAACCATAGTTTAATCTGTTATTTCTTGTGCATTTTGTTAATTTTCGTCCATTAGAGTTTTTGTTTTAGTGCTGATCTTTGTGCTCCTTTGCGTAGCTTGATCTTTGTGTCCACATAAACCCTAGAAAATTGCTGATTGAATCCCTCAATTATTAACCAAAAAGAGTAAATTGCATTTACTTTTGAATCTGAATTCTCTTTTTGGGAGAGTTTGTGATAGTATCCACTTCCTTCAAAACCGAGAGTTAGCTGCGGTTTGGCTTCAAAAAAATCAACAACAAAAATCACTGCTTGTGACAAACCCTAGCTAGCCAAAAACAAAGAATTACTATAGTTGAGCTTCACTTATATCTTTTCATCAATTGAGACTAGCTTTTGATATTGCTGTTAGGGCTGTTCTTGAGCACTATTTACACTTGCTGAATTCTTGAATTTGTGCAAAGGGAACACAACACTAGTTCGGCCAAACTTAAAAAAAAAGAAGTAAGCCATGGCATAGTTAAAAAAACCTAAAACTTTCGTGCGATTTGATCAAGAAAAAGTGAAAAATAGAAAGTGTTGGCCGAAACTCTGTGGAACACCCTAGTTCATATTTTCAGCTTGTGTACTTATTCTCATAGAGCAATCTGGTGCCCTTACATTCATAA
Organism: Dendrocalamus sinicus; assembly: GCA_036346575.1. Classification (NCBI taxonomy): domain Eukaryota; kingdom Viridiplantae; phylum Streptophyta; class Magnoliopsida; order Poales; family Poaceae; genus Dendrocalamus; species Dendrocalamus sinicus. The sequence continues at coordinate 21,482,089 of CM070661.1, forward strand.
CTATTGTAATTGGCTAGCGTCTCTCCTAGTACTTAGTGCAAAACGAGCTAGTTATTCATCTCAATTTCAGATTGCCTCTTTCTAGCTCATTCCTTTGTTTGCATTAAGTCACATTTATCGTTGAGTGTGCGTTTATATTCTTTACTTAAACCTATTGGATCAGCACGTAGGCAAAATACTCTAGCTTGGATCATTACTTAGCTTCACAATACCTTGAATATCAGATTGCATAGGATATCCACATAACTGTCCAAGCTCCACCTACACCCATTTGTGTACTCCCTTGCTCTTGGTTACGCTCATACATTACCGGGTTGAGGTCGTTCGCTGTCACAATTGGCGATTTGCCATCCTTGATTCACTTTGGAACGGTAAGCTTGTCTTGTTTTCAGGACAGTGAGTTGCAAGCATAGAGAGAGCTTTTATTTTACTAACCCGAATATAACCTCATTTCTTGTTTGTGAGTCGTTCCCATGTCAGGTCACGAGGAGGATCCACCTAATCCGGAGGCGCCGGTTACGTGGACCAAATACACTCGGTTGCGCGAGATGCTACAAAAACAACTTCATGATGGTGACAATGGCGTGCGCGATGAGCTCGGGGAAGTTCAGACTGGACTGAACACCCTCGGGGAGGAGGTCAGACAATTGCGTACGACCATCAATAATAACTTTCTAGAGCTGCGTGCCATGTTCGCACACCACAATCTACGTGGGGGTGCACCAGCTGATGAAACAAGTGTGCACGGCCCTCCGATTGTTCTGCATAATGAGACCGAGGAGGAGCGTGCTGTTCGTCTGGATGAGGAGCGACATCAGCGATAGGCACGTTGCATGGCCGTGCCGCCAAACGTTGGGATGGCAGCCGCGGCACGCCCTTAGGCACATGGGCCTGCCCGAGGCAACGGTGGCCAGGGTGGAGGTGCACCACAGGGTGCCCACGGAGGAGGTGTACATCATGCACCTCGTAACTGGGCTGACGCGGTCGAGTGCCGGGATGGCAATTTCCCCGTCGACGACTACGATGACTGACAGCGCCACCACCGCAACAACATGCAGCATCCTCGCCACGCCGACGCCGACGATCTTGTCGCTAAGCCCAAATTTAATCTTCCTATATTTTCAGGTGGTACATATGTGGAACAATACCTCACTTGGGAGCTGAAAGTTGATAAGTTATTTCGGATGAACAACTATTCCAATGAGAAGAAGCTGTTGCTTGCATCCAATGGCTTGGATGATTATGCCACACATTGGTGGGAGCAGTTCATCCGTAAGCGCATGGTGCGCCATGAGTTGCCGATTAACACCTGGGAGCAGATGAAGCAGCATTTGTGGGCACGTTTTGTACCTCGCCACTACAAGCGCTCACTATTTGAGAAGTTGACAGGGCTGAGTGAGAGCCACATAGCCAAAGGGAAAGAGAGTATTAAAAAGAGTGAGTTGTGTGATTCCATCATATGTGAATTTGAGAGCATCCCAATTGAGAGTGTGAGAGAAACACCAAAAGAGAAGAAAGAGGTAGATGATGGACAAAGTGAGGATGATTTTGAAACTAACACATTAATGTCTACTTCTAGTGTTGTTTCTCACATTGTGCAGGTTGAAATTGAAGATGAGGAGTTAAACATTCAACAACCGGCATCATTGGAAGTCAAAGATGAGGAGATAACCACGGTTGAAGATGAAGTACTTGCTGCCCCGTTGTTACATCATGATGATTTAATACCTACAACACCTATATCAACTGAGGAGAACAATAAAGGTAACAATATTGACGCTGAAATTAATTGTGAAACGGTGAGTACTTGTGAAAACTCATATGTGCGAATGAAAATTCCATGTTCTGAAATTTCTTTGCTCAACTTACATAATGTGGAATTGATTACTCATAAGGAAGTTCTCACCCGAATATCTCCTAGTGATTCTTTGTGCTATATCATGTTTGATGATCCTAGAGAGCTATCTAGTGTGATTGAGAATGTTACTGAAATTTCATGTTTAAAATCACTAGTTAGTACCTATGCATATACATATAAGTTCAATTTGATTGGAAATTATGGTATAGATGATAATTTTTATGTTTACCGTATATGCATTACATGTGATAAGCTTGCTGAATTGAAATTGCATATTTTGGATAAACAAACTTTTGTGCCATATCATGATCACAATGAGATGAGTTTCAACAATAGTGCTTCATGTTTTAAAAGATTTCTTAAGCCTACTTATTCATCCTTTAATGTACAATCATGTACAAATAATCAGAGTAGCACAGTTGAAGCATAGAAGGAACTAAAAATTTTCTCCCCCATATTTGAACAACTTAATTTGGTTTGGCCCATTAATGACTTGTCCATGTGCTTAACAAAGTCGAGGACGATTTTTTCTCACGGGAGGGAGAATGATATGAAAGACAATATTGCAATGTATACATCTTATGGTTGTTGTTATATTAATTGATTTATACATATACCATGCATATGTGTTTTTCTTTTTATCTACTACACCTTCATATGTACTTGATATACTAAGCAAAAGAAGTGTTGATGACAAATATATATACCATGCATATACGTTGTATTCTTTGCTTAGTACAATTTCAGGCAACTAAAAGCTGAGGACGGCTTTTCTTGAAGAAGGGGAGGATGATGCGGATACGCATATGATTAATTTGAATATTATGATGATTCCGAGGCCAAAGCAACGGAGAAGCACAAGGAGGTTTATCATATTTGCTATGAAGAACAAAAAGCTCAAAGCCCATGCGAATGGAAAGGAGAAAGCCAAGCAGCCCATGCAGCTGATCAAGGAGGAAAGAAGCCCATGCAGTGGGAGAGCAAAAGGGGAGAAGCCCAAGGACTTAAACTACAAGTTTTGGATAAGAATTTTAAGCCAAATTCGGACTTCCCACGTGCTCAACCCAATTCAAACTCGGATTCAACTCAGAATTCAATTCGGATTCGGTTCGGGATAGCCTGACAGGCAGTTACTAAAAAGGCCATAACTTTCACAAACGGAGTCCGATTCAGGTGTTCTGGTACTCGTTGGAAAGATAATTTCAAGGGATACTCAATGGAGCTGGTACCACCTTCAAATTCATCACGGATAAAATGTTATGACCGAAACAATATGATAGGTGAAAATTATAGTTTCCTTTTTGTGAGAGTTCGTATCCAAAACCATATAGGGTTGAGTTGTAATTGGTTTGGGGATCATATGGACGTCCCAAGGGGCTATATAAGCCTTGTATTGGCAGCCTTTAGTGGGAGACCAATTGTATACATAAGATTGAAAATAGCTATTGCTTGTTCTTTCAACACCAGAGTTCATGCGAGGACATTGAGAAAGAACTAGATGATCCATTGTTTTTTCTACAATTCAAGGTCAAGTCGTCGTTCCATTGGGAATTGGGGACTTGGTGTTTGTTGTTTGTGGTCTCGCGACAAACAATTAACCGGTGTGTTTTGGCGTATTCCGAAGAGTTGAGGGTTCGTGCATTGGCGCGAGTGTTCAACTAGCGACATTGTCTACTTCGCATCAACTATCCATGGTGATAGGAACGGGGTCCCAATCTTCCAACAGGTTCTGGATATGTTCGATTTGGTGGAGGCGCGACACAAATCGATCCGGCTTCCGAACGACACGTTCCGAACCCCGCAATCGCAGCACCACGTCTCCTCAGGTTATCAACGGTGCGCGGCCCGGTTGACCTCGCCAAGAAGGCTAATCCTTGCCTGCAAATCGAGGAACACAAGCAAGAACAAGGAAGAACACAACTGAATTGCGAATGTATTGATGTAGCACTCGAAAGTTGGGGTCTCACAAACCGATGAACGGCGAAACTGTTCAAAGACAGAATTAATCTAAGCAAAACCCAACCCTAATGGTGGGGGTGCCAGCTGGATATAAAGGAGTGAGGGGCATGCAAACCCCTGGACGCGCCCTAATGGGCTCCAACACGATACAAAGCCGAACGGCCCAAAATACGGTGACGCAGCACCCTGATAGATTCTGAATGCCCACTTGTTTTGACGATTCTTGTTGACTCAGAAGGAATTTTGACATGGGACCAGATCCATTGGAAAGGTTGTCTTCTTATCTTTCCATACATATGTAGAACGTCCAAAACGGAGTCCAGATACGATCTGGGTGTCTGTTTTAGTGCGGCCTGGTCCTGGACTCCGAATTGGATTCGAAGTCGGCTTGAGTTGGGTCTCCAACATGATTCGACCGCCCTTGCTGGACTTGTGCATTTCGTAGTCCTTCTCCAAGTACTTCCAGGTCCTCTCCATGGTTCCTAATCATAATTAAATCATTATGTAGTAATCGATTCTCAAATGAACAAAAAGAAGTACTTAGGAACGAGCTCACCTGTAAATTCAATTGTCGGGCGCGAGCTCTAGTGATTGGTCCTTGAATGTCAAGTGGAGGAGTGTTGTGTGTATCCGGAGAAGTGATGTCCTCATCATCCTCCCCCTCTTGAAGCGGAGTTGTCCTCAACTCAGCCTCATCTTTTTCTCCCAAGTATGGCTTCAAATCTGAAATGTTAAAGGTGGGACTAAGGGCCTGTTTGGCAGAGCTCCACCAGCTCCAGATCCACCTTTTAGGTGGATCTGGAGCTGGATTCACCGTGGAGCAGCTCCATCGTAGATCTGGGATTCGTCAAAGTGTTTGGTACAGCTCCACCTCCTCTCTATCTCACTTACACCTGGGCCCCACGCGTCGGGGCAAATGAAAAACCCGCCAGCGCAGCGCGGCGGCGGCCGATGGCGCGGCCCGGCGCGCAGCGAGGCGCACGGCGGGCGTGGGGGGGCGGCGCGCGGCCGGGAGGAGGCGGAGGCGGCGCCAAACGGGAGGAGGCGAGGCGACGCGGGGAGGCAGCGCCGGCCGGGGAGGCGGACGCGGGGAGGCGGACGCGGTCGAGGCGGCGAGGCGAGGCCGAGCAAAGCGGAGGAGGTGGTGCGGGCCCGGGCAAAGCGGACGCGGGGAGGCGGCGCCGGCCCGGGAGGCGGACGCGGGAGGCGGAGGCCGGGAGGAGGCGGACGCGGTCGAGGCGGGAGGCGGAGGCCCGAGCAAAGCGGACGCGGGGAGGCGCGCCGGCCGGGAGGCGGATGCGGGGAGGTGGAGGCCGGGAGGAGGCGGACGCGGTCGAGGCGGGAGGCGAGGCCGGGAGGAGGCGGACGCGGTCGGAGGCGGGGGAGGCGCAGCGGAGAGGACGGTGCAGCGACGGGAAATAAAAAGAACGAAACATTTTTTGTGTGTAATCAGTGGCATGGTGGGTAATTTTTCCGAACTCCACCAACTTGAGTTTGGTGGAGCACCCCTTGAGGTGCTCCATGGATTTGGTGGATCTGGAGCCAGATCCATGGTTTTGGTGGAGCAGATCCACGGTGAAGCTGCTGGAGCTAGAACTGTTTGGCTTGGAAAAGTGGATCCGGATCTGTTTTTTTGTGAATCTGGAGTTGGTGGAGCTCTCCCAAACAGGCCCTAACCCCAAACTCGGGAGGCAACTCAAGTTTATATGCATTATCATTTATCTTCTCAATTATCTTAAAAGGACCAGCAGCTCGAGGCATCAATTTTGACTTTCTTAACTCAGGAAATCTATCCTTTCTCAAGTGCAACCAAACAAAATCACCCGGTTCAAGTTTAACTACCTTTCTACCTTTACTACCAGCAATCCTATATTTTTCATTCATCTTTTCAAAGTTTGCCTTAGTAGTCTCATGCATTTTGATAATAAAATCAGCACGCTCCTTAGCATCATTATGAATTCTCTCACTAGTAGGCAAAGGTAAAATATCAAGAGGAGCACGGGGATTGAATCCATAACTACCTGAAAAGGACTTACCTTGGTGGTGGAGTGTTCCGCTCGATTATATGCGAACTCAACATGCGGCAAACACTCTTCCCACAGCTTCAAATTATTCTGCAAAACAGCCCGCAACATGGTAGACAATGTGCGGTTCACCACCTCGGTTTGGCCATCAGTTTGTGGGTGACATGTTGTAGAGAACAACAACTTTGTACCCAACTTGTTCCACAGAGTACGCCAAAAGTGACTCAAGAACTTGGCATCACGATCTGAAACAATAGTAGAAGGCATACCATGCAAACGAACTATCTCTTTGAAAAAGAGGTCAGCAATATGAACGGCATCATCGGTTTTATGACATGGTATAAAATGAGCCACTTAGAAAAGCGATCCACAACAACAAAAATGCTATCCCTCCCCCTCTTAGTCCTAGGCAATCCTAAAACAAAGTCCATAGAAATATCTGCCCACGGAATAGAAGGAACAGGAAGAGGCATATATAAACCATGTGGATTCAAGCGAGACTTAGCTTTTTGACATGTAGTGCAGCGAGCCACAAACCGCTCAACATCTCGCCTCATCTTTGGCCAAAAGAAGTGTGTGGCCAGAACGTCCTCCGTCTTCTTAGCACCAAAATGTCCCATCAAACCGCCTCCATGCGCCTCCTGCAACAACAAAAGACGAACGGATCCAACTGGAATGCATAGGCGGTTAGCTCTAAACAAAAACCCATCATTGATCACGAATTTATTCCATGCTTGTCCCTCTTTACAATGTAGCAACACATCCTTAACATCAGCATCAAAAGCATATTGTGCTTTAATAGGTTCAAGACCAAAAATGCGACAATCAAGTTGAGACAACATGGTATAGCGTCGAGACAAAGCATCAGCAATCACATTATCCTTCCCTTTCTTGTGTTTAATGACATAAGGAAAAGATTCAATAAATTCAACCCACTTAGCATGTCTACGATTCAAATTGGTTTGACTACGAATATGCTTAAGTGATTCATGATCGAATGAATGACAAATTCTTTAGGCCATAAATAGTGTTGCCACGTCTCTAAAGAACGAACAAGAGCATACAATTCTTTATCATACATGGAATAATTAAGAGCAAGACCATTCAATTTTTCACTAAAGTAGGCAACATGTGTTTGCCTTCTTGCATCGAACACCACCAATACCAATTCCGCTAGCATCACATTCCAGCTCAAAAGTCTTACCAAAATCCGAAGTTGGAGCAATGGTGCGTGTGTAAGCTTGTCTTTCAAAAGATTAAAGGACTCCTCTTGTGATGGCCCCCAATGGAACACGACGCCTTCTTTGTCAACTCAATCAATGGTGTCGCAATGGTGCTGAATTCCTTGACAAAGCGGCGATAAAATCCTGCAAGGCCAAGAAAACTCCGACTTGGGAGACCGTCGTGGCGTGGGCCAACTCCATATCGCCTCCACCTTGGCTCTATCAACCTCAATTCCTGTGGAGTCACAACATAGCCAAGAAAAGAGACTCGATCCGTGCAAAAGGTGCACTTCCCAAGGTTACCAAACAAACGCGCATCTCTCAAAGCACTAAAAACAGCACGTAAGTGATTCAAATGTTCATCCATGGACTTGCTATAAATCAAGATATCATCAAAGTAAACAACCACAAATTTGCCAATGAAAGGACGTAAAACCTCGTTCATTAATCTCATGAAAGTGCTAGGTGCATTAGTTAAACCAAAAGGCATGACTAACCACTCATACAAGCCGAACTTAGTTTTAAAAGTAGTTTTCCATTCATCGCCAAGTTTTATTCTTATTTGGTGGTATCCACTACGCAAGTCAATCTTTGTGAAAATTATAGCACCACACAACTCATCAAGCATGTTTCGTCTAGCCTAGGAATAGGATGACGATACCTTATAGTAATGTTGTTAATGGCTCTACAATCTACACACATACGCCAAGAACCATCTTTTTTGGGAACCAAAAGAACAGGAACAACACAAGGACTAAGGCTCTCACGTACGTACCCACGGTCCAAAAGGTCTTGGACTTGTCGTTGAATCTCCTTAGTCTCTTCGGGATTGGTCCTGTACACCGCACGGTTTGGCAAACTCGCTCCAGGGATCAAGTCAATCTGGTGCTCAATCCCTCTAATGGGTGGAAGTCCTGGAGGTATCTCATCAGGGAAAACATCTCTAAACTCCTGCAAAAGGTTAGTGACAGGAGCAGGCAAAGTGCAAGGCATATTATCAAGACAAAATAAAGCATCTTTGCGCACAAAAGTATAGCATGTATCATTAACATCATCAATTTCAGCAAGGTCTGATTTTATGGCAAGCATAACAGAATTTTTCAAATGGAGTACTTGCTGTTTTTCAGATTTTTCATGTTCCTTTATATCATTAGCAGCAGCACCTCTCTCCCTATCGGCCTCTATAATTTCAGCTGGGGTCAAAGGCAGTAAAGTAACTTTCTTTCCCTTATGCATAAAAGTGTATTTGTTACTACTACCATGGTGTAAAGCATCATTATCAAATTCCCAAGGTTGACCCAATAAAAGAGAGCATGCTTGCATGGGAACCACATCACAATCAACATGATCAGCATAACCACCAATGGAAAAATGGACTCGGCATGTTTGCGTTACCTTAGCTTTTCCAGAGTCATTTAACCACTGAATATGGTATGGATGTGGATGCGGTCGCGTGGTCAAGCCCTGCAACAACTTGGTGAGCTCTGATACAACTTGATAGGAACGGGGTCCCGATCTTCCAACAGGTTCTGATATGTTCGATTTGGTGGAGGCGCGACACAAATCGATCCGGCTTCCGAACGACACGTTCCGAACCCTGCAATCGCAGCACCACGTCTCCTCAGGTTATCAACCGTGCGCGGCCCGGTTGACCTCGCCAAGAAGGCTAATCCTTGCCTGCGAATCAAAGAACACAAGCAAGTACAAGGAAGAACACAACTGAATTGCGAATGTATTGATGTAGCACTCGAAAGTTGGGGTCTCACAAACCGATGAACGGCGAAACTGTTCAAAGACAGAATTAATCTAAGCAAAACCCAACCCTAATGGTGGGGGTGGCGCCTGGATATAAAGGAGTGAGGGGCGTGCAAACCCCTGGACGTGCCCTAATGGGCTCCAACACGATACAAAGCCGAACGGCCCAAAATACGGTGACGCAGCACCCTGACAGATTCTGAATGCCCACTTGTATTGATGATTCCCATTTACTCAGAAGGAATTTTGACATGGGAGCAGAGCCATTGGAAAGGCTGTCTTCTTATCTTTCCATACATATGTAGAACATCCAAAACAGAGTCCAGATGCGATCTGGGCGTCCGTTTTAGTGCGGCCTGGTCCTGGACTCCGAATTGGATTCGAAGTCGGCTTGAGTTGGGTCTCCAACATGATTCGACCGCCCTTGCTGGACTTGTGCATTTCGTAGTCCTTCTCCAAGTACTTCCAGGTCCTCTCCATGGTTCCTAATCATAATTAAATCATTATGTAGCAATCGATTCTCAAATGAACAAAAAGAAGTACTTAGGAACGAGCTCACCTGTAAATTCAATTGTAGGGCGTGAGCTCTAGTGATTGGTCCTTGAATGTCAAGTGGAGGAGTGTTGTGTGTATCCGGAGAAGTGATGTCCTCATCACATGGTTCCTCACTGAGAAGATCGGGACCCCTCCCCGTATCACGGCAACTACAAACACTATGCGGATGAATTCATGCCACGAACTGAAACTGAGACCCTAACACCACGAATGGACTTAATATGCGCCCTAGCACATTTTGGCATGCCTTTACAATCTATCCAAGTCAGTGTGAAAGTTCCGACCGCAACGGGTTCCGATAGGTACTACAACTCCAAGCGTATGTTGTGCAGGGACAAAATGAAATTGATTGCCTTACACCTCAAAGAGACTTTATATACACCCTACCTCATTTCACATTCATTTTGAATCCGTCCTACTAGGTGTGAAACTTTCCTCTTAGACAGGTACAATAAACTCTGTACAAAAAATCATAGCATGAAATGAAACTGAGTGGCAAACATTCCAAATGGACTTCATATGTACCATATCACATTTCGGCATGTATTTCGAATCCGCCCAAGTTGTTGTGATTCTTTCCTTCACAACGCGTTCTGATGGCAACTATAAACTCCATGCAGACGAAAGTGTGCCACGAAATGAAACTGAGTGGCTAACACCCCTAATGTACTTCATACACGCCCGAGCACATTTTGGCGTGGCTTTCGAATTCATCCGAATTGGTGTGAATGTTTTCTCCACAACGGGTTTCGATTGGTACTATAAACTCCAAGTGTACACTGTCGAGGTACAAAAATGCAACTGAGTTCCAAAAACCTTGACGGGACTTCATATGCACCCTAGCTCATGTCACCATGCATTTTGAACCCATCCGAGTCGGTGTGAAACTATCCTGCACGATGGGTACAATGCATTGCGTGTGCACGAAATAACGCCATGAAATGGAAGTGAGTGGCAAGCACTATGAATGGAGTTCATATATGCCCTAGCACTTTTCCACACGCATTCCGAGTTGTCTGAGTCGGTCTGAAACTTTACTGGAGAACATGTGTAGAGACCCGAATATGCAAATCCGGACTCTCCTGTGTATTCTGCAATAGTCCAGGATCACGCTAGTGCACACAGTATTAACAAAGATGAAATATCGAACATATCACAATTTACTAAGAAAAGACTCAAATATTATTAATAATTATCAGAGTGCGACCTTATGGCCAAGCTTACAATTAATAGCCTGAAAGGCTTAAAGAAACTAGCAGCGGAAAACCAGAAATAAGCGCAACGGCCAATCGACACGCCCACTGGCTATCGAGTGGAGAACGAAGCCTAATCCGCGAAGACGTCGAAGTACTCTCCTTCTGGAACCTCCTGCTGGTGATACTCCTCCTCCTCAACTGAGCAACAGGGGCATAAAGCCGTGAGTACATTGGTACTCAGCAAGCCGTTTGTAACAAATGAATGCAAATATAATATGCAAGGCTTAACAATGGATGGCTGAAAGGTTAATTTGCATAAAACATCATTTGAAAATACAATAAATAGATTGAAGGCGTATTTGAAGTAAAACAATAATAAATAATAATCAAAGGAATTGAAGTAACCACTTATGGATCTCCCATCTATAAGCTAAACCAACCACTTATGGACCTCCCATCCACAAGTTAAACCAACAGTGAATTAACCATCCACTGTCCGAAACTTTTAGAAATAACTATACCTCGTGTGAAATCACCGAGCATTGTCCATGACCGAGGACGCGGCTATTCGAATAGTTTTACACTCCACAGAGGTTGTACAGCTTTACCCACAAGACATGATCATCCCATATTGCCACTAGATTAACACACTTCCTTTGGTGTGCGGCGAGGAGATCATGACAAGGCCTTTACAATGTTCAATCTCAACCTAGTTCCGTCTCGCTAAGGTTTCGCCTCTCACCCCCTCTTGCGCCAATGTGGGTCCATGGCCACGCCAAACCACACTCATCACAATGACGGAACCGAAATTGAAACATCCCAAATTAATTAGCCAGGTCCATCCCATACTGGACATGTGGTAGTACGGTAAGACTCAGATCAATGGCGCACAAAGTTAAGTCCTTAAATTTACTCAGGCGAAACATCCACATCCCATGTGCCTCTCGCACCCCCTTTACTGCACGATCAATCGCCCAAGTGAAAACCAATTTTGTATAACCACCGCCAATGACGCACCAACGTCACGGCACCAATTTTATAACAGTGGCACCAACCACGATTCAATATCTCATTAAGTCAAATTAATTAATCACATGTGATGATAAACCCAACGTACTAGTGATAAGCATGGCTAAGCAATTAAACGCACAACCCATGTGACAACTAATATTGCATCACTAAGTAATTTCCCATTCTATGGTGACAATGGAATCAGGACATTCAAATTATCAAGGAGGAATAATCAATTGGGTCATTATCTACCAATACAAGGGTTTGATAATAAAATAGCGATGCATGATAATGTAAAACAAAGTAATACATAATAGATTTGAAAACTAGGTTCAACATGATCAAAGGACACGACTTGCCTTGGCCTTGCTCAGTTGATGGATCCTGATCTTCAAACCCCGCTTCGGCTCCTTCGAAAACGTGATCTAACGAGAGAGAAAACGGAACGAAAACACAAAACAAGATCAAATAAAATTCAAATGAACTCTAAAAACTTCCAAACCTGGACCAAAAGGAAGAGCTCAATTTTAGATGAATTTAGGAAAAAGAATCGGGTCAATCGGAGCTAGGACGAGGGAGAACGGGCTCTGGGAAGATTAAATCCACAGAAAATCGGGAAATTGGAAAATCGCACTGTGCTGTGGACCGGGCGCATGGAGAGCTGAGTCTACGGTGGACTCGGCGCACGGCACAGTACGGGCTGACTGGGCTTGCTGACGCATCTGCTGACTGGGCCCTAGGGCTGACGTGGCTGGCTTGCGTGGCGGCTGACGCGGCTAATGGCGCACGGGTCCACGGCTCGTACGGCTGACCGGTCGGCCCGGCTTGTCAGCGGCTCGGTGTACGGGGGACCAGGCGCATGGGAAGGCGAAGCGGCAGGCGCGGCTGGCGTCAGAGGTGACGCACGCGGGTGCGGGAACGAGGAGGCACGGCGCGGTCCACAGACGCGGGCAGCGGGGTGGGGCTGCGGCGGCTAGCCGGCGGTGGTTTGGGACGGCGGCGGTGCTCACCGACGATGACGACGACGACGACAGCGACGGCGGCGGAGACAGGAGACAAACACGGCGGCGATGGGAGGCGAGACGACGTCGTCAGCGCAGGCGGCGGCTCCGGCGGCGAGGCGCGAGGCGCTCGGAGGCTAGCGGCGGCTGCGGGATGAGGAGGACCTCGGGGTCGGGGCCCCTTTTATACCCGGGCGGCGGGGGCGAATCCACGGCAAGCGCAGAGACGGCGGCGGGAAAGGAAGGCGACGGAGCGGGTTCGAGCCGGACTCGGAGACGGAGTCCAGGTCGGGGACGATGCGCCTGACAGGTGGGCCCCACCTGTCGGTGGCGCGGGCGAGCGGGCGGCAGCGATGCGCGTGAGCGCAAGCAGCAGCGGGTGGATGGGTGACACGCGGCACGCATCCGAAGGGGCAAGGCGACGCGTGGCGCAGGGCGAGGCAGGCCGGGCCGAAGGCGGGCGAGCTAGGCCAGCCGGCTGGTGGGTTTCGGCCCACTGGCCGATTTAGGATTTTCTTTTTCTTTTCTTTTTCCAGAAATTCATAAAATACTTTTTGAGCTCTAGAAAATAGCAAATAAATCCAGCAAAATCCCAGAAAATTCCAGAAAAGCCCTTGAGACTCAGGGAACTCAAATAAAATACTTTTGGCACATGTTAATGTTTAGCTTAATCATATTAAATCCTTTTTAATTGATAAAATTCCAATTAAGCTTTAATTAATTCCAGAAAAATTCAAATGGTGAATTTTATTTTAAAAGCTTCAAAAAGGCTCTAAAAATCAGGATGTTACAGTGTGAAACATTGCTCTACGATGGGTTCTGACGGGTACAATATACTCCATGCGGACGAAGTTGTGCGACAAAACGAAACTATGTGCCTAACACCTCGAATGGATTTCATATGCGCCCTAGAACATCATGGCATGCCTTTCGAATCCGTCCAAGTTGGTACGAAACGTTCTACACAACGGGTTTAATGGGTACAGTAAACTCTATGTGGACGAATTCATTGCACAAAATGAAACTGAGTGCGAAACACCCTGAATAGACTTCAGGTACACCCAAGCACATTTGTTCATGCATTTTGAATTTGTTCGAGTTGGTGTGATACTTTCCTCCACAACGGTTTCTGACGACAACTATAAACTCAGTGTGAACGAAATTGTGCCACGGATTGAAATTGAGTGCCAAACACCGCGAATAGGCTTCATATGCACTCGAGGACATTTCTTCATGCATTTTGAAGCCGTCTGAGTTGGTGTGAATCTTTCCGCCATGTGTCCCGGCAGGTAACTCCAAAAATACGTAAAAAAGGCACGAAATGAAACTTAGTGCCAAACACCCCGAAGGAGCATGATATGCACACTAGCTCATTTCGCCATGCTTTCTGAAGCCGTCCGAGTCGGTGATAAACATTCCTTCACGACAGGTACAATAAACTCCACGTGCACGATATCACGGCACGAAATGAAGCTGAGTGGCAAACACATCGAATAGACTTCATATGTGCCCAGCACATTTCAGCATGCATTTTATACTCGTCAAAGTTGTTGTGAAACTTTTCTCCACAACGGGTTCTGACAGGTACAATAAACTCCATGCGTGTGAAATCTTACCACGAAATAAAACTAGGTGGCAAACACCCCGAATGGACTTCATATGCACCCTAGCACATTTCGTCAAGCCTTTCGAATCCGTCCAAGTTGGTGTAACACTTTCCTCCACAACGGGTTTCCACGGCAACTACAAACACTATGCGGATGAATTCGTGCCACGAACTGAAACTGAGAGCCTAACACCACGAATGGACTTAATATGCGCCCTAGCATATTTTGGCATGCCTTTAGAATCTATCCAAGTCAGTGTGAAAGTTCCGACCGCAACGGGTTCCGATAGGTACTACAACTCCAAGCGTACGTTGTGCAGGGTCGAAATGAAATTGATTGCCTTACACCTCAAAGGGACTTTATATACACCCTACCTCATTTCACATTCATTTTGAATCCATCCTAGTAGGTGTCAAACTTTCCTCTTAGACGGGTACAATAAACTCTGTGCAAGAAATCGTGGCATGAAATGAAACTGAGTGTCAAACATTCCAAATGGACTTCATATGTACCATAGCACATTGCGGCATGTATTTCGAATCCGTCCAAGTTGTCGTGATACTTTCCTTCACAACGGGTTCCGATGGCAACTATGAACTCCATGCAGACGAAATTGTGCCACGAAATGAAACTGAGTGGCTAACACCCCGAATGTACTTCATATGCGCCCGAAATGGGTGCAATGCACTGCATGTGCACGAAATAACGGCATGAAATAGAAATGAGTGGCAAGCACTATGAATGGAGTTCATATATGCCCTAGCACTTTTCCACATGCATTCCAAGTAGTCTGAGTCGGTCTGAAACTTTAGTGCGAAACAAGTTCTGACAGGAACAATAAACTCCACATGGATGAATTCATGGCACGAAATGACTTCATATGTGCTAGAGTGCACTTCAGCATGTATTTTGAATCCATCCAAGTCGGTGTGAAATATTTCTCTACGATGGGTTCTGACGTGTACAATATATTCCAAGCGAACGAAGTTGTACCACAAAACGAAACTAAGTGCCTAACACCTCGAATGGATTTCATATGCGCCCAAGAACGTCATGACATGCCTTTCGAATCCATCCGAGTTGGTATGAAACGTTCCTGCACAACGAGTTTTAATGGGTACAATAAACTGTATATGGACGAATTCATGGCACAAAATGAAACTGATAGCACTAGCGGTCCCGATCTTTCAATGAAAGTGGTAGATTCAATTGGGGAAAGAGATGGCGTTGACGACCCGACTACAACCATCCAAGGACGTTGATTCAATTGAAAAGCTAACTTAGTCTATCAAACCCAAACCCTAAAAGATGGTGCGGCTTCCTATTTAAGAGACACGGGAGGTGAAGGGTCGGCCAAAACACATGGAAGCCGAACAGGACTCGATTAAAAGGCCCAATGCCCACTTTGGCTCGGACTGGAAAAGTGACATGACTTGTTTGGTAGTTTCTGGCTGGCTCAGATAAAATTTGGAGGTGAGACTAAATCCATCTGAAAATAGACTTCAAGAGCTTTCCAACGAGTACTCACAGGCCCCAAGAAACCGTCTGGATCAAAAGTTATGGCAGTTTGAAGTAGACACTGTTAGGAAATCTGAGTCAAACACGCGAATAGGACTTGTGTTGCGCTTGACGGTTCCACATCTATACTTGAGCTCATGTAGTTCTTCCCCATGGTTCCTAAGGACAATTAAATCATCACAAGAATTAAGTAGTATTCCATTCTTTGAAACATTTGTATGTAAACTTAGGAACGCATTCACCTGATGGTTAAGTTGACGTGCTCGCGCTCAAGTCATTGGTCCTTGTATCATAGTTTCAGTTTGTTGAGCTTATTTTGGAGTTGGCACAGTTGTGTCCATGGAAAGGATGTCCTCATCATCCTCCCCTTCTTGCATTTGAGTCGTCCGCAACTCAAGCTCATCTTCTTCTCCCAAGTATGGCTTCAAATCTGTAATAGTAAAGGTGATGTGACCACGCCACAAACACACACGATCATAGTGCCCAATATCAAGATTGAACTAAAAGTGAATTCGTTTCTTCAGCTTCAACATATTTTAAATGAGAATATGATGCTACCTAATGATGAAAATATATATTTTGACAGCACCACGTCATTTTTACAACAATTCAAGCAAGAGTTCAAGTTGGACACGTTTTGGAATCCAATTCGGCCTCCAGATCAATTCGGATTCAGCCTGATAGGCTCAACTTCAAATGTGCATAACTTTCTTGTCCATGAGTACTTGTTGGAAAGCTTTTCTTGTCCTCTTTCCAATGGATCTAGTATCACCTCCAAATTCCTTCTGTGCGCACCGCAATCATCAAAAGAGTCCGTGTTGGACACGTACTGGAATCGGATTTGGACTGCTGCAATGGTGCAAGTTTAAACGGACGTAACTTTTTCATACGGACTCCGTTTTGGACGTTCTTAGACTTCATGGAAAGCTTATCAAGTCTACTTTCTAAATGATTTAACTCTATCTTCATATTCTATCCTAGACGGCCACAATTTTCAAAAGAGTCCACGTTAGTTTCTGAGTTCGAGTCAAAAGGGTGCTGCGCCACCTCCACTTGGGCCCATGGGCCTTGTAACCCTAGGGGCATGCTCCTTGGCCGCCACCCCTGGTCGTTCTCTCTATATAAGATCCGCCGTCTCCTCAGTTAGGACTTGGATTTCGTTGAGTTTAGATTTAGCCATTATGCAAACTTCTGTTCTTCAGTTGTGTCGGATGACCACCTGTCAAGACAGCCTTCAGAATCCCACCTTTTGAACTCTATATAGATATTTGCAATTTCAGATTGCTTGTTATCTTGTTCTTGCTTATTCTTCAGTTGCATGCAGGAATAGACCTTCGTGGTCAGGTCAACCGCGTTCTTGGTACGGTTGATAACAACTTGGAGTGTGGTTCAGCGATTGCTAAGGCGCAAGCGACGTCGTGCGGTTGTAGTTGGATCGCAAGGGTCATCTCCACCAAAATTGATAGTTATCATCCTATCGGAAGATCGGGACCCCATCGCCTCATCAAAAGGTGGGACTAACCCTAAAATCTACAAGTAACGCAAGCTTATATGCATTATCATTAATCTTTTCCAACACTTTAAAAGGACCATCAGCTCTAGGCATTAACTTAAACTTCCTCAATTCAGGAAATCTATCTTTTCTCAAATGCAACCAAACTAAATCGCCCGGTTGAAAAGTTAAATCCTTCCTTCCTTTACTACCAGCAAGTTTATATTTAGCATTCATGCGTTCAATATTTTCTTTGGTTGTCTCATGCATTTTTAACATCAAATCAGCACGCTGTTTAGCATCAAAATTTAAGTTCTCCGAAGATGGAAGTGGTAGCAAATCAATAGGAGCACAAGGCACAAAACCATAGACAATCTCAAAAGGGCACAACTTTGTAGTAGAATGCAGCAAACGATTATAAGCAAACTCAATATGAGGCAAGCATTCTTCCCACATTTTGATGTTCTTTTTCAAAACAGCCCTAAGCATGGTAGATAAAGTTCTATTCACAACTTCAGTTTGCCCATTAGTTTGGGGATGACAAGTAGTAGAAAATAACAGCTTAGTCCCCAATTTAGCCCATAAAGTTCTCCAAAAATGGCTAAGGAATTTAGTGTCACGATCGGAAACTATTGTATTTGGCACACCATGCAAGCGAACAACTTCACGAAAGAACAAATCAGCAATGTTGGTAGCATCATCACTTTTATGACCTGGTATGAAGTGTGCCATCTTAGAAAATCTATCAACAACAACAAATATGCTAACCCTCCACTTCTTTGTCCTAGGTAGTCCTAAAACAAAGTCCATAGAAATATCTTCCCAAGGCACGCTTGGTAGAGGCATATACAAACCATTAGGATTAAGTCGTGACTTACCCTTTTGACATGGAGTGCAGCGAGCAACGAAACAATCCACATCACGTCTCATCTTTGGCCAAAAGAAATGGCCAGCAAGTTGTCTTCCGTCTTCTTCACTCCAAAATGTCCCATCAGCCCGCCTCCATGCGCTTCCTGCAACAACAACAAACGAACGGAGCTAGCTGGAATGCATAGCTTGTTAGCTCTAAACACAAATCCATCATTTAGGACAAATTTATTCCATGTTTTTCCCTCTTTACAATTCAGCAACACAACTTTAAAATCATCATCATGAACATAATGCTCTTTAATTGTGAGAGCATGGTATATCTCCTAGACAATGTATCAGCAATAACATTCTCCTTTCCCTTTTTGTGTTTTATGACATAAGGAAAAGACTCTATGAATTCAACCCACTTTGCATGCCTACAGTTCAATTTCCCTTGACTTCTCATATGCTTTAATGACTTGTGATCAGAATGAATGACAAATTCTTTGGGCCATAAATAATGTTGCCATGTCTCGAAAGTTCGAGGTGTGCCCCGGGAGCGTCAGGCGGGCTTGAAGTCGGGGTGAACCTCTGGGTTCGCCGTACAGAGTTGAAGTCGAGGCGCACCCAGGTGGCTCGTGGCTCAACGGCGGTGCTTTGATGACGCCTGGCGCATGACGTGATCTGCACATCGTGACAGTACACGACCGGTGCATCTTGCGGTGTCAGCGGACGCGCACTTTTTCCCTCTATGGTGGGACGTGTGGCTGCGCATGATTGGCACATCATGCGCTGTAAAACAGTCGCACGACCGGGGTCGTGCGTCCCTTCCCGAGAAGGCAGGATGCGTGCAGGCACGTGATTGGTGTGTCGTGCGTTGTCAGGCGGTCGGACAACTGCGCGCCTTCGGTCTCCACCGGTTGCACTTCCCGATCGTGGGGAGGGGAATAGTTGGGCTCCCGCCGGTTTCCCTTCCCGACCGTGGGGGAGACGAGAAGGCTTTATATACCCCCTCGCCGGTATGCGAGCATTCTTCTCGCTCGTTTGCTCCTTTGCTGCCCATTGCTCTCTTTTCGCCTTGCTTGCTAGCACGACTTCCACTCCCCCATACATTTGACCGTGCGCCTTCGAGGGGCACATGGCTTGCCGCGCAGAACACGCTCACCAGGCCAGCGGTGAGACCTCGTCCAGCCGGCGCGGCTCGTCATCGAACTCAGTGGAGTACGCCCTGGTGGAGCGTGACCCATTGCAGGCCGACAAACGATGGACGGCCGTGGAGAAGGTGGGAGGCCGCTGCTTCCGGTTGTTGGGCCCGAGTCTCGTGACGGAGGAGATGATCCAGTCTCTCATTCAGGAGAAGAGGCTGATAGGCCATGATGCGGTTCGCCTGCTTGCTCGCGACGAGACGGAGCCGCACCCGGAGGCGAGGGAGGCGATCGTCTTCGTCGTGTACTTCGAGGCCGAGCTTTGGATACCATTGGCGATGTTCGTTGGTGAGATCCTACGGACTTATGGGCTGGAGTTGGCGTAGCTGACCTCGAATGCGATAGCTCGCCTGGCTTTTTATAGCTGGGCGATGCGGGCGGAAGGTATCCGGCCCAGCATGACCCTGTTCGCCTTTCTCCATGACGCGCGCTGCCAGCCGAAGAGGCTTGAAGGGGTGCTGTCAAACTTCGGCAGCGTCAACTTCATTCTGAGGTCGCAATGCACGAAGATCTTTCCCACCAACTCGACGCAAGGGAAGTGGGAGTCCGGCTGGACGCGGCGGTGGTTCTACCACCGCGTGACGAGCAGTAGCGGTCTTCGGTGCCGGGGAAGACCAATATCTTTCAATAGCTCGCCGAATGTGAAGCTCAAATTCGACGACGAGCAGCAGGCACGGAGGCTTGCGGGTATTACCCTCCGGTTCAACATGTGCGACCTCATCGAAGAGTTCATTGTGTACGGAGTGGCGCCGCTTGCCTGCGTGTGGAAGCATCAGGCAGGTCCTATCCAGCAAGATGGTGTTCGGCCGACGGTGTCTTTGCTTCCGAAGCCCTCTGATCCCTGCGAGCTCTTCGGCCATAGGCTGTGTACACACACACACACATATATATATGTATATATATATGTGTGTGTATGTATATATATATAACTTTTTATGAACGATGCCTCGCTGTGCCTATAGGACTCCTGCTGGAGGATACAGAGCGCGCGGTAGTTGCCTTCCTTGGGCCATACACGGCCAAGGAGTATGAGCTGCGCGAATCCTCTACCGGCCCGGTGAAGCTGGGACGGATAAACCGAGTATGCGAGGCTCTAGGCATCCCCGTGCCGGAGCGCGCAGCGCTGACATCGGGCCGGACCCGCCGCCGCGATGGCGACGGCAAGTTGGGGGCGTCTCCCTCTCGGCGTAGGGCCCCATCTCCCGCCGCTGTATCTAGCCCGTTGGCCGCATCTCTGGTTATTGCTGCTGAAACCGAGGGCACGACCGTCACTGGGTCTGAACACGTCGACTTGGACTTGGAGCAGATGCGGAAAATACTGCCCCCGACGAGGGGGCCCTGGGAGCCGCCGAGGAAGCAAGCCATGGCATCGACACCCAGGAGGATGAGGCTTCATCGCCTGCACTGGTAGCCGAGGCCTTATTGCCTGCGCCGGTCGTCGAGGCTGAGGAAGCATCGCCGAAGTCCCTGAGGGCGAAGCGCCCCAGATACGATCGCCCTCCCGATCGAAGGAGGGGTTCAACGTGGCGGTCGGGGTCCCCGAGGACTCGGGGTCCGACGGGAAAGCCGTTCGAGAGGGGGGACTCACCGCTCCCGATGCGATGAAGCCCCGATGGCCCAGACTGAGGCGGAGCGAACACCTCCCCGTGGCACGGTCCAGGCTGAGGTAGAGCGAACACCTCCCCTTGCCTTACCTGAGGGTACCGAAGGTAGGCGCAACTCTTTCTCCCCCCGCGACTTCGCGAAGCTTTCTCCAATTTGCTCGCTCATTCCATCATCAACATCAGGCGAGACAAGGTCTCCCAGACGAGGCCAAGGATCGAGCAACGGAGACGGCTGTGAAGTCTCCGGTCTTCCTGCCTAGGACGTGATGTCAACGCCTGGTGCTCTCGATGTCGTCGGCACGAAGGCCCAGCGGCCAAGTGTCTCCGACTTCATTCACCGACCAGAGATGCTACGGGCTCTACAAGGGGTCGCGGAGTGCGCCGACTTTAGCATAGATCGACGGGCACTGTTGTCGTGTGGGCCGGAGCTCCTAGAAAGTGCGCTGGCAAAGTTGGAGATGAGGGTAAGTGGTTGGGTTCCTGACTTGTGACGTTGTTTGGGACTTTGCTAACCGCAGCATTGTGCAGACCCTTGCTCTCAGCTGAACCCTGCAGGAGGCACGTGTCTGCAAGCGGAGGGTGCTAAAGGGCCGGGTTCGAGCCACCGAAGAGGCTCACACCGCCAAGGACAAGCACATCCGTTTGCTGGAGATGGAGAGCGCGAAGGCGATCTCCGATGCGCAGATACTTATTGCGGAGGCACAATATTCAGCGGCAGAGGCGCAACGTGCAGCGGCAGAGGCCCAGCGTGCGGTGGCCAAAGAGCGCGACGGCTTACTCCAGCAGATTGCAACGCTGGAGGAGAAGGCCCAGCTCACCGCGTCTCTTGGGGACGCCTCGTTGGTGGCATGGGACACCATGCAGTCTCTGGAAGACGCCCTCAAGGACCTCTCCATCGACGTGCCACCCCTGACGTTTGGTCCCGAAGACTTGACACAGATGCTTCGGCAAATCGGAGAAGGTTCCGACCTTTCTCTCCGCGCTGCTAAGGCCTTTGGCAACCACTGCTCCTTCATTACCTCCCGCATCGCCTTCGCCCTGCTCCACCACCGAGGATGCCAGCACATCGACGAGCTCGCCAACCCCCGGCTGGAGATGCCAGCTGGAGCCAGGGTGATGTCGGGTGCTGGGCCTTCCACAACCGCATCTGGGACTACATCGGGGATGCCGCGACAAAGGTAGCACTGCGGCGGACTCTGCATGGCGTACGTTGCAGTGTATCCGTTCTTTTTGTATGCTGGCACCCTACGGCCCACACCCCTTCGTATGAATAAAATGGAATTGAACGAAGTGTTTTGTAACGCGTGCTATTTTTGCTCCGGGCAGACACTTGATAGGGGCCAATTGCTACTTTCAGATCGCATGGTTTGGCGGCATCTTCGGTGTTGGGCGTGGGCGGAAGATGCCCGAAACTTCTGGGTGACGCGACCTTCAACGGGTCATACTTCGACTTGGAAGTACATTAAGGTGGAGCTGGACGAGTAGTGACCTTTGGCACTCGAAGGCACTTGTACACATTAGCCCTTCGCAAATGTAATGCCGAATCTTTGTAACCATCCTTTTACAAATTCAATGATGGCTTTAGTTGGAGCACATGTCCCTGTCACTCTTCATGATTGCGCCTGACTCCGATCAACCCGTAGGACTTAGTGCTTCATAACCGCCCAGACGCTAAGTAAACGCTCGAGCGCTCCGTCCCTTACCCTTCAAAGCGGTGGCAGCGGAGCTGGCGCCTAGTGAAAGTAGACGCTCGAGCACTCCGTCCCCTACCCTTGGAAGTGGTGGCAGCAGAGCTGGCGCCTAGTCGAAGTAGACGCTCGAGCACTCCGTCCCCTACCCTTCGAAGTCTCTTGCCTATACTACAAAGCGCCTTATTTATACTTCGTAGAGTGCGCGTGGAGGCGTGCCTTCGCGCGTCCTATTTATACTCCGTAGATTGCGCGCAGAGGCGTGCCCCGCGTGTCCTATTTATACTCCGTAGAGTGTGCGCGGAGGCGTGCCCACGCGTGTCCTATTTATACTCCGTAATGTGCGTGTAGAGGCGTGCCTCCGCGCGTCCTATTTATACTCCGTAGAGTGCACACGGAGGCGTGCCTCCGGGTGTCCTATTTATACTCCGTAGAGTGCGCGCGGAGGCGTGCCTCCGCGCGTCCTAGTTATACTCCGTAGAGTGCGCGCGGAGGCTTGCCTTCGCGCTTCTTATTTATACTCCGTAGAGTGCACGCGAAGGCGTGCCTCCGCACGTCTTATTTATACTCTGTAGAGAGCGTGTGGAGGCGTGCCTCTGCGCGTCTTTACATAGAATGAGATGAGTTTTGCAAACGGTGGACTTTATTTATCTCCCGTTTGCACGGGTACAGGGTGCTGACCTTGGTAGGGGCCTTCCTTCGGCCTTATGCATAATATCACCGCAGACTGTCTGCATTCCATGTGTGGCAAAGAGTTTGTCCTTCCAGTGTTGTGAGGCGATAGGCTCCGCGCTGCAGAGCTGCAGCAACGATGTAGGGTTCCTACCACTTGGACTCCAGCTTGTCGATGGTCTCCGCATGAAGCGCCATTTTGAGGACGAGATCTCCCGGCTGGAATTCTCATGAGTATATGGTGCGGTCGTGTGCGCACGCCATTTGGCGCATGTACTTCGTGACGTGCTGGGTGGCACTCACCCGGTATATCAAGTCCTCGCGGACTTCCTCGCGGAGTGGACTCCATCCGCTCAACATGTGCAGCAACCAGAGGAGCCGATATGGATGCTCAACACCGACGGGGCTTACGACGCCCCAGGCGCTGGGGTCGGCGCAGTGGTCACCACACCGGAGGGTCATTGCCTGATGTACTCGGTGCGCCTCGCATTCCCAGCCACCAATAACACGGCTGAGTACGAGGCGCTACCTTGTCAGGGTTCGCTTGGATGTCGCATCTGGACACGTGGAAGCCCAGGAGCTTCACTACTTGCACGCCGAAGACGCACTTGTCCGGATTGAGTTTGATGGTAGCTCTCCTGAGGTTGTCGAAGGTCTCTTGGAGATCCTGACCGTGGGAGGTGAGTTGCCTGGTTTTGACGACCACATCGTTGACGTACGCTTCCACGTTCCTCCCGAGTTGGGAGGCCAACGCCAATATGACGAGGCGGGTAAATGTTGCCCCTGCATTCTTTAGGCCGAAGGGCATCCGATAAAGCAGTACGTCCCTATCGGCGTGATGAAGCTAACCTTGTCCTCGTCGTCCTTGACCATGTAGATCTGGTGGCTTAGGCATCCATCCCAGGGCGGAGGGCGTGTCCGCCTTGGGGTCGTCTGTGAGGACATGCACCTTGCAGTGCGGGCCCCACGCACCAAGCTCTATGCGCCGAGCGAGGTCCTGATCGCCAAAGGTGGTGATGATGCCTTGTGGACCCGAGAGCTTCATGCATAAGAAGCCATGGTGTAGGACTGCCCCAAAGGAGTTGAGGGTTGGGCGCCCCAATATGGCATTGTAGGGGTACGGGATGTCGACGACGTCGAAGACGTCGAAGGTGACGTCTTCGCTCCTCGCGCTGCCGCCTTGGCCGAAGGACACTTGGAGGTGTATCTGACCCAATGCCTTCAGCGGCTGACTCCCAAAGCCCTGCAATGGGATTCCTGAGGGGCTTAAGCAACTCCGGGGGATCCCCATTTGGTCGAAGGCCGCCGCGAACAGAATGTCTACGGAGCTACCTCCGTTGACAAGGACGTGCTTGACATCGCAGCCTGCGATGGTAGCAAGGATGACCAGGGGATCTTGGTGGGGGAACTCCACGCCCTCGGTGTCAATAGGCGTGAAGGTGATTTCGTGCTGTGCCCACCCCGACGGTGCTTGCGCCGAGTACGCTGCCACATGGTGTAGCCTTCGCACGTGGGCCTTCTGCTACCGCATAGAGGAGAACTCCAGCGTAGAGCCCCCGGAGATGACGTGGTTGAATCTGCATGGGGCCTTCTTGTGGCTGCTGCACGTGGGCTACGACGGGAGGCGCCACTTCCAGGGCTCTATCCCTGGTGGCGCTCTGACGTAGTGCCGCAATGGCAGTGCATGTCCACGTGAAATGATCACCATGGCCATGCACCTCGCACCACATGCCGTAGTCCTGGTCCGTCATGGCCCCGGCCGCGTCCCCATCCCCGGCCTCTGCGGCTTCGTCCGCGAAAGGCGAGGGCGGCGTCCTCGGAGCTGCCTTCGACGTCAAGCATGTAGCGGGCTCTCTAGAATCTACACTGGTTGTGCTTGGGCCTGGGCTTGTCGCTCAACAGGGTCTGCTTGTGCTTGGCGTCCTTACGCTCGGAGGCGTCCTTTGAAGACTCTTGCTTGTGCTTGCCCTTCAAGGAGTACTCCCTCCTTGATGAGTCATCGTTCTTCTTCGAGTGCTCCCACTACTACAGAAAAGGTCATCACGCATCGTTCAAAACGCCATCACGCATGCGCTTTGTGAACCGTCTGTATTTATGGGTCGATGATAATCGAGGTCATCACAGCATTTTTTGAACCGCTTGTGATTATTAGCTATCGCTGCACGGTTTTGAGTAAAACCCGCTGTGATAGCTGATAATCACATACGCTTTGAGTTAAAACCGCTCGTGATAGCCGATAATCATAGACGCTTTTGAGTAAAACTGTCGTGATATCGATCATCACGCAGCGATTTTTAAGTAAAAACCATCTGTGATTATCAGCTATCACAGACGGTTTTTACCAAAACCGCTCGTGATATTCCCTTCAACCCCTAAATATATTTCTGTTTATTGACTAGCCTCAGGAAATGCTAGCCATGCCGTCTGAAACAAGCAGATAATCATAGACATAAAACATATACAATTCACACATCTCATTTCATTTCAGATACATTTCACATCTCAATTCATTTCACAGACATAAAACATCCAATTGACAACGCACTTCATTTCACAAACATAAAGCATCCATTTTGCAAATCAATTCATTGAATTGAAATAAAATATCCATTAACAAATACACAATTGTAAAAGATCTACACTGCATTTGCACTTAGAATTAAAATAAAAAATCATTCTGGGCAGTGGAACTCTCCATCTGATCTTACGACTTTAGTCCACAAAAACCAAATGAAGTCTCCTTGAATTTTTGCAAAATCCAGCTGTTTCAATGCAGATGTAGAGATGGGCACAGCCTGTCGATAGGAATATCAACGCGCACACATATAAAACTTGACATGTATGAAATAAATGTGGAAAGATTGACAAACCTTAGGAGTGGTGATCTTAGTGGAATCGAGAAGTAGTCTCATATGGTTTCACACTTAGTATCCACACGTGTTGCCCGGCTGCTGCTGGTGGCACTGCAAAAAATAGAATGTGTTAAATCAAGTGGCATTACTACTAAGTGTTGTATATGATTAATTAATGTGTAGCTAGAGAATACCCGAAAATTACAATCATGTTTCAAGGGCTTGGCCCCTGTCGTCGAGCCACGTGTTTGTTGAACGTATGTGGCGAACGACCTTTGTTATTCGAAAAAGTTAGATTAGTCATTCGGAAGGAAAGAAAGAGTACAATGTACAATGTACGTACCTATCGAGTATTTTGGCGATAGCTGTGTACTTGGATTTGTTCTTACTTAGAGAATCAAGGTATATAGCCTTGTTCCATTTTGGTGTAATTACAATTAAAATTCAATGAAAGTGCTCATTGTATGGCATAAGAACAAATTCCTTATCTTGGTGAGCCAGCAGTGCTTTTGTAATATAGTTCTCGACGAAGGATGCATCCTCATTGATGGTATCAATGTCGACCAAGCGTGGGTCCAGGAAACCAATTTGTGATTTCGATGATCTAGCTTCGGTCAGCATGAATCTATATATATACACAGAAAAGCAACAAATTGTGACATATATCGGTATTACGTGAACAGAAACTGTGATTGTACAGACTTACAGTGTC
Source organism: Dendrocalamus sinicus (assembly GCA_036346575.1). Lineage (NCBI taxonomy): Eukaryota > Viridiplantae > Streptophyta > Magnoliopsida > Poales > Poaceae > Dendrocalamus > Dendrocalamus sinicus. The sequence goes on from CM070661.1 coordinate 21,508,870, forward strand.
CAGCATTGAACGAGTGATGCGTCGAGAGCGTTGATGATGAGGACATCACTTCTTCGGATACATACAACACTCCTCCACTTGACATTCAAGGACCAATCACTAGAGCTCGCGCCCGACAATTGAATTTACAGGTGAGCTCGTTCCTAAGTACTTCCTTTTGTTCATTCGAGAATAGATTGCTACCTAATGATTTAATTATGATTAGGAACCATGGAGAGGACCTGGAAGTACTTGGAGAAGGGCTACAAGATGCACAAGTCCAGCAAGGGCGGTCGAATCATGTTGGAGGCCCAACTCAAACCGACTTCGAATCCAATTCGGAGTCCAGGACCAGACCGCACTAAAACGGACGCCCAGATCGCATCCGGACTCCGTTTTGGACGTTCCACATATGTATGGAAAGCTGAGAAGACCACCTTTCCAATGGCTTTGGTCCCATGTCAAAATTCCTTCTGAGTCAACGGTAATCGTCGAAACAAGTGGGCGTTCAGAATCTGTCAGGGTGCTGCGCCACCGTCTTTTGGGCCGATCGGCTTTGTATCGTGTTGGAGCCCATTAGGGCGCGCCCAGGGTTTTGCACGCCCTAACTCCTTTATATCCAGCCGCCACCCCACCATTAGGGTTTGGGTTTTGCTTAGATCAATTCTGTCTTTGAACAGTTTCACCGTTCATCGGTTTGTGAGACCCCAACTTTCGAGTGCTGAATCAATACATCTGCAATTCAGTTGTGTTCTTCCTTGTTCTTGCTTGTGTTCTTCGATTCGCAGGCAAGGATTAGCCTTCTTGGCGAGGTCAACCGCCGCGCACGGTTGATAACCCGAGGAGACGTGGTGCTGCGATTGCGGGTTCGAACGTGTCGCTCGAAGCCGGATCGATTTGTGTCGCGCCTCCACCAAATCGAACGTATCCAGAACCTGTTGGAAGATCGGGACCCCGTTCCCATCAGTTGAGCGTGAAAAGTCCAAATATATCGTCAAAGGTCACCGGGAAGACACATTCGTGAGCTTCGTGCACGAAATGTTCCGGCTTGAATTTGACAAAGGATACCGAGCGCCGCTCGCCTCGCCTATTGGATATTGCATATACCAAGTGTGGAATCTTTGGCAACCAAGTCCTAGTTTTAAGAGGTGCTCTTCCGGGAATATCATCGGCTCGCCTAGCACGAATTTGCGGGCCAATGGCAGGTACGGGATATCGTAATCATCCTTCGTCTTTGATTTGCCCTGGCCACTGCCTTGATTGTCGATCGACTATATGGTAGTCGATTGTAATGGTACAGACGGTGCAAGTTGCTTTAGCGAGAATAACACCCGTGGAGATAGCACCGGTGCAGGTAGCTCTGATTCGCACTGCACATGTGGAGATAGCACCAGCGCATTTAGCTCTGGTTCGCGCTGCACTTGTGGAGATAGCACCAGCGCATTTAGCTCTGGTTCGCGCTGCACTTGTGGAGATAGCACCAGCGCATTTAGCTCTAGTTCGTGCTGCACTTGTGGAGATAGCACCAGCGCATTTAGCTCTAGTCCGGCCACCGGTGAAGAAGCCTCCAGGGAGATGTCGCATTTGGGCCACTGGATGAATGTTCCAATGGCCTGCCCTAGAGTCATGATCTCGTCGTTGGGGGCTTGATGAGCGGACGACCTCAAACCGACATGCACACCATCCACATTAACTTTTGCAAAGCTCGGCGCTAAAGCTTGACCGTGCAGCATGACCCCGATACAGATGGATATGCTCGCCCAAGCAAGCGTGCAAGGGAACGGAAGCATATCTCACTTGGAGCCGCACTCGTGAGGCTCCTACATAACGATCTGAATTAGCTAGTCGAATAGGCCTATCAATGGAGCAAGAATTCGAGAGATAATAATTATTACCAGGATGTCGCCCACGTAAAATCGCATTGGTTTGCGTCGGATTGGACGCGCAACTACTCGGACGGTTGTGCGGGCTAGCTAGCATAGGAGCGCGTGGCGCGCTGCCGACTTTCTCGTCTGCTTCGCGCCTCATCTCTAACTACATGAGCCACTCACCCATTAGCTCCTCTCTAATAGATGCCTTGATCTCTTCTCGTAGCCATGCGCCACGCCGGCTTTGTTTCTCTTCCTGCGCGATACATGTCTGAGTCATCTTGGAAACCATGTTTCCAAGGAACGAAGGCCAAGGCCTCTCGACGCCCGGTGCTCCTTGTTTCGGGGCGCGGAGAGCATATCATTCTCCCTTGTTTTCTGGAATGATCGTGGTAGTTTCAAAACTCAGCTCTTCCGCAAGAGCACGACATGTCATTTCACTTCGTACGAAGTTGTAGAGTAATTACAAGCTACGTAGTTCGATCGATATCTTACCAGGCACTCGGACACTTGCTGATCTGCAGGGTTTCGAAAGGAGACGTCCCCCGATGTCGTTGTGGATGACCTTGCTCTAATCCAATTTCGAGCGCGGTCATCGGGGATATTGCTAAATGGCGGGGCGATGTCCTGCAGGGCTGCCAGTTCATCCTCCTTCGTCCACTGCGGGATTTTACCCACATACCCAACTGTGCCAAGTCTGTGGGGGTGTGTGTTTTTTACCTGGAGGGCCTTGTGCGCCTCACTTGTACTTTTGAATTCTTCGGTCATCTTCGAAGCCTTGAACTCTTCCCATTGTGATTCTAGGAATGGGTATTTATGAAAAGGCGTTTCGTCTTTCTCCACGTAGTCCTTGACAAGCTTGCTCTTGAAGTTCTTCCATGCTTTGCACGCCCCTAGCAAGGCTTGTCGTTGCACGGCGTCTTGGTGTTCTTCTGGGATCTCGAACGATGCCAAAATTTCTGTCCACAGCTCTCTTTTCCGAGTCGCAGGCATGTCCTTCCATGAATTGAATGTGATCTCAATTCGTTCTCGTGCAATGATTCCAATCATGCTCTTCCATGCGCTTGCTGCTTTGTGAGGAAGGAGAGGGACCCCGAATACATCGACATGTGTGATGGTAAATCGGCCCTCAGGCTTCTTCGTAGCCCTCTTCCTTGGTGTCTTGATTTTGAAGCGGACACCTCCGGCGATGGTGTTGAAGAATGCGCGGATGACATTTTGCTCAATTTGTGGGTCTATTAGAATAAGATAAGAAAGTGCCATACCATAAGATAAGAAAGTGCAATATCTATCTATTTCGCTCAATATAGGCGATTACAATACATATATGTGTGTATATATATACATACATATACATATATATACCTACATATATACATATATAGAATCAATATCTATCTATTATTACTACAAGGTCTCTAAACATCAATAATAGAATCAATAACAGTCTAAACATGAATATGTATGACAATGTAAAAGGCATGTATCAATTAAGACTAGCAACAAGCTCAAGTTTTAATTGATTAATTTGTGCTCTCAAATTGTAGGGTTGCACAAGATTAATCTTGGCCGTCCCGCTACTAAATCATATACTCTTCCTTGATTGGTTATGTCAAATAATGAATTCAGTCTTTTGAGCTCTAGACACAAACTCTACAATCTCAAGATCAAGATATATTCAGCATGCATATATTCAGACATCAGTATTCATACAGATCAAGACCATACAAGTTATCTTTACCCAATAATTAGTCTTTTAACTTGTCAAGATTAAATCCTAACAGATCAATTTAATATGTTTGCCCAATAATTCAGTCTATAACCTGAAAACTGCATGAATTGATAGCTATTAGAGCTCAAAGACCGAATGAACCAATCTCAGTATATGAATTTATCATCATCGAGCAACTGTAAATCCCACAGGCAATCTCAATATATGGAAGATTAACAAACTTGCACAGGGGAGGTGGCCGGCGAGGGCTCGGGGAGGCGGCGACAGGCTCGGGGGAGCCGGCGACGCGGTCGGGGGAGGCGACGGGCTCGAGGAGGCGGTGACGCGCTCGGGGAGGCGGCGGAGGAGCGAGGAGGCAGCGAGATTTAGTAAGTGCAGGATATGCGGAAAACCCTAGACAGGGGGTATACGTAGGAGGTTTATTACAGACGGTTCTAAAGTAAGAACCGTCTGTGATATTAATATCACAGACGGTTCAACATTTAGAACCGTCTGTGATAGTATGACTATCACAGACGGTTCTACATTTAGAACCATCTGTGAAAGTCAAACTATCACAGACGGTTCTAAATGTAGAACCGTCTGTGATATGGATATCACAGACGGTTCTTACGTTAGAACCGTCTGTGATAAGCCTCCCCGGACTGTAGTAATTAAGACAACCACTACTAGATTTTCGGCCTAATGCCACGAAAGAAATTGCAACGCCACCAATTTGGTTGTAATAGGTAGGATTTATTGCAACGTTTTTCCAAAACGGTGGCAATAGGTGGACGTTATTGCCACTATTATATTGCATTGCGATATTCGTGAATGTCGTTGCAATAGGTAGGTGTTATCGCAACCATTTTGAAAAAGTGTTGCAATAGGTTGGATATATTGCCACGACACTATTTCGCTTGCGTTAGTGTTGATTTTCGTTGCAATTATTTGCTCCTATTGCAACCATATATAATTTCGTTGCTATTGGGTGATACTATTGCCACGATATTTTTCGTTGGGATAATCTTCAACGGCGTTGCAAAAGAGGTAGTTGCGTATTGCAACGAAAAACTAAATCGATGCAATAACATATTTATATTGCCACGTGTAAATTTTGTTGCTATAGAGTAGTGTGTTTCGTTGCAATATGGTATTCTATTGCAACTCTTTTGATTCGTGGGCATTTGTTTAGCTATCCAGTCATAATGGTTCAGCTGACCATTGCAAAAGCGGTACAATAGCTTTGTGGGCATAGGGAGCTTGAAACCAAGATCATCCTCTGCTGATTTTATCGAGCTTGGAAACACCTTTACTAAGTTTTGAGTAGGGGTGTAAGCGGAGCGGATATTTCCGACCGACCGTCCGTCCGTTTTAATTCGGATATAATTGGAGCATATTTTGGATATCCGGATATTTTCCCAGATACGGATACGGATTCGGATATTTTTTCGGATTCGGATTCGGATTCGGAAAAGACAATATCCGATGGATACGGAATTATCTGGATATTTTCTCGGATGAATTACGTGAATTTTTTTTTGTAACTTCGAATACACATTCCGAAATTCCTGGATCCGCCACCACGCCTAAAAATCACGGTGATCGGTGAAAGTATCCTTTGGCATGTGGATTAGTTGGAATGACTATTCGGTGATGGTTTAATTGTTTGGCCATGCTATATGGTATGCTCTGAATGACAAATTCTCTATACAAATGTTTCTTGTTAGTGCACTTCACATTATTTTTTTTGTACAGGTAAAATAATCTTGTGGCTATAACTGTACTCTACCTTTTACTGTATATATATACCAGGCGGATCTATCAGAATTCATGGGTATTCATTGAATACCCAAAATTTTTGCTAAAATCTACTATATATATAAGGCATTATATATATATATATAAAATCAATAATTGGGTTTAAATGAGAGGATTTAAAGCGAGATCGGGCCATCGGGCGATCGATCGTCGCGTGGGCTCGGCGTCACGGCGAACGCCCATTACCTCCCACCCACACGGCCCGATGGCGGCGTTGATTAGGGCTCGGCCGCCGAGCCTCGCACTCTGCGCCGTCTTGGCATCTACGGTCTTCCTCGTTTCCTCATTTCGGTCTTGGTCTTCCGTCATGGCGATTTCTCATCTATCCGGCGGCGACGGCGGGGCGGCGGAGGCGCGCGCCCTGCGGTGTTGATAAAACTCAGAAGCGAGTCCGACCGACGGCAGCGCGCGGCGGCGGCGGCGGCGAAGAGGTCGCGAGTGCGGGAGGAAGGCGTGGCGGGAAGCGGGCTAGGATTTCGGTGGTGGCGGCGCCGTGGACGTGCCCTCGGGTTTCCTCGACCGCTCCGCGCCGCCGCAACGCGTGCGCGATGAAGCGAGTTTCGGAAGGTGGGGACTACGACGGAAGCTGCCCAGGATGAGGCGCCGCAGCCGTCGGTATTCTCGATACTACGAACCCTCTAGAGTCGATTTCCTTTCTCATTGGTTGATTTGCTAGCTTGCTCCGTTCGAGATTGCTAATTAGATGGAATAGAGAATTCAGGTGATTTTCTTGTCCCTTGTTATTTTGTTTTGTTTTAATCGTGTAAAACGTTCATGAATGATTGAAGAATCCGAGCGGTTTGGTTCTTTAGTGAGGAAAAACAGGCAATCCAAGTTTAATCTTTTTGTATCTATATCGCATACGCATAGCGGTGGAGGGGAAAAAGCGGGCCTTCGTTTCTATGATCTTTGCAATGAATTTTGAATATTTTTCAACAATGCACATTCAATATGAGTATATAACCTATCTAATCATGTGTGATGATCGAAATTACTACTTGAGTCATGAGTTGGCAACGTGCAAAATGTAGAATGATTTATAATTTTTGATGTCCATGCTGAACATACGAGAAAGTCACAAGTATTAGAACGGGAATATTTACAAGTGAAGTGTTATCATGAGCTCACTACTATCAGTCATGTCTTTGAGATGCCATTTCTCACCACTAGATGAAAAGGATGTGGACAAAGCTGTGTGTATTCGATTTAACCTTGATCATGTGGACAAAGGATGAAAAGGATGCAACGGATTGTGGTTTCGTTGCAATACCTATGGTTATTGCCATGCAATACCTTTCTAGTGGTTCTTGAGCTCTACATATTTTGACAATCATGTCTATATCTCTAAACAGTTGCATTGATGCAGTAATGAACATATGTATTCATGTTATAAAAATTTATTCCATTTACAATATGTTACTATCGTGATGAGCTGAACAACTGATGCATATGCCATTTTGAATGATTTTATTCAGGAGGAAGGAACAAATTGAGTGCGATGCTCAAGCCATGGGAAGCTAAGGTCAATTCAAGCTATTCAATGAGGTCAAGCCAAGCTTCAATGCAGTGATAGCTAGGACATTTTAGTGATGCTTGTAATACAACTTCAAATTATTGTCACAAATAAAGTTGGTTTCATTTCAGATATGTGTAGCAACAAATTCTATTTTGATATAATGATTTTACTACATCGGTTGATTCCTGTTGTGACAAACATTAATGGCGTTGCAATAATTCTTGTTGCTACTAAAGCAATACGTTGTAATATACACTATTCCCTTCAACTTTTGGCGTGGCAACATATGCTATAGCAACAAAAAAACAGCGTACCAAAAAAGTCTATAGCAACAAAAGAACAAGCGTGGCATTAGAAGCTATGGCAACGAAAATAGCAAGCGTGGCAATAGAGGCTGTTGCAACCAAAGTATGTGCGTGGCAATTGAATCTATTACCATGAATTCTTTGCGTGGCAATATCACTATGTCCTATTACCACGAATTCTTTACGTGGCAATAGTTGTTTTTGCCACGCAATACATTGTTGCATAAACTATGTATTGCAATGCTTTATTGCGTTGCAATAGGTAAACGTTATTGCAACGAACCGAAATATCGTGGCCCAAACTTTAGACCACGCAACTTCTTGCCACGCCTCCCAACGAAAAGTTAGCGTTGCAACAGGTGCTATTGCAACCATTTTGGGCCTATTGCAACGTTTCGGTGCCGTTGCAATAGGCCCAAAAATTAGTAGTGAACACCAACCAGCTGCTGCGCATTCATACACACAACACAAATTAACCAGCTGCATTCATATACAACACCAACCAGCATAAATGCAAATTCACATATACACAATGTATTTCTTCACACATTTTCACATATACATAAATGTAAATTCACAAATACATCACACACACATGCATATTGTTATATATATATATATATATATATATATATATATATATATATATATATATATATATATATATATATATATATATATATGTCGTACATTCTCATTCTACTTGCTTATTTCCTTTAAAAATTAGCCCTTCATGATGATCAATGCGTACATAACTAGTTTCGTCACGTTATTCGACGTCGTCGACCCTTATGCCTTTTCCAAAAGGAGGTAACTCGTCAAATTGATTGTATTCTTCCTCGTCCACTACATTCTCTACTCCAACAATTCTCCTTTTTTCCATGAAGAACTACATGGCATTTCTTATTTGTCGGGTCGGTTACATAGAAAACTTGAACAACTTGGTTGGCGAGTACGAATGGTTCATCTTTGTACCCGAACGTTGGAGGTCCACGGTAGTGACACCGTACTTGTCAACCTTCACCTGTGGGAGATGCACCCAACGGCAGCGAAATAAGGGGATCTTGAAAAGCACGTAGTCGAGCTCCCAAATCTCTTCTATGAACCCATAGTATGAGTTTCTCGACCCATCAATACTATACGCATCTATGCGGACACCGCTGTTCTGGTTAGTGCTCTTTACATCCTGAGACTGCGTATAGAATGTGTATCCATTTATGTCATATCCTTGCCATGTTACTTGCCAACCATGTCAGCATCTCACTTGGCGAGCTCCTAGCGATTTGCTCCTTCAACCATTGGTTGAACCGACTGTTGTGTTGCCTCATGATCCAAACATCCGGCCGCTCCGGATTCTGTTGCTGAAACACATCCTTGTGCTGGTCGACATAAGGCGCCACTTCAGTCATGTGTTGCAACACCGTGAAATGGGCTTGAGTATACGTGTCAATATCTGCAGTGATTGCTTTCCTTCCGATAGTTCCAATACCCTTCAGCCTCCCTTCATGACGAGATTGAGGCACACCTATCGGTTGAGTCTGAGCCATATAATCGACACAAAACTCAATGACCTCTTCGCTTGCATAACCTTCGACGATGCTGCCCTCCTACGAGATCGATTCATCGTAGGACTTGAGAATTCCATGAACCTCTCAAATGGGTACATGCTACGAGGAATACGGGCCCGCACATTTTTATCTCCCACACAACATGAACAATGAGATGGACCATGATATCGAAAAATGAAGGAGGGAAATACATTTCAAGATGACATAGAGTCATCACCACCTCGTCCTGCAGAGCATCTAGTCCTTCGGGATCGATGACCTTCTGAGCAATTGTGTTAAAGAAATAACATAGCCTCATGATTGTCTCTCGGACTTTGATCGGCAAAATATTTCTAATTGCAATAGGGAGCATCTGCGTCATCGACACATGACAATCATGAGACTTCATGCCATTTAACTTCAAATCTTGCATCGAAACAAGTTTCTTCACGTTGTCGAGTAACTCGACGGAACTTTGACACCACGCAAGCACTGGCACAGTTCTGTTTTCTCAGCCTTGGACATAGTGTAACACGCAGGGGGAAGGTACGTTCGTCCATTATCAGTGCGTGTCGGTGCTAACTCAGGCCTAATGTCCATATCAGCCAAGTCAAGCCGTGCGTTGGCGCCGATCCTTTGTTTTATCATGAATGTTCAGCAAGAGACCAATCAAGCCGTCGCGATACATTCTTTTCTACGTGCATGACGTCGATGCAGTGTCGAACATCTAGGTACTCCCAATAAGGTAAGTCCCAAAATATTGATTTCTTCTTCCAGGTGTTCTTCTCATGAGCCCTCAATTTACGTCCCTTTCCGAGGACAACATCTAAATCCTTAACCATATCATAAACCTCGTGTCCCCTTAAATGCCTTGGAGCTGAACCGTCTTCCTTCTCTCCGTCAAATTGTTTCTTCATCTTGCGGTATGGGTGAGCCCTCTGAAGGAACCGGCGGTGACGCATGTAGACGGTTTTGCGTGAGTGTCTCCGCCACACACTCTCGGTACCATCTAAACAGTGAGTACAAGCTTTGGCACCTTTTGTACTATGGCCGGATAGGTTACCAAGGGCAGGATAATCATTTATGGTGCAGAACAATAAGGAGCGCAGAGTGAAGTTCTCTCGGTTGTATGCATCCCATACTTGTACCCCTTCGTTCCACAGTACTTTTAGATCTTCCACCAATGGTGCTAGGAACACATCGATATCATTCCCAGGTTGTTTTGGCCATTGGATAAGTATCAACAGTAAAATGTACTTTCACTTTATACACAACCAAGGAGGAAGGTTATAGATGCAGAGAGCCACGGGCCATGTGCTATGTCTGCTGCTCATGCTACTGAAAGGATTCATTCCATCTGTACTCAGTCCAAACCTTATATTCCTTGGTTCTGCACCGAAGTCTGCAAAACTCCTACCGATGTTTCTCCACTGCGCGGAATCAGCAAGGTGTCTTAGCATTCCATCCTTCTTGTGCTCCTCCGAGTGCCAACGCAGCAGTTTTGCCTCCTTTGGATTTGCAAAAAACCTTTTCAAATGGGGAATTATAGGAAAATACCATGCCACCTTAGCAGGAGGTCCTTTCTTTGCCTCTGTTCCCTCGCCATCATCTGATTGATTGTTACGTTTGTATCGGGATGCGTTGTACACCGGACATACATGCATGTTTGCATACTCTTTACGGTAGAGGATACAGTCGTTCGGACATGCATGTATTCTTTCTACTTCCATTCCCAATGGACAAAGAACCTTCTTGGCTTTATACGTGGTTTTAGGCAACTCATTTCCCTCCGGAAGCATGTCCGCTAAAAGACCCAGTAGCGCCGTGAAACTCTTGTCGGACCAACAGTTGCTTGCCTTCAATTTCAAGAGTTCAAGCACGGTCGACAACCTCGTGTACTTGCAGCACGTGTACAAAGATTTCTCCGAGTCCTCCATCAAGCCTCGGAATTTAACATACTCTCTCTCATCATAGTTCTCTTCTACATCGCGAAGCATCTGATCCAGATTATCATCGTGCAACCTATCCGAATCCGAACCACAATTGACATCAGCCGGCAGCATGTCATTCACTTCACCGGCGATGTCATCCGGCGGCATATCATTCACTTCACTGGCGATGTCATCCGACGGTATTTGATCATTCACTTCGCCATGACTGGTCCAACACGTATAACCCTGTTTGAAACCCCTCGAATCAAGTGCGCTTCAATTTGCCCTCGGTTCTTAAACATCTTTAAATTCTCGCAGTTAGTGCATGGACAGTACATATATTCCACCCCCTTATTCAACATATCCTCCTCGGCAGCTCTTGTAAAAGCAAACACGCCATTAATGTACTCTTCACTCACACGGCTCGCGGCATACATCCAGCTTCGGTCCTACGTTACGTACATATATAACAACTTAGTATTACAAATTAAATTAACTAATTATTACTACATATATATCGGCCACATGTATTATATTGAGGCTTAATTTGCTAGCTCAATTCATATTATAAACACAACAGCTATTATATAACCAACAATTTTGCAAACCATCTTCAATTAATAACACTCACCAATTACTTATATCTAGAGCATGAAATTTATTACTAACCACATCTAGAGCAAATTTGTAATGCATGCAAAGAAAAAAATGAAATTCATTACTAACCATATCTAGAGCAACCAGGAAAATATAAGTGGCTTCAAAGCTCAATATCTGCCTCCTCTCACCAAATTAAGTGGCCTGAAATCGCCAAGCTTGCCTCCAGAGTGAAAGAGTAAAGCAACCAGCTAGATCTGGATCAAAATGAAGACAGATGCGGTCTGAGCAGCGCAATAAATGCCTACTGCCATTATCACAGATGGTCTGTGATAATCTGGGATCATCACAGACGGTTTTTAATACAGACCGTCTGTGATACTAAATTATCACAGATGGTTCATAGTTAAGAACTGTCGGGACCCCGGATTTCCAAACCCGGACCCTCTGTGTATTACTGCACTAGTCCCAGATCATAGCTAGTGCACACAGTTAAACAGAAATGATTCATGACCAACAACGTATTTATTACAATTATAAATAGTATAGACCGAAAGGTCTCATTATTACATTAGAGGTTTCGAGACCTCGCACAATCAAAACACAGCGGAAGCAAGGAATAATCAAGGTAGACCCATCAAGATGCCACAGGTAGTTGACTGGGGAAGCGCGACCTAGTCCTCCGGGAAGAATCCATCACAGCCACAAGCGAAGCAGTAGTCGTAAACACCTTCTTGAGCTTCATGTTCTTCTGAGGTTTATTTTAAGTGTAGCACGTGAGTACATAAAGTACTCCGCAAGTCTTGGGAAATATGCATAGATGCAAGGCTTAACAAAGGAAGGCTATATGGTTCTTTTGCACAAAGCAACATTTTAAAATTCAATTACTACTAATTATTTTCGAAGGCATCAAGTTAATAAAGTAAATGTTTTAGCAGAAACTATCATTAACTCTCTAGTGAAGGTTCCATCAACCAACACTAGCTAACAACTTGAACAAGTTTAATACTGCGGGTTACATCCACCCTCTCTGGCTTCAACCACCAGGATACCCTTCCGAGAGTTCCCTCCACTCTCGGAATACAAAACTTTTGATTTTAAAACAAAACCAGAAATCTACCATGTGCATGCATTCTTTGCCCGCCCTTGACCATGGGCACGGCTATTCGAATAGTTTTACACTCTGCAGAGGTTGTACAACTTTATCCACAAGAGATAAATTATCCTAAAGGTCAACACGCTTCCTTTGGCATGAGACCCAGATAAAATATCACAAAGCCTTTACCTTACTCTAATCTAGCTAGATACCACCCGCGAGGTTTCACCGCAGTAGGCTAACTGCCCAACCAGAAGCCCCTCTTGCGCCATATGAGTACAGAGAAATCCTGTCCCTCACTTTGTGAATAACCGGTCCATCCTCGGCATCCACTTTCCACTGGTGGCACCTAAACTAGACTATCGTAAGTTAGTCAGCTAGGTCGTACCCATATAGACTTGTGGTTGTACGGTTAATGCTCAGTTTGGACAAACACAATCGTCGGTCCTTAATTGACTAGGGTGGAACATACACATTACAAGATCTCGTGCTTCCTGCACCAATCCAAACTAACCATCCACCCTAATCTAAACCAATTTTCACATTTTAGTTTATTTTAAAAGAACAGTGGCAACTCCAATTACCACAAATTTTCATAAACACAGGGGTATTACAATAATTCATAATTTCCCATTTGCAAGATTTGTGAGGTATTCAATAGCATGGCTAAGCATTGTTCTACCATTCTAATACCAACAATTTAATATATTACTCTCATTAGTGAGTCAAAGGAATTTCTAGGGTTGCAAAGGTACATGGCATTCGAATTCAAATGAGAGCATAACAAGGTTGGATATAACTAATGCCTTAAGATTTGAACTAATATTTTATATAAATAGCAATGCACATAATTTAAAATAATTAAAACATTTCAAAATCATAGGTTCGAGATGATCAAAGGAGACTTGCCTTCTTGAGTGCTGTTTGGATAGCTTAGGATTTTAGAAAAATTTAGAAATTTGAACGGATCAAATCGGAGTTAAAATGAGAAAGTTATGGCTTTCGGAAGATTAACAGGAGGGAAAAAGGAAAAGGCTGACTTTCGGGAATTAATTTTGCACTGAAAAATGCTATTTATGACATCATCAATTTTCAAATTTTTTGAGCGGGAAATATTATTTGAATGACCGGTGGGTCCGGTCTACCGTGAACTGGATCCACGGACCACGGGATTCACCGACGTGGCACACCGGCCACATGGCGCCATGCGGGCGCGAGGTGGTGGCCACGTGGCCATCCACGCGGGCACAACCAGCCACGCGGGCGCACGCGCAGCCGCACGGGAGATGGCCGGCCGGCGGCCTTGCCGTGGCCGTGGGTGGCGGAGGGTGGCGGCGGCAGCGGCGGGTGAGGAGGTGGCGGCGCTACGGCGGCGGTGGAGGTGGTGGCGGCGGCGCGCGCTAAGAGGCGGCGGCGCGAGGCTTGGAGGCGGTGGCGGCGGGGTTTGGGTGGCCGGCGGTGGGGCACCGGGAGGCGGCCGAGAAGAGGAGGAGGAGGGCGGTGGGGGCGGTGGTGAAAGAGGCCGAGGGCAGGGTGGTATTTATAGGCAAGGGGAGGAGGGGCGGCCGGATTTTTGGAGCCTCACCGGAGTTAATGCAAACCGCGATTAAAGGAAATAAAAGAGGGGAAACGGCCGGAGGATTAGGGGGAATTGATGGGGCTTCCGTTTCCATACTTCAATCGGGAATTAACGGGAAGAAAACGGCCGAAATCAAAGCTTGATTTTCGGTTTAATGGAGGTGGAGAGAGAGGGTGGGAGGAGGAAGAAGGTGAGGTTGAAGAAGGATATGACATATGGGTCCCATGTGTCATAGAGAGTGAGAGTTAGTGAAGGGGTACGGGCCGTTGGATTCGTGACACGTGGCAAGTGAGTGGATGATGGCCTTTAGATTTTATGAAGGGGTAAGTTGTGGTGGATGGCTAGGATTAAAACGTGGAGAGAGGTGGATTTAATCTGAGAGCGACACGTGGCGGAATAGGATTAATTTGATTTTTAATTTTCGGAATAAATTTCAGCAAATACTAGAAACCTTATAAAAGCTTGGAAAATTAATATTTAATGTCTAAAAATTCCAGAAAAATCATAAAATATTCCTGGAAGCATTTTAGACTTATTAAAAATATTTTTAATTTCAGATTTGTATTTTAATAATTTATAAAATACTTTTTAACTTTGAAAATTGATTTTAAATTTTAGAAAATTCTCAAATAATATTTAAAAATTTAGAAAAGGCTAGGAAAAATATAATTTTCCCTCTTTGGCTTTAATAAAATATTTAAAATACATTTTATTGCTTTAAATTTTGAAATAAAACCCAGAAAATCAAATAAAAGCCGAGTAAAATCCAATTACTTTAAAATAGTTAATTTGAATTTAAATTTTTCCAGAAAGCCAAATTTGGATGTTACAAGAACCATCTGTGATACTCGTTTTCTCCGACGCTGCCAACACAGACGGTGTCCTAATTAAAACCGTCTGTGTTAGTGTTAGTCATAGACGGTTTTGTCAAACCGTCTATAATTGGCCGTCTACTATTAGGCTTTCTGTAGTAGTGTCCGCTTGATTAGTGTCGGAGTCGTCACCTTTGCGCCGCCGCGCCTGCTCCTCCGCCCTGGCATACTCTTCCATCTTATCGAAGAGCTTCGCGACCGTCTTGATTGGCTTGCGGGTGTTGTACTCAGCCAACAGCCCCGGATGGAGGCCTTGTATCACCGCATTGATGATTGTCGTCTCGTTGACGTCCTTGACCTGGCAGTGGACCTTAGCAAAGCGCTTGAAGTACTCTCAGAGCTTCTCCGAGGGTTTTTGCTTGATGGCAAAGAGTTGATCCGCGTCGACATGCTCGACGTAGTTCCCCTGGAAGTTATTGTAGAGGTGATCGCGGATCTGCTCCCAAGCGTAGATGGAGCTCGGCTCTATGGTGAAAAACCAAGAGCGCGCCACTTCCTGTAGCGTGAGGGGGAGGCCCTTCGCTTTGGTGGTGTCGTCTTCACCTGTAGCTTCAATGGCAGCCTCGTACAAATGCACGAACTGTCGAGGGTCTGTGTCGCCCTTGTATGGCTCGATGGCGTTGGGAACCTTGAAGTCCTACGGCCATGGCGATTGCTATAGGCCCGCAGAGAGGGGGGACTCCGGATCCACGCACCACAGCAGGACGCGATTGGAGGTAGGGGCGTCGCGGCTATCCGCTCGCTCTGGCGTGGGCTCTGGCGCGGTCGCTGGCAGGACTGGCTGGCTCCGAGCCTCTTGTATATCCAGCACGGCTCCGCATAGGTCCGCCAGCTCCCGTCGCAGCATGCCGAGGGTTGTTAGTAGAAAATTCTCCACCGTCGACGTGGTTGTGGCAGCTGGAGCAACGGGTTACACCGTCAGGCTGGCAGCAACCACGGCTTGAGCTCCAGAGCTGCTCGGCGTGTCGGTGCGGTGGGCTTCCGAGCCGAGATCTCCCGCCGTTCCCGCGCCAGGCGCGGTGGCAGCGGCCGCGGTAGTGCGGACATCGGCGTCGCCACTCCGGACGACTTGATCGGTACCTGCCCGACCTCCGCGCCAGCGGTTGGGGCGACTGTCGTGCCACGAGCATCGAGGTCGGCAGCCACAGCGCCGGCGCTGTCGCCCACACTCGTAGCCGACACCGAAGCTCTCACATTGCCGAGCGCCTCCTTCATACTCCTCTTCTTCTTTGCCGTCGCCGATGACGAAGCCTTCTTTGGTGCCATCCTTCTTCAAATCCTAGAGCTTGCTCTTGTCCTCCCCACAGACTGTGCCAACTGTTGTGGTTACAGACCAAACAGAGAGACGGTGGTATGGTAGTGGAGAGTTAGGTGAGCAATGCTTGGGGACTTCCCCATGGCCTGGATGGCTATATATATTCACACGGGGAGTATTTTACAATTATATCCTTACATCCAAGTATCCCTCTCAAGGGCATTTATGCCATTATACATGTCCTATTTTGGGCTTTACAACCCTCTAACAGGCCGGCTGGGCTTAGGTGGGGGCCACTCCTACAACAAAGAGAAAGAGAGGAAAAGGAGAACGGGAATGGGCTGACCACTAGGGAAAGAGAGGAAAAGGAGAACGGGAATGGGCTGACCACTAGGTTTCGGCCTAAGAGGGAGAGAGAAAAGAAAAATGTTTGGAATTTTTTTGCACTACAAATTTCATTTGGATTTGAATTCAAATTTTGAAATGGTTTGCAATAACTAGGTTTCAATTATTTTGAAATTTGAATAATTGAAACCTGGATATTGCAAATCACATACTTCTAAATTAGAGCCAAAAATCAGGATGCCATAGGATTGCGATGCAATGGCGACACTAATGAGAGCGTATGAGTGCGCATGATACAGGGCTATTAGCTTTGGAGCTGACTTGTGTGGGAGAGGCACTAGTGGCTACCTATGTTGAGCGCTTGGTTGGTACGCACGTGGCATGCTTGCGACATGTGGGGATACCCGGATTTAACAGGAATCCCTGTATTCATGCATCTATCTATGATTTTAGTTGCGCACAGATTAATAAATAGCCTGCTTATGATTACAATATCATAATAAGAGTCTTACATAAAATAGACATAGCTGTTGATTATAGAATTTTAAGACTTCCAGGCCAAACTTACTTATATTAAAATAATACATGAAAAAAGACGATCACACCACTGGCTACACTTGAGTGTACGCTCAACCTAGAACATGTGATCTTCACCATCATAGCATCTGCTAGAATATTATCTTCATATTGATCATTGTCTGAACCAAAATATACAGGAATGAGTACATTCATACTCAGCAAGCTGCAATTATAAAGGCTTAAATGCAATTGAGAATTTTCAGGGAAATGCCTATCAAGGAGAATTTGTCTTGGACATATTATCACTAGTACCTATACAATTTTCTTTGTAAACATTTGACTTAAACCAAAATATGTTCATGAAAGAAGGTTTTGTTAAGGGGGTTATATATTAATAAGTTATCTCACCCCCAAGTTACCACAATTTTAACCAGCAATGCTCCTTATACCTTCATATGGGAATCACCCCATTGACATAGCTCCATTAACTAGAAGCACATAACATTTGAATAATTTGATTTAATCTTTATAGAGGGTGCCCACCTTTACCCACACGATATCCATGACTTGATCAAAGACAGGATAACATAATTCATCATTAATTCACAAAATTAGTACTACCAAGTACAAAGAGGGTCCCTCTCAGTAGGTGGTCCCTTACTAGGCCTAGGTATGGGTAACCGCTCCACTACTCCCAGGGGTCATACTGTGGCATAAACCAGTCTGTGATCCACGCCAATACCGAACCTACCCATGGTAGCACCAATGAAACTAATACAGTAGCTGAATCATGTTTGAGTAATCAATCCTATGGATGGGTGGTAATTATGTCTTTTCTTAAGGCACAAGTTAATTTCTTATGCACCATTGAGCGGGGTGGAAATCATTGACAATCACAACATGAATATGATTGGCATGATAAATCATACCACACCCTTGGTCAACATTTCCAAATTGTCACTCTCGGTGAATAATCCAACATAAACATCGTAATTCATTTCATGTGTAAGTCCTGATAAATCAACTCGTGATGGCATCAACAAGTGATAAGTAATTGTAGTTCTTATTCCTCCACTACTATACTAATCTAAAGTATGATATGCTAGCTTGAAGTTTATCAAGGAAAACTAGATCAGATTATTATCAAAGATGGCATGTAAACAATATAATTAAAGGCATTAATTACTTAAGCAAGATCTTTCAAAAATAACCAATAACAAATAGCATTGATAAATAAATTATGCAGGCATTAACTTATATGTAATATAACTCAACTAATAAGAATTCAACATGATCAAGGGTTGTGGCTTGCCTTGCAACTCGTAGTCAGCGCTTAGTCCTTTGTAAGCTTCAGGGTCATCATTTCTAGTTCTAGTTGTCCCAGTGGCTCCTTTTCTATAATCTAGCATACACACACATGAACAAAGTCCAATAAATCTACCAAAGTAACCACAAGACTTGTAATTAAAAGATGGTAAAAAGGGGAGAAAGGAACATGAGAGCTGGAAAGCTCTTGGGAGAGAAAACCGAATGAAGAATTGGCTTTAGAAAGCTCTAAATTGGCAATGGATGGCAAACTATGATGTTTGGAGCGCTTGTTTGGGTCTAGGGTTAGTCTACTGTACAAAACCAGTGCTAACTTGGTGAAAAACGTCTTGGAACTATGCGAATCAGTCTCAATCTGTGCTAAACTAGTCTAAATCGTGTTGAATCTATGGAAATTGGATTTGACTTGATTTGAAACTGGTTTGGGTCTAGTTCAGCTCTATGTGAGGTGGTCCGGCTCGACCGTGTGTGCACAATGTCATGCACGGGCTCAGTAGGGTGCGAGCAACTCAGGTTAGGCACGGTCAAATAGCTCAGTCGAACCACGAGTGTACAGTGCCAACTAGCACTGTTCTTCTTAGTTGAGCAGAGGGAAATAGAGAGAGAAAGAGGTGGCAATGGCGACGTGTGGCAAAACGGTGATGATAACATGCACACGACATGTTCCCGAGCACCACGAATCCATTTTGGGTGGTTTGGGACTGTGGGGAGGATCATTGTGGTCAAAAAAGATAGAGTACGGATGGTAGCAGCAGAAAGGGAAAAAACTCACTAGCGGTGAGCATCGGCGGTCTCCATTGTGAACAGCTGTGCATGAGCAAGGCATGGGCATAGGAAGTTTTTTAGTGGTGATGGCTTGGTATGGGGTGCAACAGGGAAGGCTGGCAGCAGTGACGGCCATGGTGGTGAGGCAATGTTCAATAGTACTTCCAGACAAAGGGGATGGTTGAGGAGGTAGGGGAGAGCATTGGTGCGATGATGGGCACCTCATGACTTGATTGGCTCAGCGATGGATCGGTAGTAGCGGTGACTTGGCTGGTGGCATGACAAGCTCCGCTAATGTCTTGGCGCGACAGAGACCCTAATGGGATCGCAAGGAGGTCTGGAGGTTAAGGGTGTGGCCAATTGGAGAAAAAGAAGAACCATGAAAATGAATTTGAGCGGAGTACTGATGTGGTTCTAAAATGAGGTGGCACTCTAGCCAGGCTTGGGAACAACGTTGTGACTCCATGGTGGCATGAGTGGTCGTAGGGTGGAAGGGAGAAGGAGATCTGGGTGCTGCTGCTATGGCTTCATAGCCCTTGGCAGCGAGGGTGGTGAGGGAGGAGGCGAGCGACAATGTGGTCCTTGATCTTCTCCTCCACGCAACACGCATGGGCATGAGCTAGTGAGGGGAGTGTGGTTTAGGCAATGCGGTGACCGTGCAAGGTGACAGCGTGGGTGGCTTGAGCGGTGAGAGAAGGAGGTGGTGGCGTGTGGCTGGCGAGGCGGAAGAGGTGACAAAGTAACGAGGGTGTCGGGGCTGGCTGGGTGAGTGGGGGTGGCAAGGAGTTGGGTTGGGAGGAGGAGATGGGCCGAAAGAAATGTAGGAAAAAGAAAGGAAGATGGGTTGTGGTCTAGAAAAGAAAGAAGGGACAAAGAAAGAAAAGGATGGCTATGGGTTGGGCTAGAAAAGGCCCAAGAGAGAGAGGAAAGATTTTAAGGAATTTTGGGATTCATATTTTAGATGACTTTTAAGGAATTTTAGGGAAAAGGGGTAGGATTTTCGATGAATGAAAAACACAAGGAACTCAGAAAAACGTAATAAATAATTTGAGATATTTTGTGAAAAAAATTTCATGCATTTTTGGACCTTTTTGGGTGTCACACGGCGTAGTGCTTGGGCGTGTGCCAACGTGCGGGTTGGTGATAGTGCTGGCCTCAATGGTCGACATTACACATCTAGGTTTCACTCAGCTAATTAACATTATTGCTCTCCATATGCTAGTCATGCATGTAGGGGTGCCCTAAGACAAGACCTTTGACAAGAGAACGTCAATTCATGCAAACAAAACTAAGCAGCTAGAAAACATCACTAGATTGATTCTTGTTGATGACATACTGTGGACAGTAGAGCAGTCAATACTGATGATATGCTGAATAACTAGTATCATCGAGTGATCCATACAACCAATCAACATTACCAGAAATAAGATCAATTACACAATTAGACAATGCAAAAGTAGAAGAATAAAGACACATTTGGCGCTATCAATTATTTCAATGATTTTTTGGTACATAACTAGTTAAATGTCTTTACTTTGCTACGAATAATATTGTCATATTACCCCCAACATATCAAGTCAACACCGTCGGTCTTGATTGGTCTACTTGATATACGCCCACGACTCCACCTCCATGCTTTGATGAAGGTGGTGTTGCGTCTCTGTGCCCTCGGCTCCACTGCGCGCCTGGTCTCTCTGTGTTTTTATATTTGTTTTCTTGTTAGATATTTTTAGAGGTTGAAATTTGTTTATTGAGAGATTGTTTTTCTATTTTTATTAAAGATTTTTAAAGTAGAAGGGAAAGTTGGAAAGGGTGAACGTACTATCAACTACCATCAGTATGTTTGTTTTAAATAGTAAAGATACATACGTGTTGAGGAACAGTCGCTGGCGACCAGTCTAATCGATTTCTCTGCTTAATATGAAACGAAATCAATCACAGAAGACAGAATAATAAATTGAAAACACACAGAGAGGTAGAGAGAACTCCTGATCTTTCTTTATTGCTTTTGATTGCATGAGTACAAATTCTGCCAGTACGACTCCCTATTTATAGTCTATCGATGAGGTGCCCACCATGGCCTAGGCTCCTGGCCCAGGCCTAGATTTCTTAACACTCCCCTTGGACACTCATCCGATATGCTCATGCCTCGTTAAAACTCCATAAAAAACCTAGTGGGAAAAATTTGGAGAAAGAGTACATGGTGCATGTTATGCTGTGATGCACAAATTGCCTCATTAAAAAGCTTGGTCGAGAAACTTCAGGAAAACTTGTCAAGGGAAAAAGAGTACAATTCACCCAATGTCATTCAGTCTTCAGGACTTTATTCTTTTGGATACTTAATCTTCATGATCAAGATTTACTAATGGGCTTGAGAGAATTCTCCCCCTGAATTCTGCACTTCTCTAAGTCTCATCATTCCAATCCTCGCACGCACCTTTCAAAGCTAGATGCAGGGAGTGATTTAGTGAACAAATCTGCCAGATTTTCACATGACTTAGTATGCAGTACTTTAATCTCATCCATCTTTTGCAATTCATGAGCATAGAAGAAATTGGGGTTGATATGCTTTGTGAGATGACTCTTCACATAGCTCGTCTGCACTTGTGCAACACAAGCTGCATTATTTTCATAAATAATTGTGGGGATTTGCACAATATTTATCCCACATGACTGTTGGAAGTGGTGAATCATTCGTCGGAGCCAAGCGCATTCTCGTGCGGCTTCATACAGCGCTATAATTTCTGAGTGGTTCGTCGAAGTCGTTACGAGACTTTGCTTAGACGATTTCCAGGAAATTGCAGTTCCACCACACAGGAATACATAGCCTATTTGTGACCTTGCGGTATGCGGGTCATACAGGTACCCGGCATCTGCAAGCCAATCAAGCTCAGACCTTGATTCTTTCTGTAGAATAATCCAAGGTCCTTGCTTCCTTGGATGAATCGGAAGATATCCTGTTGTAGGGGTCGCCCCCACCTAAACCCAGCCCTGTTAGAATGTTGTAAGGCCCAAAATGGGACATGTATGATGTCATAAACGCCCCTAAGAGAGAAACTTGAGTGTAAGGGCACGATTGTAAAACACTCCCCATGTGAATATATATATATATGCCATCCAGGCCATGTGGAAACCCTAAGCATTGCTCATCGAACTCTCCACTACTATACCACTCTTTCTGTTTGGTTTGTAACCACAACAGTTAGCCCCACCCGTGGGGACGACAAGAGCAAGCTCCAAGATCTGAAGAAGGATGGCACCAAAGAAAGCTTCATCATCGGCAGTGGGGAAGAAGAAGAAGGGCGCGACGGAGCCCCGCGTCAGCACTAAAGCTTCGGCGTCGGCAATCGTGAGCGCGGACGTCGGCGCGGGTGTGGCAGCTACCGACATCGACGCTCATGGCGCGATGATCGGCCCCACTGCTAGCGCGACGACCAACCCCACTCCGCGCATGACGATCGACCCCATCACTGGCGCGATGGTCGACACCGGCAGCATCGACCGGGTTGTCGAGAGCGGTAACGCTGGCGCACCTGCTGGCACGGCCACCGTCCCTACCCCCGGTACGGGAGCAGTGAGCGGCTCTGACAACAACGTTGGCCTCGTCACCGACCCCAAAGCCCGCCACACCGGCACATCGGGCAACCCAGGAGCGTAGGCCATGGTCGCTGCGGCTCCGACATTGCAACCGGGTGCGCCGATAACACCAGCCGCAGTAACCGTAGAGAGCGCTCTGCTAACGGCCATCGGTACGCTCCGGCGGGAGCTAGTGGACCTCCGCAGAGCCGTGCGGGACATACAAGAGGCTCGGAGCCAGCAGACCCCGCCGGTGGTCGCGCCAGAGCCCACGCCGGAACAGGCGGACAGCCGTGAGGCCCATACGTCCAGCCGCGTCCCGTTGCGATGTGTGGACCCGGAGACCCCCCTCTCCGTGGGCCTACAGCAATTGGCAAGGCCGGAGGGCTTCCAGTTCCCAGTGCCATCGAGCCATACAAGGGCGACACGGACCCTCGAGAGTTCGTGCGCATGTACAAGACCGCTATCGAAGCTGCAGGCGGAGACGACACCACCAAGGTGAAGGGGATACCCCTCGCGCTACAGGGAGTGGCGCTTTCTTGGTTTTTTACCACAGAGCCAAACTCCATCTACGCATGGGAGCAGATCCACGACCGCCTTTACAACAATTTCCAAGGGAACTATGTCGAGCGTGTCGATGCAGATCAGCTCTTCGCGGTCAAGCAAAAACCTCAGAGAAGCTCTGGGAGTATTTCAAGTGCTTCGCGAAGGTCCGCTGTCAGGTCAAGGACGTCAACGAGACGACCATCATCAACGCAGCAGTACAGGGCCTCCGCCCAGGACCACTGGTCGAGTATAATGCACGAAAGCCAATCAAGACAGTGGTGAAGCTCTTCGACAAGATGGAGGAGTATGCCAGGGTGGAAGAAGACGCACGAAGGCGCCAAGGCGAAGACTCTGATACCAATCAGGCAGAGGGTATGACAAAGAGCGAAGACTCGCCGAAGGAAGGCTCTTCGAAGGGCAAGCGCAAGCAAGAGCCATCGAAGGGTGCCTTCGAGCGCAGGGACGCCCAGAACAAGGACTCATCGGGCGACAAGCCTAAGCGCGGCAAACACAAGTCCCGGAGAGTCCGCTACCTCTTCAACATTGAGGGCGGCTCCAAAGACGGGCCGCGATCGGGGTCATCGGGCCAAGGGCGGGGGCGTGGCCGGGGCCGCGATGATAGGACCTGTGCGGAATACGACGACCAGCCTTATGGTCTGTGGTGTGAGGTGCACGGCCGAGGTGGCCACGACACGCGCGCGTGCACCACCATCGTGGCGCTTCGATAGAGCATCGCCAGGGATAGAACCCTCGAGGTGTGGCCGTCCATAGTAGCCCACATCCAGCAATCCCCGGAGGGCTCCAAACGAATCCAAGATCACGGGTTGCAGCCCCAGGGGGGACCCTTGCGGATTCAAGCCCATGTGTAGCAACCTCAGGAAGGCCCCTTGCAGATCCAAGCCCCAGAGGGAGCCCAGCGCCGGGTTATAAACGTCATCTCTGGGGGCTCCTCGCTGCAGTTCGCCTCGGCACGGCAGAAGAAGGCCTATGCGCGGAGGTTGCACCATGTGGCAGCATACCTAGCGCAGGCACCACCGGACTGGGCGCA
This sequence comes from Dendrocalamus sinicus, assembly GCA_036346575.1. NCBI lineage: Eukaryota > Viridiplantae > Streptophyta > Magnoliopsida > Poales > Poaceae > Dendrocalamus > Dendrocalamus sinicus. The sequence continues at coordinate 21,533,072 of CM070661.1, forward strand.
GCACGACATTACCTTCATGCCTGCGGACGCCAAGGGTGTGGAGTTCCCCCACCAAGATCCCCTGGTCATCCAGGTCACCATCGCGGGATGTGACATCAAGCGCGTCCTAGTCGATGGAGGAAGCTCCGCGAACATCTTGTTCGCAGTGGCCTTCGACCAAATGGGGATCCCTCGAAGCCGCTTAGGTCCCTCGGGAATCCCATTACAGGGATTCAGAGGTCAGCCGCGGAGGGCGTTGGGCCAGATATGCCTACAGGTCTCCTTCGGCTGGGATGACAACGTGAGGAGCGAAGACGTCACCTTTGACGTCGTCGATATTTCGTACCCTTACAACGTCATATTGGGGCGGCCAACCCTCAATTCCTTCGGCGCAGTTCCACATCACGGCTTTTTATGCATGAAGCTTCCGGGCCCGCGGGGTATCATCACCACCCACAACGACCAGGATATAGCCCGGCGCATAGAGCTTGGTGCCCGAGGCTCGCATCGCGAGGTTCATCAGGATTCCTGAAGTCGACACGACAGCACAAAGGCCCTCGGCGGCTCCAAGAAGCACCCCGCCGGGCTTCCACTTGGGTCACTCCGGCACCAGAGGCTCCTCGAGCGCCCTACCTCACCACCTCAGCAACAGCAGTCGATGCTGTCCTCATCCTCGAGCGATTTGTGGTCAGTACCCTGTCTTTTCTAATCGCTTACCCGTGCAAACGGGAGATCAATAAAGTCCACTATTTGCAAAAAGACGTGTGGAGGCTTGCCTCCGCGCGCACTCTCCGTGAGTATAAAGAAAGACGCGCGGTAGCCTACGGGACACGCGCACTCTACGGAGTATAAACAAAGACACGCGGTAACACGCGCACTCTCCGTGAGTATAAACAAAGGCGCGTGGTAGCCCGCGGGACGCGCACACTCTACGAAGTATAAACAAGGACACGCGGTAACGCACGCACTCTCCGTGAGTATAAACAAAGACGTGCGGTAGCCCATGGGACGTGCGCACTCTACGGAGTATAAACAAAGACACGTGGTAATGCGTACTCTCCGTGAGTATAAACAAAGACGCTCGGTAGCCCGCGGGACGCGCGCACTCTGCGGAGTATAAATAAGACGCGGATGTTGTCCCTGTGCACTCTACGGAGCGTCTACATCGACTAGGCGCCAGCTCTGCTGCCACCACTTCGAAGGGTAGCAAACGGAGTGCTCGAGCGCCTAATTCGACTAGGCGCTAACTCCGCTGCCACCTCCTCGAAGGGTAGGAAACAGAGTGCGCGAAAGTCTACCTAGCATGTAGGCATTTGCGAAACACAAGTCCTACAACTCCACCGGAGGCAAGCGCGATCGTGAAAAGTGATGGGGACATGTACTTCAACCAAAGTCCTTTTTGCATTCGTTAGAGGATGTTTACAAGGGGGTTCAGTAAGGACCAAATGTACAAGCATCCTCGGATGTTTAGTGCCGCTACTCAGTCGGCTCCTCCTTAACATACGTCTGTGCTGAAGCCTCGCCGAGGAGGCCCGGGCCGCCCAGAAGTTCAGCGATTCTTCGGCCCACCGCCAGTGCCGAAGACGTCGTCGGGTCACGAGGTCAGAAACAAGCAGCCGAACCCTATCAAGTAGCTGCCCAGAGCATAGCGATACGCGCGGTCAGAACACCGGGACAGCTCCACTTTATTCATAAAAAAGGGGGTGCATACATGAGAACGCACACCTACACACCACAACCCAGGTATCACACCTGTGGGTTCGCTCTAGGCCCCGCAGTAGCGGCGCCACCTCTGCCGCGCCGAGGAACTTCGTCGAGCCATTGGCCAAAGTTCCCTTCGCCGTACAGGGTCCGTCACAGCTCTAGCTTCGCCGTGGCCTCCCCAATGTAGTCCCAGATTCGTTCATGGAAGGCCCGGACACCTGGACGAACGAAGCGCGCGGCGCCTGACATCACCCCAGCTCCGGCAGGCATCTCCAGCTCAGGGTCAGCCAGCCCATCGATATGTCGGCAGCCTCGGTGATGAAGTAGCGCGAAGGCCAGGCGCGAGGTTGGAAGCCTCCGCGATTCGACGAAGCGTCCGGTACAGCCCCTCGGGGCCGAAGGAGCGAGGGGCACTTCGGCGACAAGGTCTTCGAGGGCGCCCTCCAGAGCCAGCATGGCATCCCACACCGCCACCGAGGCATCGTCCAGAGTTCAGTCCCGTTCCCCAAGAGACGCAGTAAGGCAGCCCTTCTCCTCTTCCAGCGCAGCGATTTGCTGGTGCAAGCCATCCCGCTCCTCCGCTGCCACTCGCTGTGCCGCCTCGGCAGCAGCTCGTTGCGCCGCCGCCACGAGCGCCTCGGCGTCCGAAATCGCCTTCGCATGCTCCGCCTCCAAACGTTGGATGCGGTCATCCTTGGTGGAGTGCGCCTCCTCGGCCGCGCGGAGGGCCTCTTTGGCAGCGCACAGCCAGTCCTCTAACGCCCCCTGCTCACGGGCGTGAGCCGCCTGCAATGCCCGGCCAAGGGCGAGGGTCTGCACGGCGCAGCGGTCAGCAAAGTTCTAAATGACCACGCATCGCTCAAGGTCGAGTACTCACCCTAATCTCTGAGGCCTCTAGCGCACCTCCCAGTAGCTCTGACCTACATTTCAGCAACTCCTGGTGATCCACAGCCCCCCACCATGCCCCAAGCACCTCCGGCTGAGGGATGAAGTCTGCTAAGCCCGGACGCATGGCCTCCGTGACGACAGCCTCGAAGGTACCGGGCGTCGATCCCAAAGGAACGCCCCCACCCCCCGAAGATTGTTCGTGCTCGGGAGACCATGCCACTGCGAAGGGACGAAGTGGTTAAGAACCCTACGAACGCACCGCAGGATTGTGCGAAGGTAGGCGAGCTTACCTTTGGCAACAACTGGTGGGCTCCACTGGGGTGTTGCTTTAGCCTCAGAGGGAATTGCAGGAACGCCAGCGCCCCCTGAGGAAGTCGGCTCCCCAGGCCGGGGGGCCTTCATGTGGAAGTCTGACTCCAACAGGCCCCTGACCCTGGTCGCCGCGGCCTCAGAGGGAACCGTAGGGATGCCAGACAAGGGGGCCACTATGTCGGAGTTGGACTCCCACAGGCCCCTGACCCTGGTCGCCACAACGAACCCCCTCTTTGGACGAGTGGGTGATCGCGTGCGCGGCCGCTTCGCCTTCGCAAAGCAGGGCGAGGACTCCGCCTCGGTAATCGCCGCAGGTGAGGACTCCCCTCCAGCAACCACCGCAGGTGATGACTCCGCCTCGGTGACTGCCACAGGCAAGGAAGCTTCCCCCTCTCGGTTGTCGGTACCACACCCTTGGTCCTTGGCACCGCCCAAGGACCCCTCGTCCTCGCCCTCCGCGCCTGCCTCAAGCTCCGAATCAGCATACTTCGCCGAGTCAGGGTCGGCGTCCATCGAGAGGTCATCCCCGGCAGAGCTGACAGGAGCAGCAGCTAATGCACCAAGAACGGCTGCGGAGGACCGAGCCTTCCGTCGAGACAGCAGTCCTTTTTCCTTGCCGTTGTCGTCCCGACGGCGAGGTTGGCTCGGCGCCGGAGTGGCGCGCTCCGGCACGCAAATGTCTAGGGCTTCGCACACTCGATTTATCCTTGGCCGCGTATGGTCCGAAGAACACGGCCACCGCACACTCCGTGTCCCCCAGGAGAAGCCCTATAGGGGGAAAAGCCAGGGTAAAAAAAAGTGGGAGAAAAAAAAACAAAAAGGAAAAGCAACGCTCCACCGAGACTTATGAGGATTGGAGGGCCTCGGCAGCGACGATACAGATGGCCGGATGTTGTCGCGCCGAAGGCCCCCAAGTGTGATACGCCACCCACCGGCAAGCGGTGCCACACCATACATGACAAACTCTTCGGCGAGGTCGCGCATGTTGAAGCGGACAGTGATCCCCATAAGCCTTCGCGCCCTCCGCCTATCCTTGTCATCGATCGGCGTGCCAGGCGAGGTATTGAACGACACCGGCTGGCCTGTGCACTCGAGGCCACTGCCGCTTGCCACACAGTGGTAGAACCACCGCTTCATCCAGTTCGACTCCCACATCGACCGGGTCAAGTTGGTAGGGAAAACCATCCTGCACTGCGGCCGCAGGACGAAGTTGACGCTGCCGAAATTGGAAAATGCTCCCCCTCTCAGCCTCTTCGGTTTACACCGGGCGTTGTGGAGGAACGCAAATAACGACGCACTGGGCCAGCATGTCTTCGTACGTAGTGCCCAGCTGTAAACGGCAAGGTGGGCTATTGCGTTCGGAGTTAGCTGCGCCAGCTCCAGCCTGAAGGTTCGCAGGACTGCATTGACGATCATGGCCGCCGGGATGTGAAGCCCAGCTTCAAAATAGGCGACGAAGACGACCGCCTCCAACTTCTCCGGATGTGGTTCTGATGCGGATACGCACATGCTGAGCACTTTTAAGTCAAATACATCATTTCACTGGAAAGAAGTATTGAGCCGCATTAAATATTGTCAGGTGAATTTGTTTCTTAATGAATTTCCTTCTATTCGTGGGAACGATATACTATCTTATGCCAAATTCTTGTTTATTATTAGGTTTGAATATTGTGCTGATTCCGGGGCCAAAGCAATGGAGAAGCACAAGGAGGGTAATCATATTTGCTACCAAGAACAAAAAGCTCAAAGCCCATGGGAATGGAAAGGAGAAAACCAAGCAGCCCATGCAGCTGATCAAGGAGGAAAGTAGCACATGCAGTGGGAGAGCAAAAAGGGAGGAGCCCAAAGACTTAAACAACAAGTTTTGGATAAGATTTTCAAGCCAAATTCGGACTTCTCATGTGCTCAACCCAATTTAAACTCGGATTCAACTCAAAATTCAATTCGGATTCGGTTCAGGACAGCTTGACAGACAGTTACTAAAAAGGCCATCACATTCACAAACGGAGTCGGATTCAGGTGTTCTTGTACTCGTTGGAAAGATAATTTCAAGGGCTACATAATGGATCTGGTCCCACCTTCAAATTCATCACGAATAAAAATTTATGACCAAAACAATATAACAGGTGGAAAACATAGTTTTCCTTTTTGTGAGAGTTCGTATCTAAAACCATATAGGGTTGAGTTGTACTTGGTTTGGGGACCATATGGACATCCCAAGGGGCTATATAAGCCTTGTATTTGCAACCTTTAGGGTTAGATCACGTTTGATAATAAAATACTCTTGGTCTTTTTGATGGCCGACCCAACTTGAGGGAATTGGGAGTTTGCTGAAATCAAGATCGTTCAACCTTTCCTTTGGGAATTGGGAGCACGATAGAACTTCATTGGTGGTCATGAAGTTCAACACGTGTGGTGTGGCAAATTATAGAGTGCTAACTCTTGCATTGGCAACGGGAGATCACTACGGTTCATCAAATCCAAGTGAGTATCTTGATCTTACGTCGAGAAGATCGGGTGACCCCGTATCATCTTGGTATCAGAGCATGGTTTACTCGGTAGGATTATTTAGCCTTACTTTTAGATTGATTTACTTCTGTTCCTACAGTCCATTAAAACCGAAAATTGCCACAAAAAAATCCAAACCTTTAGATTAGTCTGTTATTTCGTGAGTTTTGTTAAGTTCTCATCCATTAGAATTTTGTTTAGGTGCTGATCGTCGTGTTTCTTTGCGTCGCTTGATCATTGTGTTATTTCCTTTGTTTCGCCTAAACCAAAAAAATCCGATCGCATGATGCATGAGCGATTGCTCTTGTATTGTGAGCGATCTTGCTCTGATACCAAAAATTCCTTACATCTTTGAGACTAGTCTTTGATAATTGCATTAAGGGCTGCTCTTGGTATTAATCTATATTTGCTGAGATTTCCAGTAATTGTGCAAAGAAACGCTAAACATTAGTGCCAACCACAAGTACAAAAAATAGAAAGAAGAAGAAGTGCCTCAACAAAAAAAAGTGAGTGTTGGCCAAATTGGGGTTATCTAATTCTACTATATAATTTCAGCTTGTGTATTTAATTTCTTTGAGCAATCTTGTGCCTGTACATTCATATCATTGCAAATGGCTAGCGTCTCTCCTAGTACTTGGTGCAAAACGAGCTATCTAATCTTTAATTTCAGATTGCCTCTAGTTAGCTCATTTCGTTGTTTGCATCGAGTCACATTGATCTTTGCGTGTGCGTTCATATACTTCACTTAAATCTTTTGGATCAGCACTTAGGCAAAGTATTCTAGCTTGGATTATTACTTAATCTTACAACATCATGAAATTCAAATTGTGTAGGATAAACACTCTCTTACCAAGCTCCACCATATAACCACTGTTGTGCAAGTAGTGAACACTCTTGAATTCGCTTAATCATCATGTTGTTGTTGTCACTTCTACCAGGTGTAAGTTTATTGGCCTTAATTCACTTCGGAAGGGTAAGAACTTTACTTGGAGAGAGAACATAGTGAAATTGAGGAATTTCCATTATTATACACCTATTTGTTTCTTGCATAACTAATCATGTCAGGTGGAGAACACCATGATAAGAGTGGTGAGACAAATGAAACTCAAGCATTCATCAGGCAATATCAATTTGGGGCACTCCGTGAACACTTTCAACGTGAGCTACGCCAAGGGCTCGATCAACTCCAAGAGAAGCATGATGCTTTTGCTGATCAAATTGCAAGGGAGATGCAAAATATGGAGAGACAAGCTGATGAAAATGTGCGCCAATTGCGGGAGGACATTAGAGCCCTCACTAGGCTCAAACAAGCTCGCAATGGTGGCAATGAAGCAAGTGTTCAAGGAGAAGCTGCTGCACATGCACCTCCTGCACCGCAACACCGAGTGGTGGCCAACGTGGTGCATCCACCACAGCTCGGAGGACGAGGAGGAGGCCATGGAGGGCATGGCCAAGGCCTAGGTGCAGGCCGCGGTGGCCGTGGTGGTGCTGCACATGCGATGGAATGGGATGGTGATTTTGCTTTGCATTACAATGACCATTATCGTCGTCCACGCAATGAAGATGATGGATTGGGCAAGCTCAAGTTTTCCATGCCCAAGTTTGTAGGTGGAACTGATCCCGAGGAGTATCTCACTTGGGAATTGAAGGTTGATAAAATATTCCGTATACATCACTATACGGATGAGAGAAAGATACAGTTGGCATCACTTGAGTTTGAAGGTTATGCTTTGGATTGGTGAGAATAAGTCATTACTCAAAGAGCTGAGCGTGGAGAAGACCCTGTTGCATCATGGCAAGAGATGAAGCGAGAAATGAGAGCCCATTTTGTTCCTCATCATTACAAGCATGATCTATTTGATAAATTGCCGAATATGAAGCAGGGAGCACATTTTGTGGAGGAGAAGAGACTTATAGATATGCATACACCACAGTTTCATCCAAGCCCATACTTCAATTCTTATGCCTCAACAAGTGTGATACATGGGAAGATGACCGAGCATGGGACTTTCCCTTCGGTCAAGAAGACATGTAGTGTTGCCCCATTGCTACAAACAACACTTGAGATGCATCGAAACCCATGTGAGAGTGAGAGCCACATAGCCAAAGGGAAAGAGAGTATTAAAAAGAGTGAGTTGTGTGATTCCACCAAATGTGAATTTGAGAGCATTCCAATTGAGAGTGTGAGAGAAACACCAAAAGAGAAGAAAGAGGTAGATGATGGACAAAATGGGGTTGATTTTGAAACTAACACATTAATGTCTACTTCTAGTGTTGCTTATCATATTATGCAGGTTGACATTAAAGATCAGAAGTCGAATGTTCCACAACCGGTACCAATGGAAGTCAAAGATGAGAAGATAACCACAGTTGAAGATGAAGTACTTGCTGCCCCGTTATTACATCATGATGATTTGATACCTACGGCACCTGCATCAGCTGAAGAGAATGATAAAGGTAACCATATTGGTGTAGAATTTATTTGTGAAAAGGTGAGTAATTGTGAGAACTCATGTGTTCAATCGAAAATTCCATGTTCTGAAATTTCTTTGGTCAATTTACATAATGTGGAATTAATTACTCATAAGGAAGTTCTTGATAGAATATCTCCTGATGATTCTTTATATTATATCATGTTTGATGATCCTAAAGAGCTATCTAGTGTCATTCAGAATGTTGCTGAAATTTCATGTTTAAAATCACTAATTAGTTCCTATGTCTACACATATAAGTTCAATTTGATCGGAGATTATGGTGTAGATGACAACTTTTATGTTTATCGAATATGCATTACATGTAATAAGCTTGCTGAGTTGAAATTGCATATTTTGGGCAAACAATCTTTTATACCACGTCATGACACAATGAGATGAGGTTTAACAATAGTGCTAGCTGTTTACAGAGATTTCTTGTGCCTACTTGTTCCTCTTTCGATGAACAATCATGTACAAATAATCAGAGTAGTGCAGTTGAAGCAAGGAAAGCACTTAAAATTTTCTCTTCCATATTTGAAACGTTTGATCTGGTTTTGCCCATTAATGACTTGTCCACGTACTCACAAAGTCGAGGACGGCTTTTTCTTATGGGAGGGAGAATGGTGTGAATGAAAACATTACAATGTGTGCATTTGATAGCTATTGTAGTATCAATTGATTTGTGCAAAACAGTGAGAATGAGAATGACACAATAATTGATTCATACATATACCACGCATATGTGTTGTTCTTTTTGCTTACTACACCTCCAGGTAATAGTAATATAAAAGACGGAAGGGCTGTAACTGACCAATACATATACCATGTATACATATTGTATTCTTTGTTTAGTACAATTTCAGGCTATCAAAAGCCAAGGACGGCTTTTCTTGAAGAAGGGGAGGATGATGCGGATACGCACATGCTTAGCACTTTTAAGTCAAATACATCAGTTCACTGGAAAGAAGTATTGAGCCGCATTAAATATTGTCAACTGAATTTGTTTCTTAATGAATTTCCTTTTATTCGTGGTAACGATATACTACCTTATGCCAAATTCTTGTTTATTATTAGGTTTGAATATTGTGATGATTCTGGGGCCAAAGCAATGCAGAAGCACAAGGAGGGTAATTATATTTGCTACCAAGAACAAAAAGCTCAAAGCCCATGGGAATGGAAAGGAGAAAGCCAAGCAGCCCATGCAGCTGATCAAGGAGGAAAGAAGCCCATGCAGTGGGAGAGCAAAAAGGGAGGAGCCCAAGGACTTAAACTACATGTTTTGAATAAGATTTTCAAGCCAAATTCGGACTTCCCACGTGCTCAACCCAATTTAAACTCGGATTCAACTCAGAATTCAATTCGGGTTCGGTTCGGGACAGCCTGACAGGCAATTACTTGAAAGGCCATAACTTTCGCAAACGGAGTCAGATTTAGGTGTTCTTGTACTCGTTGGAAAGATAATTTCAAGGTCTACGCAATGGATCTAGTCTCACCTTCAAATTCATCATGGATAAAAATTTATGACCGAAATAATATGATGGGTGGAAAACATAGTTTCCTTTTTGTGAGAGTTCGTACCTAAAACCATATAGGGTTGAGTTGTACTTTGTTTGGGGACCATATGGATGTCCCAAGGGGCTATATAAGCCTTGTATTGGCAGCCTTTAGGGTTAGACCACGTTTGAAAATAAAATACTCTTGTTCTTTTTGATGGCCAACCCAACTTGAGGGAATTGGGAGTTTGATGAAATCAAGATCGTTCAACCTTTCCGTTGGGAATTGGGAGCGCGATGGAACTTCATCGGTGGTCGTGAAGTTCAACACGTGTGGTTGGGTGAATTATAGAGTGCTAACTCTTGCATTGGCAACAGGAGATCACTACGGTTCATCAAATCCACGTGAGTATCTTGATCCTACGTCGAGAAGATCGGGCGACCCCGTATCAGGTTCTGTCTCATCGCTGGTGAGCAACCGCACCTTGCGGTGATCCGACAACTTCCCCTCGCGTAGCAGGGTTCGGATCGTCTCCTCCGTCGCGAGCGTTAGGCCTAGCACGCGGGAGCAGGGACCTCCAGTTTTTTCGTCGCCACCCACTGTTTGTCCAGCAGTGATGGCTCGCGCCCCTCGAGCGTGTACTTCACCTCGATCAGCGGCGGCCGTCGGAGGGAGGTGCTACCGCCGGCCTGTTGAGCGTGTTCTTCACCGAGAGCCATTGTCCTACGAGAGCTAAATGACGACAGGGGCGGCGTAGCAGCAAAGAAGACAAGAGCACATGGCGCAGGAAACGGCAAGGGACCAGGAGGTATGAGGAGGAGAGCGTCGACGCGGTACCAGAAGGGGTATTTAAAGCCCCTTTACCTCTGTAACATCCTGGAAATTTAAAATTTGGAATTATGAAGTTTTTGAATTCCTTTTTCCGAATGTGCTTAATTGAATTGGAGTTATGGGATTTTTCTTGAAAATTTTGAGGAAGGATCCAGAAGTTGGAGGGAAAACAAACATGTTTAATTAATAGAGAATTAAAAATTTTAAATGCGAATCTGAAAAGGTGATCCATAAAGGGAAAGGAGAAAATTTGGTTTAAACATAAAACCTCGTCCTTAAATAATGGCATGCATAACTGTGGAAGTAAGTAAATTAAATACCAACATTAGTTGGAAATATTTTTGTTAAGTCCAAATGTCATCAGGAACTTCTGGGAATTTTTCTGAAATTTTTGGATGTATTTTCCTATTTTTCTGAGCTTATTGGGATTTTCTGGCAAATTCTAAAAGGCTAAAAATCAAAATCGGGAAAAATTTAAATTCAACCCACTCCTCTGGCCGCCACTTGGACGGCCAGGATCAGCCCACGTCGCCCCGACGATCCCGCCTTTCCCCTTCCCCTGCTCACCACGTGGTCGGCCGCGATGCCCCTTCCCCCGCGCGCCGACCCATCTCGCCCATCCACCTCACTTAAGCGTGCCGCGCCGTCGCCTCCCGCCACGCGGCTTCATCCGCGCCGCGCGCTTCCTCCTCTCTCCGCTGGCGGTGGACCCGCCTTGTCGAGTCATCTCCTTCCTCCCCGTCCCCTTCTCTCTGCGCGGGCAGCCCTTTCATCCCGCGGCACGCATGCGCCCGGCAGCGGCAGCCCGCGCCGACGCGTCCTCTCGCGTCGTGGCGCAAAGGCTGCCGGGAGAACGCGCGCCAGAATCCCGCCGCCTGCCATCGCCGCCTGCCACCGCTGCCCCGAAGTGACCGAACGGGAGCGACCGTTGCCGCGCTTCCCCGTCACCTATAAAGCCACTGCACCCCTCCACTTACTTCGCCACACCCCGTACTCCCCTCCTGACCCGGTAAGTTGAGCCCGAACACCCCCAATCGCCGGTGAGCCACCCTCGTTCCCAACTCCAGCGACCTAGCTCCCCACCGTTCCACTGCACCAGAGCCCGATCCCCCGCTCTTGAACCATCTTCGGAGCGTCGCGAAGCTACCCCCGGTGTCACCCGCACCTCCCGACGCCCGTACCTCGCCATCACCGAGCACCTCCCCGAGCCGCCGCCACCGCACGCTGCCGGCCTACCTCCGGCACACCTCAGCCTCTGTCGCCACCATCACCAGCGTCGCCGCAACCCCGGCGTCGTGTTTTGCCACTCCCCCGGACCTCCCCGACACTCCCTCGCCGCCGGCCACCGATGCCTCCGTCCGCTGCTGCCCGTCCCCTTCCGCAGGTATACCTCGAAAGGGTTATCTACCCTTTATGGGTAGGCAACGCCTCCCCGCTCACTTGGCTAGCACGCTCACTCCCCCCCCCCCCCCCGGTCCCCGGCCGCGCGCGTTCGAGCCTTCGGCTTGCAGGGCTGGGTTGAGCTTTCTCTATTTTTCCCCGTACTGACAGGTGGGCCCCACTGTCACCGCCAGAGCGGAGCGACCATCGACCACCGGGCCCCACTAGTCGGTGGAACATTACCTGAGAACCGCATCGACATGTGGACCCCACTAAGCGATGAGCTGGACCCACATGTCGAGGCACGAGACTTAAAGAAATAAAATAAAAAGTAAATGAATTAAAAATAACCAGTGGACCCCACATGTCAGGATTTTTCCATTTTCTGGGATTTCACTGGACTGAGAACTTTAAACGAGCATAACTTATTCATTTTAACTCCAACAAGTGAGACAAATTTCTAAATTCATCTAAAATCAAGATCTATCCAATGGATCTAGAACCATAATTTTTGGAGTTCATTTGAATTTCTGGTGATATTTTGAGTGATTGGTTGCTTTTCTTTTATTTGGGTATTTCGCACGATTAAATAGCATACGAGGCTCAAGAAGAAGAGGTTGAGGCAGCCAGCTTAGAAGCTCCAGAAAACCAAGATCAAGATCCCCGCGAACCAGGTGAGTTAACACTTTGATCATTTTGAACCTATGGTTTTGCAAAGTTAATTTCCTTTAAATTATCAACATGCATGCAGTTATTTTATGTGGTAAAATATGTTCATTTCCAGAAATGGTAGTCATATACCCAATATAATGCTTGCTATTAATGATCCGTTGAAATGCTTGGACATGTGAACCTTGTCGCCTTAGCAAAATTTATACTATCATAGCTTTTTATCAGTAAGTCCAAATAAATATTACGATGCTTAGTATTGCTAGATAAAACGGGGGTACATAGCTGCCCCAAAAACAACACTTGCAAAGTATGATATGTTTTGGGGACAGTCATGGATGGAATGACTGTAGTAGGTGGACACAATATTTCTACCTCTGAAAAATCCTAAAATTGCTTAAACACCTGGATGGATGGTTTGGGGGCTGGTATGTGGTGCAGTGGATGCACAAAATGTGAAATGTGGTAGAGCCATCCGGGTAACCATAAGGACTGAATCTCGTCATGTCAACCCGTGTAAAACAGTGCAAACACAAGTCTTGCAAAGTGCATCTTGGCTAAGTAGATTTATCGACTCCCCGGACTCATCTCACCAGGAGGGGTTAGAAGTGGAATAGCAAGGGCATTAGTAGGCCAAAAGGGACACCAAGGAAAGGGTGAAGTTTTTCAGTCGTACTAGCTTTGAGGGAGGGAAGCCCGAATAACGCTAGTAACCATGGGGAACATCCTGTGCATTGTATGGGACCCACCGCAAGTGGGAACGGCCCATAGAGTGAGATGACAAAAGGGACTACATAGTTTGAAAAGTCACTATGATGGTCTGCTCAACCGCATGTCTAAGGCATCATGTGGGGCAACGAGTTGACCGTCTCTTGTGGTGAAAGTGTACAAACTCTGCAGAGTCAAAACTATTCGAATAGTCGTGCCCACGGTCAAGGGCAGACATGGGAACTTAACTAGATATAGTTCTATTTCAAAAATCTTGGTGGGTGATAATGGAAATGTGTAGGACTGCTAATGGTCCTAGTTTGGAATTGTCCTGGGTGTCGTCCCAGTGGTAAGTTAAGCGGCTATAACGCTGAAATATGTATAGGATACAAATGCCATGTAATGGTGGATGGAATCTATGTCAACTATAAGACCAACTTACTTTACAAATGAGTCTTGAGTTTAAAATTGCTAGGTCTTACGAATTTTTACGTAATTGTATTCAAAAGCACTCTTCGCAAAAATAAAATAAACCCGAGCCATCCTTTCACCAGCCATACATGTTAAATATTGCATCCTGTGTGTTGGCTCGGGAACACGCGGTTGGAGTGCTCACACTCGCTTTTGCGACAAAATTCAGAAACAGGAACTCAAGGACATTACGCCTATGAGGAGGCCCCTACCAACGTTGGCGGAAGCAAAGGCGATGACTAAGGCGTAGGCCACGATGGTTAGACATAGACAAGTGGACCCTTGGCTTTGTGTACATATATGTTACTAGTTCTCCGGTGACTTATACTGTACACATTATCCTACTAGTCGCTTGCCTGTGGATTTTGGGTTTACTTTTGCTACTATTTCTGCTGCATTTATGTAATGGAGACATTTGGCCAAAGCGGCCCTTTTGTAAACATTCACCCGATGTGGTGTATTTCAGACTCAGTAATATTATGCGATGTATGTCATGATTCAGCAATGTACCTGTGTGCACTAACTACTGATCCAGGGATTAGTGCAGTGAAACACAGTAGATTCCGGATTGAAAAATCTGGGTCTGACAGCGCTGCTATCAGAGCATACGACTGTAGGGTAAAAGCCTTAGATGGGTTAGGATCACAATATTTCTAAAAACTTATAAAACCGATTTCGAAAAATATAGCATATTATCTCTTTCCGTACCCTTCTTAGATCTGTTTTATTCCACCATTCATTGAAATATTTTGAGAGTACTAACACTAGTAATTTAATTTACAGATGGCAGGAGAGGAAGGAAACTGGGATTACCTCGCTCACGGTGCCTACGAGGGAGAGTTCGCGAGTATCCTGTGCAAGCTCCTTCATTACTTGGAGTACCCGGAGCAGCCCATTTACCGTGGGCGCCAGACGACCGCAGGAGGAGAAGACTGCTGGATGATTGAGGTGTTTATCTACCCAAAGAGCGAGCATGACCCACCTCATATCTTCCGGACAGAGCACCAAAGGAGCACCAGGTCCGCGGCAATCCAGGATGCTGCGCATCTTGCTGCCGCACGACTTTGCAACATCTACAAGATCTCCCTGCACCGCACACCCTACTGCTTCTACCCCTCGCGCCGGGAGGGAGCTCGCTACAATGAGACTTACATGCCGGTTAGTGAGAACAACCCGATGCTGACCCATCAGGTTGATCTCACCAGGGCCATGGGAGCGGCCCATACTGCTGCGTTGTAGGAGATTACCGCCCTCTGGGTGCACCTGGTCGCCCGGCACACCGAGGTGGCGACCCTCCGTGACCAGCTTGCCCAGTGCAAGCAGGCACTGGCGGCTGCCAAGGTGGAGGCAGCAGCAGCTCAGGCCCAGCTCCAGTGGGCACCCGCTCCCTTGGCAGCACCGGCACCTCCTCCACTGGGGTCAGGCCCCCGCACTCGACTGACTGCACGCAAGAGCGTGCGACCTCCGGGCCCTGTGCTGCGCCGACGGGAGGGCCTCCCAAAGCCGTAGCCCCCACGCGCTCCTCGGACTCGGATGACTCACCCATCGGAGTTGATGCGATCGGTCCCGCTCCCGATCGCCAAACTACAGCCCCTCCAGCATTGGTGGCGGTTTTCTGGAGGAGTAGTTGGAGGTGTCGTCGTACTCGTGCCATGCATGTATCTTAGTTGTTGTATCAGCCCTTTTATTTTATAGTCACGGCCATGTGAACTTTAATTATTATGTTGTTGTAATTGTAAGCCCAGCCTAGGAAGCTGGCTATGTGTGCGTGGTGTGTTTAATGAATGGCCGAATATGGGCCTTGTCGGAAATTGCCTTGTCATGGTTTTACTGCTCTTTTTTTGTGTTATGGGTTGGCAACCCTTGTTTTTCTATATAAAGCATTAGCACTAAGCTGTGAAGCTACCACTGCAGATGGCCAGCCGAAGAACCACCAGGGCTTAGGCCAATACTAACCCAGCCGAGGTGGACTCGACTCACGGGTTTTGCCTGAAGACCAAGGCAGAAACCAAGAACATGGAAATGACAGCCTTCCAAACCCTCCAGAACACCCTACCATGGCACAAGTAATGGCTCAACAGACTCAACTGTTGCAGGCCATTTATGATGGACAACAGGGAAGTTCCAGTGGTCATAGGGCCGACTTGGCTAACTTCCAAAGGACCCGGCCACTAACCTTTGCATCAGCTGATGAGCCATTAGAAGCTGAAGATTGGCTTCGTGACATTGAAAGAAAGCTACGATTAGCCAAAAGTGCAGAGGAAGACAAGGTCATGTTTGCCATGCATCAGCTCCAGGGAGCTGCGGCAGCATGGTGGGAAAACTACCTGGCCGCCAAAGGCCAAGAAGATGCCGCTACAGGAAGTAACACGGAAGCTATTCCCTAGGCGGAGTTCAAGACAGCTTTTAAAGCTAACTTTGTTCCAACCGGAGTGATGAGAATGAAGAAGAATGAATTTCGCACACTCAAGTAGGGGAATATGTCAATAAATGAGTACCTCACCAAGTTCACACAATTGGCACGGGAATTTTTTGTACGGATAATCCCTTTTTTATTGGAAAATACATAAATATACCCGCGAGAAATTATTTTACAAAAATAGTCTCCAGTCGCCACCCCATTGGGCGACTTCTGCCTTTCGCTCAACCGGGAAGCGACAAAATATCTGTCACTCGATGATTAAGCGACTGCAAGTAGTCGCTTTCCTGTTAAGCTACTTCATAGTAGTCGCCCAATGGATGGGCGACTTATAAGCATAGTCGCCCAATGGATGGGCGACTTTAGTCAATCCCCGTGAAATTTTAGAGTTTTGTCAATTTTGTAGTTTTAAACTGGAAAAAAATATGGTATAGTTGTAATAAAAGGTTATGTTTATTGTATATTGTAGGTGCATAAAAATTTTATAAATTTTTTAAGAACAATTGATTGTAGAACGTTTGATATATACATTGGTAAGTGATATTTTTATGTTACTAAGAATTAGTGTACCAAGAGTATGTTAATATTGTTAAATGACTTGCTATCTGAATCATTGAATGCGAACACACGAGATAATAACCTTATGTGAATAGAAATAAACTTCATAACATGCCGCGTACAATTTTATTACATGCATAACATATAGCATGATATGCGACTAACCCACCCAGCTGCTCGTAACATTTTGTCTCTTGGGTGTAGCGTGGTTGTTTCTCCTTTTATCGCGCCTTGAAGATGGCTCCGCTGCATCCTTTTTCTGTCATTCTTGGACTTGAGAGCTGCCTCCCGAGCTTGAAGCTCTTCCTCCCGACGCTTGATGGCGCTTCACGCAGACTTAGCTGCTCCGCCTCCTTTGCAGCTCATCCTCCTTGCCCTTCGACGGATTTGGTCCACCCTCGCGGCGCTCTTGCTCATGCCGCATCCGCCGTTCCACCTCGCGAGCTCGAGTCATCTTGACAAAGTATTGTCATTTGTTTTCCACCTCCTTTGCTGGTTATGTGGCCATGTCGGCGACACCGATCCACCCATTCGATGAACCTGCAAGCCTATGTGTGGCATGGTAGATGTCATGGATCAAGTTGAAAAACGACAACGAGAAACAAATGATTTAGTTGTCGTCGTTACCATGAAATCGTCATCCAGGTTTGGACACTTGAAGAACCTACGGCCGTAGTTGGCTCGCTCTTCTTGATCCGTCCAGACTCCCAACATCGTCCTAAAGCCGCAGCGGCACTTCGGGCGCTCATGCCACTCCGGCACTCCAAATGGGTCGGACCTCCAGGAAGACATTGTTGTGTAGTAGTATTGTGAAGGCTTGAGGAGGAGATGTGGTATGGAAGACATAGGAGGCCTTTATGTAGGCAGGTTATCTGGTGCAGTGGGCATAGTCCATGGAAATGTCCCTATGTAGGCTTTTCAGAGCCTGTATCCTGTATTTATGAAACAACAAGGAAAGGTGACATGAAAACTCACTGGAAAGGATACATGCCTATGACGTGAACACTCACTGTAAAAGGCTGACCTACGCCCTATTTTGTTGGTTTCGAGCGATAGGCTTTTCAGAGTAGCAATAAATGTTCGTATGAAGGCTTTTCAGAGTAGCAATAAATGTTCCTATGTAGGCTTTTCAGAGTAGCAATAAATGTTCGTATGAAGGCTTTTCAGATCGTAGTCTTTATGTAGGCAGTTTAGCTGGCATGTGTTGTCATCTGACTGAGCAAAGCTGCCCCGATTTGTCATATCAACTGCGTAAAGCGGCATGTGTTGTCATCTCACCGAGTAAAGCTGGCGCTTTTGTCATGTCTCTGGGCAAAGCAGCCATCTTTTGTCCCGCCATTCGATATAAATAGCACGGTAGAGGTCCCATGAAGTTGTAGCGAAAACCACAGAATCGAACAAAGAACATACCATGGCGGAAGATGAGGGGCGATCGGATATGGGTCACCTAAGGAAGACCTTCCCTTGGAAAGGAGGAGATGTTCGGACCACGCATGCGCTTGGTACCAAGCGGCGCGGCGCAACCAGCGTGGCGAAATGCGGACACAATGAGTACGTGGTCGTGCGAGTCTGGAAGGGCGAGCGATGGCGGCACCGTTTCTTCCGATGCCCACGCTCCGGGTACAAATTACTAATAGTACATTTTTTATTGCTTATGGACCCTCCATGTTTCTCGTCATTTTTCGCAGATGGCGAAATGCGACTTCTTCCATGGATCGACCCTCCTCATGAGCGGTATATTGGCCGTTATGTGGGTACTTTATGGGACCGAATAATGGACTTGGAGTACCGAATGGAGACTCTCAATGAGGAGAACAATGAGCTCCGCCAACAGATGCAACGCGAGAGGGGAAATGAGGAGGTTGTCAACATAGGAAGCTCTTATGATCCCACATGTTGCTGCGCGAACCCGAGCTGCATATGTGCGTGCCACTACCACGATGGCCAGCCCCGTCCGAGGCGGCCCCCTCAGCAGTTCTCCATGTGGGTGCCACGAGGCTCGTTTGGCATGTAGGGTGCAATGTATGTTTTGGGTGTAGAACTTTCCATAAATTCTGTCTGTATGTGCAATGTATGTGTTGTTTCGTGTTGTAAGTGCATGACGCCTTCATTTTCTGTGACCTTCATATTCTGTGCCCTCTTTCCATTTTCTGTGACCTTCATATTCTGTGCCCTCTTTCCATAACGATGTAATGTGCAACGTTGTTAAGCATGCGATGAATTGGTTGTTATGTACGTGGAGTTGTTATCACAAGGCAACAAAAAATTGCAATACTTAAATGGTACATACTTAAATGACATTGTAAATAAGTGCATTACAGAAAAGGGATGTAACATACAAGGTTTACAAATGGTACATGAAATTTAGCATGCATTACAACACCAACTACTGATCCGGACATGCATTGCATCGTCTAGCTGTGTGCCCCTCCTGACCGCATCGCCCACAACGCACGGATGTTCCAGCTTGTGATTCGTCCATGTCATTTCTAATACGTCGGCTCTGTCGCCGACCCTTCCCACCCTTTAGCATGTTAATATCCGGAACCCAGGTCCTCGCTGAAATGTCCAAAGTGGTGAGGTTTCCCACCGCCCTGAACCCCCGGAGCTCCCCACACCAAGCTTGCAGTATTGTCTCCTTAAAAAAATACTCGGACACGAAGTTGGAAGGATCCATGCCCACGGTTCCGCATGCAGCGAGGACATGAGAGCATGGCCTGTATAACAACTTAAGCTTGTTGCATGTGCAGTTAGGTTCGTTTGCATGATCTCCAAGGCATACCTCGTGAGTAATAAGTGAACGAGATGTCCCAAATCCGGCTCTGTCACGGAGTATCACCTCGAAACGATGCTCCCTGTTGCCCATGACATGCACTATGTGCAATTGACCCTTTTGTGCCTTCGTCTCCATGTGCGTGGTAATTTTTGACGAATCTGAGGCTCGAGATTGGCGCATGAAGTGCGGCACTCGCGCGCCTCTCCACGAAGTAGCGGATTGTGCTGTGAAGAACACCTTCCACGATGGCGACGAGGGGCTGAGAACGGAGACCCCTGAGAACCCAATTGTACACCTCGGCAAGGTTACTTGTCATTATTCCGTACCTTGCGCCATCCGTGTCGTGCAACAACGACCACTTCTCCAATGGTTCCCCCTCGATCCACTGCGAGAAGCACTTGATGTTTCGCGCGCTCCTTCTTCTTGGACCACTTGGGTTAGACTCATCGATTGCTGCCAAGCATTGCAGTTGTGCCGCCCCAGGAATGACCGGCCCCTTGCTCCTCTCGTCGACGTTCTTCCTGGTGTGCTCATCCAACAACCCCCATAAAGCATCAAATTTTCTTTCTTTGGTTACGCTAGCTTGACCTCTTGAATAGCTTCATCAAAGATTGTTTCGGAATTGCTTGAAAAAGTTTGCCCTAAGTGGCGATCGCACCACCGGTTCCTCATGTCCGCCAAGGAAGGCGCTCTCCTCGTGGTCTTCTTGAAGTTTTCGTATCGCCTTTATAATCCCGGCGTGGCGATCATGGATTACGCACACACCGGGGCGGTGCCTACAACTCCGGCCTTCACATGTCCGAGAAACCACGGCCGGCTCTCATAATTCTCGCTCTCCACAAATGCAATAGCCGGCAATATTTGATTGTTACAATCAACGCCTATGGCGTCGGAGCTGCCCTTTGTATTTGCTGTCAAGAAGGTCCCATCTACAGAGATCATCGGCAGCATGTGCTTGAATGCTTCAATGCTAGCAACAAATGCAAACAATGCTCTCTGCAACACCGCAAATCCGGTGGACTTATGGGCGGCTTCTGCACGGCGATGTACGTGCGGGTTCCTTTGTTGCAACACCTTAAGCATACGAGGAAGGTTGTCGACGCCGCCTCGAAAGTGCCAAAACGTTTTCCAACGCTTTTGCTTGGCACGCCACGCCGCGTAGCTAATCTTATACTTGAATTTATTCTCGATAGCTACCACAATATGCGTTGCGCAATATCTCTCTTCTCCACTATCTCCCCATACATCAAATTGGCTATAAATCCGGACGTCGAGTTACGATGCCTCGCCAAGGCGGTGTTGAGAATGCGAGTGCGGCTCCACCTTGGACACAATCCGGTGAGTGTCATACCGGTCACGTCGTGCACCCTCCAAGGACAACCAGCTGCTCGCACTTCACGATGTCTCGCTCTGGCTTGATTTGACGACGCGAAATGTCCGTTGCATTGAGAGGGCCCAAAGCTTGATGGCATCTGCGCGCTTCCTTATCGACAAGCGTAGCATGCACGAACCTCTGTCTCATGATACTCCCATGGTGATTCATGTTCATCATGGCGAAACACCTCGCATTAAACGGTTCCATTCACGGGGATAGGAACTTCTTCATCATCGAACTATCCTCCTCGTCATCCTCTACAGCTTGCTCTTCATCACATGCCCTCGGTCATCGATTCCATCTCGCTGCACGATATACTCATTATGCTCTCCTTCATCCGCTGCCCGATTCCGTCTCTATAGCTTGACGGTGTAACTCTCCTCCATGTACCGCATTGCCTTCATCACGAGCAACTTCATCAGCTCCACCAACGTGCGGCCCGCCCGAGCTGCTAGCACCTCCGAAGCATAGGCGGGCGCACGAGCTTGCGCGGTTGCTTGTAGTGAGCACGGTTGCACAAGCGGGACACACTCGTATCCACGGCGCGGCACCCTTGCACAAATCCCTTCCACGAAGCTGAGCGCACCAATGTCTTCAACTCCCATCTGATGTCAGTGGGAGACCGGCTCCAAAGCCCTTGCACAACGACGCTGCACACCTCGGGGTCCAATGAAAAACTCTCGGTCAGCCAATGCTGCACATCTGTCATTCCAGCATTCTCGTCATCGGGAAGTGCGAGTGACTTGCGGAAAATCGCTTAAATCCACACCATTCGGACCTTCACGAATCATTCCAGCACCATAATACACTCTCAATGTAGTGCGGCCATTAATGATGTAGACCTACATGTACGATTGAAATTTACGACATGTCAAATAACATCGTTCAACACTAAACTAAACTTTCCATACTAAAAAGGGTAGTCAAATTTCTATACTACAAAATGTATACTACATCTACAATTTTTACTAACACCAATATTTCATCTAAACAATAGTGTAAATACAACCTAATTAACAAAAATACCGGATCCAAATCGATGGAATAGCTTGGACTCCTTCTTCCGCCCTCACCTCCTCCTTCAACCTGTCCTCCTCTCCTTCTCTTCTCCCCTCTCCTCCTTTTCTTCCCTCCTCCTCTTTTCTCCCCTTCCTCTTCCTCCTCTCTTCTTCTCTCTGGCTCTCTGCGAGAATGGGGAAATGAGGAAAAGTGGTTGCTAGTGGGTGGCGGCGGTGGAATAAGTGGTATCCACTCACAGCCGCCCTACGGTTGGCGGCTGCAATTTCGATCGCTCAACCATACAATGACTGAAATTCTGATCGCTCAACCGTAGAGCGATCGCATAAGTCGCCCAACGGTTCACACATTTCCTAGCTGTCGCTTCCCGGTTGGGCGGCGAAGTCGCCCAATGGGGCGCGATCGAGACTATTTTGTAAAAAAATTTCTCGCGGGTATATTTATGTATTTTCGAATAAAAAAGGGATTATCCGTACAAAAAATTCATTGGCACGGTATGCCCCAAGGGATATAGCAGATGAGGAGGAATTGAGGGTGCAATTGATAACTCAAGATTTCACTAGCTTCCATCAACTAGTGAATAAAGCTCTAATTCTAGAAAATGAAAAGAAGAACTTGGAGGCCAGCCGTAAGCGGAAGATGTCAGCTCAACGACCACAGGGAAGATTTGTCCAAAAACTCTTTAACAATGCATCCTCTCCTTTGAAGCCTAATCAGTTCAAGACTTCAACCCCATCGTCTCATTCAGGGGGTAGTTCCAGGCATGGCGGTCAAACCCCTGGGACAAATTATGTCACCAGCTACAAGTGCTTTAACTGTGGCGAAAAGGGGCATTTTGCCAACCAATGCCCACAGAAGCAGAATTCCTTTGTTCGCAATCAAGCTTTAGCACCCAGTAAGGGGCATCAGAGCTCACAAGGCAGCAAAAGTACATCAGCCCCAACCGTGGTCGAGTCAACCACATCACGGCTGAAGAAGCTCAGGAGGCCGTTGGCATACTCATGGGTATGTTTTCTGTTAAGACCATACCAGCACAAGTATTATTTGATTCGGGGGCTTCTCATTCATTCATATCGAAAGGGTATGCTGATAAATTGGGGTTACCTACCTTTACCTTAAAGAACCCAAGAGTGCTCAGTTCACCGGTGGTCCAATTCTGCTACCCTAGTGTGTCCTAAGGTGACCATTACTATGGAAAAGTGTGACTTCTTAGTAGACCTAATAGTGCTAAACTCTCGGACCTTGGATATAATACTAGGCATGGAGTTAGCCAGATACAAAGGGGTCATAGAATGTGCTACGGGATGGTGAAACTAGTTAAATGTCCCAGGGATGACTATAGATGTAAAGTAGATCGACCCTATCGATGGGGTCGTGTAATCTACTACGATGAAGACGTACCTTTGGAAGGAATGATCGGAGTGCAAGATTATCTGAAGTGTTCCCGATGAACTCCTGGCATGCCCCCGGATAGGGATATGGAGTTTGTGATTAACTGGCCGCAATGCTCCAGTTTCCAAGAGGCCCTATCGGATGACAGTAGAAGAATTAGAAGAATTGAAGAAACAAATTCATGAATTGCAAGAGAAGGGATTCATCAGGCCTAGCTCATCACCCTGGGGATCTCCAGTATTATTTGTGAAGAAGAAGGATGGCACCACTAGGATGTGTGTGGATTATCGGGCTCTGAATGAAGTGACCATCAAGAATAAATACCCTCTCCCCAGGATTGATGACCTATTTGATCAACTTGGTGGAGCTACGGTATTCTCCAAAATAGACCTAAGATCGGGCTATCATCAACTGAAAATTAGAGCTGAGGATATACCCAAGACAGCTTTCACCACTAGATATGGGTTGTATGAATTTACAGTCATGTCTTTTGGGTTAACCAATGCCCCAGCCTACTTCATGAACCTGATGAACAAGGTATTCATGGAGTATGTGGACAAGTTTGTCGTGGTCTTTATCGACGACATCCTTATATACTCCAAGAATGCCAAAGAGCATGTGGAACATCTGCGTCTGGTATTGGAGAAGCTAAAGGAACACAGGTTATATGCAAAATATAGCAAGTGTGAATTTTGGCTGCATGACATCAGTTTCTTGGGACACATAGTGTCAGCAGGAGGAATATCGGTTGATCCCGCCAAAATAGCAGCGATCATAGAGTGGAAGCGACCTACTTAGTCATCAAGTGAGGAGTTTTCTCGGATTGGCTGGATACTACAGGAGATTCATAGAAGGATTTTCTCGAATTGCCCGGCCAATGACTCAACTACTCAAGAAGGAGAAGAAGTTTGAATGGACCAAGGCATGTGAAGAAAGCTTCCAGGAGTTAAAGAAGAGATTGACTACCACTCCGTCTTTGGTCTTTGCGGATGTACGCAAAGATTTTGAGGTATACTGTGATGCCTCACATCAAGGGCTTGGATGTGTACTAATGCAGGGAGGCAAAGTTGTAGCATATGCATCTAGACAGCTTCGCCCCATGAAACCAACTACCCTACCCATGACCTGGAATTGGCCTCAGTAATGCATGCATTGAAGATTTGGAGGCATTACCTGATAGGTAATCATTGTGACATATATACGGATCACAAAGCCTCAAGTACTTTTTCACCTAGTCCCACCTTAACCTGAGGCAAAGAAGATGGTTGGAATTGATTAAGGATTACGACTTGGGTGTCCACTACCACCCAGGAAAAGCTAATGTGGTAGCAGACGCTTTAAGTCGTAAGGCTTATTGCAACAACCTCATGGTTCAAGAACATCAACCCGAGCTCTACAAGGAGTTAGAAGCCTTGAATTTGGAAATAGTAGAGGAATGCACCTTAGCTGCAATGGAAGTGCAGCCAAGTATAGAAGAAAAGATTATAACTGCACAAAAGGAGGATTCAACTACCAAGAGGATGAAGAGGCTAATGGATGAAGGAAAGGCTCCTAAGATGAGGATGGATCAACAGGAAGTGTTGAAATATGGGACTCGTATTTTTGTGCCTCGTCAAAAGGATCTTAAAGACCTGATACTCAAAGAAGCTCATAGCTCTACGTATTCCCTCCACCCTGGGAGTACCAAGATGTATCAGGATTTGAAGCAATGCTATTGGTGTCCAAGAATGAAGAGGGACATCGCTGAATATGTTGCATGTTGTGATGTATGTCAGCGAGTGAAGGCTGAACATCAGAGGCCAGCAGGCTTGCTACAGCCCTTACAAGTACCTCAGTGGAAGTGGGAAGAAGTCGGGATGGACTTTATCACAGGACTTCCACGAACCAAATCTGGTTATGACTTCGTATGGGTCGTAATTGACAGGCTGACTAAGGTTGCACACTTTATTCCCGTCAAGAAGACCTACAAAGAAGACAAATTGGCAGAATTGTACATGTCCCACATAGTGTGTTTGCACGGTGTACCTAAGCGGATAGTCTCAGATCGGGGTTCCCAGTTTACCTCGCATTTCTGGGCTAGCCTACATGAAGCTCTCGGCACTCACTTAGATTTCAGTACCGCCTACCACCCCCAGACAGATGGTCAGACAGAGAGGGTGAATCAGATATTAGAAGATATGCTGAGGGCTTGTGCCCTGGATTTCTCCAAAGATTGGGATCGATGCCTGCCATATGCTGAGTTTGCCTACAACAACAGCTATCAAGCTAGTCTTCAGATGTCACCTTTTGAAGCATTGTATGGAAGAAAATGCCGAACCCCTCTACACTGGTCGGAAGTGGGAGAGAACTACATCTTTGGGCCAAACACTTTAAAGCAGGCTGAAGAAAAGGTTCGCCTAATTAGAGATCGATTGTTAGCAGCCCAGTCCAGGCAGAAAAGTTATGCAGACAAGAGGAGAAGACCCCTGAATTTTGAAGTAGGGGATTATGTCTACCTAAAGGTATCACCATTGCGAGGAGTTAGGCGATTCAAGGTGAAGGGCAAGCTTACCCCACGATATGTTGGATCGTTCCCAATCATAGCTAAGAAAGGAGAAGTTGCCTACCAGCTAGAGCTACCCTCAGACCTAGCTGACATACACGACGTCTTCCCTGTGTCGCAACTCAAGAAATGCCTATGAGTACCAGAAGACCAAGCTCCGTTGAAGGCGATCGAGTTAGAAGAGGACCTAACCTACAAGGAGCATCCGATCAAGATCTTGGACACTGTAGAAAAGAAGACGCGAACTCAAACCATTCGCATGTGCAGAGTGCAATGGAGCCATCACACCAACAAGGAAGCCACCTGGGAACGTGAAGACCAACTACGGCAAGACTACCCCGACCTGTTCGCTAGCTAGGCTGAATCTCGGGGTCGAGATTCTTTTTAAGGGGGGTAGGTTTGTAACATCCTGGAAATTTAAAATTTGGAATTATGAAGTTTTTGAATTCCTTTTTGCGAATGTGCTTAATTGAATTTGGAGTTATGGGATTTTTCTTGAAAATTTTGAGGAAGGATCCAGAAGTTGGAGGGAAAACAAACATGTTTAATTAATAGAGAATTACAAATTTTAAATGCGAATCTGAAAAGATGATCCATAAAGGGAAAGGAGAAAATTTGGTTTAAACATAAAACCTCGTCCTTAAATAATGGCATGAATAACTATGGAAGTAAGTAAATTAAATACCAACATTAGTTGGAAATATTTTTGTTAAGTCCAAATGTCATCAGGAACTTCTGGGAATTTTTCTGAAATTTTTGGATGTATTTTCCTATTTTTCTGAGCTTATTGGGATTTTCTGGCAAATTCTAAAAGGCTAAAAATCAAAATCGGGAAAAATTTAAATTCAACCCACTCCTCTGGCCGCCACTTGGACGGCCAGGATCAGCCCACGTCGCCCCGACGATCCCGCCTTTCCCCTTCCCCATCTGGCCCATCCACCTCACTTAACTGCGCCCGCCGCCCGATCAGCCTCCCCGCCATGCGGCTTCATCCGCGCCGTCGCGCTTCCCCCTCCCCTCTCCCGCTGGCCGGTGGACCCGCCTTGTCAGAGTCATCTCCTTCCTCCCCCGTCCCCTTCTCTCTCTGCGCGGGGGCAGCCCCTTTCATCCCCGTGGCACGCATGCGCCCGGGAGCGGCAGCCCACTGCCTGACGCGTCCTCTCGCGTGCGCGGCGCAAAAGCTGCCCGGGAGGAGCGCGCGCGCCAGGAATCCCGCCGCCTGCCATCGCCACCTGCCACCGCTGCCCCGAGTGACCGAACGGGAGCGACCGTTGTTGCGCTTCCCCGTCGCCTATAAAGCCACTGCACCCCTCCGCTTACTTCGCCACACCCCGTACTCCTCTCCTGACCCGGTAAGTTGAGCCCGAACACCCCCAATCGCCGGCGAGCCACCCTCGTTCCCAACTCCGGCGACCTAGCTCCCCACCGTTCCACTGCACTAGAGCCCGATCCCCCGCTCTTGAACCATCTCCGGAGCATCGCGAAGCTGTCCCCAGTGTCACCCGCACCTCCCGACGCCCGTACCTCGCCGTCACCGAGCACCTCCCCGAGGCGCCGCCACCGCACGCTGCCGGCCTACCTCCGGCGCACCTCAGCCTCTATCGCCACCATCACCAGCATCGCCGCAACCCCGGCGTCACGTTTTGCCACTCCCCTGGACCTCCCCGACACTCCCTCGCCGCCGGCCACCGACGCCTCTGTCCGCTGCTGCCCGTCCCCTTCCGCAGGTATACCTCGAAAGGGTTATCTACCCTTTATGGGTAGGCAACGCCTCCCCGCTCACTCTTTCTCCCCCCCCCCCCCCCGCTCCCCGGCCGCGCGCGTTCGAGCCTTCGGCTCGCGTGGCTGGGTTGAGCTTTCTTTTTTCCCGTCTTGTGGTGGGCCCCACCTGTTAGCCGCTGTAGCCGGAGCAGCCCACTGACCACTGGGCCCCACTGGTCAGTGGAACATTACACAGAACCCGTACTGACATGTGGACCCCTCTGAATAGTAGCTGGACCCACATGTCATAGGCACAGTACTTAAAGAAATAAAATAAAATTTATACTATCATAGCTTTTTATCAGTAAGTCCAAATAAATATTGCAATGCTTAGTATTGCTAGATAAAACGGGGGTACATAGCTGCCCCAAAAACAACACTTGCAAAGTATGATATGTTTTGGGGACAGTCATGGATGGAATGACTGTAGTAGGTGGACACAATATTTCTACCTCTAAAAAATCCTAAAATTTCTTAAACACTGTCGGGACCCCGGATTTCTGAACCCGGATCCTCTGTGTATTACTGCACTAGTCCCAGATCAAAGCTTGTGCACATAGTTAAACAGAAATTAATACATCACCAGCATCGTGTTATTACAATAATTGAGAGTAATGACCGAAAAGGTCTCATTATTACAATTGAGGTTTCAAGACCTCGCACACATGAAATAAAGCGGAAGCAAAAGATAAACTCAAAGAAGACCCATCAATACGCCACAGGCAATTGACTAGGGAAGCGCGACCTAGTACTCCTGGAATCCTTCGTCGAAGCCACCGGCGAAGTAGTCGTAGTCTCCTTCTTGGGCTTCATATTCTTCTGAGATTTGTTTTTGAGTGCAGCATGTGAGTACATAAAGTACTCCGCAAGTCTTGGGAAAAATTCAATAGATGCAAGGCTTGACAAAGGAAGGCTATATGGTTCTTTGCACAAAGCAATGTTTTAATTTCAATTACTACTAATTATTTTCAAAGGCATCAATTTAATAAAGTAAATATTTTAGCAAAACTATCATTAACTTTATAGTGAAGATTCCATCTACCAACACTAGCTAACCAATTACAATTGATCAAGTTTAAAACTGCGGGTTCCATCCACCCTCTCTGGCTCCAACTGCCAGGATACCCTTCCGAGAGTTCCCTCCACTCTCGGAATACAAAACTTTGATTTTAAAACCAAAACCAGAAATCTACCATGTGAATGCATTCCTTGCCCGCCCTTGACCGTGGGCACGGCTATTCGAATAGTTTGACACTCTGCAGAGGTTGTACAACTTTACCCCCAAGAGATAATTATCTTAACAGTCACCACGCTTCCTTTGGCATGAGACACAGATAAATTATCACAAAGCCTTTACCTCACTCTAGACTAGCTAGACACCATCCGCTGAGGTTTCACCGCAGAAGGGTTAAATCTGCCCAATCCGAAGCCCCCTCTTGCGCCATATGAGTACAGTAAATCCCTGTCCCTCACTGTGAATAACCAGTAACTCCCTGGCACCCACTTTCCACTGGTGGCACCTAAACTACAATATCATGAGTTAATCAGCTAGGTCGTACCCATATAGACTTAGGGTTGTACGGTAGTGCTCAGTCTGGACAAACACAAGCGTCGGTCCTTAGTTGACTAGGGTGGAACATACATTTTACAAGATCTCGTGCTTCCTGCACCAATCCAAACCAACCATCCACCCTAATCTAAACCAATTTCCAAATTTTATTTTATTTTAAAGGATTAGTGGCAACTCCAATCACCACTAGACTTTAGAAAACACAAGTTATTACAACAATTCATAATTTCCCATTTTCAAGATTTCAAGGGTATTACATAGCATGACTAAGCATTATACTACCATTCTATTATTCACAACTGAATATAATAATCTCATTAAAGAGACAAAGGAAATCCTAAGGAGACAAGGGTACATGGCATTCAATTTCAACTGAGGGCATAACAAAGTTGGGGTAACTAATACCTTAGGTTTGAACTAATCTTGTATGTAAATAGCAATGCACATAATTTAAAATAATTAAAACATTTCAAAATCATAGGTTCAAGATGATCAAAGGAGACTTGCCTTCTTGCACGCTCTCGGTGTCTTCCTGCTGAGGAGTGGAGAGGTCTTCGACAGCGTTGGATTCTACGCGAGAAAAGACAGAGCAACAAACAAAAAAATACAAACAAAAAAATCAAATAAACTCAAAAAAACTCAAATAGAGGCCATATTTGGATAGATTATGATTTTAGAAGAATTTA
This sequence comes from Dendrocalamus sinicus, assembly GCA_036346575.1. Classification (NCBI taxonomy): domain Eukaryota; kingdom Viridiplantae; phylum Streptophyta; class Magnoliopsida; order Poales; family Poaceae; genus Dendrocalamus; species Dendrocalamus sinicus. The sequence goes on from CM070661.1 coordinate 21,562,586, forward strand.
GAAATTTGAATGGCTCAATTTGGAGTTAAAATGAGAAAGTTATGCTCATTTGAAAATCTCAGATTGAATAAATCCAGAAATTCCCAAATTTCTAACAGGTAGGGCCCACTGGCAGGATTTAATTTTTAATCTTTATTTTATTTCTTTTATTTTGAGTCTATGACAGGTGGGACCCACTGGACAGTGAGCCTCTGACCCTGCCTCTGACATGTGGGACCCCTCGGGCTCTGGGCCCGGATGTCGGTGAGGAGCTTGAGCAGGTGGGACCCGGCGGCGATGTGATCTGCAGCCGCGGCCGCCGCGGGTGGGACCCATCTGTCAGCGCAGAAAAACGAAGAAAAGGCTCAACCTCAGCGTGCGGAGCCGGGGGCTCGAAGCGCGCCGAGGGAGCCAAGGGGAAGAAGGGAGAGCGGGGGTAACCAGTCGGGCGGGCAGGCTTTGCCTACCCATAAAGGGTAGGTAAACCCTTTGTGGGGTACCTGCTGGCGGGGTCGGGCAGAGGTGGCCGGAGGCGGGGTTGCCGGCGGCGAGGGGTGGTCGGAGGGGGTCGAGAGATGCCCAAAACGGGATTCGGTGCGAAGGTGGTGCTGGTGGAGGGGTCTGCGGAGTCCGGTGACGAGCGGGGACAACCGGCAACGAGGAGGAGCAGTGGCGCAGTACGGGTCCTCCGGTGCGACGGTGCTCCGGCGGCGGGAAGGGACGACTGAGGTGCCAGGGAGGTTCGCACGGGCACAGGGGTGCTCGGGGTGGCGGTGGCGAGCTCCGGGACGGTCCGAGGCGGCGAGGATTGCTCGCCGGAGTGCGGTGAAGCTCGGGGAGAGAGGGAGCATGATGGCGGGGCGCTACGGTGCTCGGGAAGGGAGGTGGAGCGCGTCGGGGTGCTGGGCGGAGGGAGGCGAAGCCGAGGGTGGGCTTTTATAGGGCGGAGGAGGGGACACGGGCGCTTAATTGCTCGCCGGAGATGGCGGCCGGAAAAAGGAAGGGATCGGGGAGGGAAGGAAAGAGGGGGGCGCGGAAGGAAAGAGAGGTGCGGGGAAGAAGGGACTCGGTCGCGGGGTTCCAAAACCGGAGGGCCGGGGAAGGAAAGAGGGGGAGCGGCTCGGATTTGGTCGGTCGGCACAAAGAAGGAAAGGGGGAAGAAAGAAGGAAGGTGGCACTCCGCGGGGAAGGCGACGGCCTGACAGGCGGGGCCCGTCCACGCGTCGGCTGGAGGGAGGGGAGTTGGATTTTAGTTTTTAGAATTTGATTTTTATTTTCAGAAAAGGCTAGGAAATTATTTAGGCCTCAGAAAAATATGAAAATACCTCCAAAAATTCTAGAAAAATTCACAAATGCTCCTGGACATATTTTGGACTTAATAAAATTATTTCCAACTACTGTTGGTATTTAATTTTCATATTTTAAATTACTTTTTAACTTTTAAAAATAGGTTTTAAACTCCAGAAAATCAGATAAAAGCCAAATAAAATCCAATTACTTTAAAATAGTTAATTTGAATTTAAATTTTTCCAGAAAGCCAATTTTTGGGATGTTACAAACCTACCCCCCTTAGAGAGAATCTCGACCCCGAGATTCGGACGGACTGGGAAAAAGGTCGGGGAACTTTGCTCTTAGATCCTCTTCACGGTCCCAAGTCGCTTCGGACTCAGAATGATTGCTCCACTGCACTTTACAAAACTTGATGACCTTGCTTCGCGTACAACGCTCTGCTTCCTCCAATATCTTGACTGGATACTCTGGGTATGTCAAGTCCTCCTTTAAGTTCACTTCCTCTAGAGGCATCTGTTCTTCTGGCACTCTGAGACACTTTCTTAGCTGGGATACATGAAAGACGTCATGCACCTTTGACAGCTAAGGCAGAAGCTCCAACTAGTAAGCAACTTCTCCCCTTTTCGCTACAACAGGAAAGGGACCAATGAATCTAGGAGCAAGTTTTCCACTGACTCCAAAACGTCTCATTCCCTTGAGAGGTGACACTTTCAAATAAACATGATCCCCAGGTACAAATTCTAAGCTTCTTCGATGATTGTCCGCATAGCTCTTCTGTCTGGTTTGTGCTGTTTTTAACCTGTCCTGAATTAGGCGAACTTGTTCTTCTGCCTGCTTCAACACATCTGGTCCAAATACTTGTCCTTTTCCTGTCTCCTTCCAATACAATGGTGTCCTACATTTTCTACCGTATAAGGCTTCGAACAGAGACATTTGTAAGCTGGATTGGTAACTATTGTTGTAGGAAAACTCTGCATAGGGCAAACTTCGATCCCAATTAGTCTTGTCTATTAGGACACAAGCTCTCAACATGTCCTCCAAAATTTGATTTACCCTTTCTGTTTGACCATCTGTCTGCGGATGATATGCTGTGCTGAAGTTTAAATTTGTTCCCAAAAGTCCATGTAACTTATGCCAAAACCTTGAGGTGAACTGGGTTCCCCTATCTAACACAATCTTCTTTGGAACTCCATGCAAACACACGATTCTCGACATATACAACTCTGTGAGTCTATCTCCAGAGTTTGTGGTCTTTACTGGAATGAAATGGGTGACTTTTGTCAGGCGATCCACAATAACCCAAATCGAATCGTGCCCTAGTTTTGTTCTTGGTAATCCAGTTATGAAATCCATACCAATCTCTTCCCATTTGCACTCAAGTATCTGCAAGGGTTGCAAAAGGCCGGCAGGCCTCTGATGTTCAGCTTTAATTCGTTGGCACACATCACACAAAGCTACATACTCTGCAATTTCTCTTTTCATACTTGACCATCAATACCTTTCTTTGAGATCTTGGTACATCTTTGTACTTCCAGGGTGAATTGAGTATCCAGATTCATGGGCTTCCTTCAGAATTAACTCCTTTATTTCTTTCTTCTCAGGTACAATAATTCTTTTCCCAAACCAAATAATACCTTCTTCGTCTTCTGAAAATCCTGGTGCTTTTCCTTTCTTCATGTTTTCCTTAATCTCCCGGACGTACTTATCCTCCTGTTGAGCTTCCTTGATCTGGTCCTCTAGAGCTGGCTGAACCTCCAAAGTAGCTAGGAATCCTTCCTCTACTACTTCCAAGTTGAGTCGCTGAAATTCTGCTTGAAGTCCAGGCATACTGTCCTTTATCCACAGCTTAATACAGTAATTCTTTCTGCTCAAGGCATCAGCTACTACATTGGCCTTTCCTGGATGATAATGTATCCCAACATCATAATCCTTTATTAACTCAAGCCATCTCCTTTGCCTCATATTGAGATCGGGCTGGGTAAATATGTACTTTAAACTTTTGTGATCCGTGTAGATTTCACAACGGTTACTGATCAAATAATGCCTCCATATTTTTAGAGCATTCACAACGGCAGCGAGCTCTAAATCATGGGTTGCATAGTTTCCTTCATGGGGTCGCAACTGTCTTGAGGCATAGGCTACTACCTTTCCCTCTTGCATCAGAACACAGCCTAGTCCTTGCCTTGATGCATCACAAAAGACTTCAAAATCCTTTCTAATATCCGGAAGTGTCAACACTGGAGCAGAAGTTAACCTTGTCATCACATGCAGGAATGCGGCGTGCCCGAGCAAAAACCAACAAAGCAAACGGCCAAGGATGCGGAAGGACGGTGCTGCGATAGTGGCATATATATACCTACCTCCCCCTGGCCAAACCGGCGGAAGTTCAACGGTGGAAGGTCAGCCGGCGAAAGGCGAGGCGTCGCGGTCAAGTGTGCGCACGGTGCACCTGTCCCGCCATACCACGTGTCCCGCGCCCTCGGGAAGACGCATACGGCACCTGTCGCCTGGTGCGCGTGCACCTCCCCCAAGGCGGCCCTTGACAGCGCACGACGCCCCAAGCAAGCTTCGACACGTGTCCCGACGCCTCGAAAAACACAGGTCGAAAAGGCCCCGAGGACGCGGCATAATCCTCGGCACCATCGAGACACTGTCATCGGGACATGGGTCTTCGAGCTGTACGTCGACTTCCCATCTGCTGCATAACCCCGCAAATCGCCTCGTCAGTGTGGCCACTTTGAACTCGCCCCCGTGGGGGCCAACTAGCCCCTAGCTCTAACATTACACGCGTGGGGCGGGCCTACACGTGCATCGACGATGTGTCCGCTAAAGGAGCCTGACTTCGCCCCACTTTCGACACACTCAGGCAACTCCGCCAGCATCTTTGACTCCACGGCTAAAGGACTCCAGGGTCGATGACGGCTTCAATAACCAGCCCGGTTCCATATCCTCTGTGCGAAGGTAGGCTGCATCGGCAAGCAACGGTTCTGTCCAAGATCATTGAAGGTCACAGGCTGCAGGGACGGAGGGGGCCAAGTGACTCGGCAACATGGCTTCGGCCCGTGAAGCCCTTCACCATGAGAGGCTCCTGTTGTAAAGGTGGCCCCCACCTAAGCCCAGCCAGCCTATTAGAAGGTTGTAAGGCCCAAAATGAGACATGTATGATGTTATGAACGCCCCTGAGAGGGATACTTGAGTGTAAGAGCACGATTGTAAAACACTCCCCATGTGAATATATATATATATATATGTCATCCAGACCATGGGGGAAACCCTAAGCATTGCTCACCTAACTCTCCACTACCACACCACTCTTTCTGTTTGGTCTGTAACCACAACATGTCCTTTATGCCCTGCCAATGCCTTTTGGTAGGTTCTGTACTATACCTTGCCAACAGGTTCATGACAAATGCAATGTCCGGTCTAGTGCAGTTTGCTAAATACATAAGTGCTTCCACTGCACTTAAGTATGGGAATTCCGGTCCTAGGACTTGCTGTAAAGACCTCCCGATCATCGGTACTTTCGATGGGTATGCCTTCTCAAAGCCAAACCTTTCTAACACCTTTTGGATGTAGGCCGACTAATGTACTAATATTCCTTCATGGACATGCTCAAGCTGCAGGCCTAAGCAGAATTTGATCTTGCCCAAATCTTTCATTTCAAATTCTGACTCTAGATAGGAGTTTGCTTCTTTTATGGCTTCCATTGTCCCGATGATATTCAAATCATCTGCATACACTGAGATTATACAAAATCCATTTTGGGATCACCGTATAAACACACAGGGACAGTCTTCATTGTTCGTGTAGCCTTTCTTGCAGAGAAAGTCACTTAAGCGATTATACCACATTCTGCCAGATTGCTTTAGTCCATACAGTGACTTTCTGAGCTTCACATTGTATAGATTTCTATTTGCTCTGTCTTGGTTCGGGAGAGGGATTCTTTCATGGACCTTCATATAAATCACCGAATCCAAGTTTCCATAAAGGTACGCAGTTACCACATCCATCAATTTCATTTCTAAATTCAAGTTCACTGCCATTGAGATCAAATATCTAAAGATAATTTCACTCATGACTAGGGAGTAGGTTTCTTCATAATCAACTCCTGGACATTGAGTGAAACCTTGTGCTACCAGCCTTACTTTGTATCTCACTACTTCGTTTCTATCATTTCTCTTTCGAACAAATACCCACTTATGCCCTACAGGGTGCACATGGGGACGTGTGTGGCATACGGGCCCAAACACCTCTCTTTTATTCAGATATAGCAATTCAGTTTCTATTGCCTTCTTCCAATTTTCCCAATCTGATCTTTTCTTACATTCAGCGAGCAATACAAGCTCAGGATCAAGATTGATGATTGTGGCAATTTTCTTTGCGAAGTAGATATCGATATTAGTTGTTGTCCTATTTATGGACTCTCTCGTGTGCACATAATTTATAGCTATTTCTTCATGAGTTGCTTCTTTTGGAGCGATTGGTTCTTCTGGAGCTTCTCCTTACACATCGTTTCTTCCAATTGCGGTGGCAAGTCCCTTTAGTTTTTCAGCTTCGATGTGTGCACACACATCCATGCCGATTTCTTCCATGAGGATATTCAGATCCGGTGTGCCCTTTTATGAAGGTGTCATACTTGTGTCAGGTCTCAACTAGCTCCCCTTCTCATTCTGGGTGACTTCAGTGATCGGCTATGATAAGTCATTCTTATCCTTCTTCGCCGGGCATCCCCGGTTACATGGGATTCAAGGAACCAGAGTTCTCGTCCTTTTATTCTGAGGCCTCTGGAGGGAATTAGAGATACCTTCTGCTTTCTTTGGTATTTCAACCCTCTCTGGTGCATTGCGTGCAGGCACATGCGACTTAGGCACGCTCTTCAAATCACTAAAGTGATCTGGCAGCTGGTTTGCTAATACTTGCAAGTCAATGATCTTCTAGACCTCTTTCTCTGCTTCACTAGTGCGCGGGTCATGTGCATGAATTCCCGTGGCTTGCCACATAATTTCCCGACATTTTTTATCAATGGGTTGATTTCCTCCCCCTAATGATGAGAAATTATCCTCATCAAAAATGCAATTAGCGAAGCGAGCGGTATGCAAATCTCCCGACATGGGTTCCAAACACCTGATTATAGATGCAGTCTCATAACCAACGTATATCCCAGTCTTACGGAGAGGGCCCATTGCAGTACGCTGCGGAGAGGGTATAGGTACATAAACCTTGCACCAAACCTCCTGAGATGAGAAATTTTCGGTGGCGACCCTTGCGCTAGTTGCATAGGTGAATGGATGTTGTAGGCCGATGGTCTAAAGTTGATGAGATTCGCTGCATGTAGGATTGCGTGCCCCTAACATGTAGCTGGCAAATTACAATTCTGCAAAAGGGGTCAGGTAATAAATTTAAATCTCTTGATTAATGCCTCCGCCAAACCATTCTGGGTATGGACATGTGGTACCGAATGTTCAACTGCAATCCCCATCGCCATGCAATAATCATCATTTGAAGCAAATTCTCCGGTATTGTCCATTCTAACGGACTTGATGTGATGATCAGGGAAGACATTTCTGATGTGAATGATTTGCGAGATCAGCTTTGCGAAAGTATGGTTTCTTGTGGACAACAAACCCACATACGACTATTTCGGGGAAGCATCAATGAGCACCATGAAATACTTAAATGGCCCTGAAATAGACTGAATGGGACCGCAAATGTCTCCCTGAATGTGTTCCAGGAATGCAGGGACTTCATCCTTCACTTTCAGAGTGGAGGGTCTGGTAATTAATTTCCCGGTGGCACATGCAAGGCACATAAAATCTTTGTGATTCGGGAAATTCTTTACATTAATATTATGCTCTTGGGAATTGTTGATTATATTTCTCATCATTCTAAGACCTGGGTAGCCTAATCTGTCATGCTAGAGACATAAGAGTTCAGAGCTTCTAAATACTGTCTTCAGGACAGTGTAGGCTACAGGTGCCTTGATGTTGGTATAATATAGCCCAGTTTCTAGTGAAGGAAGTTTTTCTAATACCCTTTTTCCATTCTCTTCAGCTTCGTAATGAGCAGGTATTCCTTACCGTCAGTGGCGAATCCAGGATGAAAATAGAGGGGGAGCTCTACTGTGGAGACTATAGCACAACATAAATATACCAAAGCTACATCCACTAGTCTTTTGCTATTGGAATATCAAATTCATACATAAATAGGAAGAGAACAAATTGAAAATGTACAATACAAAAAATTTAGTACCTTACTAATGGATAATGTGCCCCCAAATCTTCATAAATATGTGAGTACCGATCTGTAGATAAAAAATATCAAATGTAGTGATCATAAATATGTGAGTACCGATCTGTAGATAAAAAATATCAAATGTAGTGATACAATATTAAATTGTGAATGTCCATAAACATTAAAAATGAAATAAAAACATACCACTAAGTCACTAAATCTGATTACGACACAATTTCACTCTACGAGTTTTCATGTCTTAAAAGCGTTGAATAATTCTTTTGTTATCAAGGCTTCTAAATATCTCTCGCTCAGTGTAGCACACCATCAAGTCATTGAGCCATTCATCTGATACCTTGTTGCGCAAATCTGTTTTAATAATCTTCATTGCTGAGAAAATTCTTTCAACTGATGTTGTTGCCACTGGAAGTATCAATGTGAGCTCGATGAGGCGATACACCAATGCAAAAGTTATATTTTACCCAATTTCAACCATCTTTTGAGCAACCTTTGCAAGATCACTACATTCACGAAATTCACCACTTCTTCTAACATTGAGAATGAATGTTTGCAGTTGATTTCTTAACAACAAATAGTCAGCTATGGTGAAATTTGTTGTATAAATCTCAGCAAGCCGAACTAACTTTTGCACATCAAACTTAGAGAAGGAGTTGTTTGGATCAATACAAGACATGAAAACCAATAACTCTGAAGAAACTTCATTGAAACGATGATCCATCTCTGCCATAATAGCATCAAGAGCAACATTGAAAATATCAATCCGATAATAGTGAAGGAGAGTAACTTTAAGCTTCCGACGTGCAGATTTACCCTTTACTCTAATGTGATCATCCATACTTGGCACATCAATCTCATTTGACTTACAAAAACTTTTTACTGTGTTGAACAATGGCTCCCGCCCATTATCCCTCATGTCTTGCAAGCGTGTTTTCACATCCACAATCAAACTCATAGCTTCAATAATATCTTGATCTCTTCTTTGCAAAGAAAGTGACAACTCATGTGTAATGCTCAATAAATCTATCAAGAAATGCATGATGAACACAAATTCAAAACTCTCCATCTTTTGTATCAAACCTACTGCTCCACCATGACCTGAAGGATATGCTGCATCTTTACATATCATCTCTAACACCGCAAGCACCGATTCCCACATTTGGTATATACGAAGTAATATTTTAAGATGTGAGCCCCATCTAAAATCTCCAGGTCTAGCTAGGCCAGTTGCCTGATTCAAGCCTGTTCCTGTTGAAAGCACACCATTCTCCAATTTCTCTAATAAGACTTCCTGATGCTTTTTCCATCAAAGCATCATTTCTTTTGCAAGATGAACTCACAGTGGTCACTATAAAGGGAACATAGTTGAAGAAATCAGCAATAGCACTACTACAACTTACAACAGTGACAACCACTAATTGCAATTGGTGGGTGAAATAATGGACATAGAAAGCATACGGATTCTCATCTCGTATTAATCTCTGGAAGCCATTAAATTCCCCTATCATATTTGAAGCTCCATCATAACCCTGTCCGCATAGCCTAGAAATAGGTAGATCAACCTTAGCAAGCACACGAACCAAAGCTTCCTTCAATGCAATAGATGTACACAAAGTGACATGCTCAATACCAATAAACCTTTCCATGATCTTCCCTTCTTTATTTACAAACCTACATAGTATGAATTTTACAAAGTTAAAACAAAACCACAATACACAAATCATAAAAATGATACGACTAAAAAACATCATATGTACAACTAACCTCACAATCACGGACATCTGCTCCTTTATTGATGAATCACGTGACTCATCAATAAGCACTGCGAAGTTTCTATCTCCAATCTCATCCTTAATCACCTATGTGACCCCCTGTGCACAACATTTCGCGAGTTCCTTCTGTATATCCGGACAAAGCATCAAACAATTGTCAGCACCCTCAAATTCAAAAGCCTCCTTCACATCTGCCTTTTTATCAATGTACCAATCCACCAACTCTCTAAAATTGCCCTGATTCATGGAAGTAGACGATTCGTCATGTCCACGAAAAGCTTCACCTTGTTGAATGAGATATCTTGCACAATCTAAAGAAGCTGTCAAATGAATAATTTCAGACTCCTTGCTATAGGTATTTAATTTATGATCTACACTTGCTCTTTGATTCTGAAAATCTTCACAATCTAACATTGCAATGTTGTGGACACTAGTAGGTCCACCAACATGTTGTTTGAAAGATTCCATAGCACTTCTCCAATTCACATACCCAACTTTTGTGAAGACATTCCTCCCAAAGTGAGTGGGGTGCGACGGCTTCTTAAAAAGAAAGCAATAGAAACAATATGCGGCATCCTTTTCCACACTATATTCCAACCAATCGAACTTCTTATACCATGATTCTTGAAATGATCTTGAAATTGAACCTTGCATTTTCTTTGGAAAATCATGACCAATTGGTTGAGTTGGACCCTTTAACAAATATGCCCTCCTAACTTGATCTCTAATCTCATTAGGGTAATCTTCAATTGGTTTGCGACATGCTGGATCGGCAATAATATCATCTGGATTAAATTCATGCCGAAATTTTTTTGCTTCAGTTCTACTTTCTATGATTGGAGGGTTACTGCTAGTTGCATTATTTGAGAAATATCTGTGCAAAGTTCGCTTCTCCATTTTTATAAATCTAAGAATAATTAAACAACAACTAGTTAATAACTGATTAAACAACTTGCTAATTGGTAGAACAATAATAAAATAGGACACTCACTTACATTGAACAGTGAACCAAAGTACCAAACCAGGGAATCCACTGTCGCCAGTCGGCCGTCAGTCCCCACTGGTCACGCGTCACTGGCTCAGTGGTGGATTCACCACTGTGCGCAAGCCGCAAATCAACACCACGCCATAAGGCCTCGCCACTGAGTGCTGCTGCTGCACACCTCACCACATTCTAGTATTCCACAGACCAACTCTCGTGATGCCGTCTCTCCCGTCTCTCCCGCTAGCCCCACTCCGCCGCAGCGCCGCTTGGCCTCGCCCGCGCTTGGCCGACCGCCTCTCCTGGCCGGCTGGCCCCTCAGCTCCACCGCGTCGAGCCACCTCCGGCCTCCCCCTCCGCGGCTCTGCGCCGAGACGCCAACCGCCTCCCGGCCCTCCCCCTCGCCGGCTCCCCCTCCGCTGCGACGGTCTCTCTCCGACTCGGCGACCAGATCTACTGCTGAGGCGTGCTGTTGACATGTGTCATTTTTTTCATATATTTAGCTGTCATTTTACCCTCATATTCTTCGCATTTTGGGACCATTTATCACCATTTACACGCTTTTCTATATTTAATTGCTCAAAATGTACCATTTTATATTTTTCTATATTTTTCTGCAGTCCGGCGTGATCGAGGCGCATAAACGACAAATTTGGCATTCTAGGGCTATTCCGTACAGTTGTACGTGTCATCACGGATGCGTAGGATCTATCCGCGAAGCAATCGGAGCTCTGGAGGTCTAAATTGGAAGAAATGAAATTGGAGAAGGATCTATTCGTAAATTCTGGAAGCTGGGAGGACAAAATTGCAAATTGCCAAAATCCCCAATCGCCACAAAACCCTAGCCGCAATCTTGTTCCACTAGAGCCGGCCATTTCTTCTAACTTCTCCTCCACTTTGCCCTCTCCTCCCCTTCCTCTTCTCCGGTGTCGGCGAGGGTCGGCCAGCTCGCCGGCGGCCGTCGACCACACCGCTACCTCCTCCTCTCCTTTGCCGCCGCATCCTCCTTCACCCGTGCGCCGCCGCGCCGCTGCCTTCCCTTCCTCCACTGCTCCCGCGCGCCCTTTCTTCTCCACCGACAGCGCCGGCGCCGCCGCCTTGCTCTCCCTCTAGCTCGCAACTTCTTCCACTGCGCCTCTCTCCCTCCAGCTCGTCACTGCTGGATGCCACCACATCTCCACGCCGCCAGTCCTTCATCTCCTCCGCCCGCCACTCGGCGCCGCCACCTCTCCTCCTTCTCCACATCCTACGCCCTCGCCACTCCAGATCCCGCGCCCTCGCCGCTCCTCCATTCACGCCGCCTCTCACCTCTCCTCAGACCAGGTCGGCGGCGACATCTCCATCGAGTCTAGTCCGCCCCGCCGCTCCGCCATCACCACTCTCCCTTCTCCGCTTCCCCTTCGGCGCACCATCTCCCACCAAGCAGCACCGCCGTCTCTGCTCTTGACGGCGCCGCAGACACTGCAACCTCTCCACTGACTGCAGCTTCTTCTTCAACCCCCTCGGTTTCCCCTGCTTCCTCTTCACTTCGGTTATCTCTAATTCCTCTCCCATTGTCTAATTGCTATTCTCGAGTATTGTTCAATTAAATTGGTATTAATTCCTGTTAATTGTGCACTGTTAAATTGTTGGTTTATGCACTGTGTTTGTGAGATGTGAACTCAGCTGTTCATCTTCCTCCCCCTCCTTTCCCAGATCTGATCTCGTATCTACAGATCTACTGTTCTGTTGAATGTTGACTGTTCTCGTTGGGGTTTTGGGCCAGGATTCGCCGGGTATTTGGGCCGGCTAGGGTGATGCCGTGATGAGCCTTAAGAAGAATAGACCGCCTGCCCTGCCCTCGAGTTCTCCCGAGTTCTTCAAGCGACGACGCGGTCACACGGCGACGCCGACGCCCGACGTTCAACAGTGGGAGACTGGGAGGAGGGCCTGGAGGGGGAGGGGGTCTTCTTCCACGGTGGGAGGAGGGGGTGCTCGAGCACCCACTGGCACCCACGGTGGATTCGCCACTACTTACTGTACTCTTTTTCAGTCTCAACGTGGAAACCATTAGCGCGAATATCCTTAAAACTTAGGAGAGTTCTAGTCGATTTTGGATACAATAAGGCTTCTCCAATGACCACAGTTGTACCCATTGAGAGTATAATTGTGGTTCTTCTTGAACCAATTATATATGTATCGTTTCCGGCGATTGTCGTAAGACTGCCGGCATTCTTACGAATCGACTGAAAATACTTAGTCTCTCTTAAAATAGTATTCGTTGTGCCGCTGTCGGCTAAGCACACTTTCTCCATATAGCGCCACACATGTTCTAATATAAGGTATTTTATTAACATGTATTAGAAGGCATTCAACACATAAATAAAATAATTCAATATCAGAACATATCATGCTATTATAAACTGAATAAATGAATTATTCAAAATCATCCAACCATCACGAGAAAACAAATACTAAAGTACCATCCATGCAAGTTCTAACTTGTCCTTTTCATACAAAATAAATGACAATTAAAGTCTAATGTATTCTGCGCATCAAACTGAATCTACTAGAAAATCAGAAACTTCTTCGGCTATTTTCTCGGGAGTGATCTGTTCTTCGAGAGAAATTATGGCGGCGGCTGCCTCTAACTTAAAAGGGGGTGCTGCTGCCGAGAAATCATAGCGGTGGCTCCCTATTTATAGTCTACTGATAAGGTGCCCATCGTAGATTTCTTAACAATAAGCATCCATATATCCTCGGCGGACAAGAAAATCAGGCGGGCCTAGGGCCGGCCATACCATCAATAAAAAGGAGTTGTCTTCCTACATCTTGTGTCTGGTCTGATACTTCTAGCTGATTGTTTAGAGCAGGTAAAATAAGACTTAGTCAGCAGGTTATAGTAAATATAATATCAACTAAATCTTACGTGGCAGAGAGAGAAAGGAAGAGAGAGAAGGAAGCTGGCTACTAAATTACAGTTAGCTATAGCACGTAAAAATATGCATTTCACTCTCTTACACATGGGGCCAAATAGTTATTGTAATAGCTACCTTATTGTATGAACTATTGTTTTGAAGGCTATAGATGAAATGAACAAATGTTATAGCCACTAATTGGCTATACTATTGTACTTGCTCTTAGCGACATATCAATTGACAACATCAGTTATTGAACGGACTTTTTTTTCCACGCAATTAATACTCACGATAACTAAAAAAGAAAAAGCAAACCGGATTCCCACGATGTTGGCCGTCTATTTGCCAACTAACGATCACCCAGACCCATCGCGTGCCTTGGAGCAAGATACCGTCCCCCCGAAGGTAATCGCCGTTCAGCATCGGCGAGGGTTTTGGCCTCCCACGGAAACTGCGAAACCCCATCATGGCTTCCTACTCCCTGTCGCTTCTCCTCCGCCGCCGCCGCCCCATCACTACCACTTCCCTCCTCCTTCGCCGCCGCCCCTTCTCCTCCTCTCCTCCCTCCCCCTCACACCCCTCACCGGCAAACGCCGCCTCCTCGAAGCCACCCTCCCTCTCCGCCCGCCTCTCCTTCGTCTTCGACCAGCTCGACGCCCTCGACCGCTCCCGCTCCTCCGGCCTCTCAGCCCGTGACGCAGCCCTCCGCCGCATCCAATCATGGCGCCGCCCCGTACCGCTGCCGGAGGTGGAGTCGGAGCCGGAACCGGACGAGCTGAAGAAGGAAGCTGAGGCGGTGGCGGTGGCCGGAGAGGAGGTGGAGAGGATGAGCGTGGCTGAGGTGCTGCGGAGGGAGGTGGAGCTTGTGCACCCGTGGCCCGAGTGGATTGGGCTGATGGAGCGGCTTGCGCAGCAGAGGTACCTCGACCTCGGGGGGACCGACGAGGGCTACGTCGCCTCTGCGGTGCCGATGGACCTTTCGGAGGTCTCTGAGGAGGCTGGTTTCGACTTCTCTAGGGACTGGACCACCGTCAAGAATGCCTGCATGAACTTCGGCCGTGACCGGTTCGACATTCTCAAGTATGTTTGCTGCTTATTAGGCGCATTTCGCGGAGATTTTATGCTGTGTCTTGTAAATTACAAGATATGAATTTCATACTCGTTGAGGGCGGATTGTTTTGCAAGAATCCTTTAGCATGAACAAAATGGGATCTTTCTTTATAATTGTGAAGTGCATTCTGCAAAAGTGGGCAAGCTCGTAGATCATAGGCATCAGAAATTGTTTCTTCCTGCTGTTTTCTATAGTTTCATACAAAGAAGTTCTCTCTGTTGGTAATCTATTGAAATTAAGCGGATACTTCCACAAAAGTTTACATCTAGAATGCTGTCATTGCTGTAAGTGGAGAATGATGAAGCACTATTAGAGTTCTATTGGCACGCACTGGACTAGTATTTCCCCTTAAAAGGATCTGCTCGATTTACATTTTAGGCTTCATTAAAATTCTGGAAAGCATCCGTTACATTTCTTGTTAAACCAGGAAATGCAGAACAAATATTCAAGATAAAGTCAGAAATTTATGGTCTCTGTACACACTAGCATACTTCTGGGTATTGTAACTTTTACTTTCGTGATGCGAAAAGTTAACTATGACAGTCAGAAACCAGCAATTGCTGGAATCCTTGCATATGATAGAATCTGCAAACTGTGCTTGGATTATTTTTTTGGTGAACCGATACCTAAAGAACACACCAACGAGACCAAATCTAACATATTTGAAAATAATAAAGATCATTTACGCAAATTTTGGCATTGTGTCTCAAAAATGTGAGAAGAGTTTCTTTCCATGACTCACAAATGGACGTAGTTAATGCTGCTGTCACCTGGACAATTTGGTACCCAAAAGACAGGTAATAGATGTAAGGCGTGGACAAATAATAATATACTAAGTTACTAACACTCATGTCAACGGTTCCCAAATCTTATGCAGATCGTTGCCTAGGAAGGATCTTCAAATATTGGTTGGCCATGGGTGCCCCAGCATGGATCCAAAAGTTGTGTTTTCTGCAAAGCTAATAAGAAAACTTGTGCATCTTGACGAGGGTGATGTAAGTTTCAGCTAGACCCAAAGTTGTCCATATATGATATGTTATTTCTCACTTTTAACAGTGCCATATGCACAATAACTGTCATACTTTGGGAGTACATACATAATACATTTATTAAATGTGCACATTGTTTACTTATCAAACCAAATATTGCATTGTCACATAACCAGCTGCTTATTGCAACTATACTTATGCAATTATCGCTGCTAATGATAACACAAGATGTTTGCTTGTGCTGATTCCATTGAGGGTTAATGTAATGTTAATGATAACACAAGTTGTTTGTTTGCTTGGTTGTGCATTTATATCAGTAAAACTAAAATAACTTATAACTTCATTAGTATATGTATTTGATGTGCTTGCATGTGTTCACATATCAGAAACATGCCTCTTAAATTTCTTGCTAATTTCTGTTTGAATGATGGAGGTGGCTATGGTACATACAACTTTTAGTTACAAAACATTTTTAATTTTTCTTCCTTCAACATTTTTTCCTCTTCCCACCACTCTCACTTGTAGGATGATCAGTGGATCGTGAGAAAAATGCATGTAAAATGGGTAAATTACATACACATGTACCACAATCACCCTCGTTTTTGAGAACTGCTATTTTTGCTCACTATGTTATATCCTGAGCTCACTGATGTTTGAAACCAGCTAATGACTTACAAGTTACAACTCATAAGCTGTTTTAGATAGAAAGAAGGAATCCGGAAAGGGATTCTGGATAAGAAGAATTGGGGATAAAACTTTAATTCTATACTCTGACTGTTACATGATGACTCACAGGTCTTTAACTTCTCATCAGCCCCTTACACTATCTCTGCACAATGCAACAAATTATTTAACCGACTACACCCCAATCCAGTGTCTGATAGTCGCATTTACCCTCACAAGTCATAACAGATCCACTAGACAAAAAACTAAAATTTATGCAAATGTGCTACAAACACTTACTCTATAAGTTCCTTCTTCCTTTTAATGTAGTATTCATCCTTCCTTGAAGTGTGGCTTATCCCCAAGCCGCTGCTGCACAGTCATGGCAATCAAGACATAAGAATAGGAAGGTAGTTTGCATGAAGTAACAGTAGCTCAACTATTTACATTTGTACTGAAGAATTGTCCGTCCAGGCGTGAAGAAACTAATTCTACATCATCAAAAGGGTTATTCCTTTGCTTGTACAGAAGTACAGTGCATTCACACTTGTTTGGTCCAAATAATTAAAAATTCCATCGAGTTCCTCTAGAAATTGTTAAGGCAAATACAAGCATGAGGGCGTCCATTAGTATGAATGTCGACAGATGATCCATTTCAGTACTTTGTAAAATTCTTTCGTAACAGCCTGCCATGACAGAGGACACAATGGCTTTGATACCAAACACTTTTGGCCTGAGTTCACTATTGGTGGGAAACACCAAGTTGTCTAAGATTTGTGAGTTAGCTGAGATAGAGAGATGATCTGAAAGGGGACCAGAGGAAGAACACTTCAAAATGAGACTTGAATTCTATTTTCTGCCTCTCACTTTGAACTGGGACCAGACTCACTAGACAAACTCAAATTGGCAAAAACATGATACAAGCTTAATCTATGCAGATTCCTTCATCCTTTCTATGTAGCGTACTAACTCTTAATCTTTGCAGATTCCTTCATCCTTTCTATATAGCGTGCTAACTGTTTCTCTTGTCATTAGCTTTGGTCAGTTCATATTAATTATAAATATAGGAAGGAATGTGCTAAACAACACTCGGTGGGAGACTGTTCCACATAGGGTTTATTACTAACATATGTTAGGAAATTTTTAACTACACAGGTGTAATTAACAGTGCCCAGGATGGGGGCCATTTTAAAAAGTTTCTGTGGCATAACCATAGGACTTGTTTGCATTCACTAAGCTAGTATTAATTTTTGATAGATTACCAATAAATGCCCTTTATACTTGTTGAGTTGTTCTGTGTAACTGATTTCATGATTGGGCCTTCTCATAAAAGGTCATGAATTTATGATGGGGTTTCCACACACATATATTTCCTTCTCCCAGGAGTACATACTCCTACCTTCCAATATACCACTTAAATGAATATTTTATATTTCTTTATCACTTTTAGTATACTTAAATACTAATTCTAAGATACTCCAATACGACTTGGTTGAAAAAATTTCATCGGAGCTCTTTATTTTTACTATATACCCTTTTTCTATATATAAAAGAAGTATGTACACAAATTATGCTATAAAAAGTGAACTTTGATGAAATTTTTCATGAAACTCACTTTGAAGTATCTTATAATCATTATTAGAGTACGCTCAAAAAAATAAAAAGATATTACAACATCATTTAAGCTGTATATAAGAAGTGGAAGCACGTACTCCAAAGAGTATAGAATCATTTTCCTATACATACATTCACACACACACACAGAGTGAGAGAGAGAGATAGATTCTCATAGGCCATCTTGATTTTTGTTTTCCTAGATCAGCTAAACCTTACCAAATATTGAGTGCATGGATTCTGATGTTTTGTTTGAAGGCATGTCTCCATATCACCTATCTAATTCCACCTTACCAGCCAATGTAGTTTTTTTTATATATAAGCATTTTTGAAGGCAGGTCCGAAAACCAAGCCATATAATTCGTTCCATTAGATAGTACACTTTTCGATGCTAACCTCTAAATAAACAAGAAAGATGAAAATACACTAGAAATCTGACCTTCTGTGTCATGTGCATGTTACGGTCTTGGATGTTGTGTGCAGAGGTACTGTAACAGTGTATAGCAGTCGATTTAGTTTTTTAGTGTAGGATCGTCAATGGCAATCAGAGGGAAGGGGTGAATGATTGCAGTCCGCAGCGAATTTTTAAAGTCTAAAATCTTCTAAAATTTTGACCTGCAAACAGTAAGCACACACACAAAAAAAACAGCAAAAGAAATAATACTCTCTCTGTTATTCTGACTTGTGAACGTCGCAATGAAACTCACATACGGTGTGCCCGGTGCATGGCGGCAAGGAACTTCCTGCGGAACCAGTGCACACGACGCGTGGAACTCACAGTGCCGACAGCCTACAGGCGGTGTTCGCTCCGTCAAAAATCGCATGCGGCTGACGACGCCTTACCTGCAGAGACACTCGGCAGAATCGTGCATGCGCGACTTCAATCAATTATGCATGCAGCAACACCGCTCAATTCTTCTAATCTCAATACAAGCCATTGCTCCCATTATCCATCCAATCTCGTAAATTGTGCCCTTCTCAATATACATGCATGCATCCAGGAAGCTATCCATCAGCCGTACATCTTTGCATCCATGTGACTTTCTCTGGTTTTCCTACTCGCGCACGATTCGGCCGAAGCCTGCCGATCACAAATTTCTTTTCGCCGTTCACAACTTCCGAACACAAAAGCAAACACTGCCGCCTGCGTGCAGTCGTCGCTCGATGACTCCTCAACGATAGAAAAATCTCTACTGCCGCACAAACCAGGCCGTCGCACGCTCGGATGTAATTCCTTGAAATAGATCTATTATTTCTGAATCATGGTGGCTATAAGGTGCTCTCTCCTAGCACCCCTAAACCCTAGCACGAAATTAATCTCCCCAAAAGCCACGGGGTTAGCTTCCAACCCCACCTCTATTTATAGTCTAGGACCCAAAACCTGGGCTTACCCTAAGCCCACGAATTCTAATCCAATTCCAACACCAAAGGGACCCGAAACCCTTCCTAACACGGGTTTTTCCAAAATTTCAACTTTTCTAACTCGTCTCGTGTCGAAGCCTCTAGGACCGCACCTCCCGTAGATTCTCCACGCATCATCCACCTTTAATCTCCATGCGCCCCAAGCATGAGCCCAACCATCTCGTGACCTCCTTGACCGTCTGAACCTCGGATCTCTCCATCCTAGTCCCGGTCCATCTCGTCACAGACCATGATCGCCTCCATGCTCAACCTGCACATGCAAAGACCAAAGATCATTCTTCCGGCACAAGTTCGTCCAAACTTGACCAACGTCAATCTGCACACACGCAACACAACTCGCATAACGCCGCTAAATAAAATTACCAAATATTCATCATCACAAATTAGTCATTGTCAATTATTCATCACAACAATATTCTAGACCTGGCCACATGGTCTAACAGGTAGCCCCTGCCCATTAGAGATAAGTGGCGTTAGAGATAAGAGATGGTTTTAGGGATGAATTGGTTTAGAGATACTCCTCTATGTAAGGAGAGGTGGTGTGTAATTCAGAATTATGGTAGAAGAGGAATCAGTCTCAAGATCCTCTCCCTAGTCACTAGTCTACTTCCTCTCTTCGCTCTCTGCTCTAAGTGTCATCTGCCCTCAAATGGTCGCTGTCGATCTTTTTTCTATGGTGTTTATTCCTGATGTTTAGAAGCGATATAATTTGCTTAATTGGATAGTCCACACATAGATGCTAACCTAGTAACATCTAAATAAATGTGAAAGATGGAAATATGCTAAAAACATCTGAGCTTCTGATTTCTTTATTTTTCTCCTGATTTGCAGGTATGTAGTTCTTGTAATTTACGAAATTTATGCTCGAGGGGATATATCCTTACACGCAAAGAAGATGAAGCTCGGACTCTTGATGTTATTCGTATTTTACTGATCTATGGTTTTGATCATGTAAAGGGAACTGTAGAGAACAAACCACTTCTCAAACTGAAATCCATGAAGACCGTTATTCGGAAATTAATACATGAGATTGCCAAGCTGAGCGCTGTGCCTATTGATCCTAATCTTCCACCCCCTATAATCAGGAAGCCACCACCTAAGGTGAAGCAACCGCCTCCACCACCAAAGAAACGAGTGGGACGTGATGATGTAGAGATGAAGAAAGGAGATTGGCTCTGCCCAAAGTACTTTAACCACTTTCACCTGTAATTTGTAGAATCTTATTAAGTAATGTTATTCTTATTTTCTGGAGTATGGCTGCAGGTGTGACTTCATGAACTTTGCGAAAAACACTGTTTGCTTGCAATGTGATGCTAAGCGTCCCAAAAGGCAACTCCTCCCTGGAGAGTGGGAGTGTCCTCGGTTAGCTTCCTCACCATAGCTTTTTTCTGTTCTATTTTTTGAAGTTATTCTGCAATAGATATATGCAACACAAACTAGTAACCCCTAATACATTTTAACATTTTTCCCACCCATGAATCCATGATTATTATCTTCCCAAAAACATGCTTGTGAATAAGAATGAGTTGGTATCTGAGATGTTCCCGTGTCCATATTTTTGTTTGCATAACCCAGCATGTTTCTTTGTGATGTCATCAGTTTCTGAAGAGACAATTTGTTAATCATGAGTGGAAAAAGGAAACAAAAATGGAAAGAATGCACCATTCCAACCATTAATGAACAAATTTGTGATTCTGTTTTTATATTTACACATTTAGCTAATGTGTGCATCAAATTTCAGGTGCAATTTTCTGAACTACAGACGGAATATGTCATGCTTCCATTGTGAACACAAGCGCCCTCCAGATGAATACACCAACAGCCAAATGGAAGCAAATCAATCTGCACTGCAAAAACGGTTGGAAAGACCAGCTCGCAAGTCTGATGTTTCTAATGCATGGAACTTCGATTTTGATGATAATGAATCAGATGGTGCTGATGTTGCAGCTTTTGAGTATGCTGATTCATCTAAGGTTAGGGAGAGCTCATCTGTGGACAACATGTCATATAGAGGTGATGCTAAGGGCTCTGAGGATGAGGAATTTAGAATGGATGAAACAAGGAGCAACGGAAGAGAGAGAAAATTCGCAGAAAGAGATAGCTTGTACTCATCTAGAGTTGGTTTTGATGATTTTGACGAAGTGGATGATATTGACAGTTACGAGATTGATTTGTCGAAAGGTGGTCAGACAGATGAAGTGTCAAGGATGAGTTATTCTGACCTAGAAGATGCTTCTGATTCAGAAGACTTCACTGAATTTGCTAACAGGAGAAATGCTAAGTACCCAGCAAAGGATGATATAACAGGGTCAGCTGACGATGATGAATTTGATGATCACCCTTCCCTGAGATCTAGTCATCTTGCTGATTCTTGGCAGAAAACCAGAGGTCGGAGTAGTTTCAACAACCGTAATGGGGCATCTTTTGGCTCAGAGAGTGATGATGGGATTATTTCTGATATGGATGAGGATATTAACAAAGGGTTTAGATGTAAACGAAGGAGTAACCAGAGAAATCCTGAAAGGACTGATGTTAGGCACAGTGCAGTTACCTACAGTGACGATGAACCATTTCCTGATGTGGACCCTGACATGGATGACCGGTTTCAATCAGGTGGTAGGATAAACAGGTCTTCAGCAAACTTCAGTGATAGCTCCCCTGCTAGAGGCTCTAACTCATATGGTAGAAGCTCTAGCGGGCACCGTTATGGTAGGACAAAACGGAATGAACAGTTCAAGAGTTTTGATATGCGTGATGGTGGGCCGCCCTTTGAGAGGAATCGCGGGGGAAGGGCTAATCAACTAGATAATGGCTCAAGAGGTTCACAAAGAAATGTAAGAGATTGGGATAGAGGTGGTAACTTTGATGGCGATGATAGGCCACTCAGGCGTTTAAACAGAAGATAGGAATATGCCAGTGCGAGTGGCAGCATAAGCATCAAAAGAGCGCACAGTTAGCGCAAAACCCGTGGGATCCCAAGGCCCTGCTGATATGGGTGCTCTAGGAAATGTCCATATTTTTTAGGCATTTCTCGAAGATAGCCAACAGTTTTGAGTTTTAGAACGTGGAACTGTAAATTCAGATTTTGTGAAAGAACTGTTTCGCATTTTTCGCCATTTACTGTTTCATAATCTTTTCCAAGAAGGGCCATCATGTTTGTCTGTTAAAGATGCCTTGCATTGATTACTTTGTCTTCTAGCATTGTATTCAAGTATAGATCAGCAATTGAGTACAACAGTATATTATGCACTAGTCCAGAATATATAATGAAACATCAATTATAATCATGAATAATTTTTTAAAGAAACAAATATTATTAATTATTAGAGTAATGATTTTATAACTAATCTTACAAATGGTAGCTTGAGGGTCTAACAAAACTAGCAATAGAAAATAAAGAATAAACGTAGTAACCATTTGATATGCTTATAGGCAATCGACTGAGGAGTGAAATTCTGAGGAGTGAAATTCTAATATGGGAAGTCATCAAAGCATTCCTCCTGAAATATCTGTCAGATATAATTCTTTTTCGGCAACTGAGCAACAAAGAATATAGTCATGAGTATATACAGTACTTGAAAAGTCATTTGTAATAAGATGCAGGCCCTGTTTATATTGGCTTTTACTAATAGCTTTTTGCTACGACTGATGAATAGTAGTAGCTAGTAGAAGTGGCTGATAAAATCGGCTAATGAATAACAATAGCTGATGAATAGTAGTGCGTTATGCAAGAAAGATGGTGCAATGAAAGCTAATACAACGTTCGAACCGTCATACGAATTACGGAATTGTGATATAATAAAATACAAAGTATGTTACAATATATTAAAGATGAATAGTAGTTACTGATAAATACTAGTCGTTGATACAAGTAGCTTATAAAAGCTATGGTGTTTGTATTGGCTTTAACTTTTGGAAGCAGAAGCGGCTTATAGAAACAAATATGAATAGCCCATGATATATAATAATACAAGGTTTATCAAAGAACGACTGAGTTGTTATTTTGCAGAAAATAATAATTTAGAGTAAAAACAATAAATAAATTGAAAGATCACTTTGCAAAATGAATAGAAGTAAATAAATCAAAGGAATTGAATAAATCATAAGTGAACTAACTATTCACTTCCCATCTAAACCAAGATTTTATGAAAAATCTACATCTCATGTGATATTACCGAGCATTGTCCATAACTAGGGATACAACTTTTGAATAGTTTTACACTATGCAGAGGTTGTAAAACTTTATCCACATGATATGACCAACTTGTGGTGCTTTTGATATAAAAAGCTTTCTTAGACGTGCCGACCAAAAAGATCAGAATAAAGTCTTTGCAGTGCTCAATCTCAATCCAATTATGCCTGCTAAGGTTTCATAGCCCAGTAGGCTGACCATCCAGTCAGTAAGTGATGAGGACATCACTATAAGCAGGATTCATCTACATCATCAGCACCTCCATCATCGGATTTAAGTAACAATGATAAGACTAGTGTTGGTTCTATAGCTGAAGCTTTGCAACAATTATACAAGTGCCCAAGCACTCAAGCTAGAGCAAGGGAACTCACTAAACAGGAAAAATCTGATCCTAAATTCCTTTGATTTCACTGCTAAGGACAGCTTACCACCTAATGCTTCCACTTTGTGTATGTCCAAAAGGAGGAGAGGATGACACTTCACTTATATCAGTGAGAAAAGCCACCAAGTTGCTAAAATCAAGTTCCCAAGCTCTGAGTTGAAGATTGGAGAAGACTACTCTTCGGAAGCTTGATTATGTGTAGTCTTCAATTCTGAGTTCGCTTGAGTTTTTGGCCAAGTCCCATGTGTCATGGGCTGGTTTGTATCTATAATAAGACATATTAAGGGTGTTTTGAGCTTTAGTATTCGTTTTAGTTCAGTTTTGAGGTGATGGTGATGCCGAAGCTTCAAACGAGCTGAAAACAGATACTTGGCCCGCAAGGGAAGTTGGGCTATTGTCAAGGGTGTTATGCGCCACCTTCATGGGCTAGCCAACTCGTGGGGGCCCACCTTATGGGTGTACATACTAAGGCAATCAACCAGCCACTTCTTATTACTTTCGGTTTAAGTTAGGTGAGAGTTATCTAAATTAGGAAGATAAAATTAGAATCAGATTCGAATTGTTTTAATTTTGTGAGTCCGGCTGTAGGAGCCCAGATATTAACATCCGGATTCCTCTGTGATTTACTGCACTATTCCCTGGATCAGTAGATAGTGCTCACAGTTTACAGTTCTGAATATCAAAATACATATCATGCGAAAGCGTAAATGTAATAGTAAACTTACTCACGGGCCGATTAGGCCGAAATCATTAAATTGCAGCAGCGGAAGAACGAAGCACACAGGTGGGACCTTCAGACATGCCCACAGCACCAACCGGAGGTTCGCGACCTAGCCCTTGACATCTTCATCTTCTCGGCCAGCTTGTCCAATCTTGTTCTTTGAGGCGAGGTGATTTGATTTCTTGATTCTGAATTTTGTCGCAAAAGCGAGCATGAGCACTCCGACCCCGTGCTCCGCGAGCCAATACACAGAATGCAATTAAATAGTATGCATGGCTTATCAAAGGAAGGCTCGGGTTATTTTATTTTTGCGTAGAGTGCTTTTGAATACAATTACTTAAAAATCCCTAAGACCTAGCAATTTGAACCAAATCATAATGTACAAGGAAATGCATTATTAATATCGATTCAGATTCCATCCACCGTTACATGGCATCTGCCCCATATAGCAATTTCTTCAGCGTTATAGCCGCTTAACTTACCATCGGATGACTCGGGACAATTCCAAACCAGGCGGTCCTTCGCCTTCAAGTTTCCATTCGATTTCAATGTTTTTAAAAGAACTATATCCGGTTAAGTTCCCATGTCCGCCCATGACCGTGGGCACGACTATTCGAATAGTTTTTGACTCTGCAGAGTTTGTACACTTTCACCACAAGAGACAATCAACCCATTGCCCCACACGATTCCTTAGAAGTGTGGTTGAGCAGACCATCACAGTGACTTTTCAAAGTATCTAGTCCCTTTTCTCATCTCACCCTATGGGTCGTTCCCACTTGCGATGGGTCCCATACGTTGCACGGGATGTTCCCCACAGCTACTAGCGTACGGGCTCCACCCCCCTCTGCGCTAGCACGACTGGGAAACGTCACCCTCCACTCGGTGTCCCTTTAGGCCTCCCCTTGCCCTTGCATATCCACTTCTATCCACTACCGGTGAGATGAGTTCGGAGATTTCGATAAATTTACTTAGCCAAGCTATACTTTACAGACTTGTGGTTGTACTGTTTTACACAGGAGGTCATGACAAGATTCAGTCCTTAATAGTATCTGGGCGGTTCTACCACAAACCCCACTCTCGTGCACCCCTGCACCATACCCCCGAACCATCCGCCCAGACAAATAAGCAATTTTGAGATTTTTGGGAGTATAAAATAACCATATCCAACATACACCAGTCATTACCACCATGACTGCCCAACCAAATTTCCTCATGAATAAAAGTGATGCTTGGGCGCTCTCGCGCCCATGAGTATCTAGACAATACTAAGCATGGCATATATTTAGAGACTTATTTTCGAAAGAATACTATTATAATTTTGCTAGGGCGACAAGGTTCACACAGTCCAATATTCCAAAGGAGGGGTAATATTATTCAAGGTAAACAATAGGCACATAACTAGCATATTAAATTAAACATGTATTTGCATATAAAATATCAGCATGCAATTTGATAATTTAAAACAAAGTAATTTGCAGAAAGTGTAGGTTCAACATGATCAAAGTATTGACTCGCCTGGCGCGGTTTACCGCGATCTTGAGCTCACACGAAGTTGTCTCATACGATGATCTTTAATTCCTGGTCTTCATCGATCTTGGTCCCGCTTGATTCACAGAATCTTCAGGACTTCAATCTCTAATTATGCGATAAACGACTGAATCCAAATAAAAGCAAATGACTTAAAAGTTCCAAATAAATCCGAATAAAATCAATTTATTTTTACTATGAGTCGATGGGTGATTTGGGTTATTTGAGGTAAGGTCGATGTTGTGCGGAGTATCGATGGAGTCAAAAAGGGGGTTGGAACGAAGTGACGATTGGTAGAAGGACATTCGATGAAGCAGAAGCTGAGGAGGGTTCGTGATACAGGGATATTGATGATGTTATTCTTACTTCAGATTAGAGGGTGATTAGGTTTAGCCAGCCATTGATTAGCACGGGTTAACCTATTTTATTTAATAACTTCTTTTATTATTTTCGTATTTATCAAGGAAGTTCCATGAGTTAGGGTAGACCTATGTATCGAAGTACGAGTCTGGCTGGGTATGTATTCCTTGCAACTTAGGTTATGGTAAAGGCAATCTGGACTGATGGATGAGATCTGTACTTATTCTATAAATCTTTAATGGTCTCATTATCATATTTTATGTATCTTCATTTATCGCTAGCTTAATTTTAATTTGAATTAAGATCCTTTGGTACGGGCCCCAGCTTGCTCTATATGCAGTTGTGCTTAATTTTATTATGTACCAAAGCTAGTGTTAGGAATAAGATTTGATTGATAGCACTATTTTTATCTTGCTCATACCTTAGCTAATATTAGGCTTATCTTTATTTCTGATTTTTGTTTACACTTAGCTATCTGAGTAAGATTAGTATCTAGCTTCTGATATTTATTTATCGGCGATGTACTAAGGGTGAGTATTATGAATCATGACTTTCCAATTTAAATATGTATTTCACTTAATTTGGTGTTAGCATGAATCAATGATTATTTAAAGTTTAACCATAAGTCAGTTACATACAAGGTAGCCTCTATTTCAATTTGAATATCATGGCCTAAAGGTTTGTTTATTAATGTTCACATTATTTAATAGTCAAAAAGGATTCTCCTAACTGCTAGGGCATAAAGACAAGGGTTTATGGTTTAAACTTTATAGAGATTAATTTTATAACATTTACTAATATGCAAGGTTTTAGGCTTCATTGATTAATCAAATTTCATTTGCTAAGTTGTCATTCCAGGAGAGCATGCACCTAACAACTTCCCTACCAAGCCTTTAATTAATAGTTAGGATTTAAAATAAATATTCAAGGCATACTGTTCACTAACATATAATTATCAATCCCTGATTGAACATCAAATAAGCTCATTTAATTTGAGTGATCTCTAAAGTACTACTGCCACTGCTACTGATATTTTATCCCCTAGCATTAGTATCTTGCATATTTTAATTAATCTTCTATTTACATGGAACCAAGCTCGCTATACCCAAAAATCGACTCCACTAAATTCGTTGTTGAGATTTATTTATGGGTGACGTGCTAAAGGGCGAGGGTTTTATTAGGGTCATCTAATTTAAATGTTTATGGTCACGACCCTTTTGTTTAATTAGTGTTATGAAGAGGCCTTATTTTATGGGGTTATATTTCAATACTGGCTATTTAGCGAAATCTAACACTAAAATTTATTTATCAATGGCACGCTAGTGATAACTACTATTTACGTAATTACGTTAGGTAGCTTACTTTTAATCACTTGATGACCTAAGGGGCTACTTTATTATAATTGCCACATATATATTTTTCTAACATGACGCTTCTACTTAAGGACACCCTTTTGATTAAATGTTGCTGTCAATTTAGTGCAAAGTAAGTTTTAAAGAAAAGATCGTATATGTGTATATTCAGGGGATGGTTTGGCTTGCTATTTATAGTTACACTTCACTACTGTTATCAAACAGACCTACGGCTAATATTCAATTTACCGATGGTATGCTAAAGGTTAAGGTATATATTTTCTTTGGGTAATCTTTAATTTAAATCCTTATTTTTATGCACAATGTGTCTTCACATGCAACTAATTAAACTTAAATTTTTAATTTCATTTCATATCCCTGTTAGTGTAATATCACAATTAAACTTTTATTCTCATTTTTATCCACATCTTATCTTTCAAGACTGCTTCTAGATATGAGATGAGAGGATGCAAGTGATACACACTTTCTAAGTACTCCCTGCAAGGGGGGGCCCACACGTCATAACAGAGACACAGAGAGGGGAGGGCACCTTGTCTTGGTGGTGATGGAGGAAGCAAAGCGAGAGGAGCAGGGAGATGCTCGGCCAGGGGAAAGGGGGTGGTGGCGCCGGCGAAGGACGGTCGGAGAGGCAGCGGCGACCAGTGAAATGGAAATCCCAGATGACGACGAAGCTCCAAGTGGCAGTAGCTCCGGCCGGGTGGCGCCAAGGCGGGCTGGCGGCGGTGTTAGGCGGCCGACGGTGAGGCGAAATCGAGGCGCCGGCGGCCGGGAGTGAGAGGGACGAAGAAAGGGTGCAAATGAGTGCGAGAGGGGTGTACTGAGCTCACCAAGGGGGTCGGAGGAGCTGGGGCCGCAACAAGGGAGGCCAGCGGCGTGCTCGGGCGGCGGCGTGGAGAGGTCGCCGTAGAGGGAACGGCTCAGGCGACGAGGAGCTCCGTCAGCAGTTGGAGGAGGTTCAGGGCGCCGAGGAGCCTCTCCCACCGCAAGGAATTGGCCTGAGGTCGGCCGAGGTGGAGGCGACGGCGGGAATGGCGACGACCGGCCGAAGACGAAGGAGGAGCGGGCGTGACACACTCGGGTGGTGATTTCTCAAGTAAACACGTCGGGGGCGGTGGACACTCGGGCGCACGCCGTGGCGTGGCCAATTTGTGGAGGGGATGGCCGGAGTGACTGAACAGCGTGAAGTGGCGGCGGTGGCGCGCTTGCTCACGGGCGGAGGAAAAAGAGGAAGAGGAAGAGGAAGAGGGGTGGCGCAGGAGCTGGTTATACTCACGGGGAGATAGGGAATCGGTGGGCAGCGCGGGCAAAACCGTGGGCGACAGCAGGGGAGGCGCGGCGCATGGCTGCGGCGGGCGGTGGGGGAGGCTGCGGCGAGAGATGGCGCAGCGCGGGGGCGATCTGCGACGGGTCCGAGTGGAGGGGACGTGACGGTGGAGGGGCGTGGCGGGCGTAAGGCAGCGGCGACGCAGATGGAGCTCGTCCACAGGAAATGAAAGGCGGAGGAAGGAGGAGGTAAAAGAAATAGAGAAAGGGAGGAAGGAGCAGTGCTCGGGAAAAGAGAGGAAAGGAGAGGAGAAAGAAAAGTAGGGGACCCACATGGGAGTGAGAGAGATAAAAGAATGAGAAAATGAGAAGCTCTAGCAGTTTTCAAATTTTTAAATCTTGAATTTGAATTTCTATTTCCTAATTAAAATTATTGGTTTTAATACTGAAATTTTGGTTCAATTTTCTTTGCTATTATCTCTATTTGTACATATATATTTCTATTCCCCATTTACTGGTTATTCCCCTAGATACCTTATTCTTATTTTGTATGGATTTATGTTTATATATATATATATATATATATATATATATATATATATATATATATATGTAAATGTTGACCTCCTTAATTTGTTTGCCCCTTTGCTATTCATACCATTATTTTCATGGATAGGATTTTATGCTTAATTAAAACTCTCCCCTTATACTGGATCATCTTTTCAGATTCGAATTTAAAGTTTTGAGTTTCCTTTATTTACATATTCCCATGTATCACATTACTAATATTGATTTTGTTTTTGGTCTTTCTTGAATTTCTTTAACTTTTGGGAGCTCAATCAAAATTTAAGAACACCATGAAAATCCAAACTCAAATATAATCTTTGACAAAATAACTCAAGGCTTAGTATTTTCGAATTTAAAAATTCAGGATATTACACCGGCCAAGCTAGTACAATGCTATAAAGCCTTGGCCACCATTCCCTGTAACCCTCAAACCTTAATTTTCAGTTAAAATAATTTCTTGCTCCTTGATTTATGTTGTGCGTTGCTATGAGAGTTCGGAAGCCGACTAGTTAGAGTTCCACCAAATGGTTATCAGTGTTCTTGTTATTCCTCATAGACCAGCAAAGTCATCTATCTTAGTGATGTGGACATCTCTACTACGCATTCACCTTCCACTCTAAGGGTGTATGATAAAACTAGTGATGAGGCTCCAACAGGTCCTATGACAAGAGCAAGAGCTAATCTACTACAACAACAGGTGCTTTTGTTTCTTAAAGATTTTCCTATTTCTTTAGACGAGAATGGTATACTACCTAATGCAAATACATTGTGTGTTCTCAGTTTGAAGCAATGGAAGAATAAGGACGGAAGGACCAACGGGCCAGCCCCAAGGAGAAAGAGAGCCATGCGACCACAAGGGAGGAGACCCATGCAGTCACATCTCAAAAGGAGGGAAGCTCCACGCAGCCAAGACTTGAGGAGTTTGTGGGCCTGCGTGCCAATGATGGGCTGAGATTATTTAATTCAGCCATGTAATTAATTAGTGCTCAATTTTGAATTGCTTTAGGATTCGTAAACCAGATTGAACTCGGCCTTAGGCCCAAGTGCGTGTGTGCGGAAGCTAGGGTTGGCTTTAAGTAGTCGCCACCCCCCTCTACTATTCTTAGACCACTTTTGATAATAGAATACTCTTGTTCTTTCTATTGGTTGAACCAACTTGAGGGAAGAATTGGGAGTTCGTCAAAATTAAGATCGTTCAATCTTTCCGCTGGGAATTGGGAGCATGATAGCTTCATCTTGTGGTCGTGAAGTTCATCACGTGTGGTTGGGCGAATTATAGAGTGCTAACTCTTGCATTGGCATTGGGGGATCACTATGGTTCTTCAAATCCACATGAGTATCTTGATCCTACGTGGAGAAGATCGGGCAACCCTGTATCATCTTGGTATCAGAGCGCGGTTTACTCGGTAGGATTATTTACCCTTACTTTTAGATTGATTTACTTCTGTCCTATAGTCCATTAAAATCAAAAATTGCCACAAAAAAATCCAAACCTTTAGATTAATCTGTTATTTCGCGTGAGT
Source organism: Dendrocalamus sinicus (assembly GCA_036346575.1). NCBI lineage: Eukaryota > Viridiplantae > Streptophyta > Magnoliopsida > Poales > Poaceae > Dendrocalamus > Dendrocalamus sinicus. The sequence goes on from CM070661.1 coordinate 21,593,462, forward strand.
TTTATTAGGTTTTAGTCCATTAGAATTTTTGTTTAGGTACTGATCTTTGTGTTCCTTCGCGTAACTTGATCTTGTGTCCACGTGAAACCTAGAAAAAAAATCCGCTGGTTGAAATCCTCAATTAGCGTCCAAAAAAGTAGATTCAATTTACTCTTAGAGTCGAATCCGAGTCTACAACCTCTCCAAGAGCCATCCGCTGGTTGAATTCCTCAATTAGCGTCCTCAATCTGAGTCTACATTGGGCTTGTGCATCACCCGCTCGGCCGATAAAAAATGTTCAAAGTTTAGAGAGAGACAGAGCCAAATATCTCAATAGACTCAGAAAGTGATTTGAATATATTTGGGTGAGTGGCAAGGTAGCAAAAAAAAGAGGCGAGCAAAAAACAGAGGGAAAAAAGTAAGAGAAAACTGATTTGGGTGAGTGGTTCTAGTTCATAGTTTCAGTTTGAGTCACTAAAATTCTTGAGCAATCTTGTGCTCTCTATTCTTGTTATTGCAATTGGCTAGCATTTCTTCTAGTACTTGTGCAAATTGAGCTATTTCATCATTAGTTTCAGATTGCTTCCAACTAGTTCATTCCTTTATTTACATTAAGTTACATTGATCTTTACATGTGTGTTCATATACTTCACTTAAACCTATTGGATCAGCACTTAAGCAAAGTTTCTAGCTTGCATTATTACTTAATTTTACAACATTATGAAATTCAGATTGAGTAGGAGAAACATTTTCATACCAAGCTCCACCATATAACCGTTGTTGTGCAAGTAGTGAACACTCTTAAATTTGCTTGATCATCACTGTGTTGTTGTCACTTCTACCAGGTGTAAGTTATTGGCCTTAATTCACTTCAAAAGGGTAAGAACTTTACTTAGAGAGAGAACATAGTGAGATTGAGTGATTTTCATAGAGCATTATTGTACACAGCTATTTGTTTCTTGCATAACTAACCATCTCAGGTGGAGGAGAACACCATGATGAGAGTGATGAGACGATTGAACCTCAAGCATTCGTTAAACAATATCAATTTGGGACACTCCGAGAACACTTTCGACGTGAGCTGCGCCAAGGGCTCAACCAACTCCATGAGAAGCATGATGCCTTTGCTGATCAAATCGCAAGGGAGGTGCAAAATTTGGAGATACAAGCTGATGAAAATATGCGCCAATTGCGGGAGGCCATTGGAGCCTTTACTAGGGTCATACAAGCTCACAATGGTGGCGATGAAGCAAATGTTCAAGGAGGAGAAGCTGCTGCACACGTATCTACTAAACCGCAACACCGAGTGGCGGCCAACATGGTATGTTCACTACAGCTCGGAGGACGAGGAGGAGGCCATGAAGGGCGTGGCCAAGGTCTAGGTGGTGGCCGTGGTGGTGCTACACATGTGATGGAATGGGATGGTGATTTTGCTTTGCATCACAATAACTATTATCGTTATCCATGCAATGAAGATGATGGATTGGGCAAGCTCAAGTTTTTCATACCCAAATTTGCAGGTGGGACTGACCCCAAGGAGTATCTTACTTGAGAATTGAAGGTTAATAAGATATTCCGTATGCACAACTATTCAGATAAGAGAAAGATACATTTGGCATCTCTTGAGTTTGAAGGTTACGTTTTGGATTGGTGGGAACAAGTGATCACTCAAAGAGTTGAGAATGGAGAATATCCTATTACTTCATGGCAAGAGATGAAGCAAGAAATGAGAGCTCATTTTGTTCCTCATCATTACAAGCGTGATTTATTTGATAAAGTGCAGAATATGAGCAGAGAGCACATTCTGTGGAGGAATACTACAAGGAGATGGAGCTAGCCATGATTCGAGCCAAGGTTCAAGAACAAGAAAAGCAAACCATGGCACGCTTCCTGATGAGGACATCACGACTGAACCAATTACACGAGCATGAGCTAAAAGGATTAATCAACAGGTGAACTCGCTCTTAATTAAATTTGGCTTTAATTTACATGAGAATCGATTACCACCTAATGCTAGTATTTTAATTGTTCTCAGGTTTGTACGGGAGACAATTAACAAAGAGAGCGGTGTAGAGAAAGACAGCCGGCAGCATTAAAAGTTTTAATTGGAAAACAAAAAAAGAAATATCAAGAGAAAAAAAGAAGATGAAGATTCAATGGAATCATGCATGCAACCATCCAAGAAACCACTTCTAGTCAAGGCTTGTCTACACGTAGAAGACACTGTTCCAAACATCAAAATTGTGCACATTCCATGAAGCCTAGTCGAGAGAATTATCTAGTCTTCATGTGGGTTGTTGAGAAGACTAATCGTGAGTTGTGCCACGTCCGAACAGGAAAAGGCATGTGTGCCTAATTCATTGGCGGATCGGTTTAAGTACCGTGTTTAGTTATTTTTTTTTACTTGGTGACCGAACCGGTTTCCGGCTGTTGCTAGTTATTAATCCAGTCTAATCGGTTTTTAGGGGAGGGACGTCGGCAGACCAAAACAGGGTGCGGGATAAAACACGACGGTGGCCGCGATTGTAAACAGAGCACAACAGAAACAAAAATAGATTTATTATTTGTCAGAGAGCCATTCACTTATTCCTCCTAGAGTTTGACATATGATTGCAATTTAAAGGGGAATCGGGCGTTCTTCCCCGTCGTTCTTGTGATTCCTTGTGATTGGCTGGAGCGACGACGCGTCTGCTTGGTGGTCGGGTAGACGGGATCATGAACATGTGGTTGGGCGAATTCTTTTGTCGCAGGTTGCTGTTCTAACAATGGTTGGCGCCATCGTTTCGTCAGGTTGCACGGATCCAAATTATCTCCATTGATCCTATGTCGTAAAGATCGGGTAATCCCCCATATCATCTTGATATCAGAGCGCGGTTGACACGGTAAGATCAATTTACTCGTAGTTAGATTTATTTTTTTCCTATACACAAAAAGCCAAAAAAATCTAAACCCTAATTTTTGCATCTGTTATTTTCGTGAGTTTTGTTAAGTTTTCGTCCATTAGAATTTTGTTTAGGTGCTGATTGTCGTGTTCCTTTGCGTCGCTTAATCATTGTGTTATTTCCTTTGTTTTTGTCTAAACCAAAAAAATGGCAATCTACAGCACATGTGAACAGTACTGCTACAGTACCCATGAACAGTATTGCTACAGTACCCGCAAAAAAATGCTCTGCGTCGTCTCTGTTACATATATGCATAATTCTTCGTTCATCTTTGAGACTAGTCTTTGATAATTACATTAAGGGTTGTTCTTGGTATTAATTTACACTTGCTGAAATTTTATTCTTCTGTGCAAGGGAAAGCTAAACCTTAGTGCCAATTACAAGTAAAAAGAAAGAAAGAAAGAAAGAAGGCAGCCGACAAAAAAAAACCTCGGCAAAAAAAGAGAAAGTGTGCGTTGGCCAAATTGGGGCTAGCTAATTATAATATATAATTTCAGCTTGTGTATTTAATTCCTTTGAGCAATCTTGTGCCCTTACATTCATATTATTGGATTTGGTTAGCGTCTCTCCTAGTACTTGGTGCAAAACGAGCTATTTAATTCTCAATTTCAGATCACTTATATTTAGCTCATTCCTTTGTTGCATCGAGTCACATTGATCTTTGCGTATGCGTTCATACACTTCACTTAAACCTTTTGGATCAGCACTTAGGCAAAGTATTCTAGCTTGGATTATTACTTAACTTAACAACATCAAGAATTTCAGATTGCATAGGATAAAATTTTCTCTCCAAACTCCACATATAAGCCATTGTTATAATAGTGTTTGTGTAATTGAATTCGCTTGATCTATCACCTTGTATTGTCTACCGTCACCAAGTGTGTGCAGCTCTTCAATTCCATCAAGGACGCATAAGAAATTCGGTTGGTAAGAGAAGGTGAGGTTGACTGAATTCCACAAATAAAACTTTCCACATCCACATACATAGTTTTTCTTGTTGTTTGCACTAACCATGGCAGGAAAAGAAGGAGAATAAGCATATGCGACCCAGGCGGACCTTGAGAAGCTCACAAATGATTTCAACACTCAGTTGAATGACAACATGAGCGTCTTGAGGAGGCAGATACTAGAGGAGTTTTGAAGAGAACGGGGCCCAATTGGCGTCCATGAAGGAGCTGTTGAGCTTGACGAGACCGATGAGGAGTGGGCTGCGCGGCTCGCTAGAGAAGCTCAAGCAGATTGAGCCGCTGCCAATGCGGTTCGACCACCCTTTTTCGGGCGTGGGGGAGGTATTTTCGGTGCTGACCATGGCCAAGAGAGAGGCCATGGCCGTGGGTGCGGTGGTGCTGCCCATGTTGAGGACTTCGACAACGACGCTTGGCTACACCGCAATGACAACTACCAATGCCATGTCCGTCGTCATGATGACCCGCGCGTGGAGGAGAAATTTGGGAAACTCAAATTCACTATTCCCAATTTGAAGGTGCTTCCAATCCAGATGCCTACCTCACATGGGAGCTCAAGGTAGACAAAATCTTCCGGGTGCACAATTATTCGGAGGAGAAGAAGCTACACATGGCATCACTTGAGTTTGATGGGTATGCATTGATTTGGTGGGAGCAAGTGTGAACCAAAAAGAAGAGAATGGAGAACCTCTAATTGCATCATGGGCTGAAATGAAGCAAGAGTTGAGAGCACTTTTTGTTTCTAACACTTATAAACGTGATCTTTTTGATAAACTACAAAATTTGAGACAGGGAGGTCGCTCGGTGGAGCAATACTATAAGGATATGGAGCAAGCTATGATTAAGGCACATGTGCATGAAGATGAAGAGCAAACACTTGCGCGTTTGCTGTTTGGTCTAAACAAAAACATTAAACGCATTATACAATATCAGTGCTACAATACTGTTGTTGATTTGGTGCATCAAGCGACCAAGGTGGAGAAGCAGTTATTAGAAGATTTAAAACCAGCACCAAGGACATCATCGTTCAATTTGAAAGCTCCATCATCATCATCCTCTAATGCCACCAAAGCATGTTTCAATTTGGGACGAGGTACAATTTCAGCTAGTACTATTTCAAATACTAATGCTCGTTCTTCCTCAATTGCAAAAACAACACCTACCTCAAATGAGAAAAAGGCCACTCCATTCCCTACATCCTCAATTGGAGCTACAACAAAGAGTAGAGAAATTCAATCCTTCAAGTGTTTGGGCCGTGGACATATTTCTAGAGAGTGTCCCAACAACCGAGTCATGCCTGTGATGGAAGATGGAGAGTATGAATCCGCAAGTGAAGATAAGGTTGAGCTTAGTCATGAAAAGGAGAAATATGAGGATGCATCGGATGACAATGAAGAGGTTGATGTGTTTAATTATGAAACGAGAGAGGCATTAGTTGTCACCAAAAATTTGAGCATGCTTGCACAAGAAGGAGATGCACATCCGCAGCGATTTAACTTGTTTCAAATACAAGCTAAGGTAAACAACAAGGTAATCAAACTTATTATTGATGGTGGTAGTTGTCATAACTTGGCTGGTGTTGAATTATGTCAAAAGCTTGGTTTAAAGATGTTGAAACATCCACGTCCATATCATGTGCAATGGTTTAGTGAATGTAGGGATGTGAAGGTTCAATTTGTGGTGCATGTTACTTTCAAGATTGGTGATTATGAGGACACCGTGGGGTGTGATGTGGTGCTTATGATAGTGTATCATTTGCTGTTGGGAAGGCCATGGCAATATGATAGAAGTGTGCAACATGATGGCCGATCCAATAGATATGCATTTAAGTAGAAGAGAAAGACAAATGAGCTTAATCCAATGACTCCTAGTCAAATACAAGCTGAATTTCAGCCAAAGAAGCTTGCTGAAAGTGAGAGTAAAAAGAAAGAAAAGAGAGACTTCCACACATCAGTGAGTGAGAGCCACACGCCAAATATGAGAGGAAAAAGTAAAAGTGAGGGAGGGATGATTATGTTAGCCACAAAATCAGATTTGAGAGATGTGAGCAATGACCCATCAAAGGTGCATTTTGTGCTTGTGTACAAAGATGCAACTGTTTTGCTTTCAACTAATGACTTAACCTCTCTTCCTAGTGGTGTTTCCTCTCTTTTGCAAGCATTTGAGGACGTGTTTCCGGAGGACATATCAGCGGGACTTCCACCATTGCGCGGAATAGAGCATCAAATTGATCTAGTTCCCGGTGTGTCACTTCCAAACCGTCCACCATACCGCACCAATCCGGAGGAAACCAAAGAAATTCAGCGCCAAGTGCAAGAGCTACTTGAGAAAGGGTATGTACGCGAAAGCTTTAGTCCTTGCACTGTCCTTGTAATTCTTGTTCCTAAGAAAGATGGTACATGGAGAATGTGTGTGGATTGTCGTGCCATTAACAACATCACTGTTAGATATCGTCATCCTATTCCTAGGTTAGATGATATGCTAGATGAACTTAGTGGTGCTATTATATTCACTAAAATTGATTTGAGAAGTGGATACCATCAAATTAAGATGAAACTTGGTGATGAATGGAAGATGCTTTTAAAACAAAATTTGGATTGTATGAGTGGTTAGTAATGTCTTTTGGTTTAACTAATGCACCTAGTACATTCATGTGATTGATGAATCATGTTTTAAGAGCATTCATTGGCAAATTTGTTGTGATATACTTTGATGATATATTGATCTATAGCAAAACGATAGATGAACACATTGATCATATTAGACAAGTGCTAGAAGTGCTTAGAAGTGAGAAATTATATGCTAATTTGGACAAATGCACTTTTTATACCGATAAAGTTATGTTCTTAGGTTATGTTGTTTTTGGACAAGGCATTGAGGTAGATGAATCTAAAACTGAAGCAATTAAGAATTAGCCTACACCTGTAAATGTTAGTCAAATCAGAAGCTTGCATGGTCTTGCTAGCTTTTATCGTCGTTTTGTTAAAGATTTCAGCACCATTACTGCCCCATTAAATGAATTAACTAAAAAGGGTGTCGTGTTTGAATGGGGTGCATCACAAGAAAATGCTTTTCAAGAACTAAAGAAATGATTAATTGAAGCACCATTGTTTGATTTGCCTAATTTCACTAAGACTTTTGAAATTGAATGTGATGCTAGTGGAATAGGTGTTGGTGGTGTTTTAGTGTAAGAAGAAAAACCGGTAGCATACTTTAGTGAGAAACTAGGAAGTGCTCAATTGAACTATCCTGTGTATGATAAAGAATTGTATGCTTTGGTGCGTGTACTTGAAACTTGGCAACATTATTTTTGTCTTAAAGAATTTGTTATTCACTCTGATCATGAAGCCCTGAAATATTTAAAAAGTCAAGCTAAACTGAATCGTAGACATGCCAAGTGGGTAGAATTCATTGAAACTTTTCCGTATGTTGTTAAGTATAAGAAAGGAAAAGAGAATATGGTAGCTGATGCTTTATCTGGAAATAATGTGCTTTTAAATGAATTGGAATTAAAGGTATCTGGATTAGAGAGCTTGAAAGATTTATATGCTTCCGACTATGAATTTTCATAACCATATTATAAATGCAAAGATGGGAAAGGATGGGATAAGTTCTATGTTCATGATGGGTTCTTATTTCGCGCTAACAAATTGTGTGTTCCAGATTCGTCCGTGTGTTTGCTTTTATTGCAGGAATCTCATGCAGGTGGATTGAGGGGACACTTTGGGAGAGAAAAGACCTTCATGATGTTGAGCGATCACTTTTATTGGCCTAAGATGAGGCATGATGTCGAAAGGTTTGTACAGCGATGTGTGACATGCCACAAAGCGAAATCTAAACTTAATCCACATGTTTTATATACTCCACTTCCTGTTCCTAGTGCACCATGGGAGGATATTAGTATGGATTTTGTTTTAGGATTGCCTAGGACTAAGAGGGGGAGGGATTCAGCTTTTGTTATTGTGGATAGATTCTCTAAAATGGCATATTTTATTCCCTGTCACAAAAGCGACGATGCGTCGCATGTAGCTGACTTGTTTTTCAGGGAAATCGTGAGATTGCATGGCATGCCAAGAACCATTGTATCCGATCGAGACGTCAATTTTATGAGCTACTTTTGGAAGACTTTGTAGGCCAAGCTTGGGATAAAGTTACTCTTTTTGACAACTTATCACCCACAAACCAATGGACAAATGGAGGTGGTGAACCGTACACTCTCAATGCTGCTATGGACAATGATTAAAAAGAATTTAAAAGAGTAGGAAGATTATCTACCGCATGTTGAATTTGCATATAATAGGGCGGTACATTCTACAACTCAGTTGTGTCCATTTGAGATGGTGTATGGTTTCAATCAATCATGCCACTTGATTTGATGCCACTTCCATTACAAGAATGTACAAATATGGAGGCTTCTAAACATGCTGATTTTGTGAAAAAGCTCCATGCCACGACCAAAGAGGTAATTGAACGGAAGGTACATGCTTATGCTTCTAAAGCTAATAAGTCCAGAAAGAAATTGCTATTTGAACCAGGTGATTTGGTTTGGGTGCATCTACGCAAAGAACTCTTTCTGGAGAAGTGTAGATCCAAATTGATGCCTCGTGGTGATGGACCTTTTAAAGTTCTTGCTAAGATCAATGACAATGCATACAAGATTGAGCTTCCAGGAGATGACTATGGGGTAAGTTCTACATTTAATGTTACTGATTTATCACCCTTCTTTGGACAAGATTGTACAGAGTCGAGGTCAACTCCTTTTTAAGAGGGGGAGGATGATATGGACATCTCTACTACGCATTCACCTTCCACTCCAAGGGTGTATAATAAAGCTGTGATGAGGCTCCAACAAGTCCTATGACAAGAGCAAGAGTTAAGCTACTACAACAATAGGTGCTTTTGTTTCTTAAAGAATTTTCTATTGCTTTAGATGAGAATGGTATACTACCTAATGCAAATACATTGTGCGTTCTCAGATTTGAAGCAATGGAAGAACAAGGACGGAAGGACCAACAGGCTAGCCCCAAGGAGAAAGAGAGCCATGCGACCACAAGGGAGGAGGCCCATGCGGTCACATGTCAAAAGGAGAGAAGCTCCCGTAGCCAAGACTTGAAGAAGAGGCCCATACGCCAATTGAGGAGTTTGTGGGCCTGCGTGCCAATGATGAGCTGAGATTGTTTAATTCAGCCATGTAATTAATTATTTCTCAATTTTGAATTGCTTTAAGATTCCTAAACCAGATTGAACTTAGCTTTAGGCCCAAGTGCGTGCGTGCAGAAGTTAGGGTTGGCTTTAAGTAGTCGCCACCCGCTCTACTATTTTCAGACCACTTTTGATAATAGAATACTCTTGTTCTTTCTGTTGGCAGAACCAACTTGAGGGAAGAATTGAGAGTTCGTCAAAATCAAGATCGTTCAACCTTTCTGCTGGGAATTGGGAGTGCGATAGAACTTCATCTTGTGGTCATGAAGTTCAGCACGTGTGGTTGGGCAAATTATAGAGTGCTAACCCTTGCATTGGCATCGGGGGATCACTACGGTTCTTCAAATCCATGTGAGTATCTTGATCCTACGTCGAGAAGATCGGGCGACCCCGTATAACTTAGTGTGGTGAGAAGTCAGAGATCCAAAGCGTGTTGCTAGTTAAATTCTGGTACATGGGAGTCTGTAATCAAGACAGATAATCATGCGCTTCCGTTCAGTAGAATCTATAGAATTTCAGGTTAGCCACATATTTACCCTTTAAGATCGGCCACCTCCGTATTGTTTTGGTATCAGATTGCCGGGTTGACACGGTAGGATAATCTTTTACCATAGTTTGGTTTTTATATTCTATCCTACATACAAAGCCAAAAAAATCTTAGCCTTAGTTTTCAATTTGTTGCATCTTGTGGGTTTTTTTAGTTTTCAATCCGTTAGTTTTAATTGCATAGTTGTTGTCCATTGCATCTCGTGTTTCCTTCGTGTTGCTTTGTCGTTCTTCTAGGGTTCTTAGTTTTTGCATCTATAACAAAAAATTCGTGGGCTTAGACTCCTCTAATCCACACCACAAAAAATCATTCTGATTTAGACACTCTAAATCACAACCAAAAACATCCCTTTACCTAAAATCCAAAATTCAGTGTGGTTGATCTCCCAACTTTGCATCTGTGACTTGTCTCGGTGCTTGGACTTGTGTTTGGATGTGTCCCAGATGTGTAAAATACATTTATAGAGACACCCATTGAGTTTGTTTCGGAATTCCTCAAAGAAACCATGTAATCACATCAAAACTATGCCAAATCTAGTGAAAATTGGTGAAGACCTTCTACATATAGCCACAAACGTTCAAAAAAATTCGGCTAGTTTGGCTCAAGGGATTGAAAGATATAGCTTTTACAAGTTGAGTCCGAGTCAGTTTTGAGTCTGAGCAGGATTCTGATTTTGAGATACCTTTAGTAAAACAGGCATAACTTTTACATACAGCGTCCATTTTTGACATTCTTGTACTCGTTGGAAAGCTAACGACGAATCCAATCGAAAAAAGACCAACCAACTTGTGCTTTGCCCTCTAAGATCCTCAAAATTGGCCATCTTCAGCCCCAAATTCACGTCGCAAGTTTTAGGTTTCTGTTTTTGCTGATTCTTTCGGTTCTTTTTGGAATTTGGGTTTCACCTCAACTACAAAGTTGTAGATCCCATCAAAACCTTTCAAACAAGAATATATAAGCTATATAAAACTTTGTTATTTCATCTTTTGAGACTAGCTATTGTTTACTACGTAAACTAGAGGATTGTTTACATTGCACTGTTACATTGTCTTTGTGCTCTACATCATGTAAACAATCTTGTGCCCTAGACAGAAATTTGAATAGTTGGCTAGTGTCTCTTCTAGAACTTGGTGTGAGAACTTGCTTTGCTTACATCAAGTCACATTAATTGTTGTGTGTGTGCATCACTTACATCTTGGACATTGCAACTAGGCTTTTGCTAACTTTGTGGACTATTTACTAGCCTTACAATATCTTGTGCATCTGAATTATGGTAGGATTATACATTAACCCTATCCCAGCTCCACATAAACTTGGTGAATGCCACTCCTATGTTGGTATTCAGTTAGTGACACCTTTGGCTTGTCTCTCAACGCCCAGGTAAGTGATATTGCTATTTGTACGAATTGACAAGATAGTTGGCATGTGGTTGCATTAGGTGTTCCTTTGTGTAGCATACATCTTTTGTGTTATTTTTTTGTTGTGCTAACCATGCCAGGGTGTTGGACCGAAATGGCGATAGAGGGGGGTGAATGTTGACTCTTTTTTAAAAAATTTTCCCCCGCAATTTTCACTAAAAGATACTTCTCCAATAGCTACCAAGCTATGAAGAAGGATCAAAAGGCTTACTGAAAATGCAAACTAACACCCACAAGACAGAGGCAAGAAAGAACAAACCAAAAGGGAAAAACAACACAAGAAGAACCACAAATCAGAACGGGCTGCAAAGGAGGCCGGTCAGACCGCCACACATGGGCCGGTCAGACCACCCTCTGGCTGCTGGTCTGACCGCTCGCATGTGGCCGGTCTGACTACCTGGAATCGGACTGACCGCCCTTCGAGTTTCAGAACAGACTGCAGTCTGTACTTTCAGGCAGCAAGAACAGAAAACTCACAGCAAAAACTTTGAGGCTTTCCCTCTGGTTTCTTCAGCCTAGAATTGCATGACTATGAGAAAAATAGCCAGTGGAGCCTAGGGAACCAAGAAATTCAACACAGAACAGAGGAAATGAGGACTTGACCTAAAAACTGAAAATGAGCAGAGAGCAACACTAAACTTTAAATTCCCATCTATCCTTTGATTCTCTGGTTATGAAACTTTGCAGATAGCTACTGAATAGCATCAGAACTTAACATGCCAAGTTTCATGCCATCTCAAGAAGGGAATCAAAGGTTTACACCAAACCTTAGAAAATCCAAACAGAGAACTCAAGAACACAGAAAAGAGAAAAAACATGATTCTTGCAAATCGATCAAGTTGCTCTTGGAACTAGATGACCAAAGGATCTAGAAATGCAATTCCATCATAGAGCAACCCATTTTGCCCCTCCTTAGCAAGAATCGAGCCAAAACACAAAAACTCAAGAATCATTAAAAAAGGGACATCGAAGGAAAACAGACACGAATAGGAGAAATAAACTTCAGAGATTTCATTCCAAACAAACAAAGATCATAAAGGAGTCCCCATACATGATTGAATATAGAGGAATGATTACATGATGGCTCAATCCATTCTCTCCCTCTCCCCAAGCTCTCTCACACACAAGAAGAACACAAGAACAAGAAAGCTACGGGAGACAAACAACAGAACACCCTCTGACCATCTCTCCTGCTCTCAACCACTAAAGCCTAAAGCAAAACAACCTCTCCAAAGACCATTTTGACTAACGCAAACCCTAAAAGCCCCTTGAATCCATGGAATGCATGCAGCCATAAGGAGACATCCCCTCCTTATATAGGCTCCGGCTAACGGGTCTCCAACCCATTATGCCCGCTAAACCCGAATGGAACCGCTTCTGCCTGTGCAGCTTTGCGCTTTTACCGAAACACCCCTCCTGCACCTTCCGAGAAGCTTCCGCATTTCCTTGTTGTCCAAGCCTCGCAACCACCTCGAGCTCTCGCCGTCTTCAACACATCACGACCGTTCTGATCTCAGCACCACCTGCGCCTAGTCCGGTCACCCCGTGCATCGCCACGACTCCGCCTCGACGTCCTGCAGCCATCACAGACAGGAAACACATCACATAGAACCGCTCGACACATGTAAACATAAATAGCATCAATGAAGCATGAAATAGCCCAAACCTGACAAGTCAACATAATATGCATCCTAATCACTTTGACCAGGTTTGACCAAGTCCGACCGAACCCGATTGCACCACGCAATACCACGGTCCGAACCACACAAACGAAACTCGACTTTCCTAAACCGATGTCAATTACTCATCACAAATATGGGGTCATAACCACATGGTCTCTCACAGGGATAGATCAGCTGAGGAGTGACCATCAGGGGATCGCTTTGCTAACATGGATGACGTCAAGTGAATTGCGGAGGGGTTTAATGAAGTTCTTGAGGAGATTCATGATGACTTACAAGAACAAAAAGAATGGAGCAACAATTCTGTAACTAACCCTGTTATAGGTAAAAACACAATGGTGGAGTGCGAACTCAATGAGACCGACACTAAGATGGCTACCCGAGTTCAACGAGAGAAATAAGAAGCAGTTTGCAAGCGCGAAGAAGATGGTCGCCTCGCTCATTAACACCAGCATGAAGACCAAACACACCTACAACAGCAAGAACGTCTACCTCATCACAACAGGATGTACATCTTCTTCCACTGGGCCGCACGAGGGGAGTTGCATATGGGCGAGCCGCTGCACGTGGTGGCACCTGTGGAGCCTTCCTAGGAGGGCTTGGTCGCTGCAGGCCAGGCTCCAACTACGATGATGGGCATTATGCTGATGCCTTTGAGGAGACTTACAACGCCAACTAGGCACTGGTAGATCATGGCCATCACTGTGGCTATGCTGGACGTGTTCTGGTACCACACGAGGAGGATCCTCTCACTAAGGTAAAAATTACTATGCCTAAATTTGTTGGTTTGCAAATTTGAGAGAATACAGAAAATGGGAGATGCATGTGGACAATATCTTCCGTACGCACAATTTCAGCAAAGATTGTAAAATCAAGCTTGCTTCCTTAGAATTTAAGGACTACACGCTGATGTGGTGGGAGAAGTGTAAAACGACCACAGGGATAATGGTCACCCTCCGATCACAACATGGGAAGCAATGAAGCAAGAAATGCATCCTCGTTTTGTTGTTGTACATTTTCATCGAGATGTTCTTACTCAATTGCAGGAGCTAAAGCAAGGCACACAATCCATTGAGGACTACTACAAGCAAATGGAGAAACTCTTAAATTTAGGGCCGAGTTCTAGAGGACAATGAACAAATAATGGCAAGATTCTTGCATGGGCTGAACCACAACATTTATAAGCTAATCAACTTTTAACCATATTCCACTATGACTGAACTACAACATTTAGCAATCAAAGTGGAAAAGCAGCTTCAGGAAGAGATGCTATTGCAATCCAGGCGCAACACTTTCAATCCCAAGATGAGCCATCGATCTACCTCAAGCGACGTGCCCAAAATAGGCCCAAGATAGACATCAGCAAAGGTATATTTAACAAACCTTCAAATTCTAATATACAATCACATGTTGTGTCCAATGCTTCGAATATGAAATCTACTCCATCACCTAGTGTTAAACCTGCTAGTTCATCTAAAACATTGCAATCTTCTGCTGGTTCTAACACTAAAATAAGTGCAATTCAATGTTGTCAAGGATGTGGTCATTATTCTCATGAATACCCTAGTGTTAAGGTTATGATTGTCACTGAAACTGGTTATGATTCTACTTCTGATTTTGAAACTAAACCTATTCCATGTGATGATAATAACACTAAGAATGAATCTGATTTTCATGAATAATGTTCTGTTACTCCATGTTTATTAATGCTTGTTAAAGGAGACAACCAATCTCAACATTGTAATTTGTTCATGAATAGTGCTAAAGTGAAAGAACTAATGTTAAAATAATCATTGATAGTGGTTCATGCCAAAACCTTGCTAGTGTTGAGATGTGTGAAAAGCTTAACCTAAAATTGCTTAAACATCTAGATCCATATTGTGTGCAATGGTTTTGTGAGGGAAGCAAAGTTAAAAATTCAGCACCATATGGAAGTTCCTTGCAAGGTTAACAAGTATGAGGATATCATATTATGCGATGTTATGCCTATGATGGTATGTCATTTACTGTTGAATCGTCCATGGTTGTTTGATTGCAATGTACAACATGATGGATGAGCCAATACTTAATAGCTTCAAGTGAAAAGATAAGAACAGGTTTTTACTACCGCTTACTCATTCTCAAATACAAGCTGTTGAACAGAAATGCCACAAGAAATCATAGCTTGTTATTCAGCAAGGTAAGGCAAAGGTAAGCACTGAAAAGGTTCTGATTGTGATGAAAAACAGATCTAAAAGAGGTGAGCAACAATCCGAGTGTTTGTTCTTGTTTATAAGGACACTAAGGTTATGCTTATAACTAAGGTTATGCTTACAACTAATAATTTAAAAATGCTATCTAGTTCTATCCATGTGTTGTTGCTGGCATACGATGACATTTTCCCTAAGGAGGCGCCACCTGTACTTCCACCACTTTGTGAGATTGAGCATTAGATCGACTTCATGTTCGGTGCCTCGCTACTGAAACGATCGTCGTACCGTACCAATCCAACTAAAACCAAGGAAATATAGCAATAGATGCAAGAGCTTTTGGATAAAGGGTATGTACGTGAAAGCCTTTCTTCTTGCGCTGCCCTGTTATCCTTATTGTTAGACCATGTGGTGGTTGTGCATTTTATTGATGATGAATAATTAACATCATTTGGGTTTTATTGGAATTTTTGTTCATGAAAGTTCTGGTCGATGCGCTTTTGTGCTTGAGTTTTTAGGATGGCGACTGAACAGTAGACAAGTAATTTCGACTACGTAAAGCTTCGACCACGGGCGGTAGTCCGATCGGCCTTATGATGGTTGGTCTGATCGGCAGGTCTGAACGATACACTTCGATCATGGCAGCTTTCAACCACGGCTGGCTTCGACCATGGCAGGCTTTGACCACAGCATTTTGACCACAACTCAATAACCATGGTAGAACAACCTTACCAGGTCGATGATGGTAAGTTACAGTGCTTTTCAATGGTCACAGCTACAGACTTTCCGATGGTCGTAGCTAAAGTGTTTTTTTATGGTTGTAGCTATAGTGTTTTCCATGGTCGTAGCTATAGTGTTTTTCATGGTCATAGCTATAGTTTTTTCAATGGTCATAGGTATAGTGTTTTTCCATGGTCGTAGCTATAGTGCTTTTCCATGGTCGTAGCTATAATGTTTTTCCATGGTCATAAATATAGTAACCGGTCGATAGTTGTAGACTATACTGGTCGGTGATTTTAGACTTGTGATCGATAGTCGTAGATTTTACTGGTCGGTGGTCTTAGGCTTATGATTGGTAGTCATAGACTTTGCGGCTGAAAGTCAAAGACTTTATGATCAGTTGCCATAGGCATCATGGTCTGTACTTGTAGACTTCATTGTTCCAGCGGTATGACTAGCTAGTGCATGGTGGTCAGTTATCATTGAACAGTGCTCGAAGGAATAGTACTTGAAGGATTCAGTACTTGGAAGATGGAAGTACTCAGTGGTTAGATGGTCGTGGTACTCGGTAGTGATGCTTGTTATTCCTGAGTGTTTTGAGTGAAGCGATCGTATTTCCCGAGTACTTGTGGTTTTCGAGTACTCGTTGAGCTACAGTCGTAATAAGTGATATGAGGGTGATTTCTGGGAAGTGATAGATGTGTGGATGTGGATGACTTGGTTGATGATCATGGACGACCTAGTTAGTGCTCGTGATGGTTTGGTTCTTGTCTATAAATAGATGAGGTTGTGTTATATGTGTGTGTGTGTGCTGATAACGGCCAAGTTGGGAAGAACTTGTGCTGGGGAAAAAGTTCTTTAGTCTTTGCATGTGTAGGTGGGCATGGAGACGGTCATGGTTGATGACGAGGAGGATCAAGACTAGGATGGGAAGTTTGAGGTCTGGGCGATCAAGGATGTCACGCGAGGTGGTTGCACTCATGCTGGAGCACGTGGAGATCAAATGATGAGCCGATGGAGTCCCGATCTTCTGATAGGATGATAACTTTGATTTTGGTGGAGGTAACCCTTGCGAACCGACAACAATCGCACGACATCGCTTGCGCCTTAGCAATCGCTGAACCACACTCCAAGTTGTTATTAACCGTGCCAAGAACGCGGTTGACATGGCCACAAAGGTTTATTCCTGCATGCAACCGAAGAACACATAAGAACAAGATAACAAACAATCTGAAATTGCAAATATTTATATTGAGTTCAAAAGATGGGATTCCGAAGGCTATCTTGACACGTGGTCATCCGACACAACTGAAGAACAGAAGTTTGCATAATAGCTAAACCTAAACTCAATGAAATCCAAGTCCTAGCAAGGGAGACGGTGGCTCCTATATAGGGAGAACGACCAGGGGTGGTGTCCAAGTGCACGCCCTAGGGTTACAAGGCCCATGGGCCCAAGTGGTGGTGGCGCAGCACCCTTTTGACTCGGACTCAGAAACCAATATGGACTCTTTTGATTATTGCGGCTGGCTCGGATGGAATTTGAAGATGAGGTTGGATCTGTTGGAAAGTAGACTTCATAAGCTTTCCATGAAGTACAAGAACATCCCAAACAGAGTCTGTATTAGGAAGTTATGACCGTTTGAACTTGGTACCATCGCAGCAGTCCGAATCTGATTCCAGAACGAGTCCAACTCGAATTCGTACTTGACTTGGTCCCAAGTGATGTGGTGATCTCCATTATTCCTTCCATGCATGTCCATGACTCCATGTCCCTTTCCTTTGTCCTTTCCCAGGTTCCTAAGCACAATTAAATCACTTGCATTAGGTAGCGGTCTATTCTCAGTAATATTCACCTAGGAATGAATTCACCTGGTAATTAAGTTGACGAGCACGAGCTCGAGTAAGTGGTCCTTGCAACACTTTCTGTGGATGAGTTGTATCCATGGAAGGATGTCCTCATCATCCTCCCCTTCTTGCATTTCAGTCGTTCGCGACTCAAACTGGTCCTCTTCTCTCAAGTAGCGCTTCAAATCTGTAATGTTAAAAGTAGGACTAACCCCAAAATCTACAGGCAGGTCAAGCTTGAAATCTTTTCTAACACCTTGAAATGACCATCAGCTCTTGGCATCAATTTTGATTTTCTCAATTCAGGGAACCTATCTTTTCTTAAGTGCAACCAAACAAGATCCCCAGGTTCAAAAGTTAAATGTTTCCTCCCCAAACTACCAGCAAGTTTATATTTAGCATTCATGCGCTCTATATTCTCCTTAGTTGTCTCATGCATTTTTAAAATCAATTCAGCATGCTATTTTAGCATCAGGGTTCAATTTCTCCGAAAATGGAATGAGCATTAAATCAATAGGAGCACGAGGCACAAAACCATAAACAACTTCAAAAGGGCACATCTTTGTAGTAGAATGCAATGAACGATTGTAAGCAAACTCAATATGAGGCAAGCATTCTTCCCACATTTTTAAATTCTTTTTCAACACAGCCCTAAGCATGGTAGACAAAGTTCTATTTACAACCTCAGTTTATCCATCAGTTTGGGGATGACAAGTAGTAGAAAATAATAGCTTAGTCCCCAATTTAGCCCATAAAGTTCTCTAAAAATGGCTAAGAAATTTAGCATTACGATCTGAAACTATCGTATTAGGCACACCATGCAAACGAATAACTTCACGAAAGAATAAATCAGTAATATTGGTAGCATCATCGCTCTTATGACATGGTATAAAATAGGCCATCTTAGAAAATTTATCAACCACCACGAATATACTATCCCTCCCCTTCTTTGTTCTAGGCAATCCTAAAACAAAGTCCATCGAAATATCTTCCCACGGAACGCTAAGAACAGGTAAGGGCATGTATAAACCATGAGGATTAAGTCATGACTTAGCTCTTTGACATGTAGTGCAGCGAGCAACGTAGCGCTCTTCCGTTTTCTTCACACCAAATGTCCCATCAACTCGCCTCCATGTGCTTCCTGTAACAACAACAAACGAATGGAGCTTGCAGGAACGAACAACTTGTTGGCTCTAAACACAAACCCATCATTAATAACAAATTTATTCCACATTTTCCCTTCTTTACAATTCAATAGTATTTCCGAAAAATCAGCATCATGCACATATTGCTCTTTAATAGTCTCTAATCCAAAAATTTTGAAGTCAAGTTGTGATAACATGGCATACTTTATTTGAATCTAAATCAATTATATTAGCTTCCTTAAACTATTACCTAATTATTTTGTAATTGAAATGATTAAAAGAAAATAAGAACAAAATATGCAAAGGGGATTCGAACCCTGGACCGGCTGTGTGAATCGCTCAGCACGCCGCAGCTAACCAACTGAGCACCCAATCTTTTGTGATGGGAAGGGGAAACAAACTAGAAGAAACAAGCAGGGAGCTGGGGCTCAGAATAGAGCACCAGGCAGCACTCGGTGCTGCCCTTGCCACCGGTGGTAGCCGGACGTGAGAACCCACAAAATGGAGTGCTCGCGCCTGCCCCTACCTGTGGGCAAAGTCCCGCCGACCAATTTGGCCGGGGCGACGCCGGCGGCGGGGTTGGGGCCGACGGTGGAGATGGCGCCGGAGGGGATAGGGAGGAAGACGGAGGGAAGAATGAGCTACAGGAGGTCGAGGGGAAACTCACCGGCGAGTGGGCAGGGCCGGAGGGGGACCGGGATGGGCAGGCGGCGAAGACCATGGGCGGCGCCGGCATGCGCACGACGTCGGCAAGCTAACGTGAAGGGGAGCCACAACCAACGCTTGGGGAGCTTCGGGGCACCTTGGTGGTGCTCTGGCCGGAGGCAATCGGGCCACGGCTCCCAGGAGGAGCAACGGCGGGGATGGGGGCGGTGGCCTACGCACGGGCGGAAGCGAGAGAGTAAGCAGGAGAGGGCGGCGCGTGTGGGAGGGCTACTTATGGTCACGGGTCGATTGCGGAGACAGTGGGCGTGCGCGGGGAAAAACTGTGGGCGACGGCAGGAGGGTGCGGCGCATGGCTGCCACGGGGAGGCGAGTGCGCAGTGAGGTCAGAAGAAGCTGAGCACGGGAAGGAAAGAGAGAAGGCGGGGAAGACGGCAGGAAAGAGAGGGAGGGGCGGACCCGCGCGGCAAAGGGACGGGGACAGGGACGGGGGGCCCGCAGGCAGAGAAAAGGGAGTAGGAGGGAGGAGAGGAAATGGGCCGGGCCGCTCCGGCCGGCCGAAGGCTGTTTTTTATTTTGTATGTGTATTTGTGTATACATCTTTATATTTTGTTCATTTTTCTTGCTCACTTAATTTTCATATTTCTTCTTCCTGTATTGCTAGACTCTTCCTTGCATATGCACAATGAATGAAATGAGATTTTATAGTTTTATCTCAGGTTTCCCCCCTCCTTATGCTGGATCTTTTTTTCATATTCGTATTTAAAATTTTAGTTTCCTATTATTTGCATATTTCCTTTTATGGCATTACAATATTGGTTTTATTTTTCGGAACTTTCTTCAATTTTTGGAACCTCAATCAAAATTTAAGAAACACCATGAAAATCCAAATTCAGATAGAATATGTTGCAAAATAATTCAAGAGCTCCATATTTTTAAATTTTAATTTTCGAGATGTTACAGCGCCCGTCGCTTCTCTGTTCGCCTCCCTTCTCTATTCGCCTCCCTCTCGTTGTGTTCCAACCGAGGAAAGAGGAACGCGCAGTTGTTTGTGGTGGTGTGGCGATTTGCTATGGTGGAAATTTTAGGACAATTTTTAGCTTTTCCTGGTCCATATTTAGGTTGCGTCGTTGCGTTAGTAACACACTAACACTAGTTTCTGCATTTCAGAAATTCATTACTCTTACCTTGTTTTAATCATTTTGTTTCTTACCTGTTTGATTGTTGAAGCATTGGCACGAACCACTGTAGATTTTGATATGAGTTGTGTTTCTATATTTTCTCTCTAATAAAAGTAGCACTAATTTTAAAGTAAATGAAGAGGTAACTAGCATCTATCTATTATTCATCATGCTTTAAAAATTATATAAATCACTATTAAAAAAGCACGAAAGCATCTCCCTTTGATATTGTTAGTTCTGATGCTAGTGGTAAAGGTGTTGGTTGCAGGGTCATGCATATCTAGGTTGTGTGCATGCAAGTACATACTACTTGTTGAGGAGCTGATAAAAATGGGAATCACCGGCTTGTTGCAGCGAATGCAAAACGCTGCGAAGAGAAGTGTTCGGTGATTTCATACCCATGGAGCTGGATAATGAAAACCATACGATCGTTACGTTACCAGTTGAAGATACGGAACGGAAATACGCTTCCTACAGGAATATTTCACACTTTCTGGTAATAAGCTACACCATCTAATCTATCAAAAAGCTAAGATGTTATATAGCCTGATTTGGTTTAAAAGCTAACTGCTTTTAGGGCCTATCTACAGTACCTAACTTTCAAACGGAGTATTTTCTCAAGATGATATCTACAAATTAAACAATCTACACGTTAAAAACCCAACATCTGTACTAGCCAAAATCGCAAGTAGGTATCTGTCTCTCCGTAATCTGTACCATAAACAACCAAAATTCAAAAATTTCAGCCAAAAGGCATAAGCCGCAGCCGAAAAGAACAGGCCTGCTTAAATCAAAAGGCTGACTTTTAAGTTATAAACCAAAAAACCTAAACAAACAGCGTCTTAGGTTATCTGGCTTTTGTACTGAAGTACTGCTATGAAAGGCTACCATTTTGAATTGGGAAAGCTACATGGAAACAAAAAGGTTGAAAAATTACTTTTCGGAACAACTTGCGAATTAATAAGGTTGGTAAATTTCCAATGATCAGTAGCATTAATCAAGTGGTGGTGAAGAAAAAAACTATGAAGTAAGCTACCTAGACATCAAACTTGAAGGCTTTGTTCCTTTAAATGTCATTTCATCATTTGCCAGGAAGTTGATATCGTCAGATATGTAATTGCAGGAGCACGACACATTTTTAACCTCTTTATCTAATAAAACTGCTGTCTTAGCAACTGATGTTCAGTACCTAGAGGCTATGATCAAAGCTATAGAACTGCAAGTTGCCAAGATTACTGAAGGACAAACTAGAATCCTTAGCCACTTCACCGGTAAGCCTGAGCCCAATCCTATAGAGAGCATTCCGTGTCCTCCATATTGAAGAAGATGAAATTTTTTTAGATAATGGAAAAAAATTCCGGCCTCTGCAACCGCACACAGTCGAGACTTACAACGTTACTGCTTACAGCGTTATTGTTTATTTGCTGACAAAGATAAAGAATAAGAGAGTCCTGAACTAGAATAAATTATATGCAAAGTCTATTATTACTTTGCCACCCATTATTGGCAAACACATGTAAAGCTATAACCTCCAACGTTTGCTTGCCAATCTAAACGTCTCCCTTTTATCTTCACGCTGCAGCAGCGCCCAGAACCGCAACCAATATGCTCCTCTGAAGATAGCCTGCATAAAAGAAATATTTTGTTTTTGCGCAAAGACAATGTCATTACGAGTACACCAAATTGCATAAATAATAGCAGCAGCTCCCACAAAAATTTGTTTCTTATCCTCCCTCCCAATGCCCGTGAGCCAGCCTCCAAGCATATGAGAAATAGATCTAGGTGGGGTTAACCCAGTAGCAATTTGAACAATATTCCAAATAATTTTAGCATGTGACAATCAAAAAAGGTGATTTATGGTTTCATTATGATCACAGAAGCTGCATTTTTGACTGCCAGTCCATCTCCTCTTAGCTAAATTGTCCTTTGTTAAGATAACACCTCTATGGAGGTACCAAAGGAAGATTTTTATCTTGAGAGGGAGCTTCAATTTCCAAATGAATCTATGAATGAAGGGGATACCCTGGTTCATCAAGTACGCATACATAGACCGTACCGAGAATTGACCATGATTATGTAAATCCCAGTTAAAAACATCCCTATCATTTGAAATTTGAACATGAATTATTTTAGCTACTAGGTTTAGCCAAGCCGTCAATTTATCCCCTGTTAAAGCTCTGCGAAAAGAGACATTAATAGGCACTTGATTCATAACCGTCTTAGATGAGTGAGTCCAATGAGCACTATCAATCTTAGATCTAGTGATTTTTTGTCAGCAGTGCCCCGGCGAACTCACTCGCAAATCACGCAATCACACACAAAAAACAAACTCACGGGATTGGAAAAATGGAATCAACACAAGTGTATAGTGCTGCTCAAAAAACAAGCTCCTTTTTCTGATTCTTATAGAGATTACAATCTTGATTTAGAAACTGAAAAACGGAACAACAGTGAAACTGAAAACTTAACCAAGGAAATTGAAAAGCCATCGGCCAGGAAACTGAAAACTTAACCATGGAAAAAACTGAAACAATAATGCCATAATGGCTAAATGAAAACTGGCGCAGGATTAATTCATCCAACAATTTTGAATATATTTTCGAGAGAATAAAACTCGCCAATTTTCTTCCTGAATTATCAGAAACATGCGTAATTATCTAGACCCTCTTCTTCTGAGCAGAAGACGAACCAGCAGTAGCCTGTGCTGGGTACGAGCAGAGACCACGCAAAACTGCGGTGACAGCAAACACAACGAATGGAATATACAGCTGAAGCAGCTTCGGTGTTGCTCTCCCTGAGCCCAACATGTCACCAAGTATTGCAGACTGAAATGAATAGTCAATATTAGAAACAAATCAAGGTAACGTAGCTATCAGTTACAGGGGATAAGACCATTAACAGGCCATCAATAATCACAAATAGATGAGTTAAGGGAAGACAAATGCAGTACTGTAATGATTTGAAATACCTAATGCAATACTGAAGTATTGCCGAAGTCATGAGTTAATGATACAAATATACCATGCCACTATGCCAGTGTTCGCTAAACACATTTGACATTCATTGACTTGTGAAATCCAGTATAAAACGATTCTGAATGAAATAAAACCCAATTTTCTCCAAGAACTAATCAAATTTCTTCTCCCGTCAGCCACATCCATTCAAATTGAGGAATCGTAACGCACCACCGCAACAAAGCCCAATTGACTTATTATGAAGAGTGTCTGAACATTAGTTTAGATAATAATTTCTGGGCTAATCATGACAAAGTGTCTGAGAATGAAGATAGAATTCTAGAAGCTGATTTTACTGAAGAACAAATTAAAACTGCTATTTTTTATTCTTATGCTGATGGTGTTCTAGGGCCAGATGGTCTTTAATTTATGTTTTATCAGAAATTTTGGGATGTAATAAAAACAAATGTTTTAGCTCTCTTTCATGATCTTCAAAAAGGTGAATTAGATCAATTTAAGTTGAATTTTTCCATTTTAACACTGATCCCAAAAGAGCCTGATGCAAGACATTTTAAAAAAATTTAGACCTATTGCTTTGATTAACTGCAGTTTGAAGATAGTTTCTAAAGTGTTCACAAATAGATTATCCAAAATAATTGATAGGCTCATTAGTCAACATCAAACTGCCTTCATCAAAGGCAGATTTATTTTGAAAAGTGTGGTTTGTACCCATGAAATAGTTCGTAATGCTTAGCATAACAGGGAAGAGGGTTTTGTCCTTAAGCTAGATTATGAAAAGGCCTACGATAGAGTCAGCTGGGATTTCTTGTTTTCTATGCTAAAACAAAGGGGTTTTGGTCAGAGATAGATTGGGTGGATGGAAAAGCTCATTAGGAAAGGATCAGTTGGTGTTTGGATTAACGATGATGAAGGGGACTTCTTTGAAGCTGGTAAAGGTCTCAGGCAAGGACATCCTTTATCTCCTCTCCTTTTTAAACTAGTGGCAAATGTCTTTACCAAAATGCTCACCAAAGCTTCTGATGCTGGTCTAATTAAAGGTCTATTGAAAAATTTTACTCCTGGTGGAATAATCAGCTTCCAATATGCTGATGATACCTTACTCTTTTTGGAAAATAATACTGACGTTGCTAAAAATTTGAAGTGGGTCCTTTCTTGTTTTGAACAACTGTCTGGGATGAGAATAAATTTTCATAAATGTGATTTGATCCCCATTCATGTTAATGAGGAAGACATGAAACCTTTTGCTGAGGCTTTTGGGTGCAAAATCGGTTCTTTTCCTTTTAAGTACCTAGGAGTCCCTTTGCATTACAGCAACCTTAGAAAAGAAGATCTGCAACTGGTTGTACATAAAATCGTTAAGAGAATTACAGGTTGGCGTGGTAGATTACTTTCTTATGGTGGTAGGTTTGTACTAATTAGAGCTTGCTTAGCCAGCATCCCTATTTACTTCTTATCTGTGATTAAATTTCCTAAATGGGCTGTTGAACTTATCAATTCTCAAATGTCTCACT
Source organism: Dendrocalamus sinicus (assembly GCA_036346575.1). Lineage (NCBI taxonomy): Eukaryota > Viridiplantae > Streptophyta > Magnoliopsida > Poales > Poaceae > Dendrocalamus > Dendrocalamus sinicus. The sequence goes on from CM070661.1 coordinate 21,618,426, forward strand.
GTTTTTGGGATAATTATGAAGGGCATCATAAATATCATCTTGCTATGTGGGGCTTAGTTTGCCAGAAAAAAAGATTTTAGTGGCTTGGGTATTCCTAATCTGAGGGACCTTAACTTGTGTTTGTTGGCTTCCTGGGTGTGGGGGTACAGTAGAGATGATGATTAAATTTGGAAACAGATTATTGATTTTAACTATAACACCATCAACCCCAATATTTTTCAATGCCCTGTTCAACAAGCCTCACCTTTACGGAAGGGTGTGTTATGGGCTGCAAAAGCTGCTAAAATGGGTAATCAGAGCATCTCCAACAATCCCCCTAAAAACCCACCCCAAAAGACATCTTTTAGGGGCAGCTCAAAAAATTTGTTAACCTATTTTAGTCCCCTCCTCCAACAGCTCCCCTAAATATATCCTAACAGCTCGTCCGTGTACGATGCGAGGTGCGCGGTCGCGAGAGCCAGGGACAGCAGTAGCATGGTCCCAAGGACCGCCGCGGCCGGGCCCTTCCCCTGCAGCGCGGCGCGGCGAGGCAGCACGGCCGCGGCCTTGGCCAGCACGTAGGACACAGACACCGCGGCGCTCGCCACGACCACCCACAAGTACACCACGCCTCCCCCGCTCAACATGTATGCGCGCTGCGCGACAAGAAAGCATAAAGTCGAGCACCTTGGTCAGCTCAATTCGCGAGAAACTTCGAAGCTGAAATACCAAGCTAGAGAACGCAAAGACGAGTAGTGAACTAGCGATGGTTGGATACTCACAAAGATCAGCAGGTGCGCGCGCGAGACGGCGGGCAGGTCAACGAGGGACGACCGGAGGTCGAATGCCCGCGCCTGATCGAGGACGGCCGAGCCGAACGACTGGTACGGGGGGTCCGCGCCGGCGCCGGTGCGGAGGTGCGAGGAGAGGAGCGCCGGCGGGAGCGCGAGGTCGAGGATGACGACGAGCAGCGGCTGGGAAAATGAGGCGCGAATTTTTTTCTCTAGCAGCAGACGGAGGAGCGAGGATCTGGGACCCCAATAATTTCCCGGTTTCTACCTGGGTTTTGGGAGAGTTTTGGGGGGGGGATAGAAATAGGGGGGTGTTTAGGGGAGTTGTTGGAGAAGGCTTTTTACACAATTTCCCAATAATTTGATTTAGAGGGAGATTTAGGGGGATTGTTGGAGATGCTCTCAGTGGAGAACTGGGAAAGGGAATAAAATCAGGTTTTGGGAGGATAATTGGTTTGGGACTTCTAGCCTACCTATTCGGTACTGGGACATTTATATGATAGTTGATGAAAAACATGCTCCGATTGCTGATGTATGGGATGGTACCAATTTAAAATTCACCTTTCGAATATGTGTGGATGATAGACTTGTGAATCTCAAGTTAGAAGTTTGTAATATTGCTGAATCTATTAGCTTCAATAGGGATGAGGATGCGGTGATCTGGAAATTTAAATCTTCTGGAATTTACTCAGTGCAATCTCTTTAGAGTAAATTTCAGGAACCATCAGATTTTAGGCCACAGGTAACAAAGAACACCAGGTATTGTAATTTTTTACTAGGTGTGTTTAGATATCATTCAGATATTTTCTTTCTAACAATCATCTAGATTTGAGACCGTTGGATTGCCCCTTTTTTTGGAGGAGGGGGAGATTTTTTTAAAGGAGGTGGGAGGAAAATTTATGGCCGTTAGATCTCTAATCCAATGGCTATAAGTCTGAATGATAATTAGGAAGAAAATATCTAAATGATGCTTATCAACACTGTTTTTACTTTGAAGACCATGTATTAAGGCAGTAGTTTCACGATTCACCAGTTTTGAGCTTGTTCCGTCCACAGGGGCGTTATGTGGCAAAGGGCTCCACTCTGGACCAAGCGATTCGCGCGGATGGAAGACGACGCAGCGCCGGGGGGTGGGGGGTGCGGAAGGAACCCCAGGCGGCGCTCTGCTGGACGCAGGCCGGCGCAAGCAGAGTGGAATTGCCGTGACGGAAGCTTTGGGGAAGAGCGGTTGAATAATTGGTGGGGAGCAGCAGAGGAATCATGGCGATTGAGGTCTTAGACCAGGTGGATTGGCAGTGCCGTGAACCAGAGCAGGTAAGAAGCAAATCATTTTTGGAGATGATCGATTGAATTGAGGTGGGATGGGGTGGTTTTTGTTACCTTCACCTCAAAACCTGGTGTTATGTGAAAGGAATTACAAAACCTGGTGTGTGTTTTTTTTGGTTACTTATGGCCTAAAACCTGGTGGTTTGTGAAATTTACTCATCTCTTTATGCGATTGTGAATTTTGAGGGGATCTCTCTGACGCATATTCCTGCTGTTTGGAAAATCTCTGTACCTCCCAGGATTCATATTTTTTTTTATGGCTCATGTCTCGTAATAAACTCCTCACAAGAGATAAGTAAGAGACCCACTATCACTGATGGTACAGTGGTACTTGCCTTTTCTGCGCAGAACAGGAATATGTAAATCACCTATTTTTCAATTGTGATGTGGTTAGCTTAGTGTGGGCTGGAATATCTGATTTGCTTGGGGTTAAGATAGGGGAGGATTTGGAGTCAATTGCTAAATGGTGGTTAAGTAATTCTAAATACGCTGTGAGAGACTGTTTCTGCTGCGGTCCTTCGGAACATTTGGAAACTAAGGAATGATATTCACTTTAAAAGTTCAGTGGACTAGTATGCAGGTAATCTGGAGGAGGACAGCGAGATCATTAAGGAGTTGGAAGCTGTTATGCCCAAGTTCACAATTGCAGATGATGGAACTATATACTTCAGCCTTGGAACTCAAGACGTCGGCACTGCAGCTGATAGAATGGGACCGAGGAAGAGGAAGTCTCTGAGAGCCAATTGGATGATGCCGAAGACAAGGAAGATAGAAGGGGCACCGCTCAAAATTCAGGATGAAGATCCTTGAAAAACCAGGTGGAGCATGTTCGTGGTCAAATCTTAGTTCTGATGTAATAATTTTTAGAATCTTAGAACTAGCTACTTAGTTGGCTTTTTGTTTTGTGGTTTACACGGTGATGCCGTGTGGAAATCGCTGGAACGAAAAAGCCTTGAAAGCAAAAAGGATGTTTCGTAGTTGCTGTAATCCAGGCCTTGAAAGTGCTACTTAAAAAGACACTGTTAGTTTCATTGTAATGGAACCGAGGATCCCTTTGGTTCTCAAAAGCCCAACTGACTTTCCTACAACTAAAACAGCACACCAATTAAGATCGATAATGCTTCTGCGCACCTGGTCGCCTTCACCCTCTTCCCCTCCTCTCCCCCTTCTTCTACCTTTCGCACTTGCGCCTGCTCATGTTTCTCTCCCTCCCTTATGTGGCGACGAGCTACCACCTCTCCACCACAGCATCTCCGGCGACGGCGGCCACCGGCGGCGAGATTTAGGGTTAGGGGAAGGGTTCATCGTGGCCCTCGACTGTAGAGGGTGCGCGTTCGGAGGAGGGCAGTGGGCGGCGGGCGGCACGGCGAAGACGGCGACGAGTTAGGGTGGGCGAGGCGGCAGCGTGCGGTGGAGGGGGCAGTCGCCGAAGGTGGAAGAGACGACCGCGGGGCGTGGCGGCGGTCGACGGGGCGGGGCGGCAGAGCACAGCGAGGCGCGCGGAAAGTAGCAGAGCAAGTTGGGCGGGTGATAGCGCAGTGACTGGTAGCGCTTAGCAGCGCTAATCAAGATAGTATACGTATGTATGCTCAGATTCCTCGCTGTTGGTGAAAGCACACTGTCATGTGTACGTATCTTGAAGCAAGAAAGAAGAGAGAGGCCGAGGAAAAGACAAGATGGTTACCAAATAGGTGAGCATGTAGACGCCCGCCATGAGGGAGGTGGTGGAGGCCCAGCGGCGGCGCGCGAGAATGCAATAGAGGTTGGCGACGCAGACCGGCCAGAGGAAGGCGAGCTCGAGCCAGACGAAGCCGCGGAAGAAAGGCGGCGGGTCGGCGACGAGGTAGTGGTCGAACTCGGAGATGAACCACCGGTGGATGTCCACGAGCGGCGCCGGGTAGAGGCAGCGCGGGAGGACGATCTGCGAGTCGAATAGCGGCGCCGCGACGGTCATGATCAGCGAGAAGAGTGCCACCACCGCGTCCGCCGCCGCTGAGACGACGCCCATTGGTTGCGGTGCGGTGAGCTTGCATCGGGGAGGGACAGGAGGGAGTGTTCTGTTTCTTGATCTGTTTTCTATATACGTCTCTTTGTTGTGGGAGAAGAACCACGCGGCAGACGGGGACATGACCAAAATGTGTGGTGCTTTGAGCTTGCTTGGCCTGTCTTTCTACTTGTATTTAGGCCTGAACGAAAAACTCGAAGTTCGTTAGCTCACTTGGTTTGTGGCTGACTTGGCTCGACTCGTTAGGATAACAAACCGAGCTGAGCCAAGATTTTAGCTCGTTAGCTATAACGAGCCAACTCGAGCCAGCTCGCGAGCCGCTCACGAGCCAAACGAGCAATGCTTCCAGGAATTTAGATATGCATATGCTGCTTCTATGGACCTAATTTATACTCTATTGCATGTGTTAATGTGTAAATTTATACTCTATTGTACCCAAACGAGCCATGCATGTGTTAATTTGTACTTTATTGTACCCAAACGAGCCACCCAAACGAGCCAAACGAGTCATGCTTCCATGGATGAATATATGATGGAGACATTTTTTAGCCCTGGCTCACAAGCCAAACGAGCTAACTCGAGCTTTTTGTCGAGCCGAGCCGAGCTAGTTTTTTAGCTCGTTAGTTATAATGAGCCAGCTCGTTATCCTACCGAGCCAGACCGAGCCGAGCCGAGCCAGCTCGATATCCAGCCCTACTTGTATTACATGGGCTGATTGTGTAAGCACGAAGCTAGCCGTGTGAGCTGGGAAGTCCAACCATTGGACACGTGTCAATTGTTACATGATTTGTGTTTTCCATATCTTGCAAGATGAACATCCCTCTTCTACACCTAAATCTTTTTAGAATTTTTGAAACATCGAAGAATGGTTTTCACGGCTTCCAATACTTAACTGGTTTTCACGGGATACACAGCCTTCAATACTTCAAAGATTGGTTTTCACGAGCTCTTTTACTTGTAAGCTTTAGGTGCCGCTCGATTAGACTGAAATAAGTTAGTTTATAGTTGATATTATATTGTAGTTAACTGAAATTATAATGTACCTGATAGTGGCTTATTTGACGTAACTAAATTTAAAAATAGAAAAATTAGGTTAGCCCATTATGGATAACATAAACAAATACGGGAAAAAAGAACCAACAAAAAACTAAAAAAAGCTAGAAAACCAAGAAAGATGAAATTTAGAAATAATAAAAAATAAGTCAAAAACTAGAAACTCAACCGAAAAGTGAGCAGAGCTAAAGGAAATTCCAGCTATCCACGCAGCCTTTCCTACACACATTTCAATATTACTTTTTACGTTATATATTAACAAAATTACTAAAAAGTAATGATGCAGAAGTATTTTTCATAACGCATGTACTAATACCTTTTTTATATGAACTGCATAGACATCAAAACGACATGGAGTACTAGCTATGCACAAGTACCGTCGCATAATTTTGTGTATTGTAACTCTTTTTTTTTTGCATTGTGAGATTTCCAAAGGACTACGACAATGTTCAATCTTTATATGAGGACATTTTAACTGAACTGTTGCAACAGCATCCAATACTGTTATTTTTCATTAAAAAATGGTTTCTTACATGGAAAAAACTAGGCGTCCCATACTGTGCCCACATCGGAACATCAAGTGCCTTACTGCAGCTTGAAAGGGAAAGGTACCAGAACCAGCGCATGTGGCCTACTGCTACTAGTTTGACTTAGATAACTTTGCTGTGGCCTGATATCTCGGAGGCTGCGCCGTACCGCTACTAGTTGGGCTAAAAAATAGTGGCTTACGATTAAAATTATATTATATTTGAAGACATCTTATTTGGTATAATTAAATTTAAAAAATTTTAAATAGAAAAAATATGTTGATTCACACAGACAACGCAAACAAATACGGAAAAAAAAGGTAAAAAAGTTCGAAAAAAGCCAAAAGTTTAGAAAAAAGACGAAATTTATGAATAGTGAAAAATAAGCCAGAAGGCAGGAGCTCAAGCCGAAATGAGCAGGGCTTTAGTTTTGGCCTGTTCACTTAGACTTTTTTTAATGGCTTATTTTTTATTGATTGGCACTATAGTTGGTTTATTTTTTACTGGTGGCTTTTTAGAGTAATTAAAATTAAAAAATCTAAAAATAGAAAAAATAGGTTAGTCCATCACGAACAATGCAAAGGAATACGGTAAAAGAAAAGAAAAAACAAAAAAGCCCCAAAAAGCTAAAAAGTCAGAAAAAGACGAAAATAAGAAACTAGAAACCAGATGTCTAAAGCCAAAAGCTGAAATCCAAACGAGCGGAGCCTAACTTAGGCTTTGTCATCTAGGGCCGTTCCTAATATTTCAGAGGCCCTAGACGAGACAGGAGTGGAGGCCTGATATTTTAAAAACCTCACTTCTATTCAGGCTGATCAAATATTTTCATGGTCAAAACCTAATGTGCACGAATAACAAGTGCAAATACTTCTAGATAACCAACATCCTACTATATGACCAAGGTTATATACATGCTAAACTTCTCTTGCAAGTTGCAAGAGATATATAACTTAAAGGCCCTATTTATATCTCGAGAAATTTATGATGTTTCTTGTTAAATTCATATGTTCTAAATATGCCCTTTAGGAATGAAACCACATAAAAAAAACTATTTTATGAGATTTTTCAGTTAACTGAAACATATAACTAAGTAGTCATTAACCACACTAAAAGGCATCGATCTTATGAGCGAGCATTTGTTAGTTTAGTCACTTGTGACATGCCAAATGAGGTGTTTCCAAATTGAGTTGGATGCTTAGGCCGCTTAGACAAGTTCTCACTATAGTTGCTAGTTGTCTTCTTCATGTTATTGCTAGTGGCTGCATAGAAGTTAATGATATGAGCATGTACCCTTGTATACTTTGGTTGGACCTTCTAAATATGAGTCTAAACAAATTACATATAAATATATTTTGAAATGGGGCACCATAATTTTAAATGCATCAATTTCATCTAAATTCGGGTATATTTTAAAAAATAGCAGTTTTAGGGTATATACTCATCTGTAACAATTCAAATGAAACGTATAAGTTTGAAAAAATATACTCAAATTCAAAGTTTTGAACGGATTTAGATCACATACTTTGCTGATTTATATATATAATTAGTATATACCTACAATCAAATTATCATAATAAAAGGCAACTACAATTCGAATTTTAGTTCAAATTTGTTTGAACTAGTTAGTAAACTAGTTAAACTTGACATCCAAGAAATTTTTTAAAAAATTTAGACTGTGGTGCCCGAACACCAAGGAGCAATCGTTATTTTTACTCTCTCTCTCTCTCTCTCTCTCTCTATATATATATATATATATATATATATATATATCTGAAATGGGGCACGATAATTTTAAATGCATCAATTTCATCTAAATTCGGGTATATTTTTTAAAAATATCAGTTTTAGGGTATATACTCATCTATAACAATTCAAATGAAACATATAAGTTTGAAAAAATATACTCAATTTCAAAGTTTTGAATGGATTTAGATCACATACTTTGCTGATTTATATATATATAATCAGCATATACCTACAATCAAACTATCGTAATAAAAGGCAACTACAATTCGAATTTTAGTTCAAAGTTGTTTGAACTAGTTAGTAAACTAGCTAAACTTGACATCCAAGAAATTTTAAAATTTTTTGCACACGATACATATCTATTTTAGACTGTGGTGCCCGAATACTAAGGAGCACTCGTTATTTTTACTATATATAAGCTGGGGCCTCTGACTTTCGTGGGCCCTAGAAGGTCGTCCATGCCCAGGATTGACCTCGTCTGTCGTATTGGCTTCTAAAAGCTATCTTTCTACAGTATTTAGTTTTTAAATGAAATATTTTTTCAAAACGGGATCTACTAGTCAACTGTATTACACTGTAGTGACTTTATTTATATCGGCTAAAATCGCACACACATCAATGATGCTCGAAGCAGCATACAAAATGAAAGTGAAGAGATAAAAGGGGAAACTTGGAAGAGGTCACTTCCATACAACAATGATAAAAACATTTATATATTCACTGTTGGACAGAAACCATCTAATTTTCTGTTAAGAGGTGCAAATGTCGCTGAAATAAATGCCACTACCTCCAAGTTCTATGCAAGCTTAGTACAGTTAGAAAGTTGCCTACAAAAGTAGCTACTATCGACTATACAGAACGAAAGTTATAAGGTCCGTTTTTTTAGCTTATAGATTATGGTTTTCTTCGAACAAATAAACGAGAATGTTTTACTATTATTTTTTTAAACATTTTGTCGATATTTAGTTCGTTCATACAAACATTCACACTAAAATAAAAAAAACCACCGATGGTAACTGAAAACAACGCACTAAGGTAAAGCAGATCCTATAGCGAGACCCAACCTGCAAATTACTTGGCATCAGGTAGCAACCTAATAAATAACTTGTCTACTTGACACTAGGTACAACTGACGTAAAGCAGCTCTGTCAACAGCATACTGCAAAAATATGAAGAGTCAGTGACAGGTGAAAATGAGATACCATATGTTTATCATGTTTAACTTAAATTTGTAACATAAAGTGTCAGAATATACCCACAATCCTGATAGGCAAAATCCCCTAGTAACTTCACCCTTCGGAGCAATAGCACTGTTGTTTCACATAGTTTTGCTGACCAAGTAAATTTCTGGCAAGATGCAGGATCAAGTTCCCAGTAACCACAAAGTTTGTCATCTTCACTTGTCAAGCGGTAAGCAGGAATCTGATGAGAGAACATCATCATGTCACTCTTTGGTATTTTCATAGCACTTCAAGATTCACCTGTCCTCTGGCATGAATACTATACTAAAACCCTCCGCCTTAGTGAGACAAGACACTGTTATACAGGCATTAGAAATCTCCAGGACTTCCACCAAGTCATATTCTGTAACATCCTGTTTTTCAGAGTCTATTTGAAGCTTCTAAAAGAAAATTCACCATTTGGATTTTTCTAGAATTAATTAAAGCTTAAATCGAATTATTATTAATTAAAATGATTTAATATGACTAAATTAAACTTCAACATTTGCTAGAAGTATTTTATTTGGGTTCCTTGTCTTCAAGGATTTTTTTGAAATTTTTTGAGATTTTTCCAGGTTTACCTACTATTTTCTAGAGCTTAATTTAGTTTAATCCAATTTTTGAAAATAGAAAATGTCTAGAAATTCCCTTAAAGACTAATGGGCCAAAGCCCTTTCCCCGACCCATCCTTCCCCACTCCGGCCTAGCTCGACCTGCCCACGCCTGCCACGTGTCGGTGATCGGTGTCTCGCCTTTGTGCGCATCGCACCGTACACGTGGCAGCCATCCCCGGCTAGCCCGTCGCCCGCGACGCTCCATCCGGCTGTCCACCTGTCGCCACACGTGTTGTCGTCCTCATGAACTCTCGACCGTCTCCACCTCGGACACGCCTCGACGTCCGTGTCCTCACCGCCCTAGACTCCATGCCATCGCGACCTCGGATACCTCGGCGTCCGCACCTATAAAGCCATGGCCACTCCCTTGTTTGCCGTATCCCGCAGCGCCATCACCCTCGCAGCCGTGCCCGACGCTCCGCCGTAGCCTCGCCATCGTGCCGAGCTTTGTCGTCGCTGTCGTCTTTCACGCCAGCCACCATTCGCTATCCTCATCGGTCAATCGTCCACCGCCGCCCACCGAGGTGGTCTTTCCTCTCCCGTCCCTACCATTTGCCACGCTGCCTCGCTCCAACCGAGCCTCGTCCGCACCGCCCTGTTCCCTCGGTTTGCACACCATGCGCCGTCCTGCTCGAACGAAGCACCGCCTAGGTCCTCGTGCCGGTTGACATTAGCGCTGACGTCACCTTGCACACACGTCATGTGTTGCTTCGCCTCCTCCGTGAACTCAATCCACCATGCACTGAACCACTGACGTGTGGGTCCCCCATGTCAGTCCCCCATGTCAGATCGATAGTGTCGTGAACCTGTAAGCCAAGCCGAGCTAAGTCAGCTGCCACATCAGCCCTAGGTCCACGTGTCGTGCCACGTGGGTGCCATGTTAGCCACCTAAGCCATCCTATGTGCCACGTGTGAAGCCACGTCGCCCTAATGCTTAGTCAGCCGCCGCATCAGCAAGTCCCGTCGCTAGTGCACTGTTCCATGAGCCGAGTTCACCACAGACTTGCTATTCCATGCACCCGGCCCACAACATAGTATCATTTTCTAATTTTTAGTATTTTTCTTTAGGTTTAATTTTTCAAGAGACTGTTCCTCTCCGTCCTAGCTCCAATTGACCCTATTCTTTTTTCTAAATTCATCTAAAATTAAGTTCTATCTTTGGTTCTATTTTTAAATTTTTTTGGAGTTTATTTGAATTTTATTTGATTTTATTTGTGTCTCGTTAGTTTTCTCTCTCGTTAAATAACGTCTTTGAAGGAGCAGAAGTTCAAGAGTTGTTAACTGAGCAAGGCCAAAGCAAGTCGTGTCCTTTGATCATGTTGAATCTATTATTTATTATTTTTTAAAAAATTATCATGCTTTGCTATTTTAATAAACATGTGTATCTGGTAGCTATTGTCCAAATTAATTAATTCCGTCTTGATAGTTCAAATGGCATGATTCCATTGTCATCTTAGAATGGGTATTTATCTAGTGATACAATACTAATTGTCACATGGGTTGTATGTTTAATTTGCTTAGCCATACTTATAGTTACGTTGGGTTCATCATCACTTGTGATCAATTAATTAATTGGTGTTGGTTATACAAAATAGTTTTCACTTAGGCGAATGATCGTATAGTAAAGGAAGAAGTGTGGTTAGCACTTCGGGATGTGAATGTTCCGTTTGGGTAATATCTAAGGACTTAACTTTGTGCGCCGTTGATCGAAGCCTATCGTACATCGACATGTCTAGTATAAGATAGACCTGACTAATTAATTTGTGATGTTCCAATTTCGGTTTCACCATCGGTATGTAGGTGGGTGTTGGTTAGACATTCTACGAGGTAAGAGGGATCTGTCGACTAGGTGGTTAGCCTACTCAATCGTGAAATCTTAATGGGCAAATTTGTGTTGAGATTGAACTTTGTAACAACCTTATTACGATATTCTTGGTCAGTATGCCCAAGGAAGCGTGTTGCTCTAGTATCACTATGAGATGATTATATCATATGGGTAATGTTGTGCAACCTCTGTGAAGTGTAAAACTATTCGAATAACCGTGTCCCCAGTCATGGACAATGCTCAGTAATTTTACATGAGAGGTAGAGTTTTCATAAAAACTTGGTTGGGAATAAGTTGGGAAGTGAATGGTTAGTTCACTGGTGGTTTATTTCGTGAGTGGTTAGTTCACAGATGGTTCATTCGGTGGATGGTCAGTTCACTTCCTTTGACTTAATTATTTATTTACTTGTTTTAAATCTCGCTTTCAATCTATTTATTGTATTTACTTTAAAATATTACTTTCTGTAAAATAACCGCTCAGCTTTTATTTGGTAAGTCTTAAATAATATATTGCCACTTTGTTACAACAACTTGCTGAGTATTCTATATACTGATGGCTATCTATATCCATACTTGCTCAGTTGAAGAAGAAGAACCATACCAGTCAGAAGTGTGTGTGAAGGAGGATACTTTGACAACTTCTCAAATTACGACTTTGCTACCCAATGTATTGCCTGTGGGTAGTCGAATGGCCACTTCATCTTCGTTGTGTCTTTGCTACTAGTGTTGTTAGCCCTTCTAGCTCTTAAAGTGTAAACTTGGCCATATGGTCGCAACTCTAATAATTAATTAATATTTGAGTTTTTTTGCTTAACCATGCGTATGGTTGATATTTTATCTAAATTTTCACTGTGTGCACTAATGTGATCCTAGACTAGTGCAGAATACATAGAGGTTCAGATTTGCATATTCGGGTCTCAACAGAGATGGTATTAGAGCCATATCGACTGTAGGACAAAGTCCTAGTTAGAATGGAAGATCCTTAAAGTATAAAGATTCACAAAATCACAAAACTTAAATCATATATAAATTAAACCCTAAGTTTCTGTGTTCCTCTTCCTCACCTCCTTCTTAGCGTCTTGTTTTTGTCTCTATCTGAAATATTAAAAGTTGTCACTAATCCACTCATGTATTAAAATTTTTTAGATGCTGTTTGTCAACTCCTTTGCCAGTGAGGAAGGTGGCTTTTGTGAGGAGTTGTGGCTCATGCTTAGGACTTAGGTTACACTTGCTGCCCTTAGTTGCATGGACTCACTACCATCAGGGATGGTAGAGAGGTCTGGAGAATCAGAATCACCATCTTCTCTAAGAATGGACCGTGCGGCGTGAGACTTTCAAGTGGGGATGCCAAGAAGCTGCTAGAGTAGCCCTCGCCTGCTTGAGTTTCACCCACCGTCATTCGTTGGCGGGCACTTCTTTCCGTTATTTTTCATATCGCAAGAAGGGGGAAGTCTTTAGCATGGTCGAGAGTTCAGAAGGTGAAGCCAATCCCACGGTTGTCCACATAGCTTCACTCATCAAGGCGCAAGATGATGCCTGCAACCACCTGGGCTTGGAATTAGAAGGTATTCAGGCGAAGCTAAGAGAGGCGCAGTTGGAGTTGGCACAATTCAAGGAGTTATACCAAGACATACAACAGCTTCAAGCGTTACAACAAAGAGTTGGTGCGTCGCAGGAGCTTGAGCTTGAGCATGAGAAGGAGCATCGACCCCAGATGCCACAGGAGTAGCAGGCTTCATACTCTCCTATGGAGCTACCACCTCGAGGGTTTACTCCAGAAGCATTTCTGATTCATCGTCGACATCCGAAGCTCAGGACCACCGCACGCAAGGTCTCACGCCCTCGTCAGTTGGACAGATTTGTGTCTATGAGGAAGTATCGCGTGATGCACACGACATGGCCCCTTCGTAGAGGAACAAGATGGCTTAGCAGAGCGGAGGAACCAAAAGAGGAAAAAGGCCCAGAAGAGTGAGTTTGATGATAATGTCCAGGAGGACAAAGAGTAGAAGAGTAGCATTAGAATACTAGTAGTAAGGGTCTGCAGCCATATCAATAAAGAGTGCGCAATAGAACGTTTTGGTTTTTACTTGCAAGTGCTTATGACGTGAGTTGTAGTTTTGCTTTGCCTCGTTCATGGTGGCTTGATTTAGTGGATGTTTTGCGGTGGCTGATTAATGGTGGAAGAAGTTGGGATCGGGACTGGGATTTGAACGTAAAGGGTAACGGCAGAAAACGAGCTCTGCCTCGTTGGGATTCTCGCCGGCGAGGTTTAGAGTCTCTGAGTCGCTGGGTTTAGAGAAGATGATTTCTATTGCTTGCCGAACAAAATACAGCAGTCGTCCCATATAATGGACTACACAAAACCAACTCATAAACATACCCGATCTGTTAAGCAGATTCGGAAATCTCCAAAACGGACTCAAACCATATTATATCTCTAACTTTCCATACTAGTACTTCCTAAACAAGCAACTACTGGAACCGGAACTAGAACTCCTTCGGCACTTCCGAACCCCACCGCTTCGGACTATAGGCCGTCAAGTTGTTGTCGCTGCAGTCTTGCCGTCCAGAACAGCGACCACATCCTCGCGAGCAGCCTGCCGTCTTGCTGGTCTTCTCGTATAATGACGTCCCCAATAAGCATCCACAACAATTACAGGAAGAATATCCTTTCCTTATCCTTTTTCGCCACATGAGAGTCCGGAGGATGATCACTGCCGTCTCTACAACATCATGCCCACCTTCACTGAACATTATTTTCCTGCTGGCTTGATCTCTGAGGATTCTGCTCAGCTGTTTTGTCTGCACTCGCCACAGTAAGGACATCTTTTGTGGTAACCTGGCTTCTGAATCATAGTAGGAGTCGAGTATCTATGATAGGCTAGAAGGTGTAAAACTTATATAAAGGAGAGTACCTCTGTATTCGGGGGCAAGAAGGAATAAAACTCCTCCTTCCAGTATCCTCTGTTCCGCATCTCTGCTGCTTTGCTTTGCCCCAACCTCTGCTTCGCCTGGGAACTTCCTTCCCGTGTCACGGCGTCCTCCCGCCAGGGACGTCCTGGTTAGGAGTGCAAACGGGTCGGATTCGGACGGATATTGTTGTTACCATATCTTAACCCATATTTTTTCTCCGGATTCGGTACCAATTGGATTCGATACCAATCGGATTCGGTGCCGGATCGGTCGGGATTAACCCGTTTGTAAGGAATGCATGCAGTACAACAAATGGAGTAGGAGGACGTACTGTCAAGAACTTGATGTTACTACTTAATAGGCTGATGTGGAAGATTTTATTTTACCATTGCAAAAGAAAATGAAACGTCAAATAGTAGCACTAACCTGAAATCAAACTTGAAGACGTATCGGATTCGGACGGATATTGCTGTTACCATATCCTAACCCATATTTTTTCTCCGGATTCGGTGCCGGATCGGTCGGGATTAACCCGACCCGTTTGCACCCCTAGTCCTGGTCCACCAGCGGACCCTCCGTATAACCTGCACGGTAAATCGGCTGGCAACAGCAACAGCTATTACTAACCTTAGAACATGGGCAGATGGCAACCTCAGTGTGAAAGAAAACAAAGTAACTTTGAAAATACCATTGCAACGTGCACACATTAATTCTCTAGAGAACTTAATGCACTAGTTGAGTGGGGCAAAAAAAAAAACAGAAAAACAAAAGAACATTTGCTGTTTCTACCTATGTTGGGGTTTTTTTTATGGAATAAAGGAGAATAAAGTATGTAAGTTACAGTTCTCCATCTGTGCAATGTGCAATCCCACTAAATTTGTTTTTTTTTTTGGCTAATTTCCTCTTCTTTTATTTTTTTCTCCATTTTGTGAGACAAAGAAATTGCTGAAAGATAATGTTTCTTGATCCCTTACATACCTAAAGTTTCTTTTTGTACTGTTTTCTCTCACACATTATTATCTTCTCTCAAAATTTTGAGATATTTATGGAAGACATACTTTTTCATTGGCTTATGTCCCTTCTTACTTATTTCCAAAAAAGTATCTAATGGCCACAAGAATAATTCTCTTCTAACCCATTTCGTTTTCTCCTTTCCTTCATGCAAACAGAACATACGTGTGTTCATGTTTATATTTCTGTTGCCTCACATTTCAGATAAAATAATGTAATTTCAGTATTTCACTATTATAGCATTCTATTTTTTAACATAATCCTAAAACAACATACCTTATGTGTATTAAGAATAGATCTGTTAAAAAAACATAGAACATAAACACATCGGGAAATTATTAATCAAGATGTACTTTTATTTCAACAGAGCAATTTACAAACGTGTTGAAATGTTGACTAATGAGCATCTGTTCTGCCACATTAGTGATTTCAATTTGAATTTTGACAATCAATTAGCGCGATCTGTTTGAATATTTCATCACAAAAATAGCACGCATATATGCAAAACAGGAATAGAACAAATGTAGATAGTGGGATCCATGAGATATTTATTTATTGCATTGATGCAATAGTAGGTATAACAAAGAGATGTTACATGTATTCTCTCAAATATGATGAAATTCACATAAATATCAGAAAAAATATATATTCTTGTTTAGCAAATGAGACCTCTTTCGTAGATATTTTGTAACTTCATTCAGAAGCAAATAGGGAAAACACTGCAAACAACAAACAAGGGATACAAATATATGTTGTGATGCAAACACAATGCATAGACTAGAGTTACTATGCTGAAAATGTCAAATCCACAAGCAGTTTTGTTTCGAGTTTCAGAATTTTACAGGTACTGTATTTTCTTTGTGTGCTAAGCATTTACCAATTCGGCTATCATAATGTAATAATGTTGTCTTCCTTGCCAAAATTACCAAACAGACAAAACCACCCATCTCGCTAGAATGTAATTTCCAACTCCTTGGAAGCCAGCTACATGCTACAGAATGCAATTTTCTCACATGATATTGCTACAATAGCAGTAAAAGGCACAAGATAAACATTTGGCCCACAAGAAGCTAATCAACCATATCTGAGTGCCTAAGATCTATCATGACAACAGCACACATTGGCTATAGTCACATGCTAGAAGTTATGTGAGAAACCTTGTCAAAGCTGTAAAGCGTGTTAACTACCTCAAAAATTATTCATGTGTCACTACACCATAAATTCATAGGAACTACCTAAGTTTGAAGTTCAACAACATATCCATGTATTAATTGAAAAGACATGGGGAACTGAAAGAAGAAATAACATGTCAGTCTGTAAAAAATAATAGTGATCTTGGTGTTAGCATTTGGTCCCTTGGCTCCATAGGTATGGTCTTACTAATTACACTGGACAAGCTTGCGGATTGTTGGCTGACTAGACAAAAGAAATTGCAATAACAGTGCCAAGACCTGTTGATTTTTGGAAGCTGAGGAATGCTAGAGTTTGGAATTGCGATTATTCCACTATGCATCAGTTACATAATCGCATACTGAATGAGAAACGTACTTGGGCAAAGGCAATCTTCTAGTAGTTAATGGATGGCTAAATCTTTCAATGCAATCCAACAGCGCATCCCATGTTGTTTGTTAGCTGTTAGTTTTTTATTGCATACAGTGTTTTTTCTGTTTCCTCTTCGTTTTGGTTAATAACGCATACAGTGTTTTTTTTTTCTGTTTCCTCTTCGTTTTGATTAATAACACTGTGAGTTTATCTTTTACTCATTTTTGTCTCTCTAGTGATATAACAGGATCACATCCTGATTTACCTTTTTCCTAAAAATAATGTAAAAAGTACAGAAATGTACACAGAATATGTTGATAAACTAGTTACAGACTGTAGGGCTTTTTTTGGGTACGTATCTACCAAAGTGCAAACATCTATAAATCCCCCATAAAACAAGGGTCAGCTCTTAAAATTTAATCAGTGTTAGATTAGGAGGTCATAACATTGGTGGAGGTCGTGGCATTAGAGGAGTCGGCCTCACCGAGAGGTCGACTCCTCTAATGCCACGACCTCCACCACGATCACCAAGAGAAAAGTACGTGGTTCTCTTTTCACCAATGCTTTCTTTATCCCCCTATCCTCCCCTCTCAACCATGGAGATAGATTGGAAGAAAATCGCACTAGTTCCTGATTCAGTCCGCTGCATTACGTCGAGCAGGTGTGGCCTAGCCACTTATCCAGGCAAGAACAGGCACAGCACCCAAAAGGCCAAAACCACACGAAATTCGCAGAGAGATGGGAGGACCACAAGGGCGGGAACCGAGAAACGCACCGTGCAGTCGACGGCGGTGGCGGAGGGAGGAAGCGGATACCGGCCGCTTCTCTCCCCGCAGCTGGTATGGCCGGGCGGAAGGGACGCCCGAATCACTTCTCTCTCGTCGTGCGCCGTTTGGTCTCTCGTCTGTTGCCGCGATGGCAGCAGATGCGGGGGCTCTGGGGGTGGGCCGGTTAAGGTGGCAATTTCCCGTGGGGGCGCTGTAATACCACTAAAATACAAAGTAAGAAATAAAACAATAAAAAAAGAATAAAGAAAATAAAGTAGAGCTTTGCCGTCAAACCCATCGGCTTTAGAATGTTGAATATAATAGCGTTCACAGAGATTCCCAGACCGTCTAGGGATGATCGGCACTAGGGATAGCAATCGGGCGCGGCGGGTATGGGTAGTGCTCGCCCATACCCGTACCCGTGACCCCGATTTACGCCCGCGGGTATACCCGCGAAGGATGACGGGTAAAAAACCTCGCCCATATCCGTCGCCCGCGGGCATACCCGTTTACCTGCGAACTGAGTGCATCACAGAATTGTGCAAGAAACCACAATATATGTCCATTCGTCTGTTAGTTCCACTGTAATTATAACATTCTATCATAGAGCCTTTATGTACCACATGCATCGTACAGTGCTTCTGCTATCCATTACTTGTAACACAAATGCATACAATCTAAGTAAGACACCTAAGCAGTATTAGGCATACGATCAAATAAGATGCTATACTTGTGTTTACATCTCTACAAATCCTATGCTACCTATGCTTATCCGAATCCCTCAAAGAGCTATTGAACGCTTCTCCTCTTAAGCCAAATTTGAGTTGGATTGACTGTATAATAACATTAATAACACAACAACTACAAAAAGTCCTCCCTCTCTCTACTGATATTGCAGTGATAATCAATTAACATATACAAAAAGATGAAAACCAGTCAAGTAGTAGTGTAACTTGAAAGGTGAGTTATTTTCCTTAGGTCATAGACGTTAGACACAACCTAAAACATTGGAAGCTGCTAATATTCTCGATCTAATAAACTTTACTTAACAAGTATGATTGACTTTGCAACTCCGATAGTGATAAGGATAACTGCTAACAAATGTACCTTAACTATTAACACTAATAAGATATACAACTCAAAAAGGTTGAAACTTTTACTGTTCTGACATAAGCAAGGAGTTAACATCATGCTAATACATGAATTGATGTTTCAGCTATTACAGAAGTGATAACCCAGCATATGAGCACTAACCTGAAAAGGCTAATATTTTACGGATCCACTAGCAATAACTAAGCAGTAAGCATACAGCAAAACCAAGTTAGAATTTTTTTGTTGTACAACTACCCAACGAGCATTCGCAAAACAACATTACCACTCTGCATGTGAGGTCATAAGTCGTAACAGACACAAGCTAAATTACACAACACAAACCCTAGATCCGGAACAGCTTCTGAAACAGAAAAGGTCACCCACCTACAGAGACGCCGATATCCGTATCTACGACCTGGTTCTTGCGCAGCTTCCGCTCCAAGTGTGCAGCAATCCATATGGTCCCAAGGGGGCCCTTCTTGGCCAAGATGAACTGTGAGTAGAACATTTCCGGCTCCCCTCCTCACACACACCACCAAAGTACCAAACCCTACCTGACCTCAGCTCAGCGAAGCTCCATAGCCACGCACGCACCCCCAAGCAAGCTCCAACCTTCACACTCCTTATCCCATCTCTGCGCCCAACATCCAACTCCTAGGCCAAGAAAAACCCCAGCTCTCCACTGCTCGCGCTCTTACCCGGCTCCAATCGCCCGGAACGTGACACCCACCGCAGCTCCGAGGGGCAGAATGGGAAACCCTAATTTGGGGGAGCTCGAGGGGTGGAAACCCCAAAATTGCTTCGAACTGGAGGTGGGGGGCGGAGGAGGCGGATCTGGGGGCGGAGGAGGAGGCCGGCGGCCAGGTGGGGGCGGAGGAGGAGGCCAGCGCGGGGTGGGGGGCGGAGGAGGAGGAGGTGGCGGCGGCGAGACTGAGAGAGTGCGAGAGGGGGGGCGGACAGAGAGTGGGGGCGGAGGAGGAGGCGGCGGCGAGACAGAGAGAGTGCGAGGGGGGGGGGGGGGTCGGACGGAGAGTTATTGGGCGGGCGGGCGGCGGGCGAGATTTCTAGGGTTTATTATTTTAGGATGGCCCACCTGTAAGTTTATTTCACGGGTAAATAGGCGAGACGAGTATGGGTAGAGCTAATCCATACTCGTACCCATTTACCCGATAGGCAGATATTTCCCCCATTTTCATACCCGTAGGTAAAGAATACATCCCATACCCGACTTCATTAGGGTATTTACCCATGGGTACACGGGTAAATGTGTACAATTGCCATCCCTAATCGGCACGTCTCGCGTTTGTGTTCTCATCATCCGGCAGGAAATTCTATTCTTATCTTTTTACCAACTTATTTACCAAAGTAGAAAAAGGCCAAATAATGCAGAGCCCTTTTGGACCAAAGGCCCTTATGGCCAATAACAACCAAAGAGAGTGAAGGAGGGCTTATATGGCAATGCACAGCTCAGAGGGAGGCCAGTTGTGACCTCCTTACTTAAGCCTAGCCAACACCTGGCCCACCTTATTTTCCTTGCGCCCCAACTGAGAGTTCACCTAGAGCAACCAATCAAAAGCTGAGCAAGCACCATTTCTTTCCCCCAGCCAAGAGCACAGCTAGAGTCCAAGCCAGTAAGAGAGCTCTGTCCCTTTATTGCACTGCCAAACCAAGCCTCAGCCACTTCTCCCAGTTCAACCTTTTCCACTGAGAGCCAACCCAACCGAAGCATCACAGAGAGGAGGTGAGGGAGAAAGAAATGGAGGAGAGGAGCTTGGGAGATTGGGGAAGACCGACGACATCCATGGCAACCGCAAACCGCCAGACCACGTCGAACCCGACCGGGACAAGGAGGCGACAAGGGCCAACGAAAACGCGTGGAGAGCGCTGTCACCACCACGGCCATCGTCATCACCTTCTCACCCCCACCCAACCCGAGCCAAGTAAGGTTCGTTTTCCCCAACCGTGTGTGACAAAAAGTAGAGCAAAACAAAGTTAGAAGTTAAATCTGCATTAAAGAAGAGGGGATTAGATGGACCGTTCGGTGAAGTAGTGGGGTAGAGGTGCTCAGGCCAAGCTCGAGCGCCTTGGCCAAAGCCATGGCCACGGGGAACACCCGATGGCCATCCGGCGACGCCGCCACAGCCAAGCCAGGCGTCGGGTTGGGGAGCCAACGGCACCAAGGACGGCCGGACGAAGTTTGGGGCCTTGGCATGGGGGGCCGCCACGGCAGCGCGGGAAGGGCGATGGCCATGTTGATCGAGTGACGGTACCAAGCGCCTCGCAGCCATGCATGCACGAGATTAGGAGGCGGATCCAGTCCTGGTTGGCCGGATCCAAGGTGAAGAGTGAGGGGGAGGAGCCGTAGGCGAGTGGGGGGCTCACGAGCGACGGCTGTGACCGAGCCTCTCAGCCGGATTGGAGGAGGGTGAGAGCAGGGAAGAAGGGGGAAGGCGGAGGCGTGCAGAGGTCAGCCGGCAGTGACCCCCGGGCTGGCAATACCCGGGCTCGGCCGCGCGCCGCCGCGTTGCCTGGGAATCGACAGGCCGTTCGGCCAAGGAAAATGTGAGGAGAGGGAGTAAGTGACGAGAGAAGAAGAGATAAGGAAGTGAGAGAAGATAGCGCCGGTTCGGCCGGGTGGTAGAATAAAAAGAAAGAAAGAAAAAATGGAAGGAAAAAAAGAGAAAGAGAGAGAAAGAAGAAGAGAGGGAAAAAAGGAAGGAAAAAAAGAAGAAAGAAAAGAAAAGAGGAGAAAAAGAAAAGAAAAATGGAAGTTTGGTACTTGCGCGACGGGTCCTTAATCCCGTGCGTTTTATGCCAGAGTCAAGTTATGCGCGTAGATTCGTCACTACTCGCTTAAGCACTAGTTTTTTTTATGATGTGTTGTCGGATTGACGTTGTACAGGTGGAGGTCCCTGGTCAGAGTCATCCACGCATCATCCCCGAGACTAACTAGGCAAGTGCATAGTCAAGCGGTAAATTCAGGTAATGTTTGCTGATAATGAATGATGGTGCATTGCTTACCCTGTTACGGTAAGTTAACTGTTTTCGGATGCATGATGAGAAATAATGAATAACGATTGTTGAGACATGATATGTTGATATGCATAAATGGAGAGTTTGCACTACATACATGTCATGAAAAGAGATAGTGTTGTGGTATCATTGGTCCACTTTGTGTGGACGCTCCACGAGAGTGGAGATTGAGGTCCCCGTATGAAAATGACAGGTTACTGTGGTCCCCGTATGAAAAAGGACGGGCTTGTGATCCTCGCATGGAAATAGGACGGGCCTGGGTGAGCACCAACGGGTGCTCGCTCTGCTATACTGGTGTGTTAAAGAGATAAGAGAGAACTACATGTGCATATGCATAGTGATTGGTTGATGTGAACTTAAAGAGATTAAATGGAAATAAGTGGTTAATGAAACTAAGATGGTTATGGATTGATACGTGAACCTGTTATTTGTTGTTTTGCTTTGTACTTGCTGAGTCTGTGGACTCACCCTTGCTTTGTTGCTTTTTTAGGTGACTATTGAGGACGTTATGCACGGACGGGAGTAGCACATGAATAACTTCACGTACTAGCATCACTTCACATCTCAACTTGTGGTAGTATGTTTAGACTTCATTAAAATGCTAAAATAGCTATTTAAAATGTTATGGTGTATTTGGTGGCTGCAATATAAATAAAGTACTGTTGGCTTAAAATTTCTAGTAGTTGATGAAAATGGGAAAAGGATGCAATGGTGGTAGCATTCCGGGCCCAGAGGATGGGCGGGGTGTTACAGTTGGTATCAGAGCGGGCGTTAGGTCTGTGGTAAAGAAATTTTGACAACTTAGCTTAATTATTCAACTAAAATTTGACTTAGGCCTAATAATAAAACTTGACACAGTCTGGTGCACAATAGGATGGGGTTTGGGTCCTACACTGCATTTCCGTTTTCTCTAGCTTTGTTGCTGATTTGTACTGTTGAAATGGATGTTCGTGGGCTAGTTGTGCGATTGGCTATCTGTCATGAATAGGGATGTCGAGAGCTAGAGGATGCGGTCGTGGCCGTGGTTGTGGCCATGCCCAAGTGGAGTCGCCGCTTGAGGTTCAACACAAGGCACCTGGCGCAAAGGTTGCTTTTGCTGAGCAGTTCATAGCTAGAAATCCAACAAGGTCTTTAGCTTTGCTACAAGAGTTCATAGAGGCGGTCTGTGCTCTTCACCTACAAGCGCCAACAGCCGCTGCTGCGGTTGTACCAGTTGCTGCCCTACTACTATTCCGGTCATACCAGAGGCAAGAATGGGCCTTCGTGAGTGGTTGGGTTTGCGACTAGATACCTTTGATGGTACGGGTACACCAGTCCAGGCTATGGATTAGTTGTGCTACATGGAGAGGCAATTCGAAGCCCTTGAGATGAGCTCTCAGTTGAAAGCTCGCTATGTGGCTTTCCAATTGAAGGGTCAGGCGGACATCTGGTGGGAAGGGGTTCTTTCAGCTAGGACCCCTGCCAGGGTCCCACTACCTGGGAAATCTTCACCGAGTAGTTCAAGGCAAAGTATTACCCAGATTCTTTCATGGAGAGTATGGAGGTCGCTCTGTCAACCTTGTACAGGGAAAGATGACCGTAGCTGAGTATAAGGCAGGTTTCAACAACTTGATCCACTTTGTGCCATCGGTCACGAGCAATGACCTTGAGAAGGCCAAAAGGTTCTGCTGGAGGCTCAACTCTGAGTTTTGACATGTCATGGGAGCTACGGTGTCACGTGACTTTAGGTTAGTGGTAGAGCAAGCCAGAGGGATGGAGATGGAGATGCAGCTCACTAAAGGGCTACAACCGCGCTTCTGGTGGTGACCAGAAAAGGAGCTTCACTGAAGGGGGTGGGTCATCTCAGCGGCCCGCTCCTAAGAAATCCAAGTGGGGCCAGCGTCTCCCACATTCATCCAAATCCAAGATTTCGAGGCTGCCTTCTTCAGTGCCTTGTTCTTCATCAGCAACCTAGCCTATCGTCCTATTCTAGGATAGGGTATGATCTGTTTCAAGTGCAGTGATAGACACCGTGCTGCTGAGTGTTCCTGGACAAGGAACTGTCGGCATTGTGGCCAAGTAGGGCACAAAATGATGGTTTGTCGATAGAATCCTGCTAGCATTATCAAGTGGGAGCCAGTATCTTCATCTTCATCAAATGCTACACCTCGGGGGTCAGTCCAAATGATGGCGGCTGCACCTGTGTTGCAGCCTCCTCTTCCTGGGCTCCACCTGCCAGGTATTACTAGCTCCTACATCGACTCCTCCATTCTAGCTTGCTACATCGCCTCCAGTCCCGTTGCCCCCACAGCAGAGCGTCGGGGCTCTTGTCGCCCCGACACCACCTGGAGTCTATTCACTGCCTGCTGCTGAGTTTGCGGGTCGACCTGACGTGGTGACAGGTACCCTGTTAGTGGACTCATGTGAAGCCCTTGTTCTTTTCGACTCCGATGCTACCTATTCATTTGTGTGTCAGGAGTTTGTTAGGAAGGCCAAGTTGAGTGTCCAGCAAATTTCCCAATCAGTTGCGGTTAGTACCCCAAGGGGTATCATTGCCAGCTCCACAGTATGCCCTGGCTGTGTAGTCGCAATAGGTAGTGAGGAATTTGTTGCCAACCTCATGGTTATACAATTAGGACCTTTTAATGTTATCCTTGGCATGGACTGGTTGCATCGCTACTAGGCTGTGATTTCCTACTTCTGGAGAATAGCCACCTTGCAAGCTCCTTCAGGGAAGGAGATAATCTTTCAAGGGAATGCACCCACGTGTTCTCTCTTTGTGTTGGCCAGCCTATTCCCTGGCTGATGAACAATGAAGTTTGGTTACTCCTAGCACTTACAAAGAAGCCAAGTGTGCCTTTGCACATTGAGGATACTCTTGTGGTGCATGAGTATCTCGGTGTGTTTCCTAAAGAGCTTCTAGGTATGCCACCTAAGGGAGATGTGGAATTCAGAATTGATCTTGTTCCAGACACAAGACCTATCTCCATGTCCCCCTACCGGTTGGCACGACCCTTGCAAGAGGAGTTGAAGAAGTAATTGGATGAGTTGTTGTCCAAAGGCTTGATTCATCGTAGTGTGTTACCTTGGGGAGCCCCTGTCCTATTCACTGAGAAAAAGGATGGGAGTTGGCGCATGTGTATAGATTACCGTGCTCTCAATCAGGTGATCATCAAGAATAAATACCCATTGCCTCGCATCGAGGACTTGTTTGATCAATTGAAAGGAGCTAAGTGTTCTCTAAAATTGATATACAGTCTGGGTATAATCAAATCTGAGTGCGGGAGTAAGACATTGAAAAGATGGTTTTCTCCACAAGATACGGGCACCATAAGTTTACAGTTATGTCCTTTTGACTGACGAATGCCCTTGCTGTCTTCATGGAGACGATAAACAGTATGCTACACAAGTATCTGGATGACTTTGTAGTGGTGTTTATCGATGATATCCTAATTTATTCCAAGATGGAGGAAGAGCATGAGCAGCATTTGAGGCTCGTGCTTGAGACTTTGAGGAAAAATCAATTCTTTGCCAAATTGAAGAAGTGTGAGTTTTGGATTTCTGAAGTGAGCTTCCTGAGTCATGTAATTAACCAGGAAGGCATTTCGGTAGATCCTAGCAAGATTTCCACCATCGTGGATTGGAAGAGGCCATCTAGTGTTAAAGAAGTGAGAAGTTTTCTTGGCCTAACTGGTTATTACCGACGCTTCGTGAAAGACTTCTCCATCATTGCCAAGCCAATGTCTCAACTCACGTGGAAGGGTGTGAAATTCCAATGGACTGATGAATGTGAGCACAATTTTAATACTCTAAAAGAGAAGTTGGTAAATGCCCCTGTTCTCACACTTCCTGAGCCAGGGAAGCATTTCATGGTCTACTCGGATGCGTCTCGGGTGGGTCTGGGTTGTGTGCTTGTGCAAGATAACAGAGTGATCGCGCATGCCTCACGACAGTTGAAGAAACATGAGCAGAACTACCCTACTCATGATTTAGAGCTTGCCGTGGTGGTTTTTGCTCTAAAGATTTGGAGGCATTACTTGTATGGAGAGTCTTGTGATATTTTCACTGACCACAAAAGCCTCAAATATATTTTCACTCAGAAGGAGCTGAATTTGAGGCAGCGGAGGTGGTTGGAGCTGATCAAGGACTATGATCTCACTCTTCAGTATCATCTGGGTAAGGCAAATATGGTTGCTGATGCCCTTAGTCGCAAGATGACACCCTGCACTCTAGGTTGTCTCGTTGCTGACTTTGAACGAATGAGAATTTCCTATTGTTTCGCTGGTATAGCACAGGCTGAGATACAACTGTTGCTAGAATCAGCAATTCTGGAGCGAGTAAAGGAGGCGCAACAACATGATTGGTTGCTTCAGCAAGTGAGGAAGTGGCTTAATGAAGGAAAACAAGGGATTTCAGTCTTGATGAATCAGGCGCATTGCGGTTTAAAGGCCGCCTTTGCGTGCCGTAAAAGGCTCAAGTCATGGATGATATTTTGAGGAAAGCTCATCGTACCCCGTACACGGTGCATCCTGGTGAGACCAAGATGTATCGTGATCTCAATAAGAGCTTCTAGTGGAAGAGGATGAAAGTGGATATCGCCAAGTATGTGACATCTTGCGGGGTTTGCCAGCAAGTGAAGGTGGAGCACAAGCGGCCCCGCCGGGCTATTGCAGCCTTTGGAGGTTCCTCTGTGGCCATGGGATGATATCACTATGGATTTCGTAGTCGGCTTACCTCGTACCCATCGAGGTAAGGATGCGATTTGGGTAGTGGTGGACCGATTCAGTAAGTCTGTGCACTTTATCCCCGTTCGTACTACAAACTCGGCGAGTGAGTTGGCACCCATCTATGTGCGAGAAATAGTAAGGTTGCATGGTGTGCCTAAGTCTATAGTTTTGGACAGAGACACCAAGTTTGTCTCCAAGTTTTGGGAGAGCTTGCAGGGCACTTTGGGCACAAAACTCCAGTTTAGTGATGCTTTCCACCTGCAGACAGATGGATAGTCCGAACACACCATTCAGATACTGAAGGACATGTTGAGGTCCTATGTTCTGTCTTGGAAGGGTAGCTGGGAGGATCATTTGGCACTTGCAGAGTTTGCCTATAACAATAGCTACCACTCCAGTATTCGGGCAACACCATTTGAGGTTTTGTATGGGCGGAAGTGTAGATCGCCATTGTGTTGGGATGCCGTTGGTGAGAAGGTCGTTCTGGGACTAGATTGGGTCCAGCAAACAGTGGATTGAGTGGTGAAAATTAGACAGAATCTGCTAGCGGCCCAGAGTAGGCAGAAGAGCTATGCAGATGTCAGGAGGCGAGGACTAGAGATCGACGTGGGGGATTATGTGCTCCTAAGAGTATCTCCCACTAAAGGCATAGTGCGATTTGGTACCAAAGGGAAGTTTAGCCCGAGGTACATTGGGCCATTTCCAATTCTAGCACAGATTGGAAAGTTGGCATATCGCTTGGATCTCCCTGAGTCCATGCGAGGAGTGCATAATGTGTTTCATGTTTCTATATTGAGAAAGTACTTGCGAGATCCAGAGCATGAGATTGTGTTATAACCGGTGCCCATAAAGCAAGACCTCACCTTCGAGTCCCATCCGATTTATATTCTGGAGGAATAAGAGAAGGTGTTAAGGCATAAAATGATAAAGTATGTTAAAGTGCTTTGGACACATCAATTTGAGCGAGAAGCGACATGGGAGTTGAAGTATCGCATGCGCGAGAAGTACCCGGACTTGTTCTCTATGGGTATGAGTTAATGTTATGTTATGTGTAGTTCATTTTATTTTGTTCTTCCGTGCGGATTGTTGAATGCCAGAATTCGGGGTCGAATTCTATTAAGGGGGGTAGAATGTAATACCACTAAAATGCAAAGTGAGAAATGAAACAATCCAAGGGAGAATAAAGGAAATAAAATAGAGTTTTGCCGTCAGACCCGTCGTTTTTCAAATGCCGAATATAGTAGCGCTCATAGAGGTTCCCAGACCATCTAGGGACGATCGACACCGTCTCGCGTTTGGGTTCTCATCATCCGGCAGGAAATTCCATTCTTACCTTTTTACCAACTTACCTACCAGAGTAGAAACATGCCAAATAATGTAGAGCCCTTTTGGACCAAAAGGCCCTTATGGCCAATAACAACCAGAGAGAGTGAAGGAGGGCTTATATGGCAATGCACAACCCAGAGGGAGGCCAGTTGTGACCTCCTTACTTAAGCCTAGCCAACACTTGGCCCTCCTTATTTTCCTTCCCACCAACTGAGAGTTCACGTAGAGCAAGCCAACCAAAAGCCGAACAAGCACCATTTCTTTCACCTAGCCGAGAACACAACTAGAGCACAAGCCAGTAAGAGAGCTCTGTCCCTCTATTGCTCTGCCAAACAGAGCCTCAGCCACTTCTCCCAGTTCAACCTTTTCCACTGAGAGCCAACCCAACCAAAGCATCACAGAGAGGAGGTGAGGGAGAGAGAAATGGAGGAG
Organism: Dendrocalamus sinicus; assembly: GCA_036346575.1. Taxonomy (NCBI): domain Eukaryota; kingdom Viridiplantae; phylum Streptophyta; class Magnoliopsida; order Poales; family Poaceae; genus Dendrocalamus; species Dendrocalamus sinicus. The sequence goes on from CM070661.1 coordinate 21,646,334, forward strand.
AGGAGCTTGGAAGATTGGGGAAGACCGACGATGTGAGGACGGCATCCATGGCATCCACAAACTGCCTGGGATTGCCAGAACCACGTCGAACCTGACCAGGACAAGGAGGCGACAAGGGCCAATGGAAACGTGTGGAGAGCGCTATCACCACCACGGCCATCGTCATCGTTTTCCCCAACCTTGTGTGACAAAAAGTAGAGCAAAACAAAGGTAGAAGTTAAATCAAGGTGTGTTAAAGAAGAGGGGATTAGATGGACCGTCTGGTGAAGTAGTGGGGTAGAGGTGCTCAGGCCAAGCTTGAGCGCCTTGGCTAAAGCCATGGCCATGGGGAACACCCGGTGGCCATCCGGCGGCGCAGCCACAACCGAGCCAGGCGTCAAGTTGGGGAGCCAACAGCGCCAAGGACGGCCGGACGAAGTCTAGGACCTTGGCATGAGGGGCCGCCACGGCAGCGCTAGAAGGGCAACGCCCGTGTTGATCGAGCGACGGTGCCAAGCATCTCGCAGCCGTGCGTGCACAAGGGGAGGTGGCAGATCCGGTCCTGGTCGGTCGGATCCGAGGTGAAGAGTGAAGGGGAGGAGCCGTAGGCGAGTGGGGGCACACGAGTGATGACTGCGACCGAGCCTCTCAGCCGGATCTAGAGGAGGGTGAGAGCAGGGAAGAAGGGGGAAGGTGGAGGCGTGCAGAGGTTAGCCGGCAGTGAGCCTCGGGCTGGCGATGCCCGAGCTTGGCCGCACGCCGCCGCGTCGCCTGGGAATCGACAAGCCGTTCGGCTGAGGAGAATGTGAGTAGAGGGAGTAAGTGACGAGAGAAGAAGAGATAATGAAGTGAGAGAAGATAGCGCCGGTTCGGCCGGGTGGTAGGAGAAAAAGAAAGAAAGAAAAATAGAAGGAAAAAGAAAAGAGAAAGAAAGAGAAGAAGAGAGGAAAAAAAGGAAGGAAAAAAAGAAGAAAGAAAAGAAAAGAAAAGAGGAGAAAAAGAAAAATGGGGGTTTGGTACCTGCGTGACGGGTCCTTAACCCCGTGCGTTTTATGTTAGAGTCAGGTTATGCGCATAGAGTCGTCGCTGCTTGCTTAAGCACTGATTTTGATATAATGTGTTGTCGGGTTGACGTTTTACAGGTGGATGTCCCAGGTCGGAACCGTCCACGCATCGTCCCCGAGACTAACCAGGCAAGTGCGTGATAAAGTGGAAAATTCGGGTAATGTTTGCTGATAGTGAATGATGGTGCATTGCTTACCCTGTTACAGTAAGTTAACCATTTTTGGATGCATGATGAGAAATGTTGAATTACGATTGTTGAGACATGACATGTTGATATGCATAAATGGAGAGCTTGTATTGCATGCATGTCATGAAAAGAGATAGTGTTGTTGTATCATTGGTCCACTTTGTGGACCCTCCACGGGAGTGAAGATTGAGGTCCCCGTATGAAAATGACAGGCTACTGTGGTCCCCGTATGAAAAAGAATGGGCTTGTGATCCCCGCATGGAAACAGGATGAGCCTGGGTGAGCATCGATGGGTGCTCGCTCTACTATACTGGTATAGGTTAAATAGATAAGAGAGAAGTGCATGTGGAGATGCATAGTGATTGGTTGATGCGAACTTAAAGAGATGAAATTGAAATAAGTGGTTAATGAAACTAAGATGGTTATGGATTGATACGTGAACATGTTATTTGCTGTTTTGCTTTGTATTTGCTAAGTTGTGGACTCACCCTTATTTTGTTGTTTTTTTAGGTGACTATTGAGGACGTCATGCATGGGCGGGAGTAGCACATGAATAACTTCACGTACTAGTAGCACTTCGCATCTCAACTTGTGGTAGAATGTTTAGACTTCACTAGAATGCTAAAATAGCTATTAAAATGTTATGGTGTATCTGATCGCTGCAATATAAATAAAGTAGTGTTGGCTTAAAATTTCTAGTAGTTGATGAAAATGGGAAAAGGATGCAATGGTGGTAGCATTCCGGGCCCAGAGGATGGGCGGGTTGTTACAGGCGCGCCCCACTGAGAATTTCCCCGTCGGGGGTGGGGGTGGCCCCCGCTAAGCTAGCGGAGCGGGACAGGTCACCCTGCTCTTAGGGATTTGGCAAAAGCTAAAAAATATTTTTTATTATAGATTATAGTTTTTTCACAATGAAAGATGGTATTTCTTCTTATATATTTAGATTAAAACTTAAATCTATATTAGAATATATATTTTACAGCTTGAAAGGTGGTATGTTTTCTTATATATTTAGACTAAAACTTAAATCTATATGAGAACATATATTTTAAAGCTATATTTTAAAAATATATGCCTAAATAATTACAAAATAGTAAATAAATTTACATTATTATTTATAAAATAGTTTAGTCTTTTTTAATCCTCACGGTGGCAAGGGCGATCTGTCGTGTTAACCTTAACAGGGCCAGGTCGCTGCCGCGGGGCCTCCCAAAGGACCCCCACCCCGTTGCCACTTTTAGGCGGGTGGAGGGGTGGACGGGAAGAAAATTCTACCAGGGAGAGCCTAAAAATCTAGCACTTTTAGTTTTTTTTAATTATGTTACACAACACTATCACCAATCTTAAGACAATCCCAAATAACTCATTTTTGGATTTGTGTCACCTAACATTAGCATCAATCTTAAGAACAGGTCTCAAGTGCTAGATTTTTGGTCCATCCCCATAGAATTTTCTTCCGGCTGGGTGAGTGGAGGGGTGGAAGTAGAGGTGGTCAAATGGGCTAGGCTAACCATGCTAGCCCAAAGCACCGTATTGTTTGCCTGTCGCAACACGGCATGGCTCAGGAATAAACAAACTGCGTTGGCCCGGCTTGATGTAATGTACCGTGCTTGGGTCACAACCTCGACCCAACGGGCTGGTCCTACATGGCTCGTATAGTACTATGTTGTGCTAGGCACAACCCAGGTACGGGTGAGCATCGCATGACCAGATAGACTCGACAGTGCATGAGCTGAGGAGGGGCAATGAAGGGAGTGGCGGCGGTCGAGAGGCGGCATGCAGCGGAGGAGGGTGAGGCACCAAGGGAGGGAGCGGCTGAGAGGAAGTGGGGGGTGGGCGAAGCACCGGAGAGGTAGGAGACGGGCTAGGCGGCAAAGGAGGTGGGCATCCGGGGGCACATCGGTAGATGAGGTAGGCTGGTGGGAGGTGGACGGAACGAGGGAGGAGGTAGGAGCGGGCAGACTGCCGAAGGAGGTGGGGGTTGGGAGGTGAGCAAAGCGGCTAAGCGGAGAGGCCCGTAGGAGATGGTCAACTAGTCACCAGGCGGAGACCGTGTCTAACGGGACGATGGTCGGCACATTAAGGACTGGTTATAACTGTTTGGCCCATTAAGGCACAATAACGGTTGGAGTTTTGAAATTTTTGACCCTTTTTATCCGTTGGACGCTTAAAAATTTCAAACAATATCAAATAATCTAAAAATATCAACTTTTTAATAAATACACACCGATCCCTCATATCCAACCAGAACTCTTTTTTCAATCTCTCATCTCGTTTGTATTGTGAAAATTGAGTTCGAGTTTGTGAACATTTCAGAAAAATCAAAATTTGTTTCCAATATTTGAAATTTCATAATCCAGTTGCATTCAACAAAAGAGGTAACCATAGTGATTTTTGATATTTTTATTGTTCTTAATTTCTTATTATTTGTAATAAGGTCAAATAAATAAATAGTGCAATTTTTGAATTGCAATTTTTTTGATGGATCACTTTCGTTTTGCTGATTAGGCATTACATTAGAGGACATTTGTATCCTTCAAGATTGAAATGACTCCAGTACTTGAGGGCACACCTCAACCGGGGAATGAGCCCGAGGCTACTATAGTACCATCATCAGGCTCTTTAAGTGCCTCTACGTCTGCAAGCACTAGAACAAAGAGACCCAAATCTAGCACATCAAAAGTCTAGGAACATTTAAATAAGACATACAAGGAAGATAAAAAGGAGATAAGGTAAGGTATGTTGTTTGTAAAATTTGTCGTAGTGAGTTGACTGTGAAGTCCTTAGATAGAATGGGGCAGATGACAAGGCATGCTCAAAGATGTATGGTGAAACAAGATGGTGGTGGAAGGAGCACAAGATGACATATCTGGTACTATTTGTACTAGCATGGGATGTGTTAACTGTTCTAATATTGATGGTTTCTTCCAAGTTTGCCTTCATCCTTTCTAGGAGAATATTGGAGGAGAGAATAACAAGTCTCATAAGCAAGATGGTGGAAATACATCTTACAGTCAAAGATTGGGAACAGACCAATGCACGACAATAACATTCCATTGAAAATATGGAGTTGGCAAAGTCATTCGACAATCTTTATCTAGACTATGACTTTTAGAACATTGATGTATGCAGAGTTGTAGACTGTACTCTTTTTTCTTAGCCAAGATTTTCTTAAATTAAGTTTTTACTTGGCAAAGTTTTTAACGAGGCAGCCATGTAAACATAAATAAATCTCTTTATTACATCTTCAAATTATTTTTAATTATATTTTGTGTCTCCATATTTATTTATCCCAATTTATTTATTACATCTCAATTTATTTACCTTTTATCTCTCCAGCTCCCCTGAGCTCCTCGCCTCCACTTTACCTTTTAGGAGTAACATCTCAAGGTTAAACTTCAGGCTTTATTTTTGGAAAACAAGGTCCTTTTTGGGGAAATGTTTTCGAGAACTAACTTTGTTTTGGACTATTTGAGAAACCAGAGTAAATTTCGAGTAAGTAGTTGAGCTTATAACAATTTCCTCGGGAGATCATGTTTGTTGAAATAAGTTTGAAAATGAATTCTATAAACAATTTGATAATCGATCCTCCAAGGATAAAACAACTTTGGAAAATGAGTTTCAATTTTAAGCTTTTTGGGACTTTGGCCAAAAGTAGGTTTGCAAGGAGGGTTTACAAGAGGGGTACTAGATTCTTGTTATTTTGAATTCGGGATAAGAGAGCGTTAGAAGTATAAATAGCTAGGGCAACATATAGATGAGAGGGAATCATCTAAGAGAGATGAGAATGAGCAATACAACTTATATTTTTGGAAATATAATTTTCAAGAAATAATTCTAGTCATGAAACTAACGGTCAGGCTAACTAACTAGGTCACGACCTGCAGTCGATATGCTCTGGTACCAGCTCTATCAGACTCGGATTTTACAATCCAAATCCTCTGTGATTCCACCGCACTATTTCCTGGATTAGTAGATAGTGCTCACAGATACAGTACTGAACATCAAAATGCATATCATGCGGGAGCGTAAATATAATAGTAGACTTACTCATGGGCCGATCAGGCCAAAATCAATAAATTGCAGCAGCGAAAAACGAAGCACACAGGTGAAACCCTCATGACATGCCCACAGGCAGCCAACTGGAGGTTCGCGACCTAGCTCTTGGAAATATAATTTTTAAGAAATAATTCTAGTCATGAAACTAACGGCCAGGCTAACTAGGTCACGACCTGCAGTCGATATGCTCTGATACCAGCTCCCCGCTGCCTCCTCCTCTCATAGCTTGTGCTCCTAGATCCCCTCTCTCCCTCTCGCCACTGTTGTTGGTAGCAGCGTGGGCTCTAGGGAACATGTGGCAAAGGCCCAATGCCGACGGTGCAGGTGCCAAGGGACACGAGGCAGAGGTGGTAGCGAGCCTATGTGCTAAACATGCCATCCTTGGGCTGTCATGCTACACATGCTTGGGCTAGCACGGCATGACCCATCACCTCATTGTACCATGCATAGGTCCAAAGCTAAGCCCGTTGGCTAGTACAGTACTATTGCAAGAGAGGTTGGACAACAAGTGATTGAGAGAAATGATGTTTTTATTAATTCATTCTGAACATGTACATTGCTTTATAGATGATGATAGGGTGGCAAGAAAGGTGTCTGTTTGGAACAGACATTTGTACATTGTGTAACTGCACATTGGTTACTTTCTGATTTGTAACACTCCCCCTTGACCAATGTGTCTTCATATGATCACCTTGATTCATCATCTTGGAAAAACTCCTCCAAAACCCTGTAGAAAAAAATATGAGGAGAACCGATAGAGTAGATATGCCATGAAAAACTCCTTTAAAACCCAGTGGGAAAATTTAAGGAGAAAAATGATATGGCATATATTTGATTATATGTCTTTAAAAACCCTTGTGGGAAAATAGAGATATATTTATGATTACGTTGTTATATTGCCTCATTAAAAACCTTGATGAGAAACCTTAGAGGGAAAACTCATAAAGGGAAAAAGAGTACAATATTGTATTGAACGGGTTAGGTCTTCGGAAATTTCTCCCCCTGACATCTGCAAATCACGTAGTCTTCGCATACCAATTCCATGAACACATTTTTGGAATGTGGAGGTTGGTAATGACTTGGTGAATAAGTCTGCAAGATTATCATAAGACTTAGTTTGCAGAATATTTATTTCCCCACTCTCTTGCAATTCATGTGGGTAAAATAATTTAGGTGCAATATGTTTTGTGATATTGCTCTTTATGTAACCCGTTTTCATTTGAACAACGCAAGCAGCATTATCTTCGTAGATAATGGTAGGTGATGTAATAGCACCTATACCACATGATTGTTGTATGTGGTTAATCATTCTGCGAAGCCATACACACTCACGTGATGCTTCATATAATGAAATTATTTCAGAATGATTAGTGGATGTAGCCACTAGAGTCTGTTTCGAAGACTTCCAAGAGATGGCCGTTCCACCGTGTAAAAATACAAAGCCTGTTTGAGATCTGGCATTATGGGGATCTGATAAATAGCTAGCATCTGTATATCCTATTAAATCCACATTGTTATTCTTCTGAAAGAATAGACCAAGATCTTTAGTGCCTTGAAGATATCTAAAGATATGCTTCACTCCTGTCCAATGTCTCTTGGTTGGAGTAGCACTATATCTAGCAAGTAGATTTACCGCAAATGCAATATCCGGCCGGGTGCAATTTGCAAGGTACATAAGTGCTCCGATGGCACTGAGATATGGAACCACGGGTCCCAATAACTCTTCATTGTCATCTCAGGGTCTAAATGGATCTTTATCCCTGTCTAGAGATCGAACAACCATGGGGGTTTTCGATGGATATGCTTTGTCCATATTGAATTTCTCCAATATTTTCTGGACATAGGCTGATTGATGCACTAGGATGCCTGAATGAAGGTGCTCAAGTTGTATACCTAAGAAAAATTTGGTTTTACCCAAATCCTTCATTTCAAATTCCGTCATAAGATGATTACGTGCTTCATCTTTATCCTGTGTGTTACCAATGATATTAAGATCATCAACACACACAGATATAATGCAAAATCCTGTTAAGGATCTTTTGATGAACACGCATAGGCAATCATCATTGTTGGAGTATCCCTTTTTGGTTAGGAACTCACTTAGTTGGTTGTACCACATTCTACCCGACTGTTTCAAGCTGTATAAAGACTTGTTCAATTTTACACAATACATATTGCGATTTGCGTTCGGATTCGGAATTGAAATTCCATCGGGAACTTTCATATATATATCCGAATCAAGTGACCCATAAAGATATACAGTCACTACATCCATCAACTGAAAAGATAGATGATTTTTAACTGCCAATGAGATTAAGTATCGGAATGTTATTCCACTCATTACTGGACCCCTGGTGACTCAATGTTATTTCCCAAAACATTTGAGTCGGGGTATTCTAATGTCCCAGGATCAATATTTGAGTGCACTGTTGATCTGGGTTCAAGGATCCTTTGGTGTCTATCAACATGATGTTGATCTGCATTTACATTCTTTTGTTTCCTTTGTCGCTTGTTAGAAGCTGTATCCGCCATTTGTACCGTACTTCTCCCCCTCTTATTTTGAATTGGGAGTTGAGTGGTATTTTACGGTACCTCCACTCTTTCAGGTACATTTTTGGCAGGATTATAGGATTTTGTGACACCCTTATAATCAGTAAATGCATCTGGCAGATTATTTGCAATATTTTGCAAATGAATGATTTTCTGAACTTGAAGTTCAGTCTCTCTGGTACGTGGGTCTGAGGCAGGAATGCCTTGTACACTCCAATTAATTTCTTGACATTCAGTTTGGTACTTATTGTCTCCCCCTAATGCCAGGAAATGTTCCTGATTGTATATGCAATCAGCGTACCGGGCCGTAAACAGGTCCCCTGTGAGGGGTTCGAGGTATTTTATAATTGACGGAGATTTATACCCAACATAGATCCCAAGTTTCCTGTACGGTCCTATTGAGGTACGCTGCGGTGGTGAGATCGGTACGTATGTAGCGCAACCGAACTTTCACAGATGGGAAATATCCGGTGGATTTCCACGTACTAATTGTAGCGAGGAAGTGCTATGATATGCAGTTGGACGCAATTGGATTAAATCAGCAGCGTGTAAAACTGCATGACCCCAACATGATGTTGGTAAGTTGCAATTCTGTAGTAATAGTCTTGCAATGAGCTTGATTCTCTTGATAAGAGATTCTGCTAAACCATTTTGTGTATGGACATATGGAACAGAGTGTTGAACTTGTATCCCAAGAGCCATACAATAATCATTGAAGGCATGGGATGTAAATTCAGCAGCATTGTCCATTCGAATTGATTGAATTCGATATTCAGGATAATGTGCTCGTAATTGGATAATTTGACCAATTAACTTAGCAAATGCATGATTTCGTGTGGATAAAAGACACACATGTGACCATCTAGTAGATGCGCGATGAGAACCATGAAATATCTGAACGGTCCACACAATGGTTGTATAGAACCACATATATCTCCTTGAATGCGTTCAAGAAATTTAAGTGGTTCAGCTCTGATTTTAAGATAAGAGGGTCTTAAAATCAATTTTCCGGTGGCACAAGAAGTGCACACAAAATCTGAGGATTCCGGAAATTTTGTTTTGAGATATGTATGACCAATTGAATTGTTAATAATTTTTCTCATCATTCCAATGCCTGGATGGCCAAGACGATCATGCCATGTTTGGAATGTGTGAGTGTTTTGGAAAATTACTTTGTACACAATATGTTGAACGAGTTTGATGTATGTATAGTACAATCCGGAGTTTAAAGATGGAATTTTTTCTAGTACTTGTTTGCCATATCCGTTGTGTTTGGTTAAGAGGAGATATTCCTCTTTGTTGTCATTTCGGGTTTCAACATGGAAACCATTGTGACGGATATCTCTATAACTAAGTAGGGTACGTGTTGAATCGGGATACAAGAGTGCATCCTCAATTTTCAATTGTGTACCCATATATAGGGAGAGTGATAGAGGCGCGACCAGAGCCTACTATCGTTGCATCACGTCCAGCGATGGTTAAAACATTTTCTTTCCTCCTAGTAAGAGTTAGAAAATATTTTGTGTCCCTAAGTATAGAGTTTGTGGTACCACTATCCACAAGGCATAATTCCTCCTCCATTGGATCGACTCCAAAAATCTATATACACAAAAGAAGAATTTAATGAAATTCTTATAGTAGCATATATAGAATACATACAAACTTTATTTTACAATACCGAATATGTTCGATATATGATTGTAGCATACAAGCTTACAATATAGATGACAACATTGTTTATATTATAACACTATAGTACTTATTAGCTATGGAACGAGGAGTCTAACTGAGATCTCTAAACATGTCTTGAGATCCTCGGTGCACATGAGATTAGCCTTCTTTGTAGAAGCACATGTGTCTTTGAGTTCTTGAAGGAACTGTTGAGAGCATCCGGCTTCATCATTGTTGAATGTGAGATTGAAGTGTGCTTCAAATCTCTTCTCTTGAGCATTCTTGCCATGAGCCAAAGACTTGAGGTAGAGGTTCACAAGATGCTTCGGGGTGCGGTATTTCTTGATAGGATGGTTGTAGCAACCACATTTTTGATAAATTTCAGTTTTGTCAACTCGCTTACCAGAATTGCCTTTACCTTTCTTGAATCCACTTGGTTTTGCTTCTTGTTGCATTTGTTTTTACCTTTAAAATTCTTTGAGTGATTGTGTGAACCACTGAACTTGTTGTTATTTTGATTAGCATGTACTTCAGGAAGTGGAGCAGCCCCAATGGGACGTTGCTGATTGTTCTTTAAAAGAAGTTCAGCATGCTTTTCTGCCTGAAGCATAATATGCATAAGATCAAAATAAGTTTAGTAATTTGTAGCACGCCATTGCTGCTGTAGGACCTTGTCAGATGGGAGCATAGTCGAGAGAGTCTTCTCTATTTTGTCCGCATCCGTTAGTTCCTTGTCACAAAAACGCAATATGGAGCAAATTGTATGAAGGGCATGGTTATATTCTCCAACAGATTTGAAATCTTGGAGTCTAAGATGTGCCCATTCATGATTAGCCTCAGGTAATATAACAGCTTTCTGCTGTTCATATCTATTTTTGAGGGCTAACCATAATGTGAGTGGATTCTCCTCATACAAATATTCAGCCTTCAAATCCGGATGTATGTGATTCCGTATGATATTCAAAACGGAATATTTCACAATATCCGGAGGAATTTGATCAGTTGGAGGATCAAATATCACCCGTTGCAACCCACGTGTGGTTAGGTTGATTTTGAGATCCATAGCCCATGTAGGGTAATTGGTACCATCGAGAGCGAGGGGCTCAAAATCTCCTTGAATGCGTTCAAGAAATTTAAGTGGTTCAGCTCTGATTTTAAGATAAGAGGGTCTTAAAATCAATTTTCCGGTGGCACAAGAAGTGCACACAAAATCTGAGGATTCCGGAAATTTTGTTTTGAGATATGTATGACCAATTGAATTGCTAATAATTTTTCTCATCATTCCAATGCCTGGATGGCCAAGACGATCATGCCATGTTTGGAATGTGTGAGTGTTTTGGAAAATTACTTTGTACACAATATGTTGAACGAGTTTGATGTATGTATAGTACAATCCGGAGTTTAAAGATGGAATTTTTTCTAGTACTTGTTTGCCATATCCGTTGTGTTTGGTTAAGAGGAGATATTCCTCTTTGTTGTCATTTCGGGTTTCAACATGGAAACCATTGTGACGGATATCTCTATAACTAAGTAGGGTACGTGTTGAATCGGGATACAAGAGTGCATATATCTCCTTGAATGGAAACCGGAGCGAGGGGCTCAAAATCTTTGGTAGCCATTTAAAAATCTACATGAAAAGTACACCATAAATGATTAATTTACATGAGGTAAATTAATGTGTATGGTAATGTTGTAATAAAATACAAAATATATGGAAAACAATATGAGTATTGTAATCCGAATGAATATATACCCAAATTAAATATAACATGTGGTTATATTTATAATACCATGTAATTACAATATTGGTGGTGAACACCAATTTATATGGCATAGCGTACAAGCAAAGTGCCATAAATTGTGATTATGGTATTTATTGTACGTATAAGATTTTGCAAAATTCCAATTTATTAAGTACAATGGTACTCATTAAATGGGAATTTTAATTTTAAATTTGCTAACGATAGCAAATGTAAATATGGTTGCACTTTATATTGTAATTAATTGCAATAAAGTAATAATCCTTCCTATGTAAAAATTATATAAATGTAGTTGCACATTTATTTAAATATTTACATAATTTTCAGCTCCTGTAGGGACTAAAATGCTAATTTATAATAGTATGTTTTGACGGGTACAATTATAAATAAGCATAAGGACTATACTGCAAAAACTATAACACAAAGTTATTTAAAATAATAATTCTGCATTTGCCATGAACTAGAGGGGGGAAATTGCAAATTTCCGAAAACTTGGGCTGAACCCCATTCGGCCTTTAGGCCCAAGTGGGGAGGTGGGGCTTTTTGGGCCAAAAGCCCATTTTGGGCAGCCACTATAAAAGGAGGGGATGGGAGGTTAGGGTTAACCCTAACCCTAGCTGCTGGCCGGCCACATGGGGCGCCGCCGCCGGCCCCCTCCATCGCCGGCCGCCTCCCGCCGGCGTCGCCGCGCGCGCCACATGGACCGCACCGCCGCGCCGCCGCGCGCGCGCCGCCACCGAGGGGAGACCACGATCGGCGCTGCGCCGCCGCCTTTGGCGCCGCCACCACCGAGATGAGCAGCCGATCGGCTCGCGCCGGCTGCCTCCACCGCCGCCGCCATGGAGGCGCCGCCGCGCCGCCGGGCTTCCACCGCAGCCTCGGGGCTCGCGCCCCGCACCACCATGCCACCGTGTTCGCTTCCACCGCGGGCGCGCGCGCGCGCGCCGCCGCGTCTCCACGCTCACCGCGCGTCGCCGCCGCCGAGCCGTGGAGCCGCCGCGCCGCGCGCCGCTCCTCGGCGCCATGCGCCACCTCGGCCTTGGTGCGCGGCCTTGCGCTGCCGCCGCCGATCGTCCGGTGCCGTCGACGCGGCGCCGCAGCCTCCGACCGGTCGAACCGCGCCACCTCGCCGCGCCACGCCGGGCTGCCACGAGGGATGGGCTCTGCAGGCAGAGTCTTCGGCCGGGCCTGCGGGAGGTGGCGACCGCCCGTGGTTCGGGGCTGGCCGGATCGCCAGGGCGCGCCATGGACACGGCCTTGTCTAGCGTTGGTGGATGGGCAAGGGTGGCCGCGAAGGCAGCGGCATCCTCGTGAATAGCGCGAGTGTATGGGAGAGTTGCGTGATATTGCAAGGACATCAAGTAATCCTTGTTGGTGTTTCTTGCCATTACCTTTGTTCTCTTCTTTCTCTATTTCACTCGTGAATGTATGTGTGCTGATAACGTATTGCAAGAGAGGTTGGACAACAATTGATTGAGAGAAATGATGTTTTTATTAATTCATTCTGAACATGTACATTGCTTTATAGATGATGATAGGGTGGCAAGAAAGGTGTCTGTTTGGAACAGACATCTGTACATTTTATAACTGCACATTGGTTACTTTCTGATTTGTAACAAGTACGACTCGTTTACTTAATTAACTAGGCTAACTAAGCCGTGCCTATATGTGCCAGGCTGTGCTGACAGCATATTTGGCTAGGTCTGAATGGAAGTGGGAAATTAGGTGCCAAGCCTGACGCGTGGTTTCCCTCCAAAACAAAAAAATCTGGGGCTCTCTCGCTTCCACTTCTTCCCTCCCTTGGCAACAACTTCGGTTCCTTGTGGGCTACAGGTGGGATGCGAATACTCCCCTTCTTACAGCCGGGGGAATGCCCCGCACCCCGCTCGGCCACGTCGCCGCGCGCCAGCCTCGGCGGCGCGTGGCTGGGATTCCGTGACGGCCGGGAGGAGATTCCTCCTGTTTTCCGGAAATTACGTACAGGTCTTTTTTCTTCGCGAACAGGTCCTTTTTCCTCGCGAACAGGTCCCTGGCGGTTTTTTTGCGGCGAATTTTTCTGAAAACCCCCCTCCAATTTGCAGGATGGCGCCCCGCGGTTTTCTAAATTGCGTACGGGTCCTCATTTCATTACATACGGGTCCTCAATTTTTACGAAAAAAACCCTTTAACTTTTTCGAAAATACGCATGTGCCCTCGATTTTTTTTAAAAAACTCCTCACAAATAATCGTCTCTTTTACTTCGGTGCACACGGTGGCTGGCGCGGCGTGTCGCCGCGCCTATGCTGCTAGTCAAATCAATGCCCCGAAGGTATTGCAGCAACGCATTTTTGGACCCACCAGTCACCAGGTATTCAGGGAAATAGCAGTTTCGAAGTAAGAAAATGTGCTTATTAAATTTCATAGTTGCAAAGTTTTTAGTCGCATCCAAGGTTGATGCGGATACGCATATGATTAGCACTTTTCAATCAAATACATTATTTCACTGGAAAGAAGTATTGAGCCGCATTAAATATTGTCAGGTGAATTTGTTTCTTAATGAATTTTCTTCTATTCGTAGGAACAATATACTACCTTATGTCAAATTCTTGTTTATTATTAGGTTTGAATATTATGATGATTCCGGGGCCAAAGCAATGGAGAAGCACAAGGAGGGTGATCATATTTGCTACCAAAAACGAAGAGCTCAAAGCCTATGGGAATGGAAAGGAGGAAACCAAGCAGCCCATGTAGCTCATCAAGGAGGAAAGGAGCCCATGCAGTGGGAGAGCAAAAGGGAGGAGCCCAAGGACTTAAACCACAAGTTTTAGATAAGCTTTTCAAGCCAAATTCAGACTTCCCACGTGCTCAAACCAATTCAAACTCGGATTCAACTCAGGATTCAACTCGGATTTGGTTCGGGACAGCCTGACAGGCAGTTACTAAAAAGGTCATAACTTTCACAAACGGAGTCCGATTCAGGTGTTCTTGTACTCGTTGGAAAGATAATTTCAAGATATACGTAATGGATCTAGTCCCACCTTCAAATTCGTCACGGATAAAAAGTTATGACCAAAACAATATGACGGGTGAAAACTGTAGTTTCCTTTTTGTGAGAGTTCGTATCTAAAAACCATATAGGGTTGAGTTGTAATTGGTTTGGGGACCATATGGACGTCCCAAGGGGCTATATAAGCCTTGTAATGGCAGCCTTTAGGGCTCAGACCACGTTTGAGAAAAATCAATCTACTAAAGTTTGTTCGAGTTTAGCATGGCTACCGATGTTCCATAGGGAATTAGGAGCGTTCTCTTCAATCAAGATCGTTCAGCCTTTCCGCTGGGAATTGGGTGAACGATAGATCTTCGCTTGGTGGTCGGCGAAATCAACACGAGTGTGTTTTGGCGGATTAAAGAGTGTTCGTCCCTTGCGCTGGCATTGGAGGATCATTACGATTCATCAAGACTCCCGTGAGTATCCATCCTACGTCGAGAAGATCGGGCGACCCCGTATCATCTTGGTATCAGAGCGCGGTTTACTCGGTAGGATCTTATCCCTTTAAATTTCAGTTATTACTTGCTGTCCTATAGTCCACGAACCAAAAACACAAAAAAAATCCAAACCCTAGTTTTGCATCTGCTATTTTCGTGAGTTTTATTAAGTCTTGATCCATTAGATATTTTGTTTACGTGCTGATCTTTGTGTTCCTTCGCGTAACTTGATCTTGTGTCCCCATAAAACAAAAAAAGGTAGATTCAATTTACTCTTGAAGTTGAGTCCGTATCCATAACTCCTCTCGATCAATATGAGTACAACTCTAGAATCCAAGTCGGTTTTGGCTAGCTGTCCACTTCGAATCCGTTTGGAAGTTGCCATCCAAACCAACTCTAAGGAGGTGTTAGTGTTCGCGTTTGCTTCCTTGAACACCATACGGCCGAACACCACACATACGAGCTTCACTAATATCCTTTGAATACTTGAGACTAGTCATTGATGTTGCATTGAGGGCTGCTCCTGAATACTTTATAGCTGAATATTGGGCTTGTGCATCACCACTCCTACCGATTAAAAAAATCAAAGTTTAGAGAGAGAGATATCCCTACCTTCCACAAAAGTTTGTGACCCATATACAAAGATAGACTCGAATGTTGAGTTGAACATATTTGGGTGATTGGCAAGGTAGCAAAAAAAAAGAGGTGAGCAAAAAGAGAGGAAAAAAGAGAGAAGGCTGATTGGGTGAGTGATTTGAGCAATCTTGTGCCCTCTATTCTTGTTATTGCAATTGGCTAGCGTCTCTCCTAGTACTTGATGCAAACGAGCTATTGTTCCTATTTATTCCCATCTAGCTCATTCCTTTGTTGCATTGAGTCACATTGATCTTTGCGTGTGCGTTCATACACTTCACTTATATCTTTTGGATCAGCACTTAGGCAAAGTATTCTAACTTGGATTATTACTTAATTTTACAACATCGTGAAATTCAGATCGTGTAGGATAAATACTTCCTAACCAAGCTCCACCAAGTGTAAGTTTCTTGTCACTTTAAAATCCGCTTGATCATCACTTGTTATTGTAGCCACCACCAAGTGTAAGTTTCTTTTGGTCTCAATTCACTTCGGAAAGGTAAGAACTTTACTTGGTTGAGGAAAAGTGAGATTGAGTGACTCCACATATTACCCATATATTTGTGGCTTTTGTGTCTTCTTTTTGCTACTAACCATGACAGGAGGAGAAGAAAACTATGATACCGTTTCCAACGCCATTGCTTGAGAAGTACATTATACAAGAAACTATAATGGAGGGACAACTCAAGGCAGATATGCAGGATCTTCGTATTGAGCTCAATCAACAAATGAAGGTGTTACAAACAAACATCGTGAATGACATTGTGCGGGCACTTCGACCACAACAAGAAGAAGATACATTTGTTCCTTTCTATGGAAGTAATGACCAGAGGAGTATCTTGAATGGGAATGGCGAATGGAGAAAGTGATTAGATTTGAAGCTCCCAAATC
This sequence comes from Dendrocalamus sinicus, assembly GCA_036346575.1. Lineage (NCBI taxonomy): Eukaryota > Viridiplantae > Streptophyta > Magnoliopsida > Poales > Poaceae > Dendrocalamus > Dendrocalamus sinicus. The sequence goes on from CM070661.1 coordinate 21,662,594, forward strand.
CCAAGAGGTGATGCGTGCCACTAGAGAGTTTGAAGACTATGCTTATAGTTGGTGGCAACAACTATTTGGAAAACAACTCATTCAATCTTGGTCGATTTGAAGGCGTTCATGAGGAGTGAGTTTGTGCCAACATATTATGCACGGAATTGCTTCGCCATCCGGAGAGTATCACACAAGGGAGTAACATGTTAAAGATTATTATTTTGAGCTGCAAGATGCATTGCGTCGTGCGGTGTCACAAGTGCATTAAGGAGAAGGCATATTTCAAAGAAGGCTTGAATTCTGAAATTGCCACTGCACTTCAAGGTAAATATTTTAGTAGCATGCATGACCTTGTGAATTGCGCTATTGAGCAGAAAAGAGACTTATAGATATGCGTACATCACGGTTTCATCCAAGTCCACACTTCAGTTCTTATGGTTCCACTGGTGTGTCATGTGAGAAGATGACTGAGCATGGGACTTTCCTTCGGTAAAGGAGACAACTTGTGCTGCCCCAATGACACATACAACAATTGAGATGCATCAAAACCCATGTGAGAATGAGAGCCACATAGCCAAATTGAGTGAGAGTGTTAAAACGAGTGAGCTGTGTGATTCCACCATATGTGAGTTTGAGAGCATCCAAATTGAGAGTGCGAGAGATACACCAAAAGAAAAGAGAGAAGTAGAAGACACACAAAGTGAGGTTGATTTTGAAACTAACACATTAATATCTACTTCTAGTGTTGTTTCTCACATTGTGCAAAGTTGAAATTGAAGATGAAGAATTAAACATTCAACAACCGGCATCATTGGAAGTCGAGATGAGGAGATAACCACGGTTGAAGATGAAGTACTTGCTGTTCCGTTATTACATCATGATGATTTAATACCTACAACACCTATATCAACTGAGGAGAACAAGAAAGGTAACAATATTGGCGCTGAAATTAATTGTGAAACGGTGAGTACTTGTGAGAACTCATATGTGCGAATGAAAATTCCATGTTCTGAAATTTCTTTGCTCAATTTACATAATGTGGAATTGATTACTCATAAGGAAGTTCTTACTCGAATATCTCATAGCGATTCTTTGTACTATATCATGTTTGATGATCCTAGAGAGCTATCTAGTGTGATTGAGAATGTTGCTGAAATTTCATATTTAAAATCACTAGTTAGTACCTATGCCTACACTTTCAAGTTCATTTTGATTGGAGATTATGGTGTAGATGACAAGTTTTATGTTTACCGAATATGCATTACATGTGATGAGCTTGCTGAATTGAAATTGCACATTTTGGACAAACAATCTTTTGTGCCATATCCCGATCACAATGAGCTGCGTTTCAACAATAGTGCTTCATGCTTAAAAGATTTCTTAAGCTTACTTATTCATCCTTTAATGTACAATCATGTACAAATAATCGAGTAGCGCAGATTGAAGCATGGAAGGAACTAAAAATTTTCTCCCCATATTTGAACAACTTAATTTAGTTTGGCCCATTAATGACTTGTCCATGTGCTTAGCAAAGTCGAGGACGACTTTTTCTCATGGGAGGAGAATGATATGAAAGACAACATTGCAATGTATGCATTTGATAGTGTTGTAGTATCAATTGGTTTGTGCAAAACAGTGAGAATGAGAATGACACAATAATTGATTCATACATATACCACGCATATGTGTTGTTCTTTTGCTTACTACACCTCCAGAAATAATAATGTGAAAGACGAAAGGGTGTAATCGACCAATACATATACCATGCATACACATTGTATTCTTTGTTTAGTACAATTTCAGGCTATCAAAAGCCGAGGACGGCTTTTCTTGAAGAAGGGGAGGATGATGCGGATACGCATATGATTAGCACTTTTCAATCAAATACATTATTTCACTGGAAAGAAGTATTGAGCCGCATTAAATATTGTCAGGTGAATTTGTTTCTTAATGAATTTTCTTCTATTCGTAGGAACAATATACTACCTTATGTCAAATTCTTGTTTATTATTAGGTTTGAATATTATGATGATTCCAGGGCCAAAGCAATGGAGAAGCACAAGGAGGGTGATCATATTTGCTACCAAAAACGAAAAGCTCAAAGCCTATGGGAATGGAAAGGAGGAAACCAAGCAGCCCATGTAGCTCATCAAGGAGGAAAGAAGCCCATGCAGTGGGAGAGCAAAAGGGAGGAGCCCAAGGACTTAAACCACAAGTTTTAGATAAGCTTTTCAAGCCAAATTCAGACTTTCCACGTGCTCAAACCAATTCAAACTCGGATTCAACTCAGGATTCAACTCGGATTCGGTTCGGGACAGCCTGACAGGCAGTTACTAAAAAGGTCATAACTTTCACAAACGGAGTCTGATTCAGGTGTTCTTGTACTCGTTGGAAAGATAATTTCAAGCGCTACGCAATGGATCTAGTCCCACCTTCAAATTCATCACGGATAAAAAGTTATGACCGAAACAATATGACGGGTGAAAACTGTAGTTTCCTTTTTGTGAGAGTTCGTATCTAAAAACTATATAGGGTTGAGTTGTAATTGGTTTGGGGACCATATGGACGTCCCAAGGGGCTATATAAGCCTTGTAATGGCAGCCTTTAGGGCTCAGACCACGTTTGAGAAAAATCAATCTACTAAAGTTTGTTCGAGTTTAGCATGGCTACCGATGTTCCATAGGGAATTAGGAGCGTTCTCTTCAATCAAGATCGTTCAGCCTTTCCGCTGGGAATTGGGTGAACGATAGATCTTCGCTTGGTGGTCGGCGAAATCAACACGAGTGTGTTTTGGCGGATTAAAGAGTGTTCGTCCCTTGCGCTGGCATTGGAGGATCATTACGATTCATCAAGACTCCCGTGAGTATCCATCCTACGTCGAGAAGATCGGGCGACCCCGTATCAAAGGTTGTTAGGGTCGTGATTCTATGTAGAATCATTTTTTCATAAGATCGGATCATAGAATCACGGTTCTATACGATTTTTTAAATCACACATATTTTATATAAAAATTGAATTATGTTTTCAAATACGCAAATTTATAGTGAAATATTTGAGTTTTTCATTTAATTTTGTAAATTTGCATAAACTTATCCATGTTACATTCAATAAAGCTTGATTTTCAACACTTAATTAATTATTTTTAATAAATTAATAATCTAAAAGTCTAATATGTTAATGATAATTTTTTTACCCTAGAACAACATGTAAACAATAATAAAGCAAAATAAACTATTGCAAAATTAGCAATAGATAATATCAAATTTATGTGCTAATATAATGTGTTGTCAGGATCATGTCCTATGCGATCATGAGCGTGGTCCTAACGATTCTATCCGATTCTATATGATCCAACCTTTCATATCACAATTTTATAAAATTCTGATCCAGATGTTTATCTGTGTCATTTTGGCTCCATAGGATCGTACTACGATCCTACGATCTATGTCACAATCCTGGTAACTTGGTCGCATCAAACATAACTGGCAAATACTTGGTTTGACGCATAAAATTTGGTAGAGAAAAACTACCGAACGGTATACTGTTTGATGGTACACAATCCCTTCTCACTCCCAAAGCATCGCCGCTCCCTCCCTCTTGCTCCCATCCGCCGCTCCCTCCCTCCTCCCCGCCGTCATTCTCTCACTCTCCTGTACCACTGGATCTAGCTTACTCGCTATGGGTTCACCCTTCCCCCTGGGTATAGAAGGAGGTCGAGGGGAGGCGGTGGCCTAGCGGTGGGCGGCAGCAGGGGTGATGGGCAGGGTAGGAGGGCGGTGGACGGAATCGAAGGGTGGTGGCAGCGACGGCTGTGGAAGTTAGATTGGGTGGGGTGGTGTGGCAGGGAGGGGTTGGGGGTTGCACGGTGAGGCGGCGATGGTGCCACTTGTCATTGGTGGTTGTGGAGGGAGTGAGGGTGGCGAAGAAGACACGCGGAGTTGCTCGGAATAGAAGAAGAGAGGGGAAAGGGAGAGAAGTGGTGGCGCTTTGAGGAGAGAGAGAGGAGAGGGGTGGCGCAAGGGTTCAATTTGGTAAGGTTCCAAGTCTGGTTGGTTTTTTAGCTGGCCAGATAGCTATGCACTGTGTTAGAGCAACTCCAGCAAGGCCCCTACTTGAGCCCTCATCCTACTTTTGAGGGTCGAGGGGCAAAAAACTCACTCCAGCAGGGCCCCTACTTGAGCCCTCAAAAGTAGGGGGCCCTCAAATCTCCCCCTCGAGCCCTCATTCCTGGGGGTCTGGAGGGAGCCCCTACTTTTGAGGGCTCAAGTAGGGGCCCTGCTGGAGTGAGTTTTTGCCCCTCGGCCCTCAAAAGTATAATGAGGATGAGGGTGGGTCCTATGTGTCATCCCCTCTAAGAATGAATTTGAGGGTCCTGTTTTGAGGGCTCCTGCTGGAGTGTAGCCCAAAAAACAGAGCCCTCAAAAATAGAGAGAGCCCTCAAATAAAAAGTAGGAGCCCTGTTTTGAGGGCTACTGCTGGAGTTGCTCTTACATAATAAGAGATAGTACTTCTAAACAATGTTGTCACGATCACCATACGTATCGATCCTACTAAGGCTACATGACACAGATCATGTATGGATCAAGCTCAGTCGCCAATCTCCATTGCCGTCTCTCTCTCTCTCTCTCTCTCTCTCTCTCTCTCAAGTCCTTTGTTCTTGCTGGAATTGTGAAGAGGCACATCCAGCACATCACTGATGAGGCGAGGAGTTTGAGAAGAGATGCGAACATAAGATAAGACAAATAAACAAACACCTGATTAGGCAGAGTTTTAAATTGATTACTTCCAGTCTTGCCTCGTTTTTTTATTTACTCATATTGGTGAGCTACCAGTCTACTGGGACGAAACAATAACTGTAACACTGCTACTACTAGTGCTAGCACTTTTCAACTAATATGCTGCAACTTGGAGAAACATAGAAATGAGATCCTTTGGTATGTGTTTGTAAACACAGTTTGGAGAATGGAACTCTGTAGTTTGTACCTTAAGAATCCATGTTTAATGACACTATTATGCCTATTTGTGAGTTGTGAAAAAATTATAATCCTATTTGTGAATAATGATATTACCCTATTACTCTGTTTTTCCTACAGAATTGCAATAGGTAATCCATTGAAGGTATTTTTTTGTATAAAACATAAATAAATTATACTTAAAAATAAAAAGTATCATAGAACCATGATATACCATGTGATACTGCTCGGCAGAAAACGATGCTACATAGAATCGCAATCCTGACAACCTTACTTCTAGAGTATCTTTTGTGCAAAAAATTTGGTAATAAAATCGGCCAGATTTGACCAAGAATCGGTAACAAATGACTTGAGATGCTAAGAAAATTTCAAAAAGAAATCATAGCAAACCAAATGCCAATTATGGTGAAAGTTACCATATCTCTCTCACCCTGACAACGATTGAGGGCCTGTTCTTTAAGTCAAAAGTTGGCGGCTTTTAGCTTTTGCGACAGTACATAACTTTCAAACGGAATATTTTCTCAAGACGGGGTCTACAAGTTAAACGATCTACACGTTAAAAGCCTAACATCTGTACTAGCCAAAATCACAAGTGAGTATCTGTCTCTCCGTAATCTGTACTGTAAACAGCCAAAATTCAAAAATTTCAACCAAAAACCATAAGCCGCAGCCGAAAAGAACAGGCCTGAGACTATGCTTGGCTAGGCTAGTGCCACCCCCACACATCATCCACAATCGGACCTCATACACAATTTTTTAAATCGTGGATTGCGGTCCATCGTGACGAGGGGTATGATAAAGCTATCACGGGCTATTGTGGAAGCTATGCTATATGTTACAGTTTACTATAAAACATATATCTTTTACTGTTACAAATATGAGGTATATGAAATTTATAGGTAATGATCTATATTGGAATTTAGATTACACACTGTGATAATATATATTATGAAACACCCCAAATTTTGGGCACGTTTAAAAATTTTTGGAAATTCAAATGGAAAATGGAAAACTTACCCAATTTGGCAAGAAGTAGCAAAAGCCGCTTTCCATTTTTGCCCCTCCCGCCTTCGCTCTGGGCCGGCGCCGTCCGCTCGCTCGCCGCTCGGCCCCCTCCTTCCCGAAGCTGCCGACGCCCATGTCGCCGTTTCTCCCCGCCAGCGCGACAGAGGAGACCGCCCTCCAGCTCAAGCCCGTGAGGAAGCCGACCCCACGCGCCAGAGACGCCGCCCCTGCCCTCCTCCCCGCGTGCGCAGCTCCCGGGCAGGCCGCTGCCCTCGCCGGCGCCAGCGCAAACCTTCCCGTTGCTTCGCTCCCAGTGGGGTCAGAGAAGCACTTGAGAACGGGGGGAGTCATCGCGCCACCTCGCCATCCTTCCCTGCCATCCGCCCCAGCTTACCCCTCCCTTCCCCCTCTCTGGCCGCAGGAGCGCCGAACCGCCTCACCGTCGCGCCACCAGTACGCGCCATATAAGAGGATTCCGCCACTGTAGATCGCTTCCAGATCACCCCCTTCCCCTCCCCACCCCGCCGATTGAGCTCTCGCCGCCTCCACCGCCGGCAAGCCGCACCCCTGCGCCGGTGAGCCCTAAATTCCAATTGGGAAGTTCACTCCAATCCAGCCCAATTCCGTGCGCCCATACATGCACATCTAACCCCTAAACACAGTGGAAGTCTCACCAGGGCCAGAGCATTCGCCCAGAGGTCGGGCCACGGAGCTCGCCGCCGCCCTAAGGCAGTCACCGTGGCTAGGCCACTCCAGCCTTCCCCGAGCTGCACCGCCACCGCCAATGAGACCCTACAGCTCCGTAGATGGTTAAACAACATCCATTTGAGTTGCAGCGCCGCCGGAGCTCCCCAACGCCGCCGAGCACACCGTCACCTTCCCCACTGCACGCGACCATCTCCGTCCACCCAACCTCCTCCAGCGGCACACAAATGAAAACCCCTCTGATGGGCGCACCGTTTGGCCACGGCCGTTCCCCGGAAGCGCCAATGCCTTCTTCTCCCCACGCCGGAGCCGCACTCCGTTTTCCCGCCTGAGTCGGGGGCGCGCGAGGAAGACGACGACGCCCGACCGTCGATCCAACTTCATCCGACCGTCGGCTCCGTTTAAATCTCAACCGTTCGCCCCGCTCCCCCGCTCCATCCGATCGCTCAGACGCGTCGCCCCGCCCCCATCCACGCCGTCTACACCGACCACGCGTCGCTCATCGCGTGAGCGCGCGCGCGCCGCTGGCTCCGCCGCTCGGCCAAGGCGCAGCCGCCAACGGGCCGGCTGAGCCACGCGGGAAACCGGCCGCCGTCGCACTGTGCACGTGGGCGGGCTGCACTGTTCATTGGGCCAAGCCCATTACTGTTCACACCGAGAGAAAATCCAGAAAAATTCCCAAAAATCATAGAAAAATCTAGAAAATTCATAAAAATACAAAAATACACTATCTTGACCAGAAAAATACCCTGAGTTCAAATCTGGTCTCTGTTCTTTCAAATTCAAATTTGCTAAATTTGAATTTCCCTCTTTTGCTAATTCCAAATATTCCAAATCCAAATTTCATCGATTCAAAAATGTCTTTTCTAGCAAAATGTCCATCCACATACTTCTAAAGTATTTAGTTGAGATTTTATTTCGATTGGCTCCTTTTACGTTGATTACTTTAATTTGGGCACGTTTTGAGTTGGAACTTATGTTGTGATTTTATGTGTTTACGCTAGCCTCCGACGTAGCTGAAGTCCCAGTTCCAGAGCCGGAGTTGACTGCTCAGATCTACGACATAGTAGAGATTACGGACCAGCAAGGCAAGTCACATGTTTTTGAGCATATTGAATCCCATTGAATTACATTATTTATTTAGTGTATTTTCATTATGGATAGTTGCGAATTGATAATTGCTTAAACCAAAGATTTAGAATGGCATGCTATCTAGATAATCCTACCACTGATAAATAGCCCTGTTTACCTTGATGGCCATATTCACCTTGACAACCTTAGTAAGAAATAATGTATGATATCAAAGTAACCATGATCGCCTTACACAACAACTTTGTACTACTAAGGTGTTGGCCGCAGGCTGGTAGGATTTCAAAGCTGATACTAAGGTAAAGACGTGCTGTGGGAAATCACGTGGTGATCTACGCCCACGACTTCACCTTAGAGGAATTAAGACTGGGAAGGGTGTACTGTGGGAAATCACGCGGTGATCTACGCCCACGACCTTACCCGAGTGAGAGGCTGGTATGGATGGGTGGTGGTGCCAGTGGGCACAGAGGGGGATGTGGTTGGATGCCTCAGGTGAAAAATGTAAGGACAAGAACCTTGTGCCAAGTAAAAGACATAGTCAACGCTCAGGCCACAGGAGTTGACTTGTCAACACTGGTCTAGTAGCTGCTCCATTCAATTGAAACTCTACAGGCTGTGATGACAGGTAGACGGGGAGTTAGGTATGCTGCGGGTACCTAACAACGGTAGTATTCACTCACAAGCGGCTAGAGAAGAGTATATGTGCAATTGTAGCCGTGACTGAGTGATGCTATCGGGTAGAGTCTATATAAAGAAGGGAGCAGTGAACCGACCTGGCTTTCTTAACTCTGTCGCGGGAGTTAAGGGATCGTGTGGGTAAAGTTGAGCAACTCTGCAGAGTGTAACAAATGGTATTCGAATACGCCGTGCTTCCGGTTAATGGAGCTGTGTTAATTGGGTGATTCCAATAACGAGGCATAAGTAGGATTGGAGATGATTTAATGTGGTAACTATTGAACTGATTCTGTTAATCAAAACCCCTGATCTTAAGGAGCAAATATCTTCAAGTTTTACTTGCTTGCAAATAAAACTGTATCCACCCACTGTAATACAATCAATATACTCCCATCCTTGGAATACCATGCATATAGTAAATCAGGGTTTACCCCTGTGACTTGCTGGGTACAGTGGTACTCATGACTTGCTAAACACACTAATGTAGGCCAAGGCGGCAAGGTGAAGATGTCGAAGAAGACCCTCCTGAAAATCCGATCTACTTCGAGGAAGATTGGGCTTAGGATTTAGCCGCGCTCAGGCCGTTGATCCTTTTGTGTGTGTATATGGTGGTGTATGGGCTTACGCGCCCGCTGTGTACATTAACGACAATATAATAATGTAATAAAGTTGGTACGTTTATGTAAGCTGGTGCTGTTGTGATGATCACATGTAACCCCAGAACGTCATAACTGTACATTCTGTACGGTTACGATGTTCCGTACCGTCTCCAGAAATGGGGGCGTTACATATTAGAGCGCGGGAATGATATTTCTAATTAATAAGGTATATTCGTATGTGTTTAAAGGTGGAGGCTAGGATTGGCGGTGGTCATTCCTCCAAATAAACCTTGTTCTAACAATGGAATGTTGTATATGGATGTAGGAAGTCTACGCTTCTGGTGTAACCGAAGTGCTGAACAAAAACTAATGTGCTTTTCGGCAACTGAGAACTCAAAACCATCAAACACAGTCCGATCACCGGTTGCAGACTGGATTGGATTGCTTGCCTTTCAACCTGTTAGATGTGTTGGGACTAAATCGCTCAGTCTTCTCTCTTGTTACTCTAGGATAAACACACAGAGAGAGACTCATACAGTGGGATCGAATCACTCAATCTTTTTCTCTTGCTGCGACTTAACAGCTCAACCCCTATATAACAGGAATTACTCAGCTTAAATAAGCCTCATGCACGCACATACATGACCTCCATGCACCTACTAACTTGGCCTATTCTCATGCCTTTTGGAATCTCTCCATGATCGCACGAGACCGCTTCTCACGGCGCTTCAACTTCCGACTTCCCTCGGTACTTGAACGCTCCGACTACACTTAGCTACGTCCGACTTCCGACCATAATACGCACTCAAACGCTTCCGACTGCTACAATGCTCTTCTGACTACGACTTACGACCATTGTGCCTTCGACAATGTTGCAACAACCATGTTCGAGCACCGACCAGGTTCTCAAACTTTCGACTGCTACTTTGACCATAGTGCATCATCTCGATGCAACAACCATGGCTTCTCTCGTACTTGGAGTTTTCGACTGCCTTCATACTCATAGTCTTCGACTATGGCTTCAAACGCGGCTTTGACCACTGCTTCACGGCTTCGACCATGATTTCAACCACTGTGGCCTCGACCACTGTTCCGATCATTGGCTTCGACCACTTACAACTCATCAAGATTAATTCTAACAGGATGGAGTAGAGTATAACAAGAAGAATATCTCACAAAATGGTCTGGAGCTGACTCTCGTTCTCCTCCTACAGAAAAACCCCTTTACTACAGAAAAACCTTTGTTTGCATTAAGTTCATTGTTAGACTTGCGTGCTTATAAGATAGTTTTTTTTATGTAATTTAGGGGGTGTTTGGGACTGCTCCACTCCACGTTTTTCAGCTCCGCTCTATGTTTTTTAGCCAAACAGGTTCAGCTCCACGCACTCTGTTCGAGGAAAAAAAGGTGGAGTTGTGAGAGCACCTAAAGGGGTGCTCCACAAACTCTAGGTTTTTTGTGGAGCTGCTCCACGGTAGAATTCGTGGAGCAGAGTTTGTGGAGCAGTCCCTAACACCCCCTTATTTTCTTATAGATTGTTTACAAATTCAAAGTGCATTACAAATTAATTATGGCCAACATGTTCTGGTGCATTAGGCTAATACCAATGCAAAAGATGCTTAAACAAATGTTTAGATGTAAGAGAGTTTACCACATCCTTGAGCACCTATTTAGTGATCGCGATGATGGGTGTTTTGATCTTTCAATGAGAACAAGAATTCGATTTGAGGAGACGACTCTTACGATTCGCCTACCAATTCCACATGACCAATATGCTTGGCAATCGCTGAACCAACTTTGAATTCATTATAGACCTTGCTAGAAGCACAATCGGCCTGACCACGAAGGTCTATTCCAGCATGAAATCGAAAAACAAGCAATAACATGATAGATAAGCAATCTGAAATTGCAAATAGGAATCAAGAATTGTATTGAAATGTGGGGTTTCAAAGAACAATATCGCTATTGTACTCGTTGAACAAGAGGACAATACATAAAGTAGGAAAGCTAAACTTCAATTTAACAAAACCCGAAAGTTCAAAGGGGGGTGATGACTAAATACATGAGAGAGAGGCCAGGAGATGGCAGCCAAGGGGGATAGGCACGCAACCCTAGGAGATACAAGGCCTATGGATCCAAGTAGAGGTGGCGCAACACCTTTGGACTCGAATTCAGAATTAGTCCTGACTTGTTTTGGTGATTGTGGCATGCTCAGAAGGAATTTGGAGATGAGGGTAGATTCGTTGGAAAGAGGACGAGATAAGTTTTCAATCAAGTACTTATGTAGCTCAAACGAAGTTTGTATGTGAAAGTTATGCTCGTTTGAAGTCGATGCTATCTTCAGGGCCGAATAGAATTGCATATGCTTTCCTTCGTGATCAGCTCCTAAGTTCTTAATTAAAAGAACATCACATACATTAGGTAGCAGCATATTCTTATCAGAAATAAAATTATCTCTTAGAAACGAAGTTACCTGATAGTTCAATTGACATATGCGAGTCCTTGTGATTAGACCTTACAACTGCATATATTCATATCTATTATAAGGAATATTGGTTGTATGCATGGAAATGATATTCTTCTCATTTAGTAATTCAACCCTTCAATGCAAGCACCTCGGTTACATTTTCCTAACAACTCACAGGCACCCATTCACTAAGTTTTGGCACATTCACTCTCTGACGTGGCAAAACAAATTACCCCTAAGCACCTGCCAACTCGGTGCATTGGAGATACCCTCACTTGACGATGTGTCCTTTGACAAACAGATGCTGCATTTGGTGAATCCATTGTTCGGTGGATTTCTTTCTCGGTATTACATTAAGTTGAACAGAAGCTGCAGATATTTCATTCTGACAAAGTTATGTACACCATATGGTTTCTTCAATGCCCCGTAGGCTTAGTAAGTTTTTCAATGTGATATCACATAGTTGTCGACCTGATGAGGCTATGGTTATTAGAGTTCATGTGCATATTTTGGCTTTAATTGGTTTGTTTTCTGTTACTTCTTTTCATAGTATATTTTATAGAAAAAGTCTAATGCAAGTGAAAATGAGATTGTATAAACTGAAATACGTCAGCAATTAGTAATTACCTACAATAACTGATATATTTCTTTTGCCAACAATGTTGACTTTGTTTTCGTTCTTTTGTCTTGTGTGTAGCTTCAGTGACACAAACTTGGCAAGGCTGAAATCTGCAGATGGCAACAAGCAGAGACTAGAGTGAAGCCAGTGTATTTAATTTTGATCCGAAGTCCGTTGATTGGGACTACTATTTCTACAACATCAATAGACAGTTATACACTACACCACAACACACTATTAAGAGCAGAAGTCAGTCGGGAAAAAGTTGAAGCATGGGCAAACTCTCTGCCGGTGAAAACAAGTAGAAAGGGCGGAATGAAAATAGGCAGAACCATATAGCAAAACTAGCAATTGACCAGCACTTCTCTCTGGCATGTATTGTTGTAACATCCTCAAAAACTAGGACGTCTGAAAATGTGTAAAATTTAAAACTTGTGGCTTGCATCTTACTGGCATTTGGTTTTCCTGGCTTTTGATTGAAGTTCTTGGAAAATAAATTCATGAACATAAAATTTAGAAGAGAACATACAATTGATGAAACTAAACTGAATTAAAACTCGAATTGAAAAGATGATCTAGAAAGTAAGCAGGAAAATTTACAGTAAAAATCTTGTTAAAAGAAAGCCAGGCATGAAACTAGAATTTAAATGAAAGATGCATTGTATTAAAATAAAATCATGAGCTCAATCCTAAAATAAACTAATGGGAAAGAGAAGTGGAGTTAAAGTCAGAAGTCCAATAATTAAAAATTTTAAATTGTGAGCCATTTTCAAATCCAAGTCTAACCAAACTCAAATAGGAGTCCAAGTAAAAATTTGTGAATCAATAATTCAATTGCCATCCAGAAGCCTTAATTGGTGTTTTAGAAAATCTAAATGTTAATATGAATCAAGTACATGTTCAGACTCAATCATAAATCAAGTTTGGCTTTGTTTGGATTAAAAACTTAAATTTGAATTTCAAGCTAAAACTCAGAAGAAATTTCAGAAAATTTGAAAGAACAGCTTTAGGCTCAGCCCATTTGGCCCTTGGCCCATTCCTCCTCTTTTCTCCTTGGCCTGGCTCTGCTGATGCTAGATCGCACCAGGCACGCTTTGTTCGTGCCCTAGATGCGCCCACACTGTGTCTGGATGCGCTGCACCATGCTAGCACCGACGCCGCTAGTGCTCCATGACGCTCAACCACGCTTGACCTGCGCCAGTGTGCACATGAGACTACATGACCCATGCTAACACCCCACCGTGCACGCATGTGCTAGCACTGCTCTCCTCAAGCATGCACCTTGCACTGGCCATGCTGGGCCAAGCCCTACCATAAGTTTTGACTGGAGCGCTGCCACCATTGCACGAGTTCATACCATGACTGCCTCGTCATCACCTGCATTGAATTGTGTACAATGTCAACTACCGCACTGGCTCCCCTCTGCCACGTCGTCAAACCGAATTGACCTCTGCTCCGATGACCAACCGTGAGAGCCAAACCATCACACGTACTGCCATGCCTAATCCGCCCACCTCGTTGCATATATTCCATCAACTCATTGCCACTATGGCCATAGTTGCGATGACGCTGGCCATTAAAGCCATCGTATCCTGTCACTACCACTGCCATGCTCCGCCCACATCACCCTATTGCCCCGCTGTCTATAAGTACCCCGCCAACCCCCTCCTAGCTTCACCGCACCCTACTCTCCTCCCTTCCGAGCAATCGCTCTCTCCTCACCCGTATCTCGCCGGAGCTACATTCTTTCCCAACTCCAGCCATCTCAGAATTTGGTTGATTGGGAGCTTCATGGCTGATTCCTTCCAGCTAGAGCTCCACTGGGACTCCCTGGTCACTACCTTGCCATTGGTTGGGACAGCGCTACCATCCCTATATTGCCGGTGCCATGCTCTAGCTCTCAGCCACCACGCCCCTTGTTGCCGTGCTTCCTCAGCCTATCTCGGATCCCACCGACTCCTCAGATAGCATCCCTTTGACCTGTAGATGCTCTTAGTACATTGAATTGGCCTATCTCATCACCATTCACCATAGTGCCATGTAGGGATGCAAACGGATCGAATACGGACAGATAATGTCTTTACCATATTTGTTTTCATATTTTTTCGCCGATGCGGATACGAATACAGATATCTCGGATACGAATAATATTGAATACGATATGGAGTGAATACGAATCGAAATGAATACAGTCACGAATATTTATTGGAACATTAAAACCCCTTAAACTATACATCCAAAATCAATGAAAACACATAAATAGTTTATCTTGACAAAACATTAATGAAATTTAAACAAGTATAAGTATTTTTATCTGCAATAGTCATATCATTGTATAGATTTTAAATCTTCAAATGGTAGTTAATTTTTTCTAAAGTCCTAAATAATTCTTAATGGATTTCTATCATTTACATGTGACTAACAAATTAATTAAGAATTTAAATTTATATCAAAATGATTTAAATGGCAATACATCAATTTAATCGGTACAAATTTTAATCTATCGACAATATTAAATTTATTTTTAATAAACATAAATATTTGCTAATGGTGTTTGTAATTTAATATGACTAAGGAACCTAATGCCTAATGGTAATGGAGGCTTATGGCTTGGTTGGGCTAGTGGGCTGGTGGCAGGGGAGATGAGAGAGGCTGGCTTGGGCTGAGTAATGTTGGGCTGAAATCCCAGATATTCGATTTCGTATTATCCGGATAATCTGTATTTGCTGGATATCAGGCCTACTATATTCGTATTCATTTCTGACAAAAAAAATCCGTATTTGTTTCCGATCCGAGAAATATCCGAAGAAAATCCGATCCGACACAATCCATATTTGTTTTTATCTTGATCGGTCGGAAACTATCCAATCCGTTTTCACCTTTAGTGCCATGTACCCGAGCCATCACTGCTACTAGGATCGTCGTTGAGCTCAAAGCCATGCCTAGGGATGGCAATTGTGCCCATTTACCCGCATGTCGCAGGTAAATACCCTAATGGAGCTAGACATGGGATGTATTCTTTACCCACGGGTATGAAAATAGGGGGAATTCTTTGCCCGTCGGGTAAACGGGCATGGGTAAACTCCACCTATACCTATCTCGCTCGTTTACCCGCAACCTAATAGGTGGCCCAACCCAACAGTCAACACTCAAGTACTCAACACTACCACTTCAGTATGAAACCCTAGTCTCCTCAAGTGATTCCCAGGCCCCAGCTGCCACCAACACGTTACACGTGAAGCATCTGGTCTAGACTCCAGATCTCCATTCCCAGCTACCTTCGGCCTCATTGATGCGGCCCAGACACCATCTACAAATTTTATATATGTTTCTTTTAGTTCATCAGCAAAGGTTGATCAAAATAACCGAGAAAAGCATGTGGTGTATGAGGTGCATGTGACACATGGAGTTAGAGTTGGTTCGGCGCATGGGCCTACGCACACATGTTGCATGGAGTTTCCATGGGAGATACTAGATGCATGCGTGCATGCCAGCACACATGTGTGCATGCGTGAGAAACTACCAGTGCATGGAATTGATTTCGGTTGGTTCGGACTGCATGCAACAAAACCAATTCAAAGGGGAGCTAGTGAACTATTCAAATGGATGAAAACCACGCTGCAGTTTCAATGGAATAGTTCCATAATTACATGCCAAGTTTCTTAATTTTATTTACATTGCAATAATTTCTAAATAGGTACTCACTGTGTGGGATCATTGATTGCACTTGGCTATTTCCTTTTAAATAAAATGCTTCACGATGATTGAGCCTGATGCCATCTTCGAATGGAGGCAACTCATCAAATTGATTATACTCTTCTTTATCCACAATATTCTCAACTCCGATAATTTTTCTTTTTCTATGAAGAACTATGTGGTGCTTTATATTTTCCGGGTCAGTTAGATAAAAAACTTGAACAATTTTCCTCGTGAGTACAAATATTTTATCTTTGTATCCTACACATTCGAGTTCCATAGTAGTGACACCGTACTTTTCGACCTTTACAATCCATAGGAGTTGGTCTCAATGGTACCGAAATAGAGGGATCTTAAAAATTATGTAGTCAAGCTCCCGAATCTCCTCCACAATCCCATAGTACGAGCTTGGGTCAGCAATACCCATGTGCGCATGAAATGCATCTATGTGGACACCTGAGTTCTGCACTGTGCTCTTTCTATTCTGATCTGTTGTATAAAATGTATACCCATTACTGTCGTATCCTTGCCATGTTACAATTGTAAATTTTGGCCTTTATGCCAACCATTGTAGTGTTTCACTTGACAACATCCCAGTCAATTACACCTTCAACCATTCGTTGGCACAAGTCTGCTATGGCCAAGCGAGCTGCGTCCTGGGTAGCATCAAAGCATCGAGTCCGGGGATGCTCGATAGGGTATGTGTGGGAATTGAATTCCTTATCCCGTGCATACAGGTATACCTCCATCGTCCAGGAGTCTCGATCCAGGATCTGGACCTTCCGCCCTCTGAAGATAGGCAGCTGGCGATACTGTAGGTACTGCATAAGCTGACGAAGAAGACTAGCGAAAGCTCCAACACTCTCGCCATGAGAAAAATAGTCCCACGACTCAGCAGAGGATGAACCGGTCATCTACAAAGTTGAAATAATAGGAAAGATTAGTAAAGAAAATTATCAAATGAATTTAAAGACAAGAATGAGATACTAAGTAAGAAAAGAATAGAAGCAAAGAAACTTATATATTTTTAATATACTCTTTTTAATAAATATAAGTCTTTAAGGTTTTGCCATTTCTAATCTAGGTCACGTCCTACAGTCAAATTGGCTCTGATACCATCTCTGTCGGGACCCCGGATTTTCGAACCCGGACCCTCTGTGTAATACAGTACTAGTCCCAGATCAAAGCTAGTGCACACAGTCAAACAGAAATGATTACATAACCAACAATGCTTTATTACAATAATAGAGAGTACTGACCAAAAGATTTCATTATTACAAATGAGGTTCGAGGCCTCACTCACACACAAAACACAGCGGAAGCAGAAGATAAATCCAGTGAAGACCCATCAATACGCCACAGGCAATTGACTGGGGAAGTGCAACCTAGTATTCCGGGAAACCTTCGTCAAATCCGCACGCGAAGTAGTCATAGTCTCCCTCTTGAGCTTCATATTCTTCTGAGATGATTTTTAGTGCAACATGTGAGTACATAAAGTACTCCGCAAGTCTTGGGAAATAATGCAGTAGATTCAAGGCTTAACAAAGGAAGGCTATATGGTTCTTTTGCACAAAGCAATGTTTTATTTCAAATATACTAAATATTTTCGAAGGCATTAACTTTGTGAAGTAATGGTTTTAACTGAAACTAATAAGCATTTTATAGTGATCCACCAACACTTATTAACCAGTTCTAACCGGTAAAGTTTCAAACAACGGGTTCCATCCACCCACACCGGCTACAACCGCCAGGATACCTTTCCGAGAGTTCCCTCCACCCTCGGAATACCAAAGTTTTGTTTTTAAAAAACGAAAACCAAAGATCTACCATGTGAATGTATTCTTTGCCCGCCCGTGACCGTGGGCACGACTATTCGAATAGTTTGACACTCTGCAGAGGTTGTACAACTTTACCCCCAAGAGATAAATTATCCTAATAGTCACCATGCTTCCTTTGGCATGAGACCCAGATAAAATATCACAAAGCCTTTACCTCACTCTAGTCTAGCTAGACACCACCCGTTGAGGATTCACCGCAGAAGGGTTAAATCCACCCAGTCTGAAGCCCCCTCTTGCGCCATATGAGTACAGTAAATCCCTGTCCCTCACTGCGAATAACCAGTAAATCCCTGGCACCCGCTTTCAACTGGTGGTACCTAAACTAAATTATCGTAAGTTAATCAGCTAGGTCGTACCCATATAGACATGGGGTTGTACAGTAGTGCTCAGTCTGGACAATCACAAGCGTCCGTCCTTAATCGACTAGGGCGGAACATACACTTTACAAGATCTTGTGCTTACCGCACCCATCCAAATCAACCATCCGCCCTGGTCTAAAACTATTTCCATAGTTTATTTTATTTTAAAAGAACAGTGGCAACACCAATTGCCACTAAATTTCGAATACAAAAATTATTGTAATGAAACATAATTTCCCATTCCAAGATTACAAAGGTTAAATAGCATGACTAAGCATTTTACCACCGTTCTAATATTTGTCAAACATTTAATTAATAATCTCATTATTGAGACAAAGGAAATCCTAAGGTTACAAAGGTACATGGCATTCAACTTCAATTGAGGGCATACCAAGGTTGGATTAACTAATTTGCTAAAACAAAATTATAGTTCTATGTAATTTGTGATGCACTTAAATTTAAAATAATTAAAACATTTCACAAACATAGGTTCAAAATGTTCAAAGGAGACTTGCCTTCTTGTGCGCTGATTGTTTCTTCTTGTTGCGGCCCGACGAATTCTTCGGCGACGGCGGAATCTACGCGCGAAAAGACAGACAAACAAAGCAAATAAATTCAAAAAAATTTAAATAAAATTCAAAAATTCAAAAAGATACATATTTGGATAATTTATGATTTTAGAAAAAATTAGAAATTTGAACGGCTCAAATCGGAGTTAAAATGAGAAAGCTATGGCTTCCGAAAGATTAAAAGGAGGGAAAATAAAAAGGCTGATCTTCGAGGATTATTTCTATATGGGAAAATCTTAATTATGACATCAGAAGAAAGAAAGGGGAGGAAGAAAAAGGATATGACATGTGGGGTCCATGCGTCGGTGAGAGAGAGAGAGAGGATGTGAGGGGTACGGGCTGTCGGATTTGCGACACGCGGCAAGCTAGGATTAATTTGATTTTTATTTTCGGATTAAATTTCAGAAAATACTAGAAACTTTATAAATACTTAGAAAAATAATCATTAATGTCTAAACATTCCAGAAAAATTATAGAATATTCCTGGAAGTATTTTACACTTAGGACAAATATTTTTAATTGCATATTTGCATTTAATAATTTTATAAAACACTTTTTAACATTAAAAAATTGATTTTTAATTTCAAAAAATTCTAAAAAATTTAGGGAAGGTTAGGAAAAAATAAAAGAAACTCTTTTTGGCTTTAATAAAATATTTAAAATATATTTTCTTGCTTTAAAGTTTGAAATAAAACCAGATAAATCCAAATAAAGTTCAAATACTTTAAAATAATTAATTTGAAATTAAATTTTTCTGAAGGCGAATTTTTGGGATGTGACAAGCCTACCCCCCTTAGAAAGAATCTTGATCCCGAGATTTGGACGGACTGGGAAAAAGACTAGGGAGCTCTGCTCTTAGATCTTCACGCTCCCAAGTTGCTTCCGACTCAGAATGATTGCTCTACTGCACTTTACAGAATTTGATGACCTTGTTTCTTGTATGACGCTCTGCTTCATCCAAAATTTTGACTGGATACTCTGGATAAGTTAGGTCCTCCTTCAAATTCACTTCGTCTAGGGACATCTGTTCTTCTAGCACTCTGAGACACTTTCTTAACTGAGACACATGGAAGACGTCATGCACTTTTGACAACTGAGGCGGAAGTTTCAACTGGTAAGCAACTTCTCCCCTTTTTACTAGAACAGGGAATGGTCCAATGAATCTAGGAGCAAGCTTTCCACTGACTCCAAAACGTCGAATTCCTTTGAGAGGCGAAACTTTCAGATACACATGATCTCCAGGTACAAATTCCAACGCTCTTCGTCGATTGTCCGCATAGCTTTTTTGTCTTGTTTGTGCTATTTTTAACCTGTCCTGAATCAGACGAACTTGCTCTTCTGCTTGCTTCAGCACATCTGGTCCAAACACTTGCCCTTCTCCTGTTTCTTTCCAATACAACGATGTCTTGCATTTTCTGCCATACAATGCTTCAAAAGGAGACATTTGCAAGCTGGATTGATAACTGTTATTATAGGAAAATTCTGCATAGGGCAAACTTTGATCCCAACTAGTCTTATTACCTAGGACACAAGCTCTCAACATGTCTTCCAATATTTGATTTACTCTTTCTGTTTGACCATCTGTCTGCGGATGATATGCTGCACTGAAATTTAGATTTGTGCCCAAAAGTCCATGCAGCTTCTACCAAAACCTCGAAGTGAATTGAGATCCTCGATCTGACACAATCTTCTTTGGAACTCCATGCAAACACACGATTCTTGACATATACAGTTATGCGAGTCTGTCTCCAGAATATGTAGTCTTTACTGGAATGAAATGAACGACTTTTGTCAGACGATCCACAATAACCCAAATTGAATCATACCCTAATTTGGTTCTCAGTAATCCAGTTATAAAATCCATACCAATTTCTTCCCATTTCCACTCAGGTATCTGCAAAGGTTGCAAAAGTCCGGCGGGTCTCTGATGTTTAGCTTTAATCCGCTGGCACACATCACACAAAGCTACATACTCTGCAATTTCTCTTTTTATACTTGACCACCAATACCTTTCTTTGAGATCTTGATACATCTTTGTACTTTCAGGGTGAATTGAATATCCAGATTCATGAGCTTCTTTCAGAATTAGCTCCTTTATTTCTTTATTTTTGGGTACAAGAATCCTTTTTTCAAACCAAATGATACCTTCATCTTCTGAAAATCCTGGCGCTTTACCTTTCTTCATATTATCTTTGATTTTCTTGACATACTTGTCCTCTTTTTGAGATGCCTTGATCTGATCCTCTAAAGTTGGGTGGACCTCCAAAGTAGCCAGAAATCCTTCTTCTACTACTTCCAAATTGAGCCGCTGAAATTCTTCTTGTAATGCAAGCACACTGTCTTTAACCAGCAGATTAATGCAGTAACTCTTTCGGCTCAAGGCATCAGCTACTACATTAGCCTTTCCTAGATGATAATAGATTCCAACATCATAATCTTTTATTAACTCGAGCCACCTTCTTTGTCTCAGATTGAGATCGGGTTGAGTAAATATATACTTTAGACTTTTGTGATCCGTGTAAATCTCACAACGATTACCAATCAGATGATGCCTCCATATTTTTAGAGCATGCACGACGGCAGCTAGCTCTAAATCATGAGTTGGATAATTCTCCTCATGGGGTCGCAATTGCCTTGAAGCATAGGTTACTACCTTTCCTTCTTGCATTAAAACACAGCTGAGTCCTTGTCTTGATGCATCACAGAAGACTTCAAAATCCTTTCTAATATCTGGAAGCGTTAACACTGGTGCAGAAGTTAGCCTCTTTTTCAGTTCTTGAAAACTGTCCTCACAAGATTTACTTCATTCAAACTTATTTTCCTTCTTTAGCAACTGCGTGAGAGGTCTTGCCAGCTTGGAGAACCCTTCAATAAAGCGACGATAGTAACATGCCAAACCTAGAAAACTTCTGATCTCTGGTACTGACTTTGGTTGCGTCCAATTAAGCACATCATTTACTTTTTCGGGATCTACGTACATTCCTTCTACTGAAATCACATGACCCAAGAAAGCTACTTTCTTCAGCCAGAACTCACACTTGCTAAACTTAGTATACAACCGGTGTTCTCTGAGCTTTTCCAAAACTATCCTCAAATGTTCTGCATGCTCTTCCTCATTCTTGGAATATATTAAAATATCATCAATGAATACAACAACAAACTTATCCAAATATTCCATGAACACCTTATTCATCAGATTCATAAAATATGCGGGCGCATTTGTCAAGCCAAAAGACATCAATGTATATTCATACAATCCATAACGGGTAGCAAAAGCTGTCTTTGGTATATCTTCTGGTCTTATCTTCAATTGATGGTAACCTGATCGGAGATCAATCTTGGAGAAAACACATGAACCTTTCAACTGATCAAATAAATCATCTATCCGAGGCAGAGAGTACTTGTTCTTAATTGTCACATCATTCAAGGATCTATAGTCCACACACATGCGAAGACTGCCATCTTTCTTCTTTACTAGAAGTACTGGTGCTCCCCAGGGCGAAGAACTTGGTCTAACAAAACCTTTCTCTTGTAGCTCCTGAATTTGCTTCTTAACTTCAGCCAAGTCATTTGCAGACATACGATAGGGTCTCTCAGAAATCGGAGCTATACCAGGTACCAGATTTATAACAAATCCAATTTCTCTATCCGGCGGCATTCCTGGCAAATCTTCAGGAAATACATCTGGGTATTCACTTACTATAGGCACCTTTTCCAAAGTTATTCCCTTCAAACTGTTCAATCCACACCTACCCTGGGGAGAGGTGTTTGGCTTATACCTTACTTGAATTCCTTCCGAATTGGTAAGGGTAATGGCACGATCAGCACAATCTATCTGCCCTTTATACTTGGTTAACCAATCTATACCAAGTATTACATCTAGGCTCTTGGAGTCTATTATAATAAGATTCGCTAGGAATTTTACTCCATTTATATCTACAGTTGCTCTAGGGCAAACTGTGTTAGTCCTCATTTCCTTTCCAGGTGATTGGACTAGCATAGGGTTCTTTAGCAAACGCACATCCCAATTATATCTTTCAACAAAATCTTTTGACACAAAAGAATGCGAAGCCCCAGAATCAAATAATGTTGATGCAGGTACTGAGTTGACAAGAAACTTACTCAGAACTACGTCGGGTGCATCCTGAGCTGCTTCTGCGGTAACATGATTAAGATGTCCTCTGCTCATTGCCTGCGGAGTCCTTAGAGTTTGAGGTGTCCCATGACCTTGACTTGCAGTTGGAGCTCATGCTGGTGTAGTCCCTAAGTTGAAACGAACAAGGGTCACTGCTGGGCACTTCTGAGGACAGTTGTTGGCATAATGTCCCATATTCTTGCAGTTGAAACACTGCACTCCTGCCACTGAAGTCTTGTTCTGCTGAAGTTGGCCACCATTGCTTGCTTGCGGAGCTTGCGGGATTGGGCGGGGTCCTGCGAATGGCGTCCTTGGCACACTTGGCTCTGAGGGCCTGTTGAACTGGGGTGGACTAGGACGAAAATGAGAACTGCTTGCACCATGCTGAGCTTGAAACTTCCTCTTCTGAGTCTCATACAACTGACGTTGAGCATCTTCTTGAATAATAGCCTTATTCACCATGTGCTGAAATGTTGGGTAATCATTGGACACCAACTGCACCTTGAGGTTGGGATCAAGTCCCTGCATAAAACCTCCAAATCTTTGTTGACTCGGATGCAACATCTTCCGGTGCATACCTGGATGGTTGAGTGAACCTATTCAGGTACTCGAAAACACTAAGGTTTCCCTGCTGCAGTTTGTGAAATTCCCTTTTCTTCATTTCCATTATGCCCATGGGAATATGTGCAGTGCGGAAAGCTTCAACAAACTCTGCCCATGTGATGGTTTTCACATCTTGATGAGCAGCACAGTAATTTTCCCACCAGTTAGCAGCAATTCCTTTAAGCTGATGGGCGGCATACAACACCTTCTCATGATCATTGCACTGAGCCAGAATCAACTTCTTCTCTACATCCTTGATCCAATTGTCAGCCTCCAATGGATCCACTAAACCCGCGAAAGTAGGAGGTTGTAGTACCCAGATTTTACAATCCGGAATCTACTGTGTTTAGCTGCACTATTCCCTGGATCAGTAGATAGTGCACACAGTTACAGAAATGGACATCAAATAACATATCATGCGGAAGCATAAATAAAATAGTAGACTTACTCATGGGCCGATTAGGCCGAAATCAATAAACAGCAGCAGCGGAAGAACGAAGCACACAAGTGGGACCTTCAGGACATGCCCACAGGCAGCCAACTGGAGGTTCGCGACCTAGCCCTGGACGACTTCATCTTCTCCTCCATCATAACCAAAAGTGTTGCTGAAGCGTAGCGATCTGATTCTTGCTTTTGGATTTGTTATGAGAGCGAGTGTGAGCACACTAACCACCGTGCTCCGCGAGCCAATACACAGAATGCAAGTAAATAGGATGCATGGCTTATCAAGGAGAGGCTCAGGCTATTTTATTTGCAAAAATTGCTTTTGGTAGCATTATCATGATTTAATTATAGTGTTATTGTTGCTACCTAGACTCCACACAACAATTGCCATAATTGACTTAACTCACCAAAATACACTTTCTTTATTGACTGCTGTCTAAGACTCCAAACAGCGAGAATCATCAATGATACAATCCACCAATTAATTGCTCCTTAAAACTCCAAACAGGTAGTGACATCCCTTATCTAATATTACTTAATTAATCCACCAATATCTTTTGTATTCTAAATCCCTAACAATCCTATCCTTTTTGTTATTGATCCACAACCATAATTTGCTCTTCCAATTATCAACCTTATCATTCATTATCCATCTCTAACTACTTCACTATTATACCTCCACCAAGAATATCATTGATCAAGTCTACGAATCGCTAGTATACATCCACCAAGAATATCATTGATCAGGTCTATGATTCTCTGATATATATCCACCAAGAATATCATTGATCAAGATTAATTTCCCATAGTTATTTTCATACCTCCAAATTCCCAAAAATCCGATTTATTCCTCTAGTATTTGATCAAAGTCTATTAATCCAATTATCGCCGACAACTTCCAAGAACTAATCCAGCAATTACCTTTGCACTACCTAATTCTCCAAAAATCATTTAAATCATCTATCTAGTATATATATTCATTTAGTTTCCACCAATTTATTTCTCCCAGAATCCACTCTATCGTTTCCTATTTATGATCGACATGAATCCACTAATACCTTTATGTGTAAACTAAAAACATCCATCTCCTTTACTCACGACCCTGTTTATTCCTTCCATATTTTATTTTGTAAGATTAGAAGTGTCATTGTTTGAAATACCATACATAGAAATTTCCTGAGACCTAGTAGTTTTACACAAAAACATAATATGTAGAGGAATGCAATAATAATAGTGATCCAGATTCCATCCACCATTACATGGTATCCGCACCATATGCTAACATTTCAGCATTATAACCGCTTACATTACCACTGGGATGACACCCAGGACAACTCAAATCAGAGCTTTCCACTGCCCTTCACTTTTCCATTTCCATCTATAAAGCATTTTGAAATAGAACTATATTCGGTTAAGTTCCTATGTCCGCCCTTGACCGTGGGCACGGCTATTCGAATAGTTTTGACTCTGTAGAGTTTGTACACTTTCACCACAAGAGACAATCAACTCGTTGCCCCACACGATTCCTAAGTCATGTGGTTGAGCAGACCATCACAGTGACTTTTCAAAATATCTAGTCCCTTTTGTCATCTCACCTTATGGGCTGCTCCCACTTGCGGTGGGTCCCATCTATGCACGGGATGTTCCCCACGGCTACTAGCGTTATTCGGGCTCCACTCCCCTCAGCGCTAGTACGACTGGGAAACTTCACCCTCCACTCGGTGTCCCTTTAGGCCTTCTCTTGCCCTTGCGTATCCACTTCTATCCACTACCAGTGAGATGAGTCCGGGAATTTTGATAAATTTACTTAGCCAAGTTGCACTTTGCAGACTTGTGGTTGTACTGTTTTACACAGGAGGTCATGACAAGATTCGGTCCTTAAGATTACCTGATCGGTTCTACCACACTCCACAATTTGTGCTTCCACTGCACCACATACCAGCCCCCAAACCATCCGCTCAGATATTTAAGCAAGTTGGGATTTTTTTTGGGAGCATAAAATAATCATGTTAAAATATACCAGTCATTCCCACCATGACTGTCCATACCAGTTTCTCATGATTAAAAATGATAATGATGCTTGGGGCATTTCAGCGCCCCTGAGTATTTATGCAGTACTAAGCATGACGTATAATTACGGACTTACTTTTGAAAAGTTACCATTATAATTTTGCTAAGGCGATAAGGTTCACATATTCAAGTATTCCAAAGGAGGTGTAATATTACTCAAGTCAAACAATGGGCATATAACTAGAATCTTAAATTAAACATGTATTTGCATATAAAATAACAGCATGCCATGTATATATATCTTTCTACATGACATTTCTGATTAAAGACACCCTTTTGATTAAAGGTTGTTATTATTTTATGTTTCTTCGGTGGTCATTTAGTGCAAGGTGAGTTGTAAAGAAAAGTTCGTATACATGTGCATTAGGTGATGTCCTGGCTTGCTCTTTATAGTTACATTTGGTGTCTAATTCATTTTCCCTTCAGTTAACTTGGACGTCTTCTTGGTTGGGTGTCTATTAATTTTAGAATCCCTCTTTTAGTATGGCCTACACTTAATTCTTAGATTAAGATAAATAATAAAGACACATTAATTATGCATATATGGTAATTAACCAATATTAAATCTTAAACACTTTCATTTACAGCCTAATAAGATTTGTTGGCTAATTACTTTTATATGAGCTTAATTGCTATTTTAGTCTAACTAAGGTTCCTGGGATGCATTGATGTTTATGATAGAACCATCTCTTATTAATGTTCTATTATCAATTTTCGGATTTAAAACAATTATTTGAGGCACACTAATTATTCATGTATGGTAATTAAACAAATATTAAATCTTAAATAATGTCATTCACATCCTAGTAAAACATGTGGGCTACCATAGACCGGAGGGGAGAGGAGTGAACCCAAGGGGGTGGGAGAGAAAGATGGCTGTGGGGAACTTACCGGTGGTGGTGGCTTGGCCGGGGCAGTGGCGAGGCGTGCCAGCGACGTGAGGCGGTGGCGGATCGGGGAGGTCGCCATGGCCGGCTCACTACAGCCAAGGGGAGGGCAGGTCGGTGCTCGAGAAAGCTCCATGGTGACTAGGAGATGCTCCCGGCAAAGGGAATCGAACCGGAGTGCACCGAGATAGCAATGGCGGTGGTAATGGTGTCGGCGGTAGTTTTTGGGGAGGTTGGGCATTGCGGCCGGTTCTAGTGATGGGGCTCCAATTAAACGGAGGGGGAGGAAGAAGGAGAGTAGGGGCGCGAAGGGACACGGCCGGATTGACCGGAGCTTCGCCGGAGGGCCAGGAACGACGTGGAGGCGCGACGGTCTGCACACGGGCGGAAACAGGACAGACTGGGGAATGGCGCGGAAGCAAGGGGAAGCCCGGACTACTTGTAGCTGCAGCGGGGCGGGGGTTGGCGGTGGACCGGGCGGCAGGGGAAGGTCCGCCGGGCAAGGACCGGCGCGGGGCTCGGTGCGTGGGGGCGCAGAGCGACGCGACAGGGCTCAGGCGATGGTGACGAGTCAAGGAACGGTGCTGATGATGGCTCACAGGCGCGCGCAGAAAAGCTGGGCGCAGCAGAGCACGCGCGGGCGCGGGCGCACGTGGAAAGAAAGATGACGAGGGAGGAGAGGCACGAGCGCTGCCGGGCGAGGAAGGAGGCGACGTGGAGCAAGCACAGCCAGGAGGCAGGGAAAAGAAAAGGGAGCAGAGGAGGAAGCAAAAGAGGGGAGGGCGCCGGGTGAGAAAGGTGTGAAGGGGGGGGCGCGGGCCCGGCTGTCAGCGAACGGCAGAGGGGGAAAAAGAGGTGGGCTGGCGTGCGGGAAAGAAACAGGGGAAAAGAGAGAGGGTTGGGCCGGGTCGTTCGGCCGGCCAAAGCATCCCCTTTTTTATTTTTATTTTGTATGTGCATTTGTGTAAATATATTTTTATATTTTTGTTTAGTGTACATATATACATATGTATATATAAGTATATATATACATATATACAATATATATATATTTTTACTCATTTCTATTTTTGTATAGGCACCTATATATTTATTTTATTTATTTGTACATTCATTTTATATACATGTATATATATTTCTTTATGTCTATTTTTGGTATACATATATATATACCCATTTTTCTGTTATACTTTAGTTTACCATGCTAGTCCTTTTGGTATATATATTTGCATAAGTTTTGTTTATTTATTTTTGGTTGCCCTTTTATAATACTATTTTCCATATGAAATTTTATACTTCAATTTAAATCTCGCCCTCCTTATGTTGGATTATATTTTCAGCTTCTGAATTTAAGTTTATAGATTTCTTTTACTTCCACATTTTCTTTTATGGCATTTTTAATTCTAGTCTTATTATTATTATTATTATTATCTTTGATACCTTCTTCGGAATTTAAGAAGCACCTTAAAAATCCAATTTCAAGAAAATACTTCGCGCAAATAATTCAAAAGCTTTTATTTTCAAGATTTAAATTTTTGGGATGTTACAGAGGTCTTGTCCTCATAAACTCTCCCAACTTAGACTGCGGAGCTTGGTTTGGTGCCTGCGGAACCTGTTGCACTTGATTCTGAGCGAGAGCTTGAAGTAGTTGCAGTTGCATAGCCATCATTTGTTCCAAGTTAGGGGCTTGAGCAGGAGGCGGCGGAATGTTGTTCTCCTATTGACCATTGGCACCACGGCTGCTGCCTGGGTTGCTCCTTGTGTTCACCATCTGAAGCGGTTTCCGGGGTTAGCAAAAGATAAGAGGGAACTAGCATAGATAAGAGATTAGGGGAAACTAAACAACATCCCAAACCAACACACCGGAGAGAAGCAAGCAACAACTGAGGAGAAAATTATTCTTGAAATCAAAATAGTTTTAAGAATGGCTGTACCACAAGTGCACAAAGGCTTGGTACAATCCATCTAGCACACCAAAACATAATATAAAACAATGTAAAGACGTAGACATTTAT
Organism: Dendrocalamus sinicus; assembly: GCA_036346575.1. Taxonomy (NCBI): domain Eukaryota; kingdom Viridiplantae; phylum Streptophyta; class Magnoliopsida; order Poales; family Poaceae; genus Dendrocalamus; species Dendrocalamus sinicus. The sequence goes on from CM070661.1 coordinate 21,691,322, forward strand.
TTGGGTACTACTGACTCAACCAACTACTAATACTCTAAGATGATACGCTCCTCAGGATCCTCCTCTGGGTCCTCCTCGGGCTCACCCACGTGGTGCTGCCCACAACCACACGTGGCACGCACGCCTGAAGCGCGGGAATAGGAACGGTTACGATTGGAGGCAGTCGACCGGGAACAAGAGCGAGAATGGGAAAGACTGCGCCTTCTGCTGGAATCGCCGATGTTGATGACGGGTAGCAGACTAGGACGTCGCACGCTCTTGCGGTGAGCCTGGTGCGGGGTCCCAAACGTCGAGTCGGCGCCTGGTTGTTGGGGATGACAGCTGCTACGGGCGAAGACGGCGTGTAGTCAGCTGCGGCTCTGAGACGTCCCAGCTCGAACTCTGCTGCCTGGCTCTGACGAAGCTGAGCACGGAGAGTATCAGAGTGCTGGTAGCTGGAAGTGAGAAGCATCCGAAGCTGTCCAATCTCCTCCAATGCTCTGGCCTAGGTAGCTGCCATCGCCTGAGTGAGCTGCACCTGGTGCGACAGTCGAGGGTCATCTGCTACGATCTCAAAGGGCTCCAGGTAGCTCTGTCCTGCTCGAGAGGTGATGTAGAAACAAAAAGGCGACTGCTGCACAGCATCCTTGTGAATCTGGCACAAGTCTGCTATGGCCAGGTGAGCTGCGTCCTGGATAGCATCAAAGCATCAAGTCCGGGGATGCTCGATAGGGTATGTGTGGGAATTGAATTCCTTATCCCGTGCATATAGGTATACCTCCATCGTCCAGGAGTCTTGATCCAGGATCCGGACCATCCGCCCTCTGAAGATAGGCGGCTAGCGATACTGCAGTACTGCATAAGCCGACGAAGAAGACTAGTGAAAGCTCCAACACTCTCGCCATGAGAAAAATAGTCCCACGACTCAGCAGAGGATGAACCGGCCATCTACAAAGTTGAAATAATAGGAAAGATTAGTAAAGAAAATTATCAAATGAATTTAAAGACAAGAACGAGATACTAAGTAAGAAAAGAATAGAAGCAAAGAAACTTATATATTTTTAATATACTCTTTTTAATAAATATAAGTCCTTAAGGTTTGCCAATTCTAATCTAGGTCACGTCCTACAGTCAAATTGGCTCTGATACCATCTCTGTCGGGACCCCGGATTTTTGAACCCAGACCCTCTGTGTAATACAGCACTAGTCCTAGATCAAAGCTAGTGCACACAGTCAAACAGAAATGATTACATAACCAACAACGCTTTATTACAATAATAGAGAGTACTGACCAAAAGGTCTCATTCTTACAAATGAGGTTCGAGGCCTCACTCACACACAAAACACAGCGGAAGCAGAAGATAAATCCAGCGAAGACCCATCAATACGCCACAGGCAATTGACTGGGGAAGCGCAACCTAGTATTCTGGGAAACCTTCATCAAATCCACACGCGAAGTAGTCATAGTCTCCCTCTTGAGCTTCATATTCTTCTGAGATGATTTTTAGTGCAACATGTGAGTACATAAAGTACTGCACAAGTCTTGGGAAATAATGCAGTAGATGCAAGGCTTAACAAAGGAAGGCTATATGGTTCTTCTGCACAAAGCAATGCTTTATTTCAAACATTACTAAATATTTTCGAAGGCATTAACTTTGTAAAGTAATGGTTTTAACTGAAACTAATAAGCATTTTATAGTGAAGGTTCTATCTACCAACACTTATTAACCAGCTCTAACCGGTAAAGTTTCAAACAACGGGTTCCATCCACCCACACCGGCTCCAACCGCCAGGATACCTTTCCGAGAGTTCCCTCCACCCTCATAATACCAAAGTTTTGTTTTTAAAACTGAAAACCAAAGATCTACCATGTAAATGTATTCCTTGCCCGCCCGTGACCGTGGGCACGACTATTCGAATAGTTTGATACTCTGCAGAGGTTGTACAACTTTACCCCCAAGAGATAAATTATCCTAATAGTCACCATGCTTCCTTTGGCATGAGACCCAGATAAAATATCACAAAGTCTTTACCTCACTCTAGTCTAGCTAGACACCACCCGCTGAGGTTTCACCGCAGAAGGATTAAATCCACCCAGTCCGAATCCCCCTCTTGCGCCATATGAGTACAGTAAATCCCTGTCCCTCACTGCGAATAACCAGTAAATCCCTGGCACCCGCTTTCAACTGGTGGTACCTAAACTAAATTATCGTAAGTTAATCAGCTAGGTTGTACCCATATAGACATGGGGTTGTACGGTAGTGCTCAGTCTGGACAATCACAAGCGTCCGTCCTTAATCGACTAGGGCGGAACATACACTTTACAAGATCTCGTGCTTACCTCACCCATCCAAATCAACCATCCGCCCTGGTCTAAACCATTTCCATAGTTTATTTTATTTTAAAAGAACAATGGCAACACCAATCGCCATTAAATTCCGAATTCAAAAATTATTGTAGTGAAACATAATTCCCCATTCCAAGATTACAAAGGTTAAATAGCATGACTAAGCATTTTACTACCATTCTAATATTTGTCAAAGATTTAATTAATAATCTCATTATTGAGACAAAGGAAATCCTCAGGTTACAAAGGTACATGGCATTCAACTTCAATTGAGGGCATAACAAGGTTGGATTAACTAATTTGCTAAAACAAAATTATAGTTCTATGTAATTAGCGATGCACTTAAATTTAAAATAATTAAAACATTTCACAAACATAGGTTCAAAATGTTCAAAGGAGACTTGCCTTCTTGTGCGCTGATTGTTCCTTCTTGCTGCGGCTCGACGAATTCTTCGGCGACGGCGGAATCTACGTGCGAAAAGACAGACAAACAAAGCAAATAAATTCAAAAAAAATTAGAAATTTGAACGGCTCAAATCGGAGTTAAAATGAGAAAGTTATGACTTCTGAAAGATTAAAAGGAGGGAAAATGAAAAAGGCTGATTTTCGGGGATTATTTTTATACGGGAAAAATCTTAATTATGACATCAGCGAAAATTCAAATTTTGAATTTTATGACATGCGGGCCCCGTCCACCGTGGACCAAGTCCTCGGGAGAATGCAACGGCCGAGGTGGCGCTCCGATGACTTGGCGCCACGTGGGCGCGCACGCGGCGGCCACGCTGCTCGGGCCGGCCGACGTGGATGCCACGTGGGCAGCGCGCGGGCAGCACGGGAGGCACATGGCGGCGGCCGGTCGGGCCGGTGAGTGGCGGCGGGAGAGTGGGGCGGCGGCGGGGCCGAGGCGGCGGCGACGGTGAGTGGAGGTGGCGGCGGCAGAAGAAGTTGGGGCGGCGATGGGAGGCGGCCGGGACGGCGGCGAATGGCGGCGGGGCAGCGGCCGAAGGGGAGGAGGTGGGCGGCAGTGAGAGGGAGGCCGAAAGGAGGAAGAAAAACCGGAGCTCGGGGATTTTATAGATGAAGAGAGAGAAATGGCCGGCGGCTTTAGAGAGGAAATAAAGGGAGGAGGCGGCCGGCCGTGAGTGGGGAGTGATGAGGGGGCTTAAACGCACGCTTAAACGGGGATTAAAGTGGAAGTAATGGCCGGGATTAAGAGCTTTTATTTGGCATCCATGGTAGAAGAGAGAGAAGGCTAGGGGAGGAAGAAAGGGGAGGAAGAAGAAGGATATGACATGTGGGGTCGATGCGTCGGTGAGAGAGAGAGGATGTAAAGGGTACGGGCCGTCGGATTTGCGACATGTGGCAAGCTAGGATTAATTTGATTTTTATTTTCGGATTAAATTTCAGAAAATACTAGAAACTTTATAAATACTTAGAAAAATAATAATTAATGTCTAAAAATTCCAGACAAATTATAGAATATTCCTAGAAGTATTTTAAACTTAGGAAAAATATTTTTAATTGCATATTTGCATTTAATAATTTTATAAAATACTTTTTAACTTTAAAAAATTGACTTTTAATTCCAGCAAATTCTCAAAAATTATTTAAAAATTTAGGGAAGGTTAGGAAAAATAAAATAAACTCTTTTGGCTTTAATATAATATTTAAAATATATTTTCTTGATTTAAATTTTGAAATAAAACCATATAAATCCAAATAAAGTTCAAATACTTTAAAATAATTAATTTGAAATTAAATTTTTTTGAAGGCGAATTTTTGGGATGTGACACCCGAGCCCTCCGCCTGATTGGTATTGGAGTCGTCACCCTGGCGCCGCCGTGCGTCCTCTTCCGATCTGGCGTACTCTTCCATTTGTCGAAGAGCTTCGCCACCATCTTGATCGGCTTCCGCACGTTGTATTCGGCCAGCGGCCTCGGGCGAAGATCCTGTATTGCTGCGTTGATGATGGTTGTCTCATTAACGTCCGTAACCTGGCAACGGACCTTCGCGAAGCGCTTGAAGTATTCCCGGAGCTTCTCCGAGAGTTTTTGCTTGACCGTGAAGAGCTGATCCGCATCGACGCGCTCGACATAGTTCCCCTGGAAGTTGCTGTAAAGTCGGTCGCGGATCTGTTCTCATGCGTAGATGGAGCTCGGCTCGATGGTGAAAATCCAAGAGAGCGCCACTCCCTGTAACGCGAGGGGGAGCCCCTTCACCTTCGTAGTGTCGTCTTCGTCGGCAGCTTCGATGGCGGTCTCGTACACACGCACGAACTCCCGGGGGTCCGTGTCGCCTTTGTATGGCTTGATGGTGCTGGGAACTTGAAGTCCTCTGGCCACGCTGCCTGCTGCAAGCCTGCAGAGAGTGAGGACTCCGAGTCTACGTGTTGCAGCAGGACACGACTAGACGTGGGGGCGTCGCGGCTATCTGCCCATTCTAGCGTGGGCTCAGGCGCGACCACCGGCGGGGTCTGGTGGCTCCGAGCCTCTTGCATATCCTGCACGGCCTTGCGGAGATCCGCCAGCTCCCGCTGGAGCGTGCCGAGGGCCGCCAGCAGGGTGTTCTCCACCGTAGGCGTAGCCGGGGCCATCGGTGCACCTAGTCACACTGCCGGGACGGCGGCGACTACGGCCTGCGCCCTTGGGTTGCCCGCTACACCGATGTGGTGGACTCCGGAGTCGAAGACGAGGCCCGCGTTACCGCCTGAACCGCTCGCCGTTTCTGCACTAGGCGCAAGGATGTCGGCCGTGCCCACGTGGGCACCGGCGCTACCGCCCCAACCACCTGGTCGGTGCTGCCGGCGTTGGCCGCCGTGCCCACGGTGGGATCGCTTGTCACCCGCGGGGCGGTATGGACCATCACGGCAGCAGCGGCAGGGTTGACCATCGTGGCAACAGTGGCGGGGTCGACCGTCGTGCCGTGGGCGCCGATGCTCATGGCTGCTACACTCGCGTCGCCGTCCACGCCCGCGACTGTCGCCGCCGAAGCCCTGGTATTGTCGTGAGACTCCGTCGCACCCGCCGTCTTCTTCTTTGCCCCCGACGATGAAGCTTTCTTCGATGCCATCCTTCTTCGGATCTTGAGGCTTGCTCTCGTCGTCCCCACGGACGACGCCAACTGTTGTGGCTACATACCAAACAGAGATAGAGAGAGTATGGTAGTGGAGAGTTAGGTGAGCAACGTTTAGGGTCCTCCCTATGGCCTGTATTGTATATATATACCCACATGGGGAGTGTTTTTACAATAGTACCCTTACATTTGAGTATCCCTCTCGAGGGTACTTATGTCATTATACGTGTCCCACTTTGGGCCTTACAGCCTTCTAACAGGCCGGCTGGGCTTAGGTGGGGGCCACCCCTACAACAACCACCTTTAAGGGAGACCATCTGGCGGAATTATACATGTCCCGCATTGTATGCCTACATGTATTACCTAAAAGAATAGTCTAAAATCAAGGTTTTTTTTATAGAAATCAAATCAAGGTTTTCAATTTACCTCACATTTCTGGGCTAGTCTTCATGAAGCTCATGGAACTCATTTGAATTTTAGCACAGCTTACCACCTGTAGACAGATGGACAAACCGAAAGGATGAACCAGATCCTCAAAGATATGCTCCAAGCCTATGCCATAGAGTTCACCAAAGACTGGGAGAAGTGTCTACCATATGCTAAATTCTCCTATAATAACAACTATCAATCCAGCCTGTAGATGTCCCCATTTGAAAGCCCTTTACGATAGAAAGTGCCAAACCCCTCTACATTGGACAGAAGTAGGGGAAGGTTATGTCTTTGGGCCAGACACCCTGAAGCAGGCCAAGGAGAAGGTGTGCTTAATTAGAGACCAATTATAGATAGCTCAGTCAAGACAAAAAGTTCGACAATTGAAGAAGAGAGCTGAGATAAGTTGGCGACCATGTCTACATGAAGGTATCTCCACTGCATGGAACTAAAAGATTCAAGGTCAAAGGCAAGCTCACGCCACTATATATGGGACTATTTCCAATCACTACCAAAAAGGGAAAAGTAGCCTATCAGTTGGAGCTGCCCGCAAGCCTAGTAGATATACACGATGTTTTCTACATATCGCAACTTAAGAAATGTCTTCGTGTGCCGAAAGACCAATTGTAACATCCCAAAACTTTGGATGTTCAAAATTGCGAAGAATCTAAAACTTTTTAATGCATCTTGTTGGCATTTGAATTTATGCCGAAATCTTATTTAGTTTTTTTGAATTTTGTGCTATGAAAAATAATAATAGGGAATAATCCCTAAGTACAAATAATAATCATGGAATGTAAACTTTGAAAATAATGAAATGTGAAATCAAAAATCTAAAAACCTAAATTCAAATTTAACTCATTAACGCAAAACCTGAATTTAACCAAAATTCAAAAGATGGAAATCTTGACCCAAAAAATTAATTTAAACCTTGAATTTAAAATGTTGTACTCTTCAAACTATCATCAAGAGAAAACCTAAACTTAACTTCAAATTTAAATTTTCAAAATTCAAATTCAGAATTTTCAATTTGGGCTTAGCCCATTTAGACTTTCTTCTAAACCACATTCCATTCCCCATTTTCCTTTGGCCCACTAGTCAGCTCCATCCCTCTCTCTCTGTTTTCTTCTGCGCTGCCTGCGGCTATGCCATGCGCATAGTGCATGCCTGAGTCGAGCTCATCTTGATGGCGCTTGAGTCAGCCAGCCACACAGCATGCCGCTTGCACCATGTCAGGCGCACCAGTGCAATGCCTAACCTGCTCGCCCAACTGCATTGTGCATGCCAGCTGTGTGCCACACCGCTTGCACCAAGTTTGGCTCGCCGTACGCTCCCCACACCATGCAACTGTGCCATGCCCCATGCCTAGGCACCACTCGTGTGCCCTGGCCCTATATGCCACACCCTCATGCCACTCCACCCCTGAGCCAGCATGCACCCAACGCTCGTTCATCCGCCGCATCACGCCACTATGGCTACAAAGTTTGACCACTGACCATTGCAACTTTTGACCTCTTCACGACGGTTGTCACCTCGCCTGACAATGCCATACCTAGGGCTGTTCATTTTTCAACCGAACTGAAAAAACCGAACCGAATTGGTCAACTCGGTTTGACCGGTTTTTGGTATTCGGTTCGGTTTTCAAATTTTGGTTTTTTAGCATTCGGTTTTTTCGGGAAAAACCGAGTAAAAACCAAAAATCCCGAAATGCAATACAATGCGCTGAAGTTGAACCAATCTCGGGGGAGGAAGAGCTGCCGAAGAGGTCGACGAGCTCGTCATCTCGGGGGCGGAAGCCGGAAGGCGAGGCGCGGACCAAATCAAACAAATGGGAAATGTGAAATCCAAACGAAATCCCCGTGCGCGTCGCATCTTCTTCTTCGTCCTCCAGCTGCTACTGCTGCTCCTGCACGTCGCTGACGACGCTGAGGTTGGAGGCAGCGTGGCGCCAGGCCGGGTCGGCGCGAGCGCGAGCGCGAGGCGGCCGGGTGGGAGGCGGGAGAGGGGAATGGGGAGGTGGCGGCGGAGGCGAGACGGGGACGGAGAGAGCCGGAGGGGGAGGGAGAGGGATAGCGGGGCCGACGTGGAGGCCGAGGCAGGGGCGGCCGCCGGGCGGGAGACGCCATTTGCAGCATGGTGAGCACAGGGTTTGCCGCTTGGTGTTGGTGAGCTGAGCGAGACCGAGAGACGTGGAAGATGAAAAGAGGATAGAACGCGTCTAAGACTCAGGAGACCGAGAGCCAGTAGTATTTGGGATTGGGAGATATGCTAGAGAGCCAGATAGTATTTGGGATTGGGAGATATGCTAAAGAGCCAGATAGTAGCATTTTTCAGATGCAGACAACTTGTATACTCCACTTGAATTGTATAAGGATTGGAAACCAAACCGAATAAAGTGTATCACTGATTACTGAAAGTATTACCTGCGCTCGACGGGTAAGTATACTATTGACAGGAATAATGAAGTGCGAATAATAGCCCATGCATTCATATGCAGCAAGAATCCTCTTCCCATGAGTGTTTCTAAAATTCTAATTCTATTGCCATTAGTATATGTATTATCGCCTACTCGTCTCGTCTCGCTAGTCGGCTAGTCGCTATATCGTTTGCAATTCGCGTCAACTTTGGTAAATATGGTATTTACCGATACCGCGCCGAAATAAATTGGGATTTACCGATACCGAACCGTACTTCTAAAAATACCATATATTACCGAACTACAAATACCGTATTTACCGTATATACCGAACCGATTAAACCGAAAAAACCGAATGCACCCATACCCTACCCTCACCCATGCTCTGCCTTGGCCATCTCGTTGCGTGTGTCATGACCAGAGGCTACATCGGAGCAATGCCATCACATCATGTTCTACACTTCCTATCACATTTCCCCTCAAGTAATTTTGGGTATTGCCCATCCAAGTTCATTGGAGCTTCCTTCTTCCTCACCCTTGGCCAACACTATCACCACCACCATTATTCCTCCTATGAGGCTCCTCCCTCCAATCCACCCCTCTTGGAGCATCTCCACCATGTTTCCTATCTTCCCCAAGCACCGCCAAGGCCTCTCCCTCACTCCAGCTCGCCAACGCCATGAAGTTGCCTGCCCAACCATAGCCTCACCACCTACAAGGTTTGCTTGCTAAGTCTCCTCCCACTTCCCCCCAACCCGTGCACACCTCTTTTTGTTCCCTTTTCCCCTCTAACGCTGTCACCTCTTCTTCCCCGTACGCTCTGGCCATCGTGAGCTGTCGTCGATTGCTATCGCCTTCGCCTGAGATAGAGTGCCACCTCTCCTAGCTCCTCTTGCATCCTAGGGTCTCATTTTGGTGATTGGCCCCTCTTCATTGTGGCCAAGACACCGCCAACGATCTCACCTTGCTTCGGTGTCTCTTCTCCCCTATTATGCCTGAAGGCCTCCTCTATCTTTGAGTGCTTTCCCTCTATTTGTTGTAAGTGCAAACTTATGACATGTGGGACCTTTTAGTTAAAGAGATATTTGCTAATTAGAACAATTAGTAGTTAATAGTTTTTATTGAGAAATTGAGGTAGGAAATTATGCTTAGGCCAATCTCCCCCATAAAATAAGGATTTAATACATTGGATTTTGCCTAAAGATTGATCGTGAATTATTTGCATATCAGTAAGGATTATGGGATAAAATAGTATAGGGTAGATAATGCTAACATAACCTTATGGACCCTATGTGAAGGTATATATGTACACGTGTATATTGGTAGAGCAAAAATAATTAGATGACATGATAATGTGGTCATGTGTTTGAAAGTTGCTTGGCATCATTACGGTATATAGAGGTTGTAAAGTCGCTGATAAAAACTACCCTAAACCTTCCATTGTCCATTCAAAATATTAAAAGAATTAAACTCTGACAACTAGAAATAATCTTCATGCTCATAAAAATTAGCCTTAAAATAGAAACCTAATTAAGTACATGTGTATATATATGCATTATATATATAGGTGTATGTATCTTTTAAGTCATCTTTAAGAAATAGTTTGTATGAGAAACAATATAATAAAAAGATTTAAACTAGAAGATTCATTATAGAGTAATTCCTAGATAGGCCATTTGGTCATACATTGTTAACTAAATTCACACATAAAATATTGAGGTTAGCAACTTAAATATTGTTGGTTCTTTAATGGGCCTTGAGATATGGCTAACATACAAAAATCAAGCACCAAAGGATGGAATATAATTTAAGTCAAACCATCTATACGGGAAATGAAGATTGGATTATAACATAAATATCAACCATTGTTTAATAATGCACATGCCAAATGACAATAAAATCAGGTAATATTGTTGGCCTGCGATTTTGCAAGTAAGAGGGAATTGTTAGCCTTAAAATTATCCAAGCAAAAGATAATTATTGCAGCTACCATGGGACTTCACAACTTCATACGTGATCATGCTTCGCTGACAAGTATTTCCATAGGTTTGAGTGGGATCCTAATTATGTACCCACAATAGTATCGAGATATGCAAAATATGTCATTTCTCAGGATGCATTGGATGTGTCAATAACACAATCGAGTGTAGAGCAATGGATAGGTTTCATGATGACCTTGCAAAGGCAATTGCAGAAAATTGGTCAAATCCGCCATCTTTGTCGTAATAATATGACTAGGCAAAGGGGAATTGTTTTCAATACAACAATAGTTAAAGAATTATCTATTTCTATAGTCATGCCAATAAAACATTGTGGCTTTGGTGAGCTTATATGCGAATCCCATAGCTTTCTGCATGTTGAATGAAGTTTATGTGCTAATTGTCTTCTCTTCTGCTGGTTATTGAATGAGTCAGTTCATGGTTTGTTGCTTTCAACATGAAACAGAAGCAATTCACTGAGGCTTTCTGGTGCTATACATGGGCACAAGTACAAGGATTGGTTAGCTTGTTATTTACACAACTCTTACAAAATTTGGACAAAAATATCATCAATTGTTTACAAATATAGAGGAATAAATTTGGACAAAAAATATAATCAATTGTTTACAAATACAGAGGAATGAGATGTTGGTGATATGCCCTAGAGGCAACATGGAGATGTTGAATATATCACATACTATGTTTATGATACATTGCTTTGTTCCTTGAAATAGACATTATCATTATTGATCAATGAGTATGTGACTTATTCATGAGACTCTTAATGCCAAAATGTTGCTATTTCTAAATGATCCCTGATTATATATCATATGAGGAACAAATATGATTCAAAGATCAGCATATGTATTGATTGATGATCATGTCTCATGGATCATGGTATGGAGATACCAAATCAATAATATGGACATGTGTTAGTGAACATATGTTGGATAGACCCGCCATGAGACACTGCAGAGATTCCATGTGTCATCAGTTGGTCTCAAGTAGTGTTTATGTAGAATCCTTAGACTTGAGATCATCATGGTTCCCAACATACGTAGTAGCCTATTTTGGGACTACTAACCACTACTCCGTAACTGGGTAGTCATAAAAGTAGTCTTCGGGTTTGCTATGAAACATGTAGTGGGATGTGAATGATCAAGATAGAATTTGCCCCTCCTTATGGGAGAGATATCTCTGGGCCCCTCGATGTAATGGATTATGAAAGTGCATGGCCATGCCAAGGTGATTGAGGAGTCAATCACGAGTTTATAATCCATCACGGAATTGAGAGAGTGATTGAGCTATTAAGAGGATGACACAGGTCTCATCTTGAGCTCAATCTATATCGTGAGGCAAAGGGATTCGTACATGAGAACATTACAGGTTCAGCCGATATGATCTTTACGTATACTTTGGGGTTAATATGTCTTACTAGAGGCGCTATTAACGTGGTGACCGGAAAGGCGTTTTGGTCGCGACCAAGTATACGTGAACCCTGTGGTCGCACACTTAACGGGTTGGAACACTAATTCGAATGTGATTCGGATGTGGGCTCAGTCGGATAGAGATCGGATAGACTCCTATTGGGCCTCGGTCCACGAGGCCCAAGTGAGGAGGTCTATATATATGGAGGTGAGGGGTGAGGGTGTATGTACGGTAATCTGAGCCAAACCCTAACCGCCACCTCCGAGCCAAACCCTAGCCGCTCGCGAGTGCTGGTACACTCGCGATCGGCGCTCCAGCCCCGGACGTGTGGATACCGGTGGAGGCGCTGCTCGTTGCGGCGTTGATCGGCATCAATAATCTACAGATTGGATCTTGCACGTGGTGTGGTTGATCGCGTGGAGGAGACGATCTGTTCGGGACGATCGACTAATTCCACTACTACCTCGACGCGCGTGGTTGGATCGGCTTCTCCAACTCTTCTTCCGCTGCGCTGCGCGTCTAGTGGTAACGATCCATGATCCCTCCTTAGCATGATGTCCTGGTATGCGCGGTAGAAAAATTTTGTTTTCTGCTATCGTAGCCTACGCGCATTCCTTCATGAGACACAAACAAAGATGGAGTGTTATAACTAGGGGTAGCATAGTCTATTTGCCTCCAATCCCCCCTCTTATGTTTCTGGAGCCAACTTATTAGCCAAATACTTTTCAAAAGCAGAATCAAATTCTCAAGAGTGGATTATCAGATAATCCAGAGTAGAAGCTAGAAGATGAGAATCTAGAGCCCTATCAAATAGGCCCTCAGGTTTGCTAGACATGTTTGCCCTCTCTAGAACCTCTCTTGAGCCCCAGATATGTCTGCTCTCCCCTAAACCTCTCCCGGTAATAGGGAGCAATCTGACAGCAGCACCCATGCCAGTCAAACAACCACCATTAGGCCGGTCAAACTACCAAACTTTGGCCAGTTTGACCGCCACCTCCCATCTCTAAAGACCCTCTTTGAAAAATACAACCATCTATCATAGCCCGGTCACGCCGCAACACCGGTCTGACCGGTCTCGCATACCGGTCAGACTGACTCTACTGATAGCAGAACTGAAATATGCCCAACTTTTGCAAAATCCAAAATTCAACTCAACAAATATACCAATTGTTCATCACCAATTGACTAGGGACATTCTCACATGGTCCTTCAATCTCTCTACTCATAAAATGAAAAAATTATGAATGAAGGGTCTTTGCCTCGCATAGCCTCTCCAGTCTCTATGGTCTCCGTCTAGGTTCCATTGGTGGGGCGAGGGGAGAGGGAATGAACTGCTAGACTGTCCAAGCATCTTCATGAAAAGGGAGTACAGTGAGGCTATGAGGGGAGGGGTAAGTTGATCCATATGAAAATACTAGGCGGAATATGTGGTCTTTTTTCAAGTATAATGATGAAATATGGACCGTAGTGGTATTTTAATGATCTCTTTGACTTTAAAATGGCATTTTTTTGCAATAATTTTATAATGTCATTTTTTACAAGATTTTTTTTGTAATTGTATTTTTGTGACTTCATCACTTTGTTATGACATATACCTAAAAATTAGAAATATTTATGAAGCAATCCTCCAAGATGGAAACAAGAATTAAAAAGACATTTTTGACAATTCTCCCAGACCCGCACCAATTTTTGATAACTGGCCAGTGAACTCTCCTATTTTCTTTAAATTTGATTTCCCCTCCAAATGTGATTGGAATTTTCCACAATCTTTTAACTCCAAACAACATATTTTACGTCTTAAATCATGCCAGAAAGCCCAAAACAAGAGAGTAAATTCCTCTGGTAACCCACGAAAACCGGCTAACTCCCTCTAGGATATTCAACACTGATCGCAACATCTCACTAACCTAGCAGTAGCAGCGGCAGGATGGGCATGGAGCAATGGGGCCCAGTTCATATCCGACGCCAGCAGATTGCCATCTTGGTGGTTGCCATCTCTGTAGTAAGATGTCTATGTGTTCGATGGGGTTCTAAAAGAGATAAATATCACCAAATGGATCCAAATCACACAATGAACATTAAAACTCCCTTACACACATATCAAGCCAAACATATATGTGCATATTTAATAGTTGATCTTATTTCTGTCCAATATGAGTACAAAGATAACATCTTAGTGTATAAGACACCTAGAAGGTAAGACTATCATTTTAGCTGATTCCAATTGCCTGTGTGTTGTGACGGGAACAAAAAAGATTTCCAAGGCTAATAATATATATAATAGTATTATATGTTTTCTTTGCATACAAAATGTATAATTAGTCTAATTACGCTTATGCAATGCATTTCACAATTTTTGCAAGCTAAGAAAAATTTGATCAACAGAGTAAAATGTCTAACAGTGATACACACACTAAGGCTACATAATTTCTTTCTTTTACTAGTATCTGAGAAGAGTCATTTAAATTTGGTTGCAATGAAATTTGTAGGTTGAAACAATTCATCTAGGAAAATGAACAATGTAACCAACATACTTGCACCACGTTTAGGAATCTTCACAAAAAAAAAATTCTGCAACGCAAAGTCAAAAACAATTGCATTAAGGAAAGTAGTTTGTTGCAGAACACATATGCAGAAATAAAAAAGGAACTTTTAGAAAGTGCACATGCAACCTTGTTAAGCATCCAATTTGAACATGGAGTGAACAAAATACAGACGAATTTCTGATAGTTAATGTAGGCTGGCATGAGACTCACACGGCTGCAATATGCAATTCAACAGTATGTAGCTAGACCATGACATGAAGATCACTGTGTCAGGCACCACCTGTGCCGTACCCCCGAGCTTCTACTTCTAGACCGCCTCCTCCTCCATGGTGGGCCGTCATGCCACCATGCTCTCTGGCTGAAGTGGAGCTACTAGCATCGGCGCATAATTGATGGCATGGTCGAGTGGGAGGACCTCCTTGGCAAGCAGCATGGTGAGGAAGTTGACAGCTCAGTGCCGACGGCAACGTAAAGGCATGCCTCGGTGCCAGAGACCATGACCCCAACGGCGAAGTCCCCAGCTAGCTTGGGATTGTATCATCATCCTCCACCGGTGGATGCACCCGTGTCCAGGGGCGGAGATGGGCCTCGGGCCGGTTGGGCAACGGCCCGAGGCCCAAGAAAAATTGTAATGTAAATTTTTAATAAATCCATTCAAAAAAATATTGTGTAGTATATGGGCCCGGGGCTTTTCGGCCGGCGGCCCACTGAGGCAATGAGCGAAGCGGGGCAAGTGGCCAACCCTAGACGCAACGGCGCAGCACGCAAGGCGCCGACCGCAGTCGCCACTCGCCTGCTCCCCTCCCATCTCGCCTCTCCGCGAAGGCGCGACTCCGCCGCGGCGCCGCCCCTAGTCGGCTAGCCCCCCACCGTATCCTCTCCCTTGCGACGCCGCATCACCGCCCCCCACCTCCTCTGCCATGCCCCGCCTCCTCGCCATCGCGGCAGGCACCATCCCTCGTGACCCCGCCGAATCTCCGCCGCGGCACCGCCCCCCTCCTCGGCGACTCCTCTCCGTCTCGGCCCACGGCGGTGCGGCACTGCCCCCTGGCCCCCCGCACCCCGCGTCCTCTCTGCCACGCCCCGCCTCCTCTCCTTGCGGCCAGCACCATCCCCCGCTGGATCTCCGCCGCGGCACCGCCCCCCGCCTCGGCGCCTCCTCTCCGTCTTGGCCAGCAGCGGTGCGGCACCGCCCCCGGCCCCCGCCTCCTCTCTGCCACGCCCCGCCTTCTCTCCGTCGCGGTCGGTACCATTCCCCACGACCCCACCGGATCTCCGCCGTGGCACCGCCCCCCGCCTCGGCGCCTCCTCTCCGTCTCGGCCTGCAGCGGTGCGGCACCGCCGCCGGCCGCCGTGACATCGGCCCTCGCCTCCTCAGCGGATCTCCCGCCGCGACGCCGCCCCCACACCTCCTCTTCGCCGTGACGCCGACCCCGCCTCGGCGCCTCCTCTCCGCCTCGGCACCCCCACTGCTCACCGCCGTGTGCCGTCCGCTGGTGCTGGCTCTCGCGGTCCCGCCTCCCGGTGAGCTACTGCTAGTATCACTGAATTTCGATTATGTATTTGTGTTGTGCTTAGCGTTGATAGTATTTGATAATTGATATTAGTTATAGACTTATATCCTCCTTAGTTTTGGGCCCGAGGCTCAAAGAAATCCTGGCTCCGCCACTGCCCGCGTCCTAATGCTGAAATTATACAAATTAACCAACATTGCATCGGTCTAACAATGTTGAGAGACTATGGTATGGATTGTTGAGAAATTCATATTATAACATAATTCTAGTTGACACCTTCCATGCAAGCTTGTCCTTACCAAATTTGAGAAATTATTTTATATGTTCTTTCATTGATAGCTAAACCTGAAACTAATCACATCTTACTGGTATTTCTCAATGATTAGTCTACTGATCGAAAGACCAGATAATTAAGAATGTTTAATCCTACAAGACTTGTAGTGTAACTGTTCATGTACACAAAACAAACATTTAGCCGCAGATGAATGGTTATCAACACCATTTTTTCATGTAGTTTCAGTTCTTTGAACTCACTTAATCCCTAATGTCCATTTCCTATCTTTCTCAAATATATGAAACCACCATTGATATATCCAACTGGGTAGACATATAGAAGGGAGCACAGTAAGCCAGAGCTTATAGGGTTTCAGTATCTTCACAAGTTTCTTACTTACATTGGAATTATGAGAACTGTAACACAACAAGGGATGTAGCTTCGAACTTTAGCCTGTAGCTACTCTAGTCCAAGCTAACATGGAACATTTCTATCTAAACAATAAATCGCAACGAAAAATTCATGAGCAAATGGAACAACACATGAAACAAAGTTTTGTTGATATCTACCTTGAGACAACATAACATAAGGACGTGCTCAGTATAATAGGAAACCATTCCCCATGGCATCCCATGTAGAGAATCAGCGCCACTCTTTGATAAAGATCACGATTAATGCATGACAAGATTTTTAACAATCATCATAGAAGAACAAAATGCTCAAAAAATTCAAGTTCATAAACCTATAATGGTTCAGATCTATGGAGATTCTTTTAGTAATAAAGTTAATTCTAATCATTAGGGCTTTCCATAGTAGGCGGTAAATCTATAACAAACATAGTAAAAATTTGAGCCTAAATCAATGGTTGGGTTTTCGTACATCTATGCTTACTTGCAGAACTGATCGAGTCCTCTTCTTCATCGCCCAGATCAGCACGCCTCTGCAACAATCTTTGTGAGCAGATGTCCACCTCTCTTACTCAACTACAATGAGATTTAGTTTTTTTTTTTAAAAAAACTACAATGAGATCTATTGAACCTTTGTTGTTGGAGGTGATTGTGATATAAACATTAGTAGCTAAGAAGTGTGTTATCCTTTACGTTGTCACTATTTTTCATAGACTTTGATTGTGATATATGTGCTCTGAAGAACATGCTCAACAAATAATACCAAATTAGATTGTGATATATGTGCTATGAAGAACATGCTCAACAAATAATACCAAATTGTTTAAGATTCACAGTAGCTACCAATGGGAAATCAAGACCGCAAAAGTTAACCCTATGGCAGTCAATATGAGAACCACAATGAAAATTTGTTCTTTATTAGTTCTTGCTCCAAAAAAAGCTGCATGATCTAGTGTGATACAAACTTGAGCTAAACATATTAACACTAACATAAGTATGAGAACTGTTCTAAGACTAATTGCAAGTGCACACTCATATTTCTTTCAAACACAACATCAGGTGTACATCCATCTCTTGAACATGTAAACAAGAATTATAGAAGATGAAATGTGTTCCTCAGAGAGGGGTCAAGGGAATTACCTCCATTTGCAGCAAGAAATTAACCAATAACATCGTGCACGATGTAACAAACCAAAGTACTCCTACGATACATATGCGCCTTTTTGGAATGGAAATAAATTTGACATTCAGGGGACTAGTGCGGAACGGCCGGACTTACTGTGTGGATCAGAGCCATTTTCTCTTCCTTGCGAGCTCGGCATTGAAATCCTCGGTTGCCTCTTTGGCCTTGGCCGCCATTTCCCTCTTTTTCTCGCACTCCATGTGTGTACACGCCTTAAGATGAGATTTCGTCTCCCGACATATACACTCGATTTGCTCATCGTTGCGGCACTCCTCCTCCCGGATCTCGCATGCCCTTTTCAGATTCCACTCCTCGTTGGTACCTGTGGTGCTTTGTATAATATATGTATGTGTAATGTTTGTTGTTACCTACAGTGCCCACGTGTGTACATACTCGTCGTATTTGAAGGATGCCATTTTTGTTTGAAAATGAATTTCGGAAGCATATTCCAAAGAGAAGATTATTATTTGCACAAGGTGGCGTGTGTTGGGATACGGGTGAGCTACACTTACGTAGATTAAAAAATTTTACTATGTAAACCAGGAAACCATGCAAGTAAGAGATCATAGATCATTATCACTAGACGTGTAGTGCAGCGGAAGTAGGGTTAAAGCAGCCATTTCAACGAATAGCGCGTCGGTGTAATGGTAGTAGTTGAACGTCCTCTGTCCAACCGTCTCCTCCTTGTGATCGTCCCGATCAGCGCCATAGTGGCAACATCGCCTCTACAAAGTCCACACGTCTAGGGATGGAGCACCGTGCGTCGATGTGCTAGCACCAACGTGCACAGTAGGGGATATGAGATGTGGCAGCTAGGGTTTCGATGGGTGTGTTTTTGGGGATCCATCCCTCAGCCCCCGCACCTCTTCTTATATAGTCTCCAAACGGATCCATATCCGATATGAGTAGAGATCGAATCTCACTTGGAAACTATCATCCGACTCCTTATCATTTCAGTCCATTAAGTGTGTGACCCTGTAGGTACATGCGTATTTGGCCATGGGCCAAAAACGCCTTTTCGGCCCATAAGTTAGTAGCTGTCCCTAGCAGGACATAACAACTCCCAAATACACATAAATATCATATCGAACGAACCTATATAGTGTTTATGTATCGATCTCTTTGCCTCATGATACCATATCGAACTCCAGGCGAGAAACGTGACATCCTATGATAGCTTGATCCTTCACTCGAACCTGTAGTGGATTACTCAGTTGTGCTTGACTCCTCAACCACATTCGGCATGGCCATGTACTTTCTTAATCCAACTATTTCAAGAGGCCCAAAGATATCTCTCCTAATATATAGGAGGGGCAAATTCCATCTTGATCGCTCATATTCCTCCGTATGTTTCATAGCAAACCCGAAAGCTACCTTTATTACCACCCAGTTACGGAGTAGTGTTTGGTAACCCCTAGCAAACTATTACACATATAGGAAACAATGACGATCTCAGGTCTAAGGATCCTACATACACTATGTATGAGACCAACTGATGACACTTAAGAATATAACAATTCTCGTAGTGTCTCATGATGGGTTAATCCAACATCATGTTCTCTAACATGTGTGTGCATTATTGATTTGATATCTCATATCCATGATTCGTGAAACATGATCATCAATCAATACATGTGCTGATCTATAAATCATAATCATCCCACATAATGATATAAGATCAGAGATAATTTAGAATAATATCAAAACATGAATAAAGAGTTTCACAAACAAATCACATACTTATTGATCAATATGAAAGATATTTATTCAAGAGACAAAATAACATTTTATTTAAATATTCATAAACATAGAAGTGATATAATCATTTTTATGATTGCCTCTAGGGCATATCACTAACAGCGTGAATATGCATTATATATACGTACATCATACAAAGGAGTGCAGGTAACAACGCGACGCTACCAAAGTCGGAATACATGAACTCAGTGTCCATCTGGCCGCCGTTTCCTTTGACGGCGTATGTGATCCTCGGAGAAGGTGAACCTACGAGAGGAATGTGGTGCATCTCGAACGTCATACTACAAGGCCTGCGTCCGAGGTGGTCCTACAGAGAACTCCGTGGAGAGTTGAGACAGATGGCCGAAATTGGAGCTTAGCCATTCGATCAAAGAGGGGTCCACATCCTGCTCAGACGGTATAGCTGGGTTAGGCCAGGCATTGCGACGTTTGTATTGCATAGTATTGTTGTAAGGCATGTACCTGGGGAGTCCAAAGTGCATACTACAAGGTCTATGCAAACCTGCATTTTTTGTGATGCGTTATTGTGCCGAAGCATACACACATGTTCTGTTTACTACGTTATAGCGTACCAGTGTATGCGGCTGTGCGAACGACAATCCTGCAGGCAAATCGCGTATGTACTCCTGCACGGTGTATCCTAGGTACGTCTGGCTGAACTACTCGTGCCGCTCATGCAGGCCGGACTGAATGCCATGCACGAACGTGGGCAACATGTCCTCTAGACGCTGGGGTGAGTCGGGGTCGCTCTTAGGAGATAGCCCCTGTTGGCCAGGTGAGGACATCTAGTCCTACGTCACCCTTTGTGACAACGACGGCTGTAGCAAGCTGCTGTCTGTCGTAATTGCTACAAGGAAAATCGGTAGTGAGAGATATGTTGCAATTGAGTGCATGAACAAATAGTTGGCAATTACTATACCGTTGGGCCGAGACACGTGGAGGATGAGTGACTGTAGCTGGGATGACTACTGGACTACAATGGACGTGTGGACGGTGGTGCTGTGGGTGGTGCTGAGGGGGTGGTGCTGGATGCTGTCCTCTGTGGCCGCGTCGCACGACGGTGTCATCTCTATGGCGATCACAACTGATGATCCTGATCGCAGACCTCGTGTCATCGTAGATGGTGCGCATTGTAGCAAGCAGGCGATGAATCGAGTTGGCCCTCCCACGGTGGAGAGCCTCAGTAGCCTCATCGTGGATACGATGCAGACGATCGTACTACAACGAAACAAAGAACGAGTTAAAACATGCTACCACACAGGGTAAACTAAGAGTAATCTCATACCGTCTCATCGTGTCGTGCCGCTCGGTGACGGTTTGGACCTGCCCGTACAACGGCGTCGTGCATG
The DNA here is from genome assembly GCA_036346575.1 of Dendrocalamus sinicus. Taxonomy (NCBI): domain Eukaryota; kingdom Viridiplantae; phylum Streptophyta; class Magnoliopsida; order Poales; family Poaceae; genus Dendrocalamus; species Dendrocalamus sinicus. Next base: position 21,712,003 of record CM070661.1, read on the forward strand.
ACCTATACTGCATGCTGTGGCGCTAGCCCAGTAAGCTTACTGCGGATGCATGGAACGTACCACGCAAGGTACCTAGTGTATGTCCCCCTATCGCGCTACAAGTCCATCCCATGGCTATTGTGTGCCCCTCCAGTCATCACTCCGTCACCCTCTCCTCACTTGCGAACAAGTTAATTGACACATTAGACAATCAGTATGAGTACACATTAATACATTAAGTAAAGTTACCATGTAATAACGTACTCATGGGTCTTCACTGCAAGAGGCCCTCCTAGTTGGCATGGCACCTGCTGGTACAGACCGAACTACCTCATGACTCACTGTGGGTTGTACGGCTTGACGAAGTGGGAGAAGACTAAGTGGTAGGTCGTCAACCAGTACGTGTGGTCTTAGTTGCATTGAGATGACAACCCGTAAGGGGCTGTGTCTGCAATGAATTGTGGAGTCCATGGCCACCAAACTATCTCATCATCGTGAAGAGTCTTGAACTAGTTGTGGAACTCTTGTTATACATGCTTCGGTCTCTCCTTGGCCCAGCGTAGCTGAGCACGTATCCAACGCGTACCCATTCTGGGCCCATGAACGGGATCGTCGCCATCACCCTGGTCATAGAACTCTGGGCTAAACTCGAAAGGGTGCACAACACTACTGAAATATGGCCTGCCAACTGAGAAGTGCTCCCATGACCATAGCTGAAGGAGAATGTAGCACATCGCAAGGACCGGCTCGCTTGTAGTAGTACACTACGAGGCATCACACATGCCTCGGTATGTGGTGCTAAGGACTGCAGATCCCCAGCTGTATTGCAGCACCTCGTTGAGCCAGGCGTCCGCCAAGGACTCTGCAAGATGGATGTAGCTAGGGTGAATGGAGTCTCCCTTGGTGGTAGGAAACAAGACCCACCCAAACAAAATCAGTAGGTACGTGATGAAGTGTGTCCGCACTGCCTCCTAAGGCACGTCCATGGGGCAAGTCATGTAGCATTGTAGCCACAAATGTGGCACACCGGATATGTTGTCTAGAATTGGGTGACCAAACCGGTGACCCAGACGGACCTTCTAGTCTGCTCGCTTGGGGGTGGCACTACTGCAGCACCACACAGTGGTAGAGCTGTAAGCATGAACACGTCCTGAAGAGTACTCATCATCTTGCCCCACCAGAAGTGGAAGGTGTGAGTCTCCGGTCTTCAACGATCAACAAGTGCGGATAGCAACGCCGCATCGTACTAGAACACATGCGGTAGATCCAACATGCGGGCAATGGGCAGCAGCTCGGTGGCCCACAGTAGTGGGATGTACCGCTGCTCTAAAGGCCAGTGTTCTCGGAGGCTTCTAAGGATTAAGCTCGGAGGGCTGGCACCTGACGACCATGCCAGGCATTAGCGCTGTTCATCCCAACGGGGGTCTAGCATCTCGTACACCATCTCCTACCGATGAAGAAAAATAAGTTAGTCTAGAATGACAACAAAATGTACAACAAATTAACAATAGAGAAACGTATCAAACGAGAAGACACTCTACGTACCATGGTTCAAAATAACAAGACATAAAGAAAATGTACACATAAATATCACCCTACGATGAATTAACCAAAGTACAAAGGTTGCAAGCTAATGTGCATGACATAAAAAAATGTACACAACAAAGCCCCTCACAAATTTAAAGCATCTCAATAACATATGACTGGAGTGCATCGCAATGCACAAAAACATGGAACTAACAATCATCATAGCAGAACTATATGCTCATTGCTATGGAGCATTGCTTGACGTCGGCATGTTTGGGCAATAGCTGAAGGAGTGCCTAACCATCTTGTAGAGTCTGCACTTCAGGAGTTGAAAGCATCTAGGGCCCTAAAAAGATTGAATTTTGTAATTAATGACATTATGTGAACTTGGGACTAACATGTACGTTAAGTGTTTGGAAGGATTAGTCCCGAAGGCAAAGAAAGAGATACACAAAAGATTTTATGAGATTCAAAGAACTCCAAGAGAACAAGGTAAATAGTTTAGGGTTCTTTTCTTTTATCGGTCTTAGGAGAAAGGTTGGAATACCGGATTATAGGTTAAATGCTGTACTATTAAGAGGGATCATTGTTAAGTGCTTGATTACATGTTTCTGTGCCTTATGGATCAATTTAGGATCATGCATGCACTTTAAAATAAAATTGAATGTTAAAATTGTGCATTGTCAGAAATATCGGAAGTACCGGCGTTTAAAAAATGGAACTTCCGATTGGTCGGAAGTACCGGAGTTAAAATCATAGAACTTTCGATCGGTCGAAAGTATCGACTTCCAGAGCGGAACGTTTTCCCAGAGAGCGACCGCGAATGAACTTAGTCTCTCGGAAATCAGAAGTACCGCCAGTTCAACGGCGAAGCTTCTGCTAGGTTGGAAGTTCCGGCAAATGTGAGCGGAATGGTTTTTTCCAGAGAGCAACTTTTTCAAAACTTAACATCGTGGACATCGAAAGTTTCGGGCCTCTATCGGAACTTCCAGAAAATCAGAAGTATCGCATTTTCAATTGCGAAAGTACCGCATTTAATGTCAACGGATACTTCTATCCCTCTGACATAACCGTTCTGAAGCCTCTGTAGAAAAACAGAAGTTCCGGACTTTGCACTGTGGAACTTCCGATTTCCCTGAATTTTCAAGATTAAGTCTTGCAACGGCTAGTTTTGTTTGGTGGGTGTATAAATTCGACCCCACCAGCACAAGGCATGTTGTTGAACCACCTCGGGTTGCAAAGTGTATAGAAAAAGCACCTCGGGTAGTTGTCAATTGCTAGGAAGGTCCCTAGTATGTTGGTCTTCCAAGAAACAAAACTACGTAGCTCTTTCAACCGCCGAAGCCGAATATGTTTCCATCGGTAGTTATTGTGCTCAATTACTTTGGATGAGTCAAACCTTGATGGATTATGGAATTAAATTCGATAAAATGCCTCTCTTGTGTGACAATGATAGTACCGTCAAGATATCAAATAATCCAGTTCAACACTCAAGAACTAAGCACATAGATATTCGTTACCACTTCTTGAGAGATCATGTGAGCAACGGAAACATTAAAATTAGCCAAATCTGAACCGAAGACCAATTAGCGGACATATTCAACAAACCTCTAGATAAAAGCCGCTTTTGCAAATTAAGGAATGAATTAAATGTCATAGATTACTCAAATGTAGCTTGAACTCTTGCCTCATTCAAATTTGCTCATTTGATGTTCTTTTGTGGCATTTTTTCATTGAATTATCTCTTTTCTCGGATAAAGATTGATTACTTTCATAAAAACTATGTTCTTAGACTACCAATAGCATTATTGATGCATAATGATCCTGAATGATCTTATTTGAGTGGAAAACTAGGGATCATTTGCATTATTTTAAGTTCTAAAGATAAAGTTCTGAGAAGTTCCAGAAAAATCGAAACTACGGCCGTTATATTAGCCGTACTTCCGATTTTTCAGAGAAATCGGAACTACTAGAGTTATTTTAACGGTACTTCCGATATTCCTGAGAAATCAAAACTTCTGGGGTGCTAAGGGCGGAACTTCCGATTTCTGCGAAATTAGAGCCCTGCCTTGTAACCGTCATCTCCCTGTCGTTACTTTTTTTGTCACCCCTTTTCTCTTTTTCTTTCTATCTTCATCTCCCAAAATAGCACTCTCCTCTCTTTTCCCTCACTCTCTCCTCCTCTCTTCCAAAGACACTCCCCACTCTCGGATCTTCAAATCCGAGGAGATTTCTTCATCTTTCAACATTCTTCTGCACTTATAGGGTCCATCTCCTTCAACTTCTCAAGGTAAATGAGATCAAGACCCCTCTTTATCTTGTTCTAAGGACCCTAGGGCTAGGTTCGGTTTGTTTGAAAATGCGATGATTTTGCTGCAATTTCTTTGGGCAAATTAATATATTTGGTGTATAATGATGTTTTCACATCCATACCTTAGATTCAATCCAAGAAAAACCCCAAAAAATTAAAGGTTAAACTTGCCCTAGAAATGACTCAGAAAAATCAGAATTACCGCTCGAACACCCGGAACTACTGGATTCCCAGAAGTTCAGAAATTTGAATGTCGGAACTACCGGATTTCAGGAAGTTCCGCAGTTTGGCTATCAGTACTTTCGATTTTCCTGAAACAGCAGCAGTTTTATCTCTTTTCAATTCAAACCTCTACTCCTTTTACCCTAGCTCATTCCTTTTGTTCTTAATTCTTGTTAGAAGATGCCGAGGATGAAGAACACCACACATAAGTCATATGTCAGGGGTCGGGGTCAATCTTTTTCAGCAGCCCTTCCTGACACAACACAAGCAACGGAGGAGGAAAGGGGCAAAGGACCTGCCTCCAACTCTGAGAGTGGATCTGAGGCTTCTCATGAAGAAAGTGAGGAGTATGAGTTGTTAGATGAGGCAATGCCAGAAACAGAAGAGCCTCAGGTGGATATCCGAACCATCACAAGTGAGGACTATGCAATCTTGCGGCGAAGGAATCAGTATGTCCTTCCCATGAACTCTCAAACTTCAAAGTTTCATACAAAATTTTAGGAGCAAGTGTATGTGTAGATATATGGTCCTTCTCGCCTCTTTGCACAGCACAAGTATGTGGACTGGGATCATCTGTCATAGATCGACAAGTATGATGGTGCCTACCGTCTTTTTTAGCGTGTAGGTATTCATCATCTTATTGCACTCTAGTCAAATTATAATGAGGAGATGATCCGCCAGTTCTATGCAACCTTAAATGCGTCTCCCAACTATGAGCATTTCTCCTGGATCACTGGACATCAGCCTGTGGACAGCAACAAACATGAGTTTGAATTGGCACTCCACACTAAATCCAGTGCATACGAGAAGGTATACAGTAAGCCGGCACTTCCAATTGCAGGATACACTGAGTATTATGATCAGAATGCTAGGTACGTGCCAGGCAAGCTGCCAGGGTTGCTTCCCATTCCAAGTCTTGTAAACAGAATTATCAATCATACCATTCTGCCTAAGAGTGGTAACTACAACGACATTTGTGGCCATGCTTGGAATTTGATTGATTATGTTATGCAAGGCTAAAAGTTTGATGTGGTGGACCTAATAATTAGAGAGATAGACTCCAATAAGAATGACAGAGTCAAAAGGATCAACTATGCCCCATACATCATGGCTCTGATCATTATGAAGATCGGATACCTAGGAGGGCTTAGGACAGTGCACAAGCCTTACAAACCTCGCGCAGATCCTCTAGTTCCCGCTCCTCCTCGTCCTTGTGTTCAGCCACAGGAGCCTGCCGGTCCTCCTCCCCAGGGCGAAGGCGATGTCACTCTCTCTCATATCTACTCCGTTGTGCTCAGGCTTGAGGAGCGTCAGATTGAGACCTCCAATCAGGTTGCTACCCTGATTTCCACTGTCTCTTCTCTTGAGGATCGAGTTTCATCCCTTGAGAGTGCCGTGGCTCGTCCGTCTTCTCCGGTCTGCTACACCCACCGTCGTCGTCGCAGCCCTTCCCCTCGTGCCTCACAGGATTAGCTCTCTTTTTGGTATCTTGATGCCAAAGGGGGAGAAAAGAAGCAAGAAGAAGAATGGAAGGAAGGGGAAAAAAGCAAAGTAAACTTTTATCTATCATATTTGCTATTTAATAAAGTATGATGTAATAAACCATGTAATGCTCAAACTATGTGGATGCTTAACTTTAATTTCCTATGCATGATGTAACGGATTATGTTTGGATTATGTTTCTTAAATGTTGTTTCCTTGTTTATGCATCTCTTTGAATATCATGTTACTTTCATAATATGATGCTTCCCTCATTATAAATTGGATGCACATGTTTAGGGGAAGTCTCTCGTCCTTGTTCGTTCAATTGCAAATATACTCCCCATACTCGTCGTTGCTAAAAATAAAAATTGTGATATATAACTTTCTAACAAGGAGTATATCCAAATCTTTATTCTTCTCACATATTGCTTATGTTGTCATCAATTACCAAAAAGGGGGAGATTGAAAGCATTTAGGGCCCTAAAAAGATTGGTATTGGTAATTAATGACATTATGTGAACTTGGGACTAACATGTGTGTTAAGTGTTTGGAAGGATTAGTCCCGAAGGCAAAGAAAGAGATACACAAAAGATTTTATGAGATTCAAAGTACCAGAGTTAAAATCGCGGAACTTTCGATTGGTCGGAAGTACCGACTTCCAGAGCGGAACGTTTTTTTCCAAAGAGCGACCGCGAGTGAACTTAATCTCTCGAAAATCGAAAGTACCGCCAGTTCAACGACGAAACTTCCGCTAGGTCAGAAGTTCCGAGAATCGGAAGTTCCAGCAAATGTGAGCGGAACGTTTTTTTTCAGAGAGCAACTTTTTCAAAACTTAACATCGTATACATCGGAAGTTCCGGAAGTTCTCAGTAATCTTGCAAACCTACTTGCGATCCCATCATGTACTTCTGCCTAAAACAGACCTCGAATTCTCCCTTATGCCATCCATGATATAAGCAATGTGGGAATAAGCCTTCTCGATCTTCTTATCCATGTATACCTCCATTACCTCAGAGAAATGTTTACTTTCGTCCATCTGCTTCTTCACCATCATGACTCTATTGATAAAGTACTCGATAGAACGGTTCTAACTCTCCTCCATGATTGCCATGATCGGCAGGGATGTAACACCCTTCATGACACTGTTGTACACGTCGGACATGTTAGTCCTCATGATTCCATACCTTGCTTCACCGGTGTTGTGCAGTAGAGACCACATCTCCAAGTCAGGTGCATCAGATTGAACCCATTGCGTGAACTCCCCAACTCTCATGGAGCCTCCCTCCACGGCCCTAGCTTCAGCCTGGTAGGGACGTCGTACATGCTTGCCAATCTCCTGATTGAGCTGCCTCCACAAGGCCTCAAACTTCCACTTTTGGTTCTGCATACAAAACTTCTTGAACATCTTCATTAGGTCCTTGCTACGGAACCTTGTGTGGAAGTTCGTCATGAGATGCCTCATACACCAACGATTCCTCATATCATTCCACTAGAAGGGGGTTGTGTCCTGTTCTACATCGTGCGTAACACGGATAACAAGCTTGCATTGTGATTTGACATGACACACACATTTGGGCGATCTTGTACCACAGCCTGCTTCACATTGGCCAGGAACCACAACCATCTATCGGTGTTCTCATTCTCCACAATTGCGAAGGCTACGGGGAGTAACTGGTCATTCATGTTAGCTGCAACTGTAGTGAGGATCATACCTTTGTACTTGCCAAATATGAAGGTCTCGTCCATCGTCAGCACTAGATGGCACCACCTGAACCCTTCTGTCGCCTGACAAAAGGCCTAGAATACTATGTCAATAACAAAACAATTCGGGCCCTGCGTAGGATGAACCCGCTCTTTCATGTTAATGTATGTGCCTGGGTTTGATTCCGCAATTTGATGCAGCATTCTTAGGACCAAGTCGTATACTCCTTGTATATCCCGAACATACACTCCAACACCTTCTGTTTTGCCCACCAGACCTTCTTGTAGCTGACTTTGAACCCCACCATATTCGTTACATCTACCAATAGAAGCTTTAGCGGAACAGACACATCTACCACCACGAGGTGGCTTATCAGTTCCGCAACATTTGATGATGTCATGTTGCGGTGCCTATGTAGTGGCACCGCAAGCTCACACCTGTGATCCTTCAGCACTGTTATCCGAAAGTCTGTGGCAGCGCCCCTGAATCGCTGCGCATGAACCTTCCCAAGACAGGACCCATCGACACACTTGACGATGTAGGTGTCCGGGTTGGATCTGTGCACCCAATATGTCCGACTAATGTTGATAGCGTATCTAGCAATAGCTTGCAGGGCAACACTCTTGTTAGAAAAGCACTGCCCTAAAATGAGAGTGCCCTCATTGAACCCCCACTTCGCCTCCTCTACTTGTGGTAGAACTAGAGATGCCGCTGCGATATCGTTCAGTCTAGACGACACGTACGCAACGTCAGTGGTCACAACACCACCTAACATACCTCCCATTGTTGCTTCTCCATCTTTGTCCTCTCCAGAATTGGCTGTTTCCACATCCTCCTCCTCATTGTGCACTTCTTCCATCTGGTCGCAAGGTACTCGTGACAATCAACACGGGCGGCCCAGCACATCTCCACACCTTTGTTCGGCTGAAAATTCTCCACACACCTCTTGATGTCTCCTTCGCTCACTTCCTCGTGTGATATCTTCTCTCGCACTAGCGTCTTGACGAGCGTCGGAGACTAACCTAGTCACTATATCTCCACCAACGGCACCAGAACCACCCATGGCGGATGATTCTATCATCTCCACAAAGTCAACATAGACCATTGGCTTAGCATATATCGCAACAGCAGGGTTGCACATGACCTCCATGTAGTTGGCCCATGAAGTGTCACTGGTCACATTCAGAAGTTGCCATATGGTCTCCCCTATAGCACCCACCACTGAGGCATACACTGCCTCGATCTGTAACTTCTTCCTTGCGGTGTCCCAATCAAACGCCAAATACACACACCTCCGTAGCTCAAACAAGCTCATGGCGTTCAGACTAGGCGCCCAGATCACAACCCGGTCACAATTTAACAGGTTTGCCCCGCACGGTCCGTCGCGTACGAGACCACTCCCGTAGAACACGAATAAGTCTTTGAATGTCACCCATGGCGTATCTAATATACGTGCATACTGAACCCTCTTAGTACACAACATGTAACAATCATACCATCATACAGCCGCTACCGCACTATAAGATTTGCATATTAATTTCATTGTTCTTCCTATCACCTACAAATTTGATTAGTATGTTTTGTTTATTTCTAATTCTAAATTCTATTTTTTTAAGGATTTTACTTACAAATTCTTATATGGATCAAATTACTAATTTATTTCAATTCTATTTTGAGTTCTCTTATTTACGGATCTTACTTTGGATTTTGTATGAAAATTAAATTACAATTTTCTTTTATTTTCACTCCTAATTTGTACTATTTTTGTTGGAATTAATGCAAAAATCCAATTACTAATTTTTCTTCATTTTTTGTTATAAATTTTATTTATTTCGGGATTTTAATTACGAATTCTTATATAAGTCAAAAATAATAACATTTTTAATTTTATTTTTAATTCTGTTATTTACAGAACTTACTTTCAAATTCATATGGAAATTAAATTACAAATTTTCTTTTATTTTACTCTAACTTTGTATTATTTTTGTTCTAATTTTATTCTACTCCTGCAAATTTATTTCTAATTTATTTTTTAGCACCCAACACATTGTGTCCACTTTTTCCATGAGCCTACTAACTGTAACATTCTTGTTTCTAATCCAACTACTCTTGTTATTACCTACAAATGCTCTCACATAAATACTTAGTTTTCACGCCTACACAACCTGCAGTGACTGCAATACTACAACTACATGTCTTTACAAAAAATAAACTAGAATATATTCTCTACACTATAATACACCACGCTTGATATATGAAAGATTTGGCACAAATAAACATTGTATTAAAGATTGACATACAGCAACATTCACAAAAGACGGTTTGGCTAATTACGTTCTAATCACATTGATAAAATTATAGTCGCACGGAGACGATGATTACCTTTTCTTGAAGCTCACGAGGTGATCTACAACTTCCGCATTCTATACCTTCCTTTCTTCCGTTCACTCCCTCTCTCGCTCTGTCCTGGCTCCAGCTGCAAATGAGTCTACTCTTTGCAGTGGAACACATGCCATCCAAACCAATTTTTGGCGGACTGAGCGAGCGTAAGAAACACCAATTGATCACGGGTGGGGGCACCATATCAGTATGCACGTAGCATACGGCGCGTGCTACTGGCGCATGAAAAAAGTGGAGGCTGGTCACTGCTTTCGACTGGGCGATGGGACGCCTGGGCGACGGGATGCTGGGTGATCATGTGGTCGGGGACCGCACACCTCGAGTGATCATGCGGTCGGGGACCGTATGTCTCGAGTGGCACTAGAATCATGCTATCCGAGACCGCATGTCTCGGTGAAATCGTGCGGTTCGGGACCGCATGATGCTACAGTGGCCGAGTGGTGCGCTCCTAGACGTGCTGCGCTGCGCTCCCGGACCGCACGATTTAAGTGCTATGCTCCCAGTCCGCATGACTGTGCACGTGTCTGCATGTCGTAGTTATGCGCTCAAGGAGGGGGCTAGAAATGAAGTTATGATGTTTTGGGGCAAAATTTGGTATTTGCGTGACAAATAGTGCTAAAAATGCCCAAACCTCAGTTGTTATCTACAACGAAGAGCGGGTGGGGATTGTTAGATGTGTATTTTATATTTGTGTATTTACCCCATTGTATAAGGGATTTTGTGCATATTTGCCACACCTGTACTTGTATATATATTGGCCTATAGGCCTCATAATGAATAGATGTGCTATTCATAACATGGTATCAGAGCCAAGTTTTAGGGTTAGGGTTTTTTTACCGTTGTTGCTTTTGGGCTGCTGGTTCTTTCTCCAGCACCCAACGCCGTCGGTTTTGCCCGCCCCTACCGCTGGTTTTGCCTCCTGCCACCGTCTGTAGTCGCTGGCTTTGCCCCTGCCGCCGGAAATCAGAGAGCAGATCTGCCCGTGAGGTTTTCTGCCGCCGCTCGGGGTCTCCGCCAGTGTCGTCGTCGCTCGCGCCGTCATCAGGGGCTACCCCCGCCCGAGGTCGCCGCTCGCCGCTCGAGGAACGGGTTTCCTCCGCCGCCGTCGTCGGCTCTCGCGCGGGTCACCGCTCGAGGCATCGCCGTCGTCGCTCGCGCCGTCATCGGGGGCTACCCCCGCTCGAGATCGCCGCTCGCCGCTCGAGGAACGGGATCCTCCGCCGCCGTTGCCGGCTCGCGCTGGCATTGCTGAAGCCATTGCCGTGGGTCGCTGTCGGTCCCGCCGACCCGTTAGTCGCCGATCGCGTGCCCGCCGCCCCGCCGCCGCCCCGCCGTCGCCGAGCCCGCCCGAGGTCTCCTCTCCTCTGTGCTTCGGCGAGTAGGGTCTCCTCTCTCGGTCGGGTTATAAACCGACCAGCTGAATCAAAAAAAAGCAAAAAACAAAAAAGAGAAAAAAAATGTCTTCTTTTGCAGGCACCATTTCTGTTCCTCGTTGCCCGGTGATCTTCGATGGTCTCAATTATCGAGACTAGTTTCAGCACATGCGCATCCACATGCATGGTCAGCGCCTTTGGGAGTTTCTTACGGGCGAGTTGTCTTACCCGTCTCGTCCTACTCCACTTGTTGAGCCTGTCCTTCCGAAAGATGCTTCCGAAGATGCTCGTACGAAGGCTTCTGAGACTTTTGAGGATGCCATGGAGACTTTTCAGACTTAGTATGCTGCTTACAAGATATGGATTGATGAAGATGCTCGTGCCTCTGCTATTTTGGTTGCTAGCATGGAGGTGCATCTCACTGGCGATGTTGTTGGACTGGCTTCCGCACATGCGATGTGGACGCATCTACGCAGCCGCTACGAGCCATCTGGTGATTCCTTATAGCTTACTTTTGTGCGACAGTAGTCGCTGCAGCAGGGAGATGCCACTGTGGATGAGTTCTATGCTCAGTTGTCTGCGATATGGCGTCAGATCGACTCTTTGGGGCCAGATGTTTGCCGCACCTGTCAGTGTTGTCAGCGTCAGCAGTCTCACATGGAGCTTCGCCGCATCTATGATTTTTTGACACGTCTCCGGTCTGAGTTTGAGCAGACTCGTGCTTAGTTGCTGGCTTGTCATCCTCGTGTGACTTTGTTGGAGGCCCTTGCAGCTGTTCGTACTGAGGAGATTTGACTTCGTGGAGCGGGTCTGCTATCATCATCATCATCATCATCACTTTCTTCTGTTTTGGTGGCCTCTTCGGCTTCTACACCCGCTGTGCCTTTGCCTTCACCAGCTGTGTCTCCACCAGTGACAGCTGCTGTTGGTAAGGGCCTTCACTGCACCTATTGCAACAAGGATGGACATGTGGAACAGTTTTGCTACAAGAAGAAGAAGGATCTTCGTCGTGGTGCTCGTCCTCCGCGGGGCACTGGAGGTTCCTCCTCTCAGCCGAGTTCTGGGACCCCTGACACTCAGCAGCTTCTCGCATTGCTAGGGCGCATGGTTGCTTCTGCATCGTCTGGTTTTGCTGGTTCTGCTGCTCAGTCTTCCGGTGAGAGACCACCTTCTACTTCTCCTTCCTCAGGTACATCACCTTGGATTCTTGATTCTGGTGCTTCTTTTCATATGACATCTGATTCCACCTGTCTTACTTCCATTAGTCCTTTAGCTGCTCCTATCACTGTACATACAGCAGACAGTACCTCTCTTTCTGTCACAGGACGAGGCACTCTTTCCAACTCCTCTTTTCATGTTCCTGCTGTTTCTCATGTTCCAAAACTAAACATGCAGCTCATATCTGCGGATCAGCTCACTGATCATGGTTGTCGTGTTATTTTCGATTCTGACTCTTGCTGTGTTCAGGATCGTCGCACGGGGACTCTGGTTGGTACTGGTCCTCGCCGCCGTGACTCCTAACGGCTTTGGGAGCTTGACTGGCTTCGCCTTCCTTCCGCTGCCCCAGTCAGTCTTCTCGCCTCCACCTCTACAGCTGCTGCAGCCTCCACCGCTTCGTTTGCTCAGTGGCATCATCGCTTAGGACATCTTTGTGGTTCCCGCATGCCTTCTTTACTTCGTTGAGGTCTTTTAGGGTCTGTGTCTGGCGATGCTTCTCTACATTGTCAGGGTTGTAAGCTTGGCAAACAGCTTCAACTCCCTTATTCCTCAGTGAGTCAGTGTCTCAGCGTCCTTTTGATCTTGTTCATTCTGATGTATGGGGACCAGCTCCTTTTGTTTCGAAAGGAGGTCATCGCTATTATATCATTTTTATTGATGATTTTTCTCGACATACATGGATTTATTTTATGTCATCTCGTAGTAAGGTTTTATCTATCTAGAAGACCTTTGCCACCATGATTCGCACTCAGTTGACTCTCCTATTCGTGTTTTTCGCTACGATTCATTGGAGAGTACTTGTCGGGAGTCCTTCATGATTTTCTTCTTGAGCGGGCACTCTCTCTCGTTTTCTTGTCCAGTGCCCATGCTCGAATGGTGTAGCCGAGCGCAAGCATCGTCATCTTCTTGAGACACTCGTGCTCTCATGATTGCTTCATTGCTCCACCACATTTGGCCGAGGTCGTTTCTCTGACCACTTTCTTGATCAACATTCAGCCTTCCTCTGCTCTTCAGGGTGGGATCCCAGTTGAGCGTCTCTGTGGCCAGATCCCTGATTATTCCAGACTTCGCCTCTTTGGGTGTGTGTGCTATGTTCTTCTTGCACCTCGTGAGTGCACTAAACTGACTGCTCAGTCTGTTGAGTGCGTTTTTCTGGGCTACAGTGCTGAGCACAAGGGATATCGTTGTTGGGATCCCCTTGGCCAACGGATGCGGATTTCTCGGGATGTTACTTTTGATGAGTCTCGTCCCTTCTATCCTTGTCCTTCTCCTTCCTCCACTTCAGCATCTATTGTTGAGCCACTTTCATTCCTGACTTTTCCTTCCAGTCATATAGTCACCACTCCACCACAGTCTTTGGTCTCTCCGGTGCCTCCTTCTCAGTCAGCCCATTCTTCACCACCGGCATCCTCTCCCAAGGTTGCTCCTGATCTTGTTCCTTCTTATCCTTTCTACTATACTCGTCGCCCGCGAGTTGAGGATCCTTCTGATATGCCCTCCCCTTCTGACGGGTCCTCCCCTTCGGCCACTCCTCGTTATGCTCTTCGCGATCGTCAGTCTATTCGGCCTCCTGAGCGTTTTGGTTTCTTTGCCATTGCTCTTGCTGAACCGACTTCTTATCGTGATCTTGTTGTTCATCGAGTGGCGGCATGTGATGGCGGAGAGATCGCGCCCTTGAGCGTCTCGCACGTGGGATCTTGTTCCTCTTCCTGCGCGTGTTACTCCTATCACGTGCAAGTGGGTCTATAAGGTTAAGACTCGCTCTGATGGTTCTCTTGAGCGTTACAAGGCTCGTCTTGTAGCGCGTGGTTTTCAGCAGGAGCATGGTCGTGACTATGATGAGACTTTTGCTCCTGTCGCTCACATGACCACCGTTCGCACTCTTCTTGCTGTGGCCTCTGTTCGACAGTTGTCTATCTCTCAGTTGGACGTCAAGAATACCTTTCTTAATGGCGAATTGCGTGAGGAGGTCTACATGCAGCCACCCCCTGGGTATTCTGTTCCTGAGGGTATGGTTTGTCGTCTTCGCCGATCTCTCTATGGCTCAAGCAAGCTCCTCGTGCCTGGTTTGATCGTTTCTCCTCCGTTGTCACTGTAGCTGGTTTTTCGGCGAGTGCTCATGATCCTGCTCTTTTTATCCACACTTCATCTCGTGGTCGGACGCTTCTTCTTTTGTATGTTGATGATATGATCATTACTGGAGATGATCCTCAGTATATCACTTTTGTCAAGGAGCGGCTTCATGAGCAGTTTCTTATGTCTGATCTAGGTCCTCTTCGCTACTTTCTTAGGATTGAGGTTATTTCTACTCCTGAGGGTTTCTATCTGTCCCAAGAAAAGTATATCCAGGATCTTCTTGATCGTGCCTCTCTTACTGATCAGCGGACAGCTGAGACTCCCATGGAGCTTAATGTTCATCTTCGTCCTATGGATGGTGAGCCTCTTGCTGATCCTACTCGCTATCGTCATCTTGTTGGGAGCCTTGTTTATCTTGGTGTCACTCGCCCTGACATTTCGTTCCCTGTCCATATCTTGAGTCAGTTTGTTTTCACTCCCACTCAGCTCCACTATAATCATCTTCTTCGTGTTCTACGATATCTTCGTGGAACTATCTCTCGTCGTCTCTTTTTCCCTCGCTCCAGCTCTTTACAGCTCCAGGCATATTTTGATGCTACCTGGGCTAGTGATCCCTCTGATCGCCGGTCTCTCTCTGCTTATTGCGTTTTTCTTGGTGGTTCTCTCATTGCTTGGAAGACTAAGAAGCGCATGCGAGCTCGTTCGAGTGCCGAGGCCGAGTTGCGAGCTATGGCTTTGTTGATCATGCGGAGGTTACTTGGCTACGGTGGTTACTTGAGGACTTTGGTGTTTCTGTTTCCGCACTGACTCCTCTTTTGTCTGACAGTACATGTGCTATTAGCATTGTAAAAGATCCGGTGAAGCATGAGCTTACAAAGCATATTGGTGTTGATGCTTCCTACATGCGGACACAGGTGCAAGATCAGATTGTTGCCCTTCAGTATGTGCCTTCCGAGCTTCAGTTGGCAGATTTCTTCACAAAGGCATAAATCAGGGCTCAGCACAGTTTTTATCTCTCCAAACTTCATGTTGTTGATCAACCATGAGTTTGAGGGGGAGTGTTAGATGTGTATTTTATATCTGTGTATTTACCCCATTGTATAAGGGGTTTTGTGCATATTTGCCACACCTGTACTTGTATATATATTGGCCTATTGGCCTCATAATGAATAGATGCGCTATTCATAACAGGGATGACCCACATGTTAGCGCGAATCGTTGTGTGAGGAGAGAGCAAAAAGAATGTACCATTTATCAACTCTCTCTTTTAAGTAGTAGAAATGTATGATCAAGGAAAGTGACTCTTCCAGAATCTGTTGGATCCGTAACTTCACAGTAGAAATTAAGGGCGAGATGAGTATTATCTCTGCATTGATTGCGAGGTGAAGTTTGGATCCGATCAACTTATTAAAATTTATAATCAATGAAAAATTTGGAATAGCGTAATTCCTAACATGTCAGATCTTCAAATAATCTGACATGTTGGAACTGTGTGTCAACACACAGATAATCGTTACCGTTAATAAAGATGCATCAGAAGTTTGACTCGAGCATAATCATTACAGATTTAACACAACACAAAGCAAAAGACCGTCGAACCCACAGTCATTTGCGAATTATACGCGTAGTTAAAGTTGTTTTTGGTTGCGCAACCAGCACAGGTAAATGATTTATGAGAACTTTAAAAAAAAGACCTATTGAATAATTATCATAGGTCCAACTAGCTAGAAACTAGACATTCAGCTTAATTAAACCACACAAATGCTCAGTTACAAAGCTCAAGCTGGAGATAGTGCGAAGAATATTACAAGGACAAAGTTCCTCAACCCCTTGTTGACTGAAGGACAGGCAAGAACCGAAATAAAACTTCACATTAAATTACATTGATGATACCCAAAGGTAAAATCCGCATCCTTGAAAGGGTTGCTTATGAGAAAAGAATTAACTCTCCTTTTGTGACTTCTTTTACCTCATTTGTAATTCCATTTCTGCTTTCCGTTTGCCTCAGTTCATTCCTTTTTGTATCAGCAACATCTTTCATATTGCTAGTTTGATCATTTGCCTTGCAAGATCCATTTATGCTTTCGGAGGAGCTCAGCTGCTCTGCCTCTTTGTTGGCGGAAACTGATCCATTTATGCTTTCGGAGGAGCTCAGCTGTTCTGCCTCTTTGTTGGCGGAAACTAAGTTGTTGCCGTGGTCTTCATCAGCGCCTTTGCTCACCACTTTCCATTCGAGCCTCCTTAAGAAACATTCTTCAATATCATTCAGCGACGCGTCTTCGTCGTCACTACTGTAGCTGATGTAAGGCAAATGAAAATCAATTGAGGTGTGCCTCCTAGACGCACCAATTAGCTTTTCATTGTCCACTTTTAGTTTAGCGGCCCGGTCAATATCTTTTGGGCTTTCACTACCACTGCCGCTATATTTCTCGATGTCACTGTCATTTTCATCATCGTGTTGGTCGTGATGATGCACATCATCAAGTTCATCAGATAAAGATGGTGACGATGAAAATGTTGAATATGATCCTTCATCATCATCCTCACGTTCTCTAAGCGTTTTGAGAATCAATGTCTTGAGAAAATTCATGACTTGAACAGCATGCATCAGAGCAGTCAGAGGATCTGACATCTGAATGGAGGTGAATTCAATTTTCATATTAGCACGTCTGAACATGAAATATTGATCCGTTAGAGAATTGTCACAATAAGAAAAATACCTGTGTCATATTGGGTGCGAAGACCATGGCAACATTTCTGGCGTTCATCTTATTTGACTCCTCTTCCTCGACAACATCAGCCATGAGCTCTACAACCCAGCTAAGAAGTGCAGCCTGTGTTGGTGGAAGAAACTTCACAAGATCAACGCATTGCTCCTCTGTGTTGCAGTGAAGGACTTGCTCAGGTGAGAAGCTATCAAGCACACCCTCGGGGAGTTCTCTGAACCAGGCCTGATTCAAATTGCACAACATAATTACCCTTATGTAAAACATCAAACCAAAGAAAATTAAATGCCTAGTACCAGTGTTTCTGATCAGAAAGTTATTTAGAAATTACAGTAGTATATTCTTTGGCAAAAAAATTTCCCATACCGATGACAGATGTTTATAATTTGCATGCTTGTAAGAAGCAAAAAAAAGCAAGTAAATAACAAGAGTTTCAGACTACAAAATCTGTAGACTATCATGGTTAAACTGAACAAACAAGGAGCACAGTTCAAATCTGGAGACCTCAAACTTCAGCTTCTAAACCTAACAAGGTTAATCTGAGACTAACAAGAAACTTAGTTTACGTCTGTAACAAGATTATTTGGCAAAACTAAAAGTTCATCCTCTACTAGCATTTTATTAAACAAGAAACTTAGTTTACGTCTATAATTACATTATCTGGATAAACTAAAGTTCATCCTCTACTAGCATTTTATTAAACAAATTTTTGCAAGTAATATTAGGAACTTATTTATGCAACTTGTTAGCATAAATTGAGTTAAGAAATATTCAGCCAGTTAACCTTAAGCAAACAAAGCCAGCTGCCTTGATGGTTATGGGCCTTATGGCCCATATGGCATAAATTGAGTTGAGAAATATTCTGCCAGTTAACCTTAAGCAAACAACGTCGGCTGCCTTGATGGTTATGGGCCTTATGGCTCATATGGCATAAACGACGTAATAATTCTTCTCATTTGAACAAACAAAGTAAGCTACTTCTTGAACTCGAAACAAATTGAAACATGAGCACTGAACATTACAAGCCACGCAGTTTTGTTCCTTATCCAAAGACTAACAACATCGGACTCGCGTTTCAACTTTGCAAACGACTTCATTATCAGTCGCGTCAACAGTCAATTAATTGCCTCAGAAGCAGTGACATCACCAATTACCTTAATCAAACTAGCGAGGCAGTGCACGTCGATGTCGTCAGGGACGACGCCCCTGTTCAGCTGCTCCCTGACATGCTCCTCCTGGCTGTTCTCCGGAGTGATCCGGAAGATCCCTTCTGCCTAAATGATGCAGAAGGTCGATTTAATAGCTGTCAGGCACTTGTGCAGGTCCGAATTGAGGTTTCAATCCGAATTGAAGTTTCAACAAAAAGAAATAGTAACGCTTGTGAGTTTTATTTTCTACTACCTTGAGGCCATCCTGCGTGTACAACCTCTCTTGCATAAGCAGCAGAATCTTGGGCACCGAGTTCCCCTTGTCATCGTAGCGGCACTGCATCGACTCCGGCGACACCCCGAAAACGCTTGCACTGCACGAAACCACAAGCATTAGCCGGTAAATCCAACACAAAGTAGCAAGACAGAAAGGAAATCGCAGCAAGGTTCGAAATGAACCGTCTGGTCTCACGACACTAACGGTCAGTTGGTACCTGGCGCTGGGGACGTGGCCGGGGATCTCGAGCTCGAACTCGACGGGGAGGCCGAGGAAGCCGTTGAGGCGGTCGAAGGTGACGTGTGCGACGTGGCAGACGTCGGTGGGCCAGCCGATCTCCATCCCCCACCTGCCCCCCGCCGCCGGGTCGTCCGCGTCCGCCATCTGGCACGGCAGCACCACTGACTTGCGGAGTGCGGCCAGCACCAGCGCCAGAACCTGACCCTGCTGCTGCCCCTCCGCCTTCCCCTCCCCTCTCCCTCCCCCACCTCCGCAGCCATTGGACACCAGCACCACCTCACCCATGGCGACCTGGACTCTCCCGCTGCTGTATTGGTGGTGGTGCTTCACTGGTTCTCGAGCTGAGCTAAGCCAAGGACAGTGCGTGCGCCTCGAAGTGGTGCTCTTTCAGCCAACGGGAGAGGGCGCTTTTTAGCTTTATGTCGTCGTGTTTGTGATCTGCGATTTTGAATGGGGAAAGCACGTGGGACCGAGAGCCCAGACAAGGAGGGGGCTCCAACGGCTGTCAAATTCAAATATTCGGCAGGTTTGCAGCTTAGTACCCTAACCGTCCCCATATCACACATGACTACAAGACCTCTTCAAAATTATAAGTTTTATTCAGGCAACATAACTGATGCACAAAAGCATATTTATGGACATATGCACAACTCACTTCTAGCCATCTGATCCGAAATCTACGAATAAGATCGAGGCAGGTGCTGCCCCTATCCACTTATGTGCTTTTGCAATTCGCTCCCTGCACGCCACACCGGATAATTTGCGAAAATCCCCCTTGGTCATGTTCTCCCATGCCCTACTCCCCCTTTGATCCCCTCCTGGTTTCTACCAATCCCATCTCAGGCTAGGGTTAAGGGGGTAGCCGCCATTGCTAGCTGCCACTCCACCGACTCATCGCCCCCATCAACCCACTTTCCATTCTCCCACCGTGCCGGCTCGACTCGATTCTGCATATTCTCCACCAATGAAGATGCTAGCTTTGATTGCAGACATCGAATTCATTGAAATCATGATAAAATGCAACTTGGAGAAGTGCTCAATTTATGTGTCAGTTCCATTGAAAGTTCAGGATGGGAATGTTCTTGATGTAATGAACTAATTTCAATTCCCATGTTTCCTCCAAATGAGTTAAGTTCTATGTTGATGTAATGAACCCAGTTTTGTTCTGTGTAACCATGTGCTGTGTTGATGTAATGTGAGAGACCATGTGGTCGTGACTCCATGTGAATGATGAGTAATTGACAAAGGTTTAGGATAGTCGAGTTTGGTTTGTGAGGTCGGATCATGTCGTTGCACGGTGCAACGAGCTCGGTCGGACTTGGTCAAACCGGGTCGTATGGGATTAGGATGCTTATTCCATTGTTTCGACAGGTTGGACTTCGTCATGAGTAAGTATGATGTGCTTATGCTATTTACGCTTTCATGTATCGAGCGGTGCTATGTGATGTATTTCTTGTCTGTGTTGGCTGCAAGACATCGAGTGGAGTCGTGGCGAGGCACGGGTGACCGGACTAGGCGCGGGCGGTGCCGAGGCCAGAGCGGTCGAGGTGTGCCGAAGACGGCGAGGACTCGAGGACGTCGAGGCGGAGTCGTGGTGAGGCACGGATGATCGGACTAGGCGCAGGTGGCGCTGAGGTCAGAACGGTCGGGGTGTGCCGAAGACGGCGAGGGCTCGAGGTGGCTGCGAGGCTTGCAAGGCAAGGAATAAGGAAGCTTCCTGGAAGGTGCGCGAGGGGTGTTTTGGTGAATACGCAAAGCTGCATTAAAGGAAGTGGATTGTGGGTAAAGCTCAAAATGTTAATGGGTAAAGCAATGGCAAACCCATTAGTGGAGGCTATAAATAGAGAGGTGCTCTCTAGTGCTGAAATTGAGAGAGTGGGTGTAAGAGTTAGGGTTTTATTTGTGTCTCTCCATGGTTGTATGAGATAGGGTTGTGTTCTTGATCTCCTAAGCATGTACGGGGACTTGTTAGTGGGAGATTGAGAGAGATGAGCTGAACAACTATGTAATCATTCCTCTTATTTAATCATGTATGTCTCCGTTTCGAGTTCTAGCTATCTTGTGTTTGAGGTGTTCTTGGCTTTGTGTTTGTGTCATTTGCTGCTCTCTGTGTATTTCCCTTGAGTTGTTTTTTGTTGTGTTCTAGCAGCTGAATACTCTTGCTATGAACTGGGATAGTCACATGGCAATTTGACCTCTTCTTCCCATGAGCAAAAAGAGTGATTCAAAGGGTATTCTAGATGTTGCAAATTTGCTCTGGTTTCCTTCCTGGCAGCAGCCATGCTCAGTTGTTTATTGCCAGTACTTGCTTGTTTCCTTCGGACAGCTAGTATTCATTGCATGTTCTTAGTTTATGTTTAGAGCTGTCCAAGTTTTTCTCTGCTTTCCAGCCGGCCGCAGGTTTTGATTTTTGGGCACATGTTGCTTCATGATCTTCGCCTTTCGGTGACTATTGGAGCATCAATTTTCGGTTGGAGATCCCGACCGCCTTCTTTGCTTCCTTCTTTTTGCCGCTCACCTTGTCTTTTCAGTTTTTGTTTCCTTTTGCGGTCCGCCCGCTGTAGTTGACTTTGCTCTTTCTTTCCGCCTTTGGACAGCAAGCAAGCGGCGATTCTGCACCTCCCTTTGCTGCGATCAAACATCTTCTTTGTTTCCAATTCATGGCAGCAAAAGTAGCTATCGCTGGCGATTCTCTGTCACGAGACGACCATATTTCCTGCCGTGGTAGCATTTCTCGCTGTTTTTCCTTGCCGTGGCAGTTACTTCTTTAGTTTCTTTGCCGCTTCGGTTTTTGAAGTGGTTTCACCCTTTTTAGGTAGCGATTCTCTGCTATTTTTGTGCCGTGTCTACTGCTTGCCGTGGCAGCAAAATCAGCGAAAAACCTTGCCGTGGCAGCTAATCTCTTTGCCGTGGTAGCGATTCTCTGCTATTTTTGTGCCGTGACTTCCACTCAATTTCTTTGATCTCTCTTGACTTTCTGTGAGCTCTGTCTCTTTTCTTTCTTCTCTTCTTCATAGCTTTTTATAGCTATCGGAGAGTAGAGATTATTCGTGGATACTTTTGAGGGGCGATTTTAATTTACGACATTCACCCCCCTCTGTCGCCGTTTCCGATCCAACAATTGGTATCAGAGCCGGTTAGCTCTAATCAATAGATCTTAACCGATCTCAAGAGCCATGGCGACGGACAAGTACTCGACCAAGCCGCCCATTTTCGATGGCATCGATTACCCTTTTTGGAAGAGCCGAATGGAGACATACATCCAGGCTCAGGGGTACGCTATCTGGCGCAAGGTCAAGGTCCAGTTTGTTGCTCCTGCCGATGAGAACATCAATGCTGGGAATATGCATGATGTTGAGGCAAACGCTAATGCAAGGAACATCATTATCTAGGGCCTGAGTCGTAGCGAGTTCGATCGCATCTCCCACCCGTCGTCCGCCTACGATATCTGGGTGACCCTCGACGCATACCATGAGGGCACCACCCAGATCAAGACGGTTCGACAGGACCAGTTCAAGCGAGAATACAACAAATTCGAGATGCTTGCTGGTGAGTCCCTCGATGAGTGCTTCGCGCGTTTCCACAAGATCTTGAGCAACCTCCGAGCGGTCGGTCTCACATACCCCGACTCGGACAACGCTCGTCAGATGCTCGCGGCACTTGATCTGCGTATTTGGAAGATGAAAGTGACTACCATCAAAGACACGACAGACCTCTCGACCCTGACTCTTGACGCGCTGTATTCTTGGTTGCTTGAGCCAGTTGCTTCATGCACGAACTGTCCTAAATTAACTGCTGAACTTGAATCTGTTTTCAAGCAGTTTCAAGAAATGATTGATCACAATAAGAAACTGGCTAATTATGCTTCTAAGGACCCTGTTAGCTCACCATGCAAAAATTGTGAAAAACTAAAAATTGATATGATTGCATTAGATGAGAAATATGTGAAGCTAACTAAGGACCTACTAGAGAAGCAACCATCAGATTGTAATGTGATTGCTGAGAAGGGGAAGGAGCCCAAGGGTAAGGTAGAGACGCCTAGCGACGTGAGCCAACCTGCTAGTAGTAGACTGTCCCATCAGAGTCGGCTGTGCGTGCACAAGCCATTCTTTCCTCTATTGTTGGTTCTTCTTCTGCTCCCTTACCCTCTGTTGTTCCCTCTTCTCCCTGCTCTTCTTGCACCTCTCTCTTTCAGGAGTGTCAGTACCTTATGAACACTCTCGAGAGGTTTGTCGGAGGCAAGAAGAAGCTTAATCTTATTCTAGACCAGTCCAAGATTTGCAAATTCAATCAGGGTCTAGTATATGATTATTATGAAGACACGAGGAAGCATCCACCTGCCGTGCTCAGACCCATAGCACCAGGTGTGATCGAGACTGAGCCCAGGATCGAGAAAGTCCAATTTAAGTCAGCGGGCTATGTCCAGGGGATCTATGACAGCATGGTGGTTCCACCTGCTGCTTCGGCCTCTCAGAAGGCGAAGCCTCCCCGTGCTACTTCTACCTCTCAGAAGGTGAAGTATCACTGCACCTTCTGTCAGAAGGATGGACACACAGTCGATCGATGCTTCAGGCGCGCCAAGATCACGCGTAGAGATCGTGTTGGGTCTCTTGGGCGTATTCAGGGTCGGCCCCAGACCTTGAGTGCACCTAAGACCAACACGAGGTCTAGGACTGTTGAGTCTGTGTTTGGGCAGTATCGAGGACTCGGTTTTACTGAGTTTTCTGGTTTTCGTCCTCGATATGCTCCTGGTTGTGACTTCCGCCGTCCTGAGGGTAGATCTCGTTTAGCTACCCGCGACGTGTTCAGCATGTTGCAGATGCTCCGACTCGCTCCCTCGTAGCAGTTGGACCTAGCAACAGCTTCAGGTCTGCTATAGACCTTCTGCTTTGAGTGACAGAGAGCGTAGGGTAGATAGAGGTTAGTCGTGCTTGACTACTTCATATGCTCGACGTGTTACTCAGTATTGGGTGCCAAAATCACTGTTGATTTACCCTAGTACTGAGACTTTACTCTCTTGTTGACTCAGGTTCGCTGGGCAGGGAAGGAAAAGGTTTGGCTCGTCGACTCCGGGTGTTCACGACACATGACCGGAGATTCTTGTTGGTTTTCTTCCCTAGCCCGTGCTCCAGGTGATGAGAAGATCACCTTCGGAGATGTTTCATCTGGGCGCGTCATCGCCAAAGGTACTGTGCGCATGAATGATTCTTTCATTTTGAAAGATGTTGCCTTAGTTAGTAAGCTGCAGTACAATTTGCTTTCAGTTTCTCAGCTTACCGATGACGGTTTCGAGGTGAGCTTTAAGAAAAACAATTGCAAAATTCTTGATTCTTCGGGTAGTCCGGTTTATGGATTTCTCGTTATGGGAGGATCTTTCGTGCTGAGAGTTTCGAGTCTTCTGGCGATCCTCTCAGGTGTTTAGTTGCTTCTGAGTCCCGCGATCTCTCTTTCTGGCATAGGAGACATGGTCATATTGGATTTGACCATTTGACCCGAGTTAGCGGCCACGATCTCATTCGTGGTCTGCCGAAACTCAAGTTGGTCAAAGATCTTGTTTGCCGCTCCATGCCGGCACGGCAAGATGGTTGCCGCTTCTCATCCTCCGGTCACAGTTACTATGACCGATGCACCGGGACAGCTGCTCCACATGGACACAGTTGGACCAGCTCGAGTGCAGTCAGCAGGAGGGAAGTGGTATGTTCTTGTTGTGATCGATGACTTCTCGAGGTATTCTTGGGTGTTTTTCTTAGCCTCGAAGGATGAGACGTTTTCACATTTCTGATGTCTTTTTTAGTAGGCTTTCTGTTGAGCTTCCAGGTGCCTTATGAGCGATCCGCAGTGACAATGGCACTAAGTTCAAAAATTCCTACTTTGAGAGTTTCTGTGGTGAGACAGGTGTAAAGCACCAGTTCTCTTCTCCGCACGTCCCACAACAAAATGCCGTTGTAGAGAGGAAGAACCGTACCTTGGTCGAGATGGCCAGGACGATGCTCGATGAGTACTCTACACCGCGGAAGTTCTGGGCTGAGGCTATAGCCACCGCGTGCCATGTCTCAAATCGAGTTTTTCTTCGGGCACACTTGCACCGCACTTCTTATGAGCTGAGATATGGGCAAAAGCCCAGCGTCTCTCATTTTCGTGTGTTTGGTTGCAAGTGCTTTATTTTGAAGTCCGGGAACCTAGACAAGTTCGAGTCACGATCTTGTGATGGTATCTTTCTAGGTTACTCACCTTCTTCGCGGGCTTATAGGGTCTGGAACTGCGAGTCTAGTAAAATGGTAGAGACCTGTGAAGTGACCTTCGATGAGGCCAGTCCGGGGACTAGACCCGATATCTCAGGTTCTTTAGAGCAGTCCGAGCCCATCTTCGTGGATGACGAGGACGATGGAGATGAGGGTTGTCTACCCGATCCAGTCTCTCATCCACCCCTTGAGGTGCCCTCTTCCACCGCACCTCGAGGTGATCAGCCCATGCCTTCTGCTTCTTCTAGAGTGAGTGGCTCTGTTCCTACCTCGTCAGCTCACGAGGTAGAGGCCACTTCTTCATCTCATCGTGGACCTCCTAGACATATCTAGAAAGCTCATCCTTCAGAGCAGATTATTGGAGACCTTTTCGAGCGTGTTACCCGCTAAAAATCTGGCTTATCTCAATTCTGTCTCCATTCTGCTTTCCTTGCCTCCTTTGAGCCCAAAGATATTTTTCATGCTCTTTCCGATGAATCTTGGGTCAATGCCATGCATGAGGAGTTAGAGAATTTCGAGAGAAACAAGGTCTGGTCGCTTGTTGAGCCCCCGCGAGGTCACAATGTCATTGGAACCAAGTGGGTGTTCAAGAACAAGCAGAGTGAGGATGGGGTAGTCATTCGAAACAAGGCTAGACTGGTAGCTCAGGAGTTTTCCCAGGTTGAGGGACTAGACTTCGAGGAGACCTTTGCCCCTGTAGCTCGACTTGAGGCCATTAAAATCCTGCTTGCCTTTGCAGCTTCTAAGGGTTTCAAGCTCTACCA
Source organism: Dendrocalamus sinicus (assembly GCA_036346575.1). NCBI lineage: Eukaryota > Viridiplantae > Streptophyta > Magnoliopsida > Poales > Poaceae > Dendrocalamus > Dendrocalamus sinicus. Next base: position 21,737,690 of record CM070661.1, read on the forward strand.
GATGGACGTCAACAGTGCCTTCCTTAATGGAGTCATTGAGGAAGAAGTTTACGTCAGACAGCCTCCAGGTTTCGAGAACCCCAAATACCCACACCATGTCTTCAAGCTTTCCAAAGCATTGTATGGACTTAAGCAGGCCCCCAGAGCTTGGTATGAGAGGCTTAAGTCCTACTTATTGAGTCATGGGTTTGAAATAGGTAAAGTAGATAAGACCTTTTTTATCCGTAGACTTGGCAATGACCTTCTGCTCGTCCAGATCTATGTCGACGACATCATCTTTGACGGCTCTTCCCATGCTCTGGTTTCACAGTTCTCGGATGTCATGAGCACCGAGTTTGAGATGAGCATGATGGGCGAGTTGACCTTCTTCCTTGGCTTCCAAATCAAGCAGACTCGGGAGGGTACCTTCTTGCATCAAGGCAAGTACACTCGCGACCTCCTGAGACGCTTTGACATGAGTGATGGTAAGCCGGTGTCAACTCCGATGGCTTCTACAGCCTATCTTGACCCAGATGAGGATGGCGAGCCAATTGATCAGAAAGAGTACGAAGTATGATCGGCTCCTTCTTTACCACATCGCCTCGAGACCGGACATATGTGTGCGTGTGCTCGTTGCGTGCTTCTCTCGTGTATCTCACCGCCAAAGCGGTGAAGCGCATCTTCGGTACCTTGAGTTACCATTGACTATGGTATCGGTACTCTTCCTCATCTGTCTTTCCTTGAGAGCCTTCTCGGATGCAGATTTTGCGGTGTAGGATAGATAGGAAGAGCACTTCAGCACTTGCCAATTCATTGGCACTTCTCTCGTTCTTGGTCTTCGAGGAAGCGATCCGGTGTTGCGCGATCCACCGCAGAGGCCGAGCACGTTGTCAGAGCATTTCCGTGAGCAGTGCTTTGGATGGCTTTGACCTGCGGGACTTTGGGTTGGTCATAGACAGTGTTCCACTCTTTTGTGATAACACTTCTGCTATTAACATTGCTAAGAACCCAGTGCAGCATTCTCGGACCAAGCATATTGATATTCGCTTTCACTTCCTTAGAGACCATGTAGAGAAGGGCGATATAATGCTCTAGTTTGTGGAGAGTGACCACCAGTTGGCTGACATCTTTACCAAGCCATTGGATAGCTCTAGGTTTCTAGCTCTGCAGTGAGAGCTTGGGGTGGTTTGTCCTTATGGACTGTGGTGAGGGGGAGCTTTGGGGTTTACTGCTTTACTATATTGATTATGCTTCTGTCTCATTTCTGTTGCATTGCATTGGGGTGCATCAGGTTTAGTCCTTCTAGCATAGGTTAGAGTGTTTCTCTAGTCTAGCTGCTTAGTCTTTCCCTCTCATCTTGTGATCTAGGATTCTGCTCTATTAGCCGCTTCTCTCTTTTCACTAGGTTGAGCCCACTCACTACTTGTAGGTTCTAGCAAGGGTCGGGCCACCCTTGGGTAGACAGGGTACGTGTTTGCTCCTTAGTGTGCTAGATTACCGCCTAATAGTTCTAGATTCATATGGGGTAGATGAGAGTCAGTCTGAGCCATAGTTGCCTCTATATCTTTTCTATGCTTTAAGGACTCCCTATTTGCTGTTTTCTTTGCCAGCTTCTCGATTTTATTGCTTTGGTTCAGGGGGAGTTCATTTGGGAGCTTCTGAAGCTTAATGTTAACTTAGCTCAACTTGAACTAAAAGTTGCATCTCATGTTGAGGGGGAGCTGAATTTTCTTACATTTCAGCATTCTGCATTGTAATATAACTACATTGAGCCTTGATTATTATCCTGTTATGACATGTTTACAATGCTTTACACCTTGCCATGACTTGTGCTTATATGCTAGATTTATCATGACTTCATATATGTAGACTAGCTTTTATCATGATAAGTTAATTAAAATTGCTCAACTTGAATTAAAACTTGTCATGCTGGCATTTAAGTCTAGTCTTTCTTGAGCTATCCTTTTATGATTCATGCCATGTCAAATAGGCTTAGTTGAGCGTTGAATCTTTGTTGAGCCTTAGATTGAGCTATTTTCGTCTCTTGATGATGCATAAGTTAGTACAACTTGTTTAAAAAACAAAAAGATCTCTTTTGTGCGAAAAAAACTGATTTCACCAATTCTTTCTCATGAGACGGCTTGCATTGCACTAGGCATGAACTCAGGGGGAGTTTTGGATGACCTAGACTATCTTCTTAAGCTTATTGCTTGGAGTAGTCGCATAAGGCTTGAGATCTAGCACATGATAAAAATATTGGTTGGAAACAATCATAAGTTCCGAAAGAAAATATGTCATTTGTGCTCAATTTGCATCTTGATGTGTTTATTGCCAAAAGGGGGAGAATATTGAAAAAAAGTCATTTGGGAGCCTTCTAGAGCTTTGGAGAAAAATTTGCTCTTTGTTGCTCTAGTGTTCCTTCTGTCGACATGGTCATTAGCTTCACTATCTTCTTGTGGACCATGTTTGACTTCCTTCTTGCATTTCAAACTCTTCTTTGTGCTTTTTCTGTGTTTGTCAATATACTCATCAAGGGGAAGATTGAGAGACCAAGTGGTCGTGACTCCATGTGAATGATGAGTAATTGACAAAGGTTTACGATAGTCGAGTTTGGTTTGTGAGGTCGGATCATGTCGTTGCGCGGTGCAACGGGCTCGGTCGGACTTGGTCAAACCGGGTCGTATGGGATTAGGATGCTTATTCCATTGTTTCGACAGGTTGGACTTCGTCATGAGTAAGTATGATGTGCTTATGCTATTTACGCTTTCATGTATCGAGCGGTGCTATGTGATGTATTTCTTGTCTGTGTTGGCTGCAAGACATCGAGTGGAGTCGTGGCGAGGCACGGGTGACCGGACTAGGCGCGGGCGGTGCCGAGGCCAGAGCGGTCGAGGTGTGCCGAAGACGGCGAGGACTCGAGGACGTCGAGGCGGAGTCGTGGTGAGGCACGGATGATCGGACTAGGCGCAGGTGGCGCTGAGGTCAGAACGGTCGGGGTGTGCCGAAGACGGCGAGGGCTCGAGGTGGCTGCGAGGCTTGCAAGGCAAGGAATAAGGAAGCTTCCTGGAAGGTGCGCGAGGGGTGTTTTGGTGAATATGCAAAGCTGCATTAAAGGAAGTGGATTGTGGGTAAAGCTCAAAATGTTAATGGGTAAAGCAATGGCAAACCCATTAGTGGAGGCTATAAATAGAGAGGTGCTCTCTAGTGCTGAAATTGAGAGAGTGGGTGTAAGAGTTAGGTTTTATTTGTGTCTCTCCATGGTTGTATGAGATAGGGTTGTGTTCTTGATCTCCTAAGCATGTACGGGGACTTGTTAATGGGAGATTGAGAGAGATGAGCTGAACAACTATGTAATCATTCCTCTTATTTAATCATGTATGTCTCCGTTTCGAGTTCTAGCTATCTTGTGTTTGAGGTGTTCTTGGCTTTGTGTTTGTGTCATTTGCTGCTCTCTGTGTATTTCCCTTTAGTTGTTTTTTTTGTGTTCTAGCAGCTGAATACTCTTGCTATGAACTGGGATAGTCACATGGCAATTTGACCTCTTCTTCCCATGAGCAAAAAGAGTGATTCAAATGGTATTCTAGATGTTGCAAATTTGCTCTGGCTTCCTTCCTGGCAGCAGCCATGCTCAGTTGTTTATTGCCAGTACTTGCTTGTTTCCTTCGGACAGCTAGTATTCATTGCTGTTCTTAGTTTATGTTTAGAGCTGTCCAAGTTTTTCTCTGCTTTCCAGCCGGCCGCAGGTTTTGATTTTTGGGCACATGTTGCTTCATGATCTTACTGCCTTCTGGTGACTATTGGAGCATCAATTTTCGGTTGGAGATCCCGAACTGCCTTCTTTGCTTCCTTCTTTGCTGCCGCTCACCTTGTCTTTTTCAGTTTTTGTTCCCTTTGCAGTCCGGCCACTGCAGTTCAGCTTTGCTCTTTCTTTCCTGTCTTTGGACAGCAAGCAGCAGCAGTTACAGACCTCCATTTGCTGCAGTCAAACATCTTCTTTGTTTCCAATTCATGGCAGCAAAAGTAGCTATCGCTGGCAGCAATTCTCTGCCGAGACAGCCAGATTTCCTGTCGTGGTAGCATTTCTCGCCGTTTTTCCTTGCCGTGGCAGTTACTTCTTCAGTTTCTTTGCCACTTCAGTTTTTGAAGTGGTTTCACCCTTTTTAGGTAGTGATTCTCTGCTATTTTTGTGCCGTGTCTACTGCTTGCCGTGGCAGCAAAATCAGCGAAAAACCTTGCCGTGGCAGCTAATCTCTTTGCCGTGGTAGCGATTCTCTGCTATTTTTGTGCCGTGACTTCCGCTCAATTTCTTTGATCTCTCTTGACTTTCTGTGAGCTCTGTCTCTCTTCTTTCTTCTCTTCTTCATAGCTTTTTATAGTTATCGGAGAGTAGAGATTATTCGTGGATACTTTTGAGGGGCGATTTTAATTTACGACATTCACCCCCCTCTGTCGCCGTTTCGATCCAACATAATGAATTAAGACCAGTTCTATTCTTGCTATACCGGTCCTCTCATTTAGGAATTTCTGTTCACCAACGAGATTTCTTGAATGTGATACTGTTGTATTGTGTGTTGTCTCCAACTTTCATTGCCTCAGGGCGAAAATGGATAAAGCAAGACTAACAGGTAGAAGCAGCAGTCAAGCAAGTACAAGCAAAGTCCATTTAGTTCTCAACATGAAATTTGGCATTGCTACTTACAAGTATCAAGCAGAAATCATTGTGTATTTGCATCAGAAATTTTCTTGTGTATTTTGGTATCTGAAATGTGTTGTACCAGAAATTTTTAGAATCAAACACAATTGTTGTGTGTTTGTGTAGATGTTCCCAGGAGTTCATTCGAGTGATACAAGTGAATGAAAAACCGAATTTATAATAGTGCCAGGTGTCCAGGACATCATCTTAATTTCTTTTCTCACTACTACGTGATGGATGAATGACTTTTTGCTATGCTAAGGTCTAGAAATTTTGTGCTACTATCATGCACCAAGTGTTGATGGCCTCTGCTATATGCATGGGCGCTTAAGCAACAGGTACTAAACTTATCTTATCAAATTGACACTTAAATGCATAGGGAGCAGAATTATCTGAAACTGTAGCAGCGCTTGTTCATCATGCATATTACATTTTGTCATGTATTTTCTTAGGTATTCACATGACATTGTCTCATATTCTTTGGTATAAACTCATCCATTTTGTCTGATACTTCCTATGAATTCTTTAATCCAAAAAATCAAGCATTTTGTCAGGCATTCATATGACATTTTTAAATAACAGGTAAACACACACAATGCAATGAAATATTATGACAAAGCAAAGAGATGCTACCATTCATAAAAGATAAAACAAAAGTTCATACAACATGTGAAATTCATACATCCCAAACATTGCATGCAATCACTACTACAAAATAGGCTATACTAGACACCTCATCATAGACAGTTTATGGGAAACTGTCTATGTTGATTATATTACAGACAATTTTACAAACGTGAGCATTTGTGTTACTAGCAATGGCTAGAACCGTCTGTGATACGGAATTATCACAGATAGTTCTTGTTAATAACCATCTGTGATAGTTCATAAATGGTTATTAATAAAAACCATCTTTGATAATTCAGATGTCATAGACGGTTTTTTATTAGAACCGTTTATGATATTAACATAGATGATTATTAATAAAAAAATGTCTGTGATGTATCTATGCATGAATGGCACGCGCTTCGTCTCCCCAACACGTCTCTGATCGCTTCGTCTCACTGATGCATCTTTGATCATTTTGGCTCCCCAATGCATCTCTTTGTCTCACACACCGAATTTATAAAAATGATCATCCACCTTGTACCGAAGATGAATCCCCATATCATTGGTACACATATTATACTCTCAAGCACAAACAAATGGCTCTAGCGTCCTCTTCCTTGTTGCCGACATTGATGGCCAAGCTGGCCATCCTGTACAAGCACCTCGCCTGCTGTACGTTGGCAGATGCTGTAGAATGACACTGTGCCAATAGTGTCCTCCCTCCTATGTCTGAGAATTTGCCAATAGTGTCCTCCATCCTATGTCTGAGGATTTACCAAAGCAGTTGAAGGCCACCTTCCACCGTCTTGACATCCTCCTCCATCATGTCTTCTAGTTGGTCTCCCGCTTCCGGCAAGCTAACCTCACCATCAAAGTTGTATGTCTCCAGGAGGCTTACTGTCGCTTGGAGTGCTTAGTCGAGATGGCGGACGAACAGGTCAACCTTGCCAAGACTAGGGGTGCAAGCGGGCATGTCTGCGGTCAGTCTGGCCAGGCCTGCATCAGTCGTAAGATATTTCATGGGCAACACTATGCGGGCTTCACGGCACTATGTGGGTTGGGGGGCTTCACGGCTCCCAAATGCAACCGTCTTCCATAGCATGGCAATACTAGGTGTCGATGGCTTCTCCTTGCTTCCAATGAACTACCTCACTCTTTATTACATATGCTTTGTTGCAGCAATTGCAGTCAACTTGATAAGAGATCTGGTGCCAATGACGGTATCGAGATTTATACGAATCCCAATGGCTATGGCGATACCCTTCTACATAGGTTCATATTTTGCCATTGATATGTTCATCGGGACAGTAATACTATTTGTCTGGCAAAACCTGGACAGAGCCAAGGTCGAAACATTTGGACCTACAATTGCTTCCGGCATGATATGTGGTGATGGATTGTTGTTTTTGCCTCAGTTAGTGCTTAGTCTTGCTAAGGTGAATCCTCCAATCTACATGAAGTTTTTGTTGAGAAGGACAAACGACTAGATGGATGCTTTCCTTGCAACTTTATGATAGAATGTTTGGGGAAAGGGAAGTTGCAATGATGAAGCAAAGATTTAGTATGACAGCAGACATTTGTGTATATTGGACGATTATCCTTTTTTTAGTAAATTCATATGTCAGCAAGAAGCCAACGTAGTGGGATTTATGATTCCTCATTGTTGTTTGACTTTCCATAGATACAACTGTGCCAACTCCACAACAAACTCAACAAACTGAAACTATGATACAAGGACTAATGACTCGAGCGCGAGCACGTCAACTTAACCATCAGGTGAATGCGTTCCTAAATTTGCATACAAATATTTCAAAGAATGGCATACTACTTAATTCTTGTGATGATTTAATTGTCCTTAGGAACCATGGGGAAGAACCACGCGAGCTCAAGTGTAGAAGTGGAACCGTCAAGCGCAATCTAAGTCCTGTTCGCGAGTTCAACTCAGATTCGGCCTTCGTAACAGCGTCTACTTCAAACGGACATAACTTTAGATCCAAAAGGCTTCTCAGGGCTTGTGAGTACTCGTTGGAAAGCTCTTGGAGTCTACTTTCAGAAGGATCTGGTCTAACCTCCAAACTCTATCTGAGTAGATCAGAAACTATGAAACAAGTCATGTCACTTTTCCAGTCCGGGTCAAAGTGGGCTGAGGGCCTTGTATCACCACTTAGGCTATTTGGGCTGGTACTGTTCACACCATACTATTCATGTGAACAGTAACCATGAATAGTACCACACTCCTTTTCATTAGATAAGTGCAGCTTCCCCCTTCTCTATTTAAGGAGGTCGCACCCCTTTAGTTTTCCTGGGGTTTTTCTTAAGAGATTATTCTGCTTAGCAGTTTCACCGCATGTTCGGTTGAGGAACCCTAACTTGTGAACTTAATCTTTATTTGCAATACAATTTCAGAATGCATCTTGAACTCTCTTGCTTATGTTCTTGATTTGCTTGTATGAGATAGCCTTTTTGGTGAGGTCAACTGTGTTCGGCACGGTTGATAACCAACGGAGCAGTGGTGTAGTGATTGCGAGGGGTTCAATCTGTTTTGGTTGGAGCCTTTGGATCATCAACGTCAAGTTCTCCACAATTAACTTATCAGTACCTTTCGGAAGATCGGGCCATCGTCACATTAGGTGGTATCAGAGCAACGGTTGCCCGTGAGGTAATTCGTCCCTTTTAGATTAGTTTATGTTCATCCTATCATCCCAAAAACTCCAGAAAATTAGCCTACAAAAAAATAATTGTTCGTAGTGTTCTTCCGTTGTCCCAACACCCCTTGTGCCATTGCAATTTTTCTTTTCAGTATTGCTCGTGGAATTTTTGGTTACATTGTCGTGTTCAAGTTGCTGATTGCTAGTTTAGTCAACGTCCAGTTCGTCATTGTCTAGTTGCATCTCGTGTTCCTTTGCGTAGCTTCATCATTGTGTGTTCTTGTTCCTTGCCACGGCCTCCCATCCACTGCCAATCCTTGCCGCGACCCCCAGGCATTGCCATCCTCCACGACCCTGCCATCCCCTGACACACCTCTCGCTAGTCTTGTCCTTGTGCAAGAAAAAAATTAGGGTTTCAGATTCAGAGAAAAAATAGAGAGAAAGAGAGAGTTTGACAAAAAAAAACAAAAAAAGGAGAAAAAAAAGACAAAGAGTGTCCCCTTTGTCCGAAATTTGAAAAGTTATCAAACCTTTTCCAAATCCAATTAAATTTGGTCAAGTCCTTCTTGATGCATCCATAAGCCTCCAGAAAAAAATTGAGCAAGTTCAGCCACGGGATCAAAAGTTATAGCAGTTTGAATTGAGGGCCGAATCGAATTCGAGTCCGTTTCTGACACCCCTTCAGTAAAACGGGCATAACTTTTGCATACGGAGTTGGAATTTGATGTTCTTGTACTCATTGGAAAGCTAACGACGAGCCCGATCTAAAAAAATGATTACTTATGCCAGTATCCCTCCAAGACCCCCAAAATCGGCCATATTTAGCCCCAAAATCGCATCGCTAGATTTCAGTTTTCAGTCTTTGGTGATTTATTCGGTCTTCCCTTCAGAATTTGGGTTTTGTCCAATTGAGAAAGTTGTAGATATCGTCAAAACCTTTCAAACAAGTATATATAAACCATATAAAAATTTGCCTTTTCATCATTTGAGACTAGCTGTTATATCTGCTCAATCTAGAGGACTGTTCGCGTTTTACCGATATCGCTGTTTTGTGCTCTACATCACGCGAATAATCTTGTGCCCTTAGAAAGAAGTTTGAGTAGTGAGGTAGCTTCTCTCCTAGTACTTGTTGTGATGTTCTCCTTTGCTTACATCAAGTCACATTGATCGTTGCGTGTGCGTACATACACTTCCTTGCATAGGGCTTAATTGACTAGCTGTGATTAGGCTAGGATCAGCAACCTTTGACGAGTATTTTGAACAATCATTCAACTTGAATTTACTGAACTGATTATTACTGATCCTTTTGCTATCATATTGTGCCTTCCAAGCTCCACCTACTCTTGATCAGAACTGGTCCCTTTTGTAATCGTACCCACGCTCGACACGGTGTCACGAACCAGCCACCGGTTATACCACCTACTGCATTGGTAAGAACACTTGTAAGAGTGTGGTAAGACGCTTGAGAGTGTGTGATTCCACCTTCTACCACCTAGTAGTTGATAGGGATAATATCTTTGTGTTGTCTTTTGTTTTCTACTAACCATGACTGGTGGGTCGTCTGATGATGAAGAGTGTGTTCCAAAGGGTGAGCTCATAATGCTCTTGGATGAACAACGCACTACCATTAATGAAGACATCGATAGGAAGCTTCAAGCTACGATGGACACATTGCAGCGTTCCATCAATGAGAGTATTGCAGCACTCACTACATGCCTTGAAAGAATGGTGAATTGACAGCCAAACAATGGACGCGAGTATGATCACAATGCAGGCCAAGATCTTGAGGAGGGAGATGATAATGAGAGACAAAACCGCGACGCCGGCACTGCTTTTGCTGCCCAAGATGCACGCCAACGACACCGCCTACCTCAAAACCGTAACGGTATGGGAGGTAATAATTTTCAGCACTACAATGCTCGTGCCAATGATGACCCATTTGCTAAAGTCAAATTTACCAAACCATCTTTTGCGGATGTTTATGATGCTGAAACTTATCTAGATTGGGGTTGAACAAAAATTTAATACCCATCTAGTTCCTGAAGTGCATAGAGTTAGACAAGCTACTGGTGAATTTAAAGATTTTGCTATCATTTGGTGGACTCAAGTAGTTAATTCTGGTTTAACACCTGATACATTCGATTGAAGGTAGCTATGCATGCTAGATTTGTTCCTCCTGCTTTTAAACGTGAAATGTGTAAGAAATTGCAGCGCTTAGACCAAGGTAATAGATCTGTCGAATATTATCAAGAACTACAAATAGGCATGTTGCGTTGTAATGTTGTAGAGGATGAGGAGGATAAGATGGCTTATTTTTATAGGGGCTTAAGGCGTGAAATTTAGGAAACAATTGATTACAAAAAGTATAATAATATCAATAGATTGTTCCAACTTGCTTGTTTGCCAGAAAAGGAATTGCAGGGTAGGCAACAAAGGACGAGGAGCAACTTTGAAAGTACGTCTACATCGAGATCGACGCATGGGCAAGCCAAGACAACCCCACCTCCTATTTTTTGAGCTGCTGCCCCCTCTGTGAGTAGGGCGTGTTCAGCAACACCGTTGCCACCATCACGCGCACCCGAGACGAGCAAATGTACTAGTGTGCAAGCACCAGCACAGAGCTCTTCATCGATTGCTTCCACGGGCCATACGACGGGCATTGTGTGCCACCGTTGTAAAGAGATAGGCCACGTCATGAGAGATTGCCCAAGTCAACGGGCGTACATTGCGACAGAAGATGGTGGTTATGTAAGTGCTAGTGATGTTGAGAATGAATATGCTCTTGCAGCTAACCTTGCACGCAATGGTGATTATCATGAAACAGATAGCGATGGTAAGGAAATTTAGGTGCCGCTGCTACGGCGAATTATAGAACCATAATTGTGCAGCGAGTACTAAGCACTCAAAGAGAGCAAGAGGAGAAGCTACAACATCATAACTTATTTCAGATGTTCCTCATCGTCAAGGATTGCTGTGTTCGTGTTATAATTGATGGCGGGAGCTGTAATAACTTGGTGGATTCAGGATTGGTCAAGAAGCTTGGCTTGACCACACATGCGCATCCTCACACCCATACCACATTTAGTGGTTCAACAACAGCGGTAAGGTGAAGCTAACACAATCTACGAGAGTGCATTTTTCCATTGGTTCCTATCATGGTGTTGCTGATTTCGACGTAGTACCTATGCAAGCCTGCTCACTTTTATTAGGTCATCCATGGGAATTTGATACCGATGCAACTCATCATGGTAGAAGTAATAAGTACTCTCTTGTGCACAAAGGAAAGAAAATAACTTCGCTACCTTTGACACTTACTGAATTTGCTAATTGTGATAAAGAGCTAGCTGAAAATAAGAAGAAAGAACTTGAACATGAATCTGAAAATCAGTAAGTAGTGAAGCATGTTTTCCCACCTAAGAAAGAGAGGTTGGCACCTAGTTCTAGGACTGAGGAAATTAAATTAAAGGGATGTGTCATGCTTGCAACCAAATCTAATCTTGTTGAAATTTGTCATGATGACATGCCATGCTATTCTTTGATATGCAAAGATGCTTTATTTTCACTTGATGATGTATCTAGCTCTTTGCCGTCTGCTGTTACTAACCTTTTGCAGGAATTAAGGATGTGTTTCCAGCTAAGATACCCCCGGGGCTGCCGCCTATTAGAGGGATTGAACACCAAATTGACTTAATTCCAGGAGTGACTTTGCCAAACCATGCGGCGTATAGGGCCAATCCGGAGGAGACTAAGGAAATTCAGTGACAAGTCCAAGATCTTTTGGACCGAGGGTACGTACAGGAAAGTCTTAGTCCTTGTGTTGTGCCTGTTCTTTTGGTTCCTAAGAAAGATGGTAGTTGGCGTATGTGTGTTGATTGTAGAGCCATTAATAATATCACAATACGGTATCGTCATCCTATTCCTAGGTTAGACGACATGCTGGATGAGTTGAGTGGTTCTATTCTTTTCACAAAGATAGACTTGCGTAGTGGGTACCACCAGATTAGAATGAAATTGGGAGATGAATGGAAAATGGCATTTAAAACTAAGTTCGGACTATATGAGTGGTTAGTGATGCCTTTTGGTTTAACTAATGCACCTAGCACTTTCATGCGTTTGATGAATGAAGTTTTGTGTACTTTCATTGGAAAATTTGTGGTGGTTTATTTTGATGATATTCTAATCTATAGCAAGTATTATGAAGAATATATGGATTATTTACGTGTTGTTTTTAATGCTTTGAGAGATGCACGTTTGTTTGGTAATCTTGAGAAGTGCACCTTTTGCACGGATCAAGTCTCTTTTCTTGGCTATGTTGTTACTCCACAGGGCATTGAAGTTGATCAAGACAAAATCATCGCTATCCGGAGTTGGCCGCCTCCTAAAACGGTCACACAAGTGCGGAGTTTTCTCGGGCTTGCTGGTTTCTATCAGCGTTTTGTTCGGGATTTTAGCACCCTCGCTGTACCATTGAATGAGCTTACAAAGAAAGGTGTTCCTTTTACTTGGGCCACCAAACAACAACAAGCTTTCAACGCTCTCAAAGATAAGCTAACACATGCCCCTTTGCTTCAACTTCCTGATTTCAGCAAGACTTTTGAATTAGAATGTGGTGCTAGTGGCATAGGTCTTGGGGGTGTGTTAATTCAAGAAGGAAAACTTGTTGCTTACTTTAGTGAAAAATTAAGTGGTCCTAGTTTGAGCTATTCTACCTATGATAAAGAATTATATACTCTAGTTCGAACTTTGGAAACATGGCAACATTATTTATGGCCCAAAGAGTTTGTAATACATTCTGATCATGAATCCTTGAAGCATATTCGAAGTCAAACCAACCAAAACCGCAGACATGCTAAGTGGATTGAGTTTATTGAATCTTTTCCCTATGTCATTAAATTTAAAAAGGGCAAAGAAAATGTGATAGCTGATGCATCGTCTAGGAGATATACCATGCTTTCACAATTGGACTTCCAAATCTTTGGGTTAGAGACCATAAAGGAGCAATATGTGCATGATGCTGATTTTAAAGATGTGTTGCTTAATTGTCAAGAGGGAAAGGGTTGGAATAAATTTGTGGTGCATGATGGGTTCATATACCGTGCTAGCAAGCTATGCATTCCAGCTAGCTCCGTTCGTCTTTTGTTGTTACAGGAGGCGCATGGAGGAGGATTGATGGGTCAATTTGGCATGAAGAAGACCGAGAACATTCTGACCCACCACTTTTATTGGCCAAAGATGAGGTGTGACGTCGAACGCTTCATTTCCCGCTGCACCACGTGCCAAAAAGCTAAGTCACGACTTAATCCTCATGGTTTATACATGCCTCTTCCTGTTCCAAGCATACCTTGGGAAGATATCTCTATGGACTTTGTTTTAGGGCTTCCTAGAACAAAGAAGGGGAGGGATAGTATTTTTGTTGTCGTGAATAGATTCTCTAAGATGGTTCATTTTATACCATGTCATAAAAGTGATGATGTTACAAATGTTGTTGATTTGTTCTTTAAGGAAATTGTTCACTTGCATGGTATTCCGAATACGATAGTTTCAGATCGTGATGCTAAATTTCTTAGTCATTTTTGGAGAACCTTGTGGGGTAAGTTGGGAACTAAGTTGTTATTTTCCACTACTTGTCATCCCCAAACCAATGGACAAACTGAGGTAGTCAATAGAACATTGTCTACTAATGCTTAGGGTTGTGCTTAAAAAGAACTTAAAAATGTGAGAGGAATATTTGCCTCATGTGGAATTTGCTTATAATCGTTCGCTGTATTCTATCACAAAGAAATGCTCTTTTGAGATTGTTTATGGTTTCATACTTTGTGCACCTATCGACTTGTTGCCTCTTCCAGCTTCTGAGAAGGTAAATTTTGATGCGCAACAATGTGCTGATTTGATACGTAAGATGCATGAGACAACTAAAGAGAACATTGAGATTATAAATGCTAAATATAAAGTTGCCGGTAGTCAAGGACGCAAGCATGTTACTTTTGAACCTGGTGATCTTGTGTGGTTACACTTGCGTAAAGAACGATTCCCTGAATTGAGAAGTCTAAACTCATGCCTCGTGCAGATGGTCCTTTTAGAGTGCTTGAACGTATTAATGATAATACATATAAGTTAGACTTGCCTGCAGATTTTGGGGTTAGCCCCACCTTTAACATTGCAGATTTGCGACCTTGGGCGCGGAAGATGAGATTGAGTCGAGGACGACTCCAATTCAAGAAGGGGAGGATGATGAGGACATCATTTCCATAGATACAACTGTGCCAACTCCACAACAAACTCAACAAACTGAAGCTATGATACAAGGACCAATGACTCAAGCGCGAGCGCGTCAACTTAACCATCAGGTGAATGCATTCCTAAGTTTGCATACAAATGTTTCAAAGAATGGCATACTACTTAATTCTTGTGATGATTTAATTGTCCTTAGGAACCATGGGGAAGAACCACACGAGCTCGAGTGTAGAAGTGGAACCGTCTAGCGCAATCAAAGTCCTGTTCGCGAGTTCGACTCTATTCGGCCTTTGTAACAGTGTCTACTTAAAATGGCTATAACTTTTGATCCAGAAGGCTTCTCTACTTTCAGAAGGATCTAGTCTCACCTCCAAACTCCATTCGAACATACCAGAAACTGTGAAACAAGTCACGTCACTTTTCCAGTCCGAGTCAAAGTGGGCTGAGGGCCTTGTATCGCCACTTGGGCTATTTGGGCTAGTACTGTTCACGCCATACTGTTCATGTGAACGGTAACCATGAATAGTACCACACACCTTTTCATTAGATAAGTGCGGCTTCCCCCTTCCCTATTTAAGGAGGTCGCACCCCTTTAGTTTTCCTCGGGTTTTTCTTAAGAGATTATTCTGTTTAGCAGTTTCACCTCATGTTCGGTTAAGGAACCCCAACTTGTGAACTTAATATTTATTCGCAATACAATTTTAGATTGCATCTTGAACTCTCTTGCTTGTGTTCTCGATTTGCTTGTAGGAGATAGCCTTCTTGGCGATGTCAATTGTCCAGCATGCACATCTCTGTTGTGTATGACTCTAATTTGATGTGAAAATTCTAGAACATGATCACTGGAGCTTCTCAAATGGATGGTGGTATTCTTGTCGTGCCATCACTTGTTTCTTTCTTAAACAAAGTTGATGCTGTTGATGATCTAGAGTTACTAGAACTTGTAAAGGAGAGCTTCGTGGTATGCTAACATTTCCCACTTCTCTACATTGTTTTTAGTTGGTTGATTATATTCATGTTCTGAGGTAATATTGTTGCCTTCTTTAATTAGCTTCACTATCCGTATGACAACCATCTATGAGTTAGTGATATCTGAAGTAGAAAAATAATTTTACACAATACACACCAAGTATATCTGAAATAGAAAAAATAATTTTACACAGCACACGACATCACAGTGGCATCTCTGGTTTTGCTATAGCTAGAAGAGGCACAGTGGGGGTTCAATGAAGACACCCTTCTCTTAGGGCGACAGTTCCCTAGCAAGAGCGTTGCCCAGCAGAAGATTGGCAGATATGCCATGAGCATCAATCGGACATATCGGATGCGAAGGTTGAACCCGGACACATACATTATGAAGTGTGTGGATGAATCTTGCCCTAACGAGGTCCATGCGCAGTGATCGTGGGGAGTGGCCACAGACTTTTGGATAACCGTGATGAAGGATCACACATGTATGCTTGTTGAGCCACTTCACAGGCACCGCAACATCATGTCGTCGTACGTTGTGAGCCTGATAAGCCACCTCATCATGGCCGATATTTCTATTTCGCCAAAGGTTCTATGGGCAAATATTGCCAATACGGTGGGGTTTGAGGTCAGCTACCACAAGGCATGGAGGGCAAAAAGGAAGGTCTTGGAGCATATGTACGGGACATATGAGGAGGCCTATGACTTAGTCCCAAGAATGCTCCATCAAATTGCAGGATCAAATCCCAGCAGATACATTAACAAGCAGGAGCAACCGCATCCTACGAAGGGGCCTAATTGTTTTGTTCTTGATAGAGTGTTCTAGACCTTTCGTTAGACCATTAAAAGATTCAAGTACTGTTGTCCCGTGCTGATGATGGACAGCACCTTCCTCTGTGGCAAGTACAAGGTTATGATCCTCACCGCGGTTGCAGCTGACGCGAATGATCAGTTACTCCCTATGGTGTATGCACTTGTGAAGAATGAGAATACGGATAGCTGGATGTGGTTCATGGCCAATGTGAAGGAAGTGATCATTCATGACCAGCCAGATGTTTGTGTCATCTCGGACCGTAATGCCGGGTTGCTATCTGTCTTGACCACGATGCAGAATGGGATGGAGCCACCTTTGCTGTGGAACGATGTGAGGAGCCGTTGGTACATGAGGCATCTCGCGGCTAACTTCCACACAAGGTTTCGAAGCAACGAACTGACAAGGCTTTTCAAGAAGTTGTGCATGCAGTACCAAAGGTAGAAGTTCAAGGCCATGTGGGTATGGCTAGATGAGGAGACTAGAAAGCATGTAAGTCATTCTAACGTAGGCCAAGGGGAACCAGTGGGAGGGTCCGCGAGAGTTGGGGAGTTCACGTTTTGGGTTAACTCCCATGCCTCGACTTGTCGAAATGGTATCTCCTCCACAACTCCAGTGGTGCATGATATGGAATAATGATGAGTAACATGTTAGAAGTGTACAACAGGGTCCTGAAGGGTGTCCGATCCCTACAATTACTACAATTGTCAAGGAGACGTGGAACTGTATTGTTGGGTACTTCATTAAAAGAACTAGGATGGCGAAGAAGCATTTGCAGGAAGGCAAGCAATTCTCTGAAGTAATGCAGGTGTTCATGGATAAGAAGATCAAGAAGGCTCATTCCCACAATGCTTGACCCTTGTCCAGGATCACGAAGAAATTTGAGATCCATCTGAAGGCAAAGTATGCCATGGGTGAAACTAGAGAGGATCGGAAGCAAGTCAGCACCCTTAACAACGAAGTGTCCTACGCATGCAACAAGCCTCAACTTCTTCATAAGCGATGTTCCTATGTATATGCGGCGTGCGTGGTGTGGCGGTAGGCCTCAACACCTTACATTTATGAGTACTATGACATCCACCACCTTTATGGCACATGGAGTGTCGAGTTCAATTCATATAGGCTAGACATACACTACAAGAACGTATGGCCAGGAGAGGTGAAATGGCTGCCAAATGATGCACTGAAGCAGGTGAGCCATGGAAGATGGCAATCCGGTTGTATTCGTAATGATATGGATGGGAGTCAGTGTGGTCAATGGGTTAGGCACCCACGATGCAGACTGTGCAAGACGGTCAGCCACTACATAGGCAACTGCCCAAATAGAGCTAGTTCAACTAATGTCCCGTAGCGACCATGTTGTATTGCATGTGACATCATATTCTCTAGATGTTGTAATACTTTCAGATGTACTTGTGTTGTTTGTTGTCATGTTGAAATGCATCGAACGATTTTTTCACTTACTTTGTTTCCACAATGTTGAAATGCTTTACTTTATTTTTTGTTTTGTTGCTCCTGATGTATTCATTGAAGACTAACTTCCTCTCATATGTTCCTCAGGAGATGGCATAGCCTCCAGGTGGCGTCGCGTATGAGCTACTGGACCCACGTTGGGATGGGCAACACCGATGCTTGGCATAGTCGTCTGGTGTTGGCCCTCCGAGCCTCGTCCTTAGGGGCCTAGAGAGCACTATCCTCTGGACCACCAGTACATCCCACACCTACGGGATACTAGGCTACTGGTGTTGGCCCGTATACTAGACCTGCCGTAAGCTTTTCAGTTTAACTCGTCATTGCTTTCAGCGCTTGTGGACCGCTGGCGACCAGAGACTCACACGTTCCACTTTCGGTAGGGAAGATGACCATTACTCTGCAGGATGTCAGTACGCTCATTGGTCTACTGCTACGGGTACTGTGGTAGTGCCACCTCCCAGGCGAGCAGATTGGAGGGCGCATATGGAGTACAGGTTCGGTCAGCCACTACCCAAGAACATATTAGGTGTTCCACATTGGTGGCTAGACAGTACATGACTTGCCCTGTGGATGTGATGGAGGAGTTAGTGCAGATGCACTATCTTGTGTACTTGCTGTTCCTAATTGGGTGGGTCTTGTTTCCTACCATCCAAGGAGATTGGATGTACCCTAGCTACATCCATTTTACTGAGGCATTTGTGGACGCCTTACCGGACAAGGTGCCACAGTACAACTGGGGCTCTGCAGTGCTCTGTGCCACGTACCAAGGGTTGTGCAATGCCTCACACACAATACAGGTGGGGGAGCCGATCCTTGCAGTGTGTTACATCCTCGTACAACTGTGGTCATGGGAGCACTTCCTTTTTAGCTCACTCACGAGTTATACAGCATGGATGTAGCTGACGGGCCCATAGTGGGTACCCATTGGACATGTGGTCAGCTACGGTGGGCCAGAGAGAGGCCGAGGCATGTGTATCCTGAGCTCCACAACCAGTTCGAGACTCTACATGAGGATCAGATCGTTTAGTGGCCATGGACTTCAGAGATCATTGAGCACGCTGCACCCTTCGGGTTGTCCTCTCAGTGCAGACAAGACCACACTTATTGGATAACGACATGCCACCTGGTGTTCTCCTTTATAATCAAGCCTTACTCCCCACAGTGGGTAATGAGATAATTTGGCTGGTATCAGGAGGTGCCAGTATCACTAGAATGACCACTTGCACCGCAGGCCCATGGGCATGTCACCATCTCTTGTAATCCATTTACATATTACGTGCAAATCTTTTTTCACCTGTCTAACATACACTACAAGAGAAGTGCCATTTTTTGACATATCATTTATGTCATAATATCTAAAATTATGTCATAATTCACCTTTTATGACATCTGTGTGACGAAAATCGTTATGTCAAAAAATGAGCGTCACAAATATGTTTAATGACGCTTGTTTGTCCCGTGTCACAGAATTATGACATTCATTTTAATGTCACAATAACTTATGACATTTGCTTTATGTCACAAAATCCTAGGCCTTGCCACGTAGGCAGCTGCCACGTAGGATAAAAAAACGTCATAAAATGTTGACGTGGCACTGACGTGACAGATTTAAAAACATCATAAAATGTTGACGTGGCAGCTATAAAAACGTCATAAAAAATGCTAACGTGGCACTGACGTGGCAGATTTTAAAACGTCATAAAAAAATGCTTACGTGGCAGATGACGTGGCAGATTTAGAAACGTCATAAAATGTTGATGTCACGCTGACGTGGCAGATTTAAAAAATGTCATAAATTATTTGGGCTGAAAGCGATGGTGGGCTATTTTTTTCTCGCCCGATGGCTACCATTTTTATGATTGCAGCCCATTTTTTTCAGCCCACAAATTTGAGCCCATATATTTTTATCAGCCCATACATTCAAACCATCCAACAAAATGCACAAATAGTTCTTTGTCTCAACACACATTCAAATCAAATCAGTCGATATTAAATATCAAGCATTTCATGCATCACCAAATTCAAAACACATAAAGTTGGTGTCTCAACACAAATTCAAAACACATATAGTTGTTGTCTCAACCTCATCACAGTATCCATATCAAAATGATAACTCTAGCCACCAAAATTTCATCTATAGCCTAAGTTTGAGAGCTTACTACTCAAAGATCGGATGATGCAAATTTCTTTGCCAAACAAGGAACGAAGGAAGTACATAGCACTCTGAACATACATTTTGCTTCAAATTACATGCAAATAGGAAAACAAGTAACTGAATAGATATATTTGTATCTCTGAAAATTCATAGCACTAAAGCAGATCAGCATGCCTCTCTAGAACACATGTAGTATGTAAACATATCTTTGTGTAGGGTGATCAATATGCAAATGAAGAAAAGAATTTACTAAAGCAGATTAGGCCCTCTTACGTACCAATACATCTCTCCAAACAAAGGTCATGAACTCATTCACCCCATCCACGTGTTCCTTGCTGAACATTCTACTATTGATCCAAGATCTATCCATCGCACCAAATCAAGAGATACACTAGCTCAAAAAATATTACATATGATACTTGACCAAAGTTATCTTACATGTGACATGCAATACAGTGAGTTGGGCATTGCTTTATCTATAATAATGGGTCAAAGATATCGTCAACAATATTGCTCATCCAAATAACACTTATTGTCTAATAGGCTTTGCTATATTCCTAGCTCTGTAACATAAACTGAGACAAGAGTTGGTATTGTCATGAAAAATTCAACTTGAATTTGGTACAAAATCAGTAAGCTACTTCTAAAAACTAGCATGTAAGATTACTTCATAGTTTATTCGACACAATGGTGCACCAAAACAAATCCATACCTTGAGGATCTTGGAGTGCTGCTTTGAGCCTTTGGTTCTTTGAAAAGACGCGTCCTCACCGGGGGATACACACCCTGCTTGCCGTTATCATAATAATCAGAAGTACAGAACTGGGCACACTAACATAACATATATCACTATAATAGAACTCAAATTAACAGGGCTCATGAATATATCCATTGATCACATTCATCACAGATAACATTCACAGTTAATCATCACAATGCAATGGATCAGAATCCACATTTCACCAGCACATTGCAAATGAGTTAACATAGTTATAATAAGCAATTATTCGTGAACAGTAATTAAGAAAGCAAAGAAATAGATGAAACGCTGAAGTAGAGAGGGATTGGAGTAAACCGAGAGAGGGAGTAGTGCAGAGGCTGAGTTGTCGGTGAAGCGGAGCCGAGGAAGGAGGGTCGCGGTAGAGTAGATGAAGTGGTGGCGGAGCTGCAGCCGAGGATGGAGCAGAAGTCGGGGAAGAGGTCGCCGATGTGGACGTCGGTTGAGAGGTTGAAGCGCCGGCGGATCCGTGGAGTATGCAGAGGTCGGCGATGTGGAACAAGTCGGTCGTGGTCGCCGAGCTTGGCATCGGGATGGCGGCGCGATGGAGGTCGGCAGCGCCACGGTTGAGGCGGCGGCGCAAGGCGGTCGGAGAAGAGGAGATGGTGGAGAGCGCGACGGAGAGGAGCGGCGGGTGGATGGTGGCGCGGTAGGGAGAGCAAAGAAGGGAGGCGGCGGTGGATGCGGAGAAGGGGAGGCGTGGTTGGCGGAGGAGTAGAGAAGGGAGGAGAGAGGCGCGAGAGAGGTAGGGCGGTGAAGCTTGGTGGCGGAGAGAGGCGGTGGCCCCCGGATGTGGAGAAGAAGTCATCGGAGAAGAGGTGAGGCTCGGCGGCCGTGGAGAAGAGAGCGACCGACCGGGGTTGAAGAAGGCTCGGTGAGGAGGTGCGCGCGATGGAGCGAGGAGGATTTGGGCGGTGCGAGGGAAGTGGAGAAGGTGGCGGCGGGTGGATGCGGCGGAGAGGCGAGAGAAAGGGAAGGATGGGAGTGGAGAATGGAGGCGGCCGGCGAGGTAAGGCCGGCCCTCGCCGCGCCGGATTTGGAGGAGAATGGGGGGAGAAGGAGAAGAAGGCGACGGGCGCACTAAGAAGAACCGGGCTCAAAGGAATTCCTGGCGGCGGCGGCTAGGTCTTCTGGCCGAATGGGAGGGGAGTTGGTAGTTTTGCGATTTTGCCCTCCTGGTTTCTAGGGTTTGCAATAAGGTTTTTCTCCCAATGAGATTTCTTACATTCGCCTTGAAACTCCGATTTCATCGCGAACAGATCCTACGCATTCGTGTTGATGCGCATATCTGCATTTGAGCAGTCCAAATTTGTCGTTTATGCGCCTAGATCGCGCGGCTGTGGAAAAGCAAAAAAAAGTGTAAAACAGTCCATTTCGAGCAATTAAATATGGAAAAACGTGTAAATGATGATTAATGATCTTGAAATGCGAAAAATAATGGGGTAAAAACCAGTTGGTTGGGCCCTGAGCAAGCTCATTAAAAAAGCAGTTGGTTGGCCCATGTGGCGGTGGGACCTATCTTGACAGTGGGCGTATGCCAACAAGGAAAATGATGGTTTAAATAATTCAATATAATAATTTGTGATGCACCGGTTTGTCATTAATTTATGACATTCGCAAAGTAGCCCCTATGACACAACAAATATTGTCACTACATGGATATATAATAATTTCGACACACCGCTTTGTCATTAATTTATGCGTTCACAAAGTAGCCCTAATGACACAACAAATATTGTCACTACATTGATTTAGACTTGCATCATGACATTTTTTGTGACATTCATATTATTTTTGTCACTAAGCCAAATTACCTCTACAAAAATGTCATAAACTAGATGATTTAGTGACATTTAGACCCTTTGTCATGCCATATATGTCACAAAATGACACATCTCTTGTAGTGATACTAGTTTACTTGCAGGCAAACAAGGAGAGGGCGCAGGTGCGATAACTGGAGGTAGACGCAGCGACTGTGGACGCAGCTATGGGCCAAGAGGGCGACGACGGAGGTTCTCTATGAGCCACGACCATACGACATCGATACGTATGCTACGTACTTGCAGTGGTACGTCCTGTGCATGAGGAGTAGGCTGACAGGCCAAGCACCGCAGCGTCCAGAGGACATCACACAAGAGGCTGTTGTGTGAGTAGGTCCTAACCAACACCTCCCTCACACAGCGAGCGGGTGCACTAGGTGGCTTGGCATGGTGGAGTGGCGCGCAACCTCCCTAGTGCTAGGACTCCATGCTAGGGGGCTATTTCGGGAATTCCGTGTGGGAGGGATCCAAATATGCAATTACTACATCAGAGAGGGCTAGTTATGCCTAGATTTCTTAATCCGCTCTCGGCCACAATGGGTCTCAGCTACCCTTTTCCATGCACACGTGCTCCAGGCCCCTCGTGATGACCCTAGCCTGCTCCACACATCTCATCTCCTTCGTTCTCTTGTTTCCCTAGCCCCTACATGCACTTCATCTTGTTCAGCTATATAATGGTCCTGGATGCCTGTGGCTAACTTCATCTTCATTCTGCAGGACTAGCCCACCACTAGCACACATCTATAATGAGCAAATATGATATAGACTCTGGATCGGACAATCCATGTGGACCAGACGACTTCGGTTCAAACTCAAGTCCGGATACCTACGAAGATGGCAACAACCTTAGCTCACACGTGAGTGCATATACTGCATCAACATTTCTGTGAATATTAATGAGGTTGTTTACAGACTCAGTTGACTAGGAGGGCGAAGTTGTGGATGATGTTTTCAAACCTTTCTACTCTGAGGTAAGAAGCGCATCCAACCGCAATAGTACAGAACAGTGCACACATTTTGCAAGCATATGTATGTGATGTCATTGTAGCAGGAGGAAGAGTATGAGAGTGAAGCGCGGGAGCAAGAGGACAAAGAAGGACATGAACAATGAGGACAGGAGAAGAAGGTAGAAGAGGGAGTGGAAAAGTTTGGTGATGAGCAGGCGGATGAGGATGATCACATCGATGATGAAGACGAAGAAGTCCAACACAGTTCCAACGGTTCAAACTGGTCGACGACGACGAGTACGGTGGCAACAGTGGCGTTGCACGGTGTGTTATAGGGTGTAATAGGGAAAGTTTCAAACAATGAGTGTAAAGGTTCATGTGGCCTATTTCTCCGAGTTTATGTATGCCGAGTTTAAAAAAGGATTACATAATAAAAAATTCCCTAAATAGCTACCGGACGAAATTAGTCAAATGGAACTCTCATATTCTAAGTAACATGAAATCAACAAACCCTGATTTCTGAAACATGATGTCCTAATTTCCGATATGTACACCCTCAATTTTCAAGGCAATTTTACAACATATAAAATTCCAAAAAATACACAATGAAGTACATTGTGTTAGCAGCTTTGAAAATAAATTAAAAAAAATTGTTCTCATTTTCTACATTACAAAACTCGTACTGACAATACACATAAATAAATTTTGGACGACAATTCTGAATGTTTAAAATTGCAAAAAAATTACACAGCAAGTCAAATGTATTACTAGGCTTTTATAGCAAATTTATTTATGTATTAACCTCATTTCTTATTTCTAAAATTATTTACAAAAAGTACTTTCAAATTTTTTCTCAAAAAAAATCTACCGATAAACACTATGGTGTAGTTGACGATGAATGGGGCTTCTCTGTCCCCCACTCCCTATTCCCCTCCCTATTCCCTCAATCTAGACCACTCACTAATGATCCAATGGCCAGTTTTTTTTTATATTTTTACCATTTGCCCATCCATCATAAATAATAACAAAAATACAGAAAAAATAAAATTTATTTTTTCTGTATTTTTTATTATAATTTTTGTACAGAAAAAATAAAATTATAATAAAAATACAGAAAAAATAAATTTTGTTTTTTCGTATTTTTGTTATTATTTATGATGGATGGGCAAATGGTGAAAATATAAAAAACTACCATTGAATCATTAATGAGTGGTCTAGATTGAGGGAATAGAGAGTGGGGGACAGGAAGCCCCATTCGTCGACTATGTGCACCTTGAACCCATGGCCGGGGCACGGAAATTTCCGGAAACCCACGCTCGAGGATGACGGCTTTGACTGGGAAAATCCCGTGGTGGGGGTCCGCTGGAATGTGGTGGGCGCCGCCGCCTACGTGTGCTCGCGCACGGGATTCCATGTGTTGGCATATTTCCGCGGATCTGGGCCACAGAAATTCCACGTGCTGACCACTGATAAATCTGCGCTCAGGCGGGGCTACAAACGCAAATAAAAGCTGTCGGTGGTCATACTTGTAAAAAAAACGCTGTGAAGGGGCCAACTAGGCCAAATTTTCGTGAAAACATCAAAGCTCAAGGTAAAGATAACTAGAAAGTCCGTTTTACTTCTGTCAACTCTTTCGCAAGTCCAAATTCAACTATCAATCTAAAACCATTTATTTTACACCCTGATGATACGGGATATCTGATCTTCTTGATATAAGATCAAAGATAACTTGTATAATTTGATGAGTCTGATGTGGGTAACCACTGCTCGTGCAATGACCTGCGAGGTATGAGCCCACCTAATCACATTCTTGATGATAATCCACCGACCATCGAGTGGAGGAGACTGTCCAATCCCCCTCTAGTTGTGGCAACACCAATCAACTAGGAAGAAGAGGTGTGTGGCTAAGATAATAGTGAGACCCTCATAGGAGTAGCTAAAATTTAATATACAAACGTGTATTTTAATTCATTATGTTGAGTCTGAGTTACATGGACTTTACAATGGTTATATAACCCTCTTAAGAGATATAAAATAAGAAACAAACTCTTTACCTAACTTGAACTAACAAAAAGAATCCTGAAATTTCTGCCATCAGATTATTTGGAATAGGTGGCGCACACAAAAGGTATCCAAGTTTGGGGCCTTATTCATAATGTGCTCCTCGGAATAAGCTTTTCAACGAGTCTAAGATCATCTAAATCGGACTACGTTTGCAAAATATATTGACTTTTAAAACTGGATCTTGCTTGCTTTCTCGAACGGAATCTGAGTTTATCCAAATCTTCGTACTTTCAATTTCCTTATTTGGCACGACTTGAATTCTTTTCATCAAAAGGAAGTCTTCTAAAACTTTAAAAAGTCGTGGAATAGTTGGATACCATGCAAACATGTCGTACAAACCACAAACTCTTTGTGTTTTCAATTCTCACGTGTCAATTGGAACTGCCTGTGTAGCATACCTTTCAAGTGTCATAACTTTTGTAGGAGGCTCTAAATCATATATATAACGTTTGATTCGTTGTAAAGTAGATTTTATATGCTTTCCAAATATCTACTTTGTTGGCTTTGAAAACTTTAGAATTGGTTCCAAAAACTTTATAAATTTTATAGACAGCACTGCAAACATCAAAACTTAATTGATCTTGTATACTCTTCTTAAGCCACCTCACTCATCTTTCTCTCTGGACTCTGGCCCAAATAGGCACGTATTCTCTGCATGTCCTCGTCACTCGATTTTTCAATGCCGGATCAAACCACCTCTTCAAACTGACGTGACATCTGGTCAGCTGAGGTGGCATCCCAATAAGTCAGTAAAGTAAATATAAAAAAATATCTCTTCCACATTTGTCTGTATTCCGGCCTCTCCTCTCACTCGAGTTCTCTCTGCTCATGCCACTAGCTGCCAAGTAAGGCTGGACTCGGGCTCGGCGGCCGCTAGCTGCCAATGGGCTGGCAAGCAGAGCACTGGCCAGTTTGTGAAGAGGAAAGGACGAGAGAGAGAACAGGAGTAACAGAGGAGGAAGGATATGGATGCCAAATCAGCTGTGGATGCTATATCAGCCAAACTAGGATGATTTTATGTGTAAGGATAATTTGTATCAATTTTGTTAGTTGAGAGATATAAAGTGAATTGTTTTATAGTTAAGTATGTTTTTTGGCCTTTCGAGCAAGTTAAGAAAAATAAAATAAACTAATTTATTGTAAAAATAAGAAAAATGCTTCCCTTAGGACGTTAAAGGTTACGATGGACGTACGATCTTACGTGGCCTTAACCGCTCTTCCCATCGCTCCTCTCCTTTCTATCTGCCCAACAGGGGCCATCCGGTCAAGTGGCCTAAAGGGCTCGACGCGAGCGGCGAGCTTCGCCGACGACTTCCACCTCTGCGCTCCGCGAGTCCGCATCCAGCCATTATCGCCGTCGTGCGACGCGACGTCGCGCCGCCGCCCATCTTGCCTCGGCCTACCACCATGCCTCGCACAGCCCCACACCCACGCTGTTCCCACGTTGGGCAGCCGCCGCGGCACTCGAAGCCACCGTCGCATAGGCCACCGCCTCATACACCTGGCCCAGCCTTACCTCGGCCTAACCGCCTTGCACGCGCTCGCGTGGCCATGTGAAGCTCGTTCGCCCGTCCCGCCGCAATTTCGTCCATGGCAATGCCACCGCTCAATGCGGGCCGAGCCGCCGCCTGCGAGCCTGGCTGCGCGACGGTCCTCCGCCTGCCTCGCCCCAATGCCACAGCTCGGTGTGTGACGACCCGCATTATTACCATGGGGTAATAACGCCAGTCAACGGATTATTATTCGTTTTAGCCGATAAAACATCGCTCTAACGAATAATAAGCCATCAGAGTGTTGCAGCGGAACAATAATTAGAGACAAAATACGATATTACAAGAATATCGCCACGCAGGGCAAAAATTTATTACAAAGCCTCAAGGGCTTAAATATTACAATCTTTAGACAAAATATTCTAACTACTTCCTATTCACACAACTCTACACAGGATGTCCACCTTGTACCCACGGTAATCCGAGTCCACGGTACTCCATCCAGGTAACTTCCTCCTGATCTTAGCCATTCTCTGCTTTAACATGCTCCTAAGCAAAGGAAGGATTATAGCAAGGGTGAGTCTGAAGTACTCAAACAAGCGTTATTAGCAAAATGCACAACATGCTTATCCTTTACACATTTAGGAATCTCCATTCCTATCCTCAAATCTTGCTCATGTTTATACTCTTTTCTTTACTCAATTCCTTTCCAGGACTTATAGAAAATAAGGTTTGTTGGTTTTGAAATAATTACAAATTATTAATTTAGAAAACTACTGAACATACGCATGAACAGCAAAAACCCCCATAAGTTTCCGTAATTCTCCTTTCCCGGAGACAGGCATGAATTCATGATTTTGATAGCATTGCGCAAGCTTGTATCACTTTACCCATCATCACTCTGATCGTGTTGGCTCTTGGGTGTTCCGCAATTCCTTTGAAGCGGCGCCCAGACCAAAGTACAGTACAATTATCTCTAGCTCAGTAATTATATCTCCACCCGGTTATACACAATCAGCAGCCTGGAGCGGTGTAACACCCTCACACAAACCCACTGAAGACGACATAACCGTTGGTGGTAGGGTATTCAACCTTTCCCGGTCCACGACTCGCGTATATAACGCCTGCGTAACCCTTTGTGGGTTCTTACACTCCGGTCTTCCACCCGTTCCTTTGGGTCTATCCATAAATAATCACTCTGTGGAGAATATAACACCTCACTAGAGTACCGATCGCCGTGAAAGCGGGCGTTGATTGATACGAGTTGATACGGTCTGTCCATACGGATGAAGTTTGTAACCCCTTATATTCTATTCTTATGCAGAGGTCCCACGCTCGCCCACTCATTTCCTATCCCGGTAACCTCTGCCCACCTTTTTATTAACTTTAATGGCCAACTGCTCCATCAGTTGCCATCTATCTCTTATCTCTTGCCATTTCTTGATTTAAATCTTCTTTTATTTATTTCATGCAGGGTGATATTAGATTAATACAAAAATACTTGTTTTGAGCAATATACGCTAAAGATTTGATCAAAGGAATGCTTGTCTGAATTTCAACCATAGAATTGGATTCAAGTAGGATCAGGTGAAGTCACCCCCGCAGCTTGGATTTGCGTCTGCAGTTAAAATACGTTGGCTACAATTTAATTTACAAAAGTATAATAAAATATGAGGTATCGATGTGTTTGTGCTCCTAAGGTAAGATGTCACTCCCTTTTACTCCGATCACGGTAGTTGAGGTTAATTTTGGTATACTACTTGTCGTTTGACATTATCGTACTAACGTTAGGATATATGGTTGATTTAGTATGTATGCTCGGTATTTTATTAATGTTCCTAGCAATTCTTTACTACACGGGTTAATTTGAATGCATGCATAATTATAATGGCGAATATTATTCTAGTCAATCTCGCGTATGTACTTAAGTACATTTAATTTCTTAAAGGTTCGTATATATTTATTCACCTCTCTAATTCGTTTTAGATCTTAAGATTACTCAATGCATTTTCTCGTACTAGTACGCATAACGAGTTGAATTATAGATCCCAAATAAAATGGTCTCATGTATCCATTACTTAATTTCTTAATTAAACTATATTCGGTGTCCTTATAGGATTCATACATTTTAATGTAGTCCTGAGCATATTTTTATAGCTTAACTGCTATTTAAATCACCGCTTGTAATTTTAATTGCTATTAAATTTCTTAACTTGACGATTACTATTTTGACTTAGCTCGCTATTATAGTTGTCGCATATAGCTGTAAATCTTCTAATAGTTATGAATTTACTTTTATGATTTAGAATACTTATTAATGGATTCCTATACTTTATAATCGACTAATAAAAGTTAACTGGTTAATTTAAATGTGCAAAAAAAAAGTGGTTCAATGGACATTATAACAATTTACTTCATATATGCAATTCCAGCCTATAGGCATCATTTGACTCATCTTTTATAACCAAGAATATTTATTAAGACGGTTCTATGATTTAACATTATCTGGATTAATTAGGTATTTAGGTACGATCCCAACGACTTAATTAGCGATGCATTAATTAAATTGGCCTACGCTATGCTTTTACTCTATCGTTAGTAAGTTAGTTATTCTAATCATTATAAATACTGATTAGCGGATTTCTATTGCTTTGATGATTAACCAATTATCTGCGTATTCAAGTCTGCATCGAAAGGGTCTTAAACTATAGTACTTTAATTTAATCCTTATAGTACAGGTGTAATTGATGTGTATGCTTTACATTGTCGGATCATAATTAGCTTGTTTTAATATTTCGGAGTACCCCGGGTGGGTTTCTATAATTTAACTATTATTAACCAAATTGTCTAGGTAAATAAATGTCACTGAGCTGTTTAAATATCAATACATAGGTTTTAATTTACACACGAACCAGTTTTAATCCATTGATGGTGTTACATTCATTGCACGACTTAAGAAATACATTGAGTTTCTGACTTAATCTATGGCGTTGAAAGTATGCAGATTTAAGTAATTAGATGAATTCCATTAAATGTGCTTGACAATTTTCGAATTTCTCATTTTACTTAAGCTCAACTCCGTATTATTTATGTGCATCACAATCTAAGGTATTATACTACTACCGAGGACTGTATTAGTTCTTAGCTTATTTCTAATGGATGTTTATTGCGTTGGAGTAGCTAATATGCAATTACACGGTCCCTAAACATTTGCGGTTAATTCAATTATTTTAACTAATTACTAAAACCAGATTACTACAATGCAGGCGTATAAGCGTTCCTAATTTAATCAATTTATTCTTTTACATTTTTTACTTCACCTTCTCTATTTTCTCTACTGCTTTCTTCTTTCCTTTCCGGTCGTTCCCATTTTCTTGAGTCTTTCGCCGCCAGCACCTTTTTCCCCTTTTTCCATTTTCCACCGACGCCTCCACAACTCCTCTGCTTCCCCCTCTTTTTCTACCGCCGCCCCCAGCGCCTCCTTTCCTTCTCTTTTACCCCACCGACGCCTCCTCTTCTTGCCTCTGCCGACGCCTCTCCATCTCCTCCTCCTTTTCCTCTTTTCTCGCCCACTCTGCCGGCTCCCTCTCTCTATCTCCCTCTCTCTCTCTCGGCCTCCCCTCGGCTCCTCCTCTACGCCGCCGCCTCTACCCCTGTGCGGCTCCCTCCGCCTGAACCCCTGCCTCCTTGCGCCGCCGCTCCGCTCCTCCAACGGCTCCGCCGCCCCCTCGTACCTCCCCTCCGATGCCTCTCTGGCCCGGCCGTTCCCGCCCGGCCGCTCGGTGATGCCCAGCCGCCTCAGCCAGATCTGGCCGATCTAAGGCTTTCCCCTTATTTTTCCCCACTTCTGGCTTGATTTAATTTTTGTAATTTGCTAACTTGTGAGGTTTTGCCTAGGGTTCGGTTTTGGGAGGCGAGTGACCTTGGCTGTCTCCGCCGGTGAACCGTCGCCGTACGCCGGGGGAGTACCGGTGGCGGCGAACTGGTGGCTCGGCCGGGAACCCGCAGCCGCCGCCCTCCTGGTAACCCTCCTCTCCTCTGCTATTTCTGGTGCCATGCTCGTATGGGTTCATGTGCTCTACTGTGAATGCGTATGGTTTCTAGTCTAGGTTGTATGAATGGGATAACTGTATACTATGGATGGTGATGGTGGTGAGGTTTACCTGCACGGTTGCTTGAAGGAATGGTTAGGGTTTTGGGGCTGGTTGCGGTCGCTGGCTTGCGGTTGCTGGCTTGCGGTTCTCCTGCCGCCGTCACGGTCGCCTTGCTCCTTCGGCTTGCTGTGCCTTCGCCTCCCTGGCCTGCAGCTCCACGCGGTGGTTGGCTTCTCTGTGGTGTTGGGGCTGACTGGAGAATGTTAGGGAATTGCTTATCTTGCCTTGCTGCCTCTCGGTGCCCTTTTGTTCGATGTGGCTATTGGTATATGACAGTGGGATATTTTGGCTGTGTTGCTATGGTCTTGGCCTTGAGTGTTTGCTGGCTGGCGGTGCTATCTAGGCATGTTGGCTCTGGCCGTGTGCTGTCTGGTTCACTGGGGTTGGCCTTTGCATGGTGAGGGCTTTGACAGGTGTTTCTCTGCTGTGGGTTTGGGCTGGAATGGTTTGTGATATCCTGGTCTTTGCCTTGGTTGGATTCCTATATTCAGAACAGGTTTGTATATATATAATACCGTGTGATGAGCCTATGGTTGTGAGAGGTGCCGACTGGCCCCCGGACGGTTAGGTATCTCCGTGAACGGATTACCCCGCCCGAAGTTAATCCTTAGGGCTCTGACGGCAACGCTTTCTTTTTTTACTTAAATTTTGCTTAATTCTTTTGTTCGGTCTTTTTCGGTCTTATAACTTGATTGCTTAATCACAAATGAATAACGATGCAACGGCAGCTCGTCGACAGTCTGATCCATGTATGAAATGGCCTAAATTGTAATTCGGCTTTCGCTTACTATTGATGTATACAGAATATTGTATGTTACTCGAATGTAGTTTCTAATGTTGCAATTGTGTTGCAATTATCTAAGTTTGCGAGACAATCATTTGATTAAGACCGGGACTTGTAAACTTACAGTAATTTGTATTGTCGTTATTAATGTAAAAAGAGTTGTAACATCTTTATTTAATTTAAGCCAATTTTAGTTGTAGCTCCAGGAATGTGGCTTGATTGGTTGTACAAGAATTGTAATAATTACACAATTGTATTACGGACTGTTATATATATATATTTTAATTGAGTTGGAAACTTTTACTTGTGCAATTGAATTTTATTTCTCACTTAGTCTATATCGTTTGATATTCACCCTCATCGATGAAATTGTGACAACAGCGTATTAGTTTATCGCTCGCTAAGTTCCATTTAAACGTCTGCAAAGAAAAGTTTAAATTCCCTCGTATTTTTAGATTATCATTTAGATAATTAATCCTACTTAACATCCTAATTCGCTAATTAGACGTGGGTCGTTACACGGCGCCACTCCGCGCGTGCTTCCCCGTCTAATTCTGCCATCGACTTGTTAGACTTCGAGGTGGGAAGAAGAAAACAGAAAGATGAGCGGATGTTACTTTGTTGTTTGCTGACATGACTTGCTGCGTCGTAACGGAATCGTACCAACAACTATCGTATGTATAGGAGCACGTTAAATATGGTGATGTAAATCATTTGCACATTGGCATGTTTCCACTGTACCACTTTGGTCGCTAATTTCAACGTAATATATTGTTACAAATAAAAAATATATATCCTAAAAAGCATATTCATTATGAATATAGTAGTACTACCGATTTCACGCACCCAATCTCGAATGTTTTTATGTAATGGTGGCCAAACCTATAAGGGCATGTGCAATGTGGTCTCAAACCCGGAGCTAGCAAAAATTTTGGGCTCTTGGAACCAAGGCTTACACTGGAAAGAGAGATGCTAAAGAGAAGATTCTTAGACTCCTCTATTCTTGTCGGCTTTTCAGTTAGTTTTTGACTTCGACATCTTTCAGCAATTACTATTAATCGAGTAATAAACCATAGCCAAAAGTCATAAACCACAAACCCAAAAGAACAAGGCCTCAGATACAAGTTCAGGTTCAAATCCAGCGCAATAAAAAATTCCTACCTATCTACTAGGGGAGCAATCGGATCAGATACGAACGGATATCACTCATCCTGTATCATATTCCACATTTTTCTCGGAGTCAGACATAGACAATGCCGAATATGAATATGAATGTGGATATTCTTGGTCACAAATATGGTGCAAATACATGTCACATCGAAATGAATAGTATCGGTCACGAATATTTAGCCAGATATGTGTGAAAACAAAAACCATGTATACCGCACATGTAAAGATCAATCAACCGTATATGATGTCAAAAATATAACTACATTATCAGTTCAATAAGCAAATTTAACCTATAGACATAGCTGAAAGACATCATAGTATAAAGGATGTTCAAAACGCAACTACATTAGCAGTTCTGCAAGCATCTATGGGCTGCTAGAGTTTGGCTACAAAAGAGTTATTAGAAGAATATTGTAACATCCCAAATTTTGAGGTTTTCAAAGACATTATTTTCTAAATAGGTTTATACAATTTTCTAGATCTTTCAATTAATTAAAAACTTAATTAGAATTTTCCTATGAGAGACCACGTGGAGGTCATCCCATGTGTGTGATGAGTAATTGACATCGGTTTAGGAGAGTCGAGTTTGGTTTGAGTGATTCGGACCATGTCGTTGCGCAGTGCAATCGGCTTCGGTCGGACTTGGTCAAACCTGGTCAAAATGCTTAGGATGCATATTCTGATGATTCAACAGGTTCGGGCTCATTTCATGCTTAATGTGGTTTCATTAATGCGATTATGCTTTCATGTATCGAGCGGTTCTATTTGACGTGTTTCTTGTTTGTGATGGCTGCAGGACGTCGAGGCGGAGTCGTGGTGAGACACGAGACGACCGGACTAGACACGGGCGGTGTCGAGGTCAGAACGGTCGAGATGTGTCGAAGACGGCGGAGACTCGAGGTGGTTGCGAGGCTTGGACGACAAGGAGCGCGGAAGCTTCCCGGAAGGTGCAGGAGGGGTGAAATGGTAATTTCGCGAGGCTGCAAAAGCGGGAGCGGGCTTTGTTCGGGTTTAGCGGGCGTAACGGGTTGGAGATCCGTTAGCCAAGGGCTATAAATAGAGGGAGTGGCTGTATGCCCCCTCATGGCTTTTAGGAGAGAGTTAGGGTTTTCTTGAGTCAAAAGAGGCTTTGGGATGTTGTTTTGCCTTTGCTTTTTAGTGGTTGGTGAGTTGGTGAGAAACACAGAGTGTGTCTCCATCGTAGCTTCTTCCTCTGTGTGTGTTCTTGGAAATGGGTTCTTGATCTTCCAAGCATGTATGGGGAAGTAGAGAGGGTCTGAGTTGGTTCTCCATTGTAATCATGCATCTCCTTTCCTCTATATCAATATAAGATGGCTTTGGCTGAATTTGTTTAAGTCTCTAGCTCTCTGTTGTTCATTTCCCTTCGATGCCTCTTTTGAGTGATTCTTGAGTTTTTGTGTTTCTTGTTGTTTCTTGCTGAGAAGTGCCAAAATGGGTTGCTCTGTGATGGGGTTATGTTTCTAGACCATTTGGTCAACTAAAATCCCAAAGGCAAGTGTTTGATTTTAGATTTGGCATTTTGGGCTTCTCTGTTCTTGTTTTGCCTTTCTAGGGTTTTGGTACTGTTCTTAATTCCCTTCATGAGATGGCGTGAAACTTGGTGTCTAGAGTCCAGAGGTTATCAATTAGCTTCCCTCAAGGTTTCGTGGCCAGGGAATCAAAGACTTATGAGGAATTTGGATTTTGGTGAAGCTCTTCGTAGTTTTTCAGGATTTTGGCATTTCTAGGGTTTGATGCAAATCTTTGTTTCCTCTCTTGAGATGGCATGAAATTTGGCACCTAGAGTCCAGGGGCTATCCATTAGCTACCCTCAAAGTTTCATGGCCAAAGGATCAAAGGTTGAGGAGTAATTTGGTTTTAGGTGGAGTCCCTGTTAGTTTTCAGGTTTTTTGTCCATTTCAGAAATTTGGGCTCTTGAGTTGTTTTCTCTCTGTTTTCTAGGCCCTATAGATTATTTGAGAGGTAGTCTCACTTATCTGGCAGAGAAATCTAGAAGAAATCCTCTATTTTTGCTGTTGTGTGAAGATCCAAAGCTTCTTTGTCTCAAAATCAGAAATGCAGGCTGCTTTGTTTTGCGAGGCGGTCGACCGCCGTTTGAAAGCGATCAAACCGTGCTCTGAATGGTGGTCAGACCGGCGGCCAATGAGCGGTCTGACCGGTCCATAGAAGGCGGTCTGACCGGCCTCCCCTTGACAGCTTGTGTTGCCTGCTGTTTTTAGGTTTTGATTTCTTTGTTTTCAGTGTTCATTCTCTTGGGTGCTCAAGGTTCTAGAGAAATGGTTTTGTCTCTTTCATAGCTTTTTCATAGCTGTTGGAGGAGAATTTGAGTGGGTACTTTTGGGGGTCATTTTTGATGTCGACATTCACCTCCCCTCTGTCGCCATTTCGGTCCAACAATTGGTATCAGAGCCGGTTAGCACTTCTCAATAGATCTTAACCGGTCTCTAGAGCCATGGCGACGGACAAGTACTCGACCAAGCGTCCAATCTTTGATGGCATTGATTTTCCGTTCTGGAAAAGCCGGATGGAGACATACATCCAGGCTCAAGGATATGCCATCTGGAGGAAGGTCAAGGTTCACTATCTTGTTCCTGCCGATGAGAACATCAATGTGGCGAATATGTCCGATGTTGAGGTGAATGCAAAGGCAAGGAACATAATCATCTAAGGTTTGAGTCGTAGCGAGTTTGACCGCATTTCGCACCTCACGTCGGCTTTCGACATTTGGGAGACCCTCAGTGCTTACCATGAGGGCACCACCCAAATCAAGATAGTCCGACAGGACCAATTCAAGCGAGATTACAACAAGTTTGAAATGCTCTCTGGTGAGTCCCTCGATGAGTGCTTTGCGCGTTTTCATAAGATTCTGAGCAACCTCCGAGCGGTCGGTCTCACATACCCCGACTCGGACAACGCTCGACAAATGCTCGCTGCTTTGGACCTGCGTGTGTGGGAGATGAAAGTGACCACCATCAAGGACACCACGGACCTCTTGACTTTGACTCTTGATGCGTTGTACTCACGCCTCAAGACTCACGAGATTGACATTGTCTCTCGAAAGTCGAAGTCACAACCGATGGCGCTGGTCACTGATCCCAGTCTGGTTTCCGGTTCTTCTTCTGATTCGACTTGCGAATTCTCCCTTGTTGCTCTCTGTCACATAACTGATGATCAGTTAGAGCAGCTTGCGGATGAGCAGTTAGCCCTCCTAGCTCAGAGATTTTCCCATGCTTACAAGAGGAGGAGGGATGGAAAGAGAGGAGGACCGTGATTTGCTTTGAGTGTGGTGGCCCCAACCACATTCGGGCAAACTACCCCAAGCTAGGGAAGGGCAAAGGTGACTACGGTGGTTCGGGAAAGAACGACTACATTGACAAGAACCACAACAAGAAGCCCTCAGCTCCCGCACAAGGCAAGAAGAAGATCCGCGACCTTGGCAAAGCCAAGAAGCTCTTCCACCACGTCCTCACCGCCTTCGACGACCTCGATCTCAGCGAGGTGGAGGGGTGGAGCGACGATGATGGAATGGACGAGCAAGAACCCAAGGGCGGCGACGACTTCTCCGGCATGTGCTTCATGGCCCTTGAGGGTGAACTGAGCGACAGCGAGCTGTACTCTGACTCCGATGAGGTATCCCCCACCTACGGCCAGCTCAATCATGCTTTTTTAAGTTAGGTGGATTTCATGCTAGAGCTAGAGCTAGGGTTAGCGAGTTGGAGAAGGAAGTAGATAGATTATCACGGAGTTTACTTCACTTACATCTGCTCCCTCCCGTGATGATTGTGATACATACTGTGCTCTGTTGGGTGACATGGAGAAATTAAGGACCTCGCATGATAGTCTGTCCTTCGAGCTTGACATGGTTAAGGTGGAGAACATTAGTCTTCTTGCTGAGCTTGAGATGAGTAGGGTAGCTCCTTCGTCATCTACTACTGTTGAGACTATTGCTTGTACCTCATGTGAGGATAAGGATAATGCTTTTAGAGGTCTTTATACCATGCTCCTGGATCTGCCCGAGTCTTGTGAAAACTGCAATAATTTGAAATTGAACTTAAAAAGGGCAGATCATAAAATTGCTAAGTTGCATGCTTCTTTACTTGAGCCTGTTGTTTCCTGCACCAACTGTCCAAAATTGACACTTGAGCTTGAGTCTGTTTCTAAGCAATTCCAAGAGATGGTTGATCATAACAAGAAATTGGCTCAGTTTGCGACTAAAGATCATGTTAGCTCACCATGCATTAGTTGTGATAAACTAAAACTTGAACTCGTTACTTTGAACTAACAATGTGTGAACATCAACTCATTGTGATGTGATTGCTGAGGTGGGGAAGGAGTCTAAGGGTAAGGTGGAGACGCTTAGCGACGTGAACCAACTGGCTAGTAGTAGGACTGTCCCCTCAGAGTCGGCTGTGCATACACAAGCCATTCTTTTCCCTACTGTTGGTTCTTCTTCTGCTCCCTTACCTTCTGCTGTCTCTTCTTCCCCCTGCTCTTCTTGCACCTCTCTCTTTCGGGAGTGTCAGTATCTTATGAACACTCTCGAGAGATTTGTCAGAGGCAAGAAGAAGCTTAATCTTATTCTAGATCAATCCAAGATGTGCAGATTTAATCAAGGTCTAGGATATGATTTCTATGAGGACATGAGGAAGCATCCACCTGCCGTGCTCAGACCCATAGCACCAGGTGTGATCGAGACTGAGCCCAGGACCGAGAAAGTCCAATTTAAGTCTGCGGGCTTTGTCTAAGGGATTTCTGACAGCAAGGTGATTCCACCTGCAGCTTCGGCCTCTCAGAAGGCGAAGCCTCATCATGCTACTTTTACCTCTCAAAAGGTGAAGTATCATTGCACCTTCTGTCAGAAGGATGGACATCTGATCGATCGATGCTTCAGGCGTGCCAAGATCGCGCGTAGAGATCGTGCTAAGTCTCTTAGGCGTATTCAGGGTCAGCCCCAGACCTTGAGTGCACCTAAAACTAACACGAGGTCTAGGGTTGCTTCAGCTGATGGGTTTGGGCTTCATCGAGGACTTGGATTTTCTGTGTTTTCTGGCTTTCGTCCTCGATATGCTCCTGGTTGTGACTTCCGCCGTCCTGAGGGTAGATCTCATTTTCCCCGTCGAGATAGCTACCCGCGGCGTGATCAGCATGTTGCTGGTGTCTTGACTCGCTCCTCTGTAGCAGTCAAGCCCAACAACAGCTTCAGGTCTACACATAGACCATCTGCCTTTTTGAGTGACAGAGAGCATAGGGTAGATAAACGTCAGTCGTGTTTGACTACTTCATCTGCTCGACGTGTTACTCAGTATTGGGTGCCAAAATCACTCTTGATTTACCCCAGTACTGAGACTTTACTCTCTGTTTGACTCAGGCTCACCGGGCAGGGAAGGGAAATGTTTGGCTCGTAGACTCCCGTTGTTTTTTTCCCTTGCCCGTGCTCCAAGTGATGAGACGATCACCTTCAGAGATGCTTCATCTGGGTGCGTCATCGCCAAAGGTACAGTGCGTGTTAATGATTCTTTCATTCTGAAAGATGTTGCCTTGGTTAATAAGCTGCAGTATAATTTCCTTTCCGTTTCTCAGCTTACCGATGATAGTTTCGAGGTGAGCTTCAAGAAAAATGCTTGCAAAATTCTTGATTCTTTGGGTAGTCTGGTTTGCGGGATCTTTCGTGTTGATTTTTCTGAGTCTTCTGGTGATCCTCTCAGGCGTTTAGTTGCTTCTGAGTCCCGCGACCTTTCTTTCTGGCATAGAAGACTTTGTCATATTGGATTTGACCATTTGACCCGAGTTAGCGGCCACAATCTCATTCGTGGTCTGCCGAAACTCAAGATGGTCAAAGATCTAGTTTGTGCTCCTTGCTGGCACGGCAAGATAGTTGCCGCTTCTCACCCTCGGTCCACGATTATTATGACCGATGCACCGTGACGCTACTCCATATGGATACGATTAGACCGGCTCGAGTGCGATCGGCAGGGGGAAGTGGTATGTTCTTGTCGTGGTCGATGACTTCTCGAGGTATTCTTGGGTGTTTCTCTTAGCCTCGAAGGATGAGACGTTTACACATTTTCGAGGTTTTTTCAGTAGGCTTTCTACTTCGAGAGATTCTGTGATTAGACAGGTGTAGAGCACCAGTTCTCTTCTCCTCACGTCCCACAGCGAAATGGCGTCATGGAGAGGAAGAACCGTACCCTGGTCGAGATGGCCAGGACGATGCTCGATGAGTACTCTACACCGCGGAAGTTTTGGGCTGAGGCTATAGCCACCTCGTGACATGTTTCGAATCGAGTTTTTCTTCGGGCACACTTGCACCGCACTTCTTATGAGTTGAGATATGGGCGAAAGCCCAGTGTATCTCATTTTTGTGTGTTTGGTTGCAAGTGCTTTATTCTGAAGTCTGGGAACCTGGACAAGTTCGAGTCATGTTCGTGTGATGGGATCTTTCTAGGTTACTCGACTTCTTCGCGGGCTTATCGGGTGTGGAACTGCGAGTCTAGTAAGATGGTAGAGACCTGTGAGGTGACAATCCGAGCCCATCTTTGTGGATGATGAGGACGATGGAGATGAGGGTTGTTTACCCGATCCAGTCCCTCATCCACCCCTTGAGGTGTCGTCTTCCACCGCACCTCGAGGATATCAGCCCATGCCTTCGGCTTCTTCTGGAGCTAGTGGCTCTGTTCCTACCTCATCAGCTCATGAGGTAGAGGCCACTTCTTCATCTCATCCTGGACCTCCTCGACATATCCAAAAAGACCATCCTTCTGAGCAGATTATTGGAGACCTTTTTGAGCGAGTCACTCGTTCAAAATCTGGCATGTCTCATTTCTGTCTTCATTCTGCCTTTGTTGCCACCTTTGAGCCCAAGGACATTTGTCATGCCCTTTCAGACGATTCTTGGGTCAATGCCATGCATGAGGAGTTGGAAAATTTCGAGAGAAACAAGGTTTGGTCGCTTGTTGAGCCCCCTTGAGGTCACAATGTCATTGGGACCAAGTGGGTGTTCAAGAACAAGCAGAGTGAGGATGGGGTTGTCATTCGGAACAAGGCTAGACTAGTAGCTCAGGGGTTCTCCTAGGTTGAGGGCCTAGATTTCGAGGAGACCTTTGCCCCTGTAGCTAGACTTGAGGCCATTAGAATTCTGCTTGCCGTCTGCTTGATCGTGCAAAAATAGCACACCCGCAAGTGCACGGGTTGCCACTGAAATAGCGGCGAGTGTCGTGTTCTCCACAGGGACTAGACTGAGGCTACCGGTGCTCGGCTAAAGCTAGGTCAAACGAAACGGGGGAGAAAACTAAACTAAAACGACCAAACGAACTAACTATCGAACGAACTACAGACGACGGGACGAACGACCGTACGAATTGACGTCGTACGACCGAACGAACAAAACGACGAAAGACTAGACGAACGACGCACGAATGACACAACGACTAAACGACTGAACACGACTATCAAACGAACGAACAAAACGTCCACCGACGGACGACCTAAATAACTATCGACCGCAAGAAAGCAAGAGGTAGTCGAGAAGCACTGAGGGAGGGTTTAGAAGCACTAGGTGGGTTGAGAGGGAATGAGAGGGAAAACGATCGACAGCTAGCTAGACGACGACGGCACACGACAAACACAGAACTACGAACATAAGCACGACTTAACTATCAATTGACCGCTGAGAAAAGCAAAGAGGGAGGATTCAGAAGCAAGGGAGGTTGAGACAGCACGGGGAAGGGAGACGATCGCCGACTCGCTAAATCGTGCTAGACAACATACAAACACAGAGAGCTACTACTGACAATGACATTTAACAATGACTTAACAGATGACCACACTCATTAGGAACATAACACAAGTGCTAATAAATCTGAAAAAACACAAACCAACATATTAAAAGATAACAGATTCTCATCTACAATTCAACATCCACATATATCACAGTAATAGAACAGGCATAATATCATCTCAGTGAGCACATGCATACATCACAATTCTCAGAAAATATTCCACAGTGCAATAAACATGAGCATAAAGCAAATCTGAAACAAACTAACAGAGCCTAATCACAATCCACTGAACACATGCATCACAGATCACAGATGATAATCCACAATTCATCAACACATTGCAAATGGTAATTGTCAATTAACAGTGCGACCAGTAATTAAAAGAAAATGAAGAAATAAGGGGGAGGAAATTAGACAACCGAGGGGTTGAAGAAGACGATGCTGTCGGTGGAGTGGATACGAGGGAAGAGGAAATCGAAGCTCGGTGAAGTTGAAGCAGAGGAGGAAGTCTTCGGTGTCGGTGAAGAGGTGGCGGCCGGCGGCGGCGCTGAAGGGGACGCAGTGGAGAGGTCGCCATGGATCTGGAGGGGTCGGTGAAGAGATTGCCGTCGGTGTCGGCGCACGGAGGGAGCAGTGTAGGCGATGTGGTGGTTGACTGTCGGCGCCGGAGCAGAGGATGGGGGAGGATAGCAAGCGGTGGACGGCGTGGTGGTGAAGGGAGGCTGCGAAGGAGTGGTTGGCCGGAGAGGAAAAGGGAGGCACAGGGGCGGCCGAGGATTGGGAAAGAGTTGGCGCGGTGGAGGAGAGGAGAGGGCGGCGCGGTGTAGAAGGAATGGCGCGGGGAAGCAATGGAGGAAGGGAAGGGAGGCGGCTGGTGGATCTGGAGAAGGGGGATGCGGCAGCTGGAGTAGAGAGAGGTGGCGCACCGTGCAGAAGGAGGAGGTGTGGTGGAGTGGCGAATCGGAGAAGAGGGAGGCGGAGCAGACGGAGAGGGGAGACACAGCGGAGAGAGATGAGCGGGTGTAGAAGAGGTGGCCGCAGACGAGGTCTGGCCCGGCCCTCGCCGGCGCCGGAGCTGAAGATGGGGAGGAAAAGCA
Source organism: Dendrocalamus sinicus (assembly GCA_036346575.1). Lineage (NCBI taxonomy): Eukaryota > Viridiplantae > Streptophyta > Magnoliopsida > Poales > Poaceae > Dendrocalamus > Dendrocalamus sinicus. The sequence continues at coordinate 21,779,364 of CM070661.1, forward strand.
CGGGGAGGCCAAGGGAGAAGAAGTGCCAGGCTCTCCTGTCTTCCCACAGGCGGCAGCGGCTTAAGGGTTTGGGGAATTTTTAGCACTTTGCATAATAGTCCTTCAAGAAGCTAGGGTTTACAAGGAGGTCCTTCTCCATTGCGATTTCTTCTGATTTAGACCTCCAGAGCTCCGTTTTCTTCGCGGAAAGATCCTACGTGTTCGTGATGACACGTATAACTACACGGAGCAGCCCCAAAATGCCAAATTTGACGTTTATGTGCCTTAATCACGCCGGCCTGTGGAAAAGCACAAAAAATGTAAAAGGGTCCAATTTGAGCAATTAATTTTAGAAAAGTGTGTAAATGGTGATAAATAGTCCAAAAATGTGAAAAATATGAGGGTAAAATGACGGCTAAATATATGCAAAAATGACGCATGTCACCGTTGCAGCATCTAAGGGTTTCAAGCTTTACCAGATGGATGTCAAGAGTGCCTTCCTCAATGGCTTTATTGAGGAAGAAGTCTATATGAGACAGCCTCCTGGTTTCGAGAACCCCAATACCCAAACCATGTCTTCAAGCTTTCCAAAGCTTTGTATGGACTTAAGCAAGCCCCTAGAGCTTGGTATGAGAGGCTTAAGTCCTACTTGTTGAGTCATGGTTTTGAGATGGGTAAAGTAGACAAGACCTTGTTCATCCGCTGGCATGGCACTGATCTTCTGCTCGTCCAAATCTATGTGGATGACATCATCTTTGGCGGCTCCTCGCATGCTCTGGTTTCCCAGTTTTCCGATGTCATGAGCTCGGAGTTTGAGATGAGCATGGTGGGCGAGTTAAGCTTCTTCCTTGGCTTCCAAATCAAGCAGACTCGGGAGGGTACTTTCTTGCATCAGGGCAAGTACACTCGAGACCTCCTGAAGCGCTTCGATATGAATGATGGTAAGCCGGTGTCCACTCCGATGGCTACATCAGCTTCACTCAACCCAGATGAGGACGGCGAGCCTGTTGATCAGAAGGAGTATCGTAGTATGATCGGCTCCCTCTTGTACCTCACTGCCTCGAGACCGGACATACACTTCACGGTGTGTCTTTGTGCCCGGTTTCAAGCTTCTCCTCGCGTATCTCACCGCCAGGCGGTGAAACGCATTCTTCGGTACCTCGAGCTACCATTGACTATGGTATCTGGTACTCTTCCTCTTCCTGTCTTTTCCTTAGAGCCTACTCGGATGCAGACTTTGCTGGCTGTAGGATAGACAGGAAGAGCACTTCTGGCACCTGCTAATTCATTGGCACTTCTCTTGTTTCCTGGTCTTCTAGGAAGCAGTCCGGAGTTGCACAGTCCACCGCAGAGGCCGAGTACGTTGCTGCCGCCAGTTGCTACAGCCAGGTGCTCTGGATGGTCTCGACCCTGCGGGACTTTGGGTTAGTTATCGACAGTGTTCCACTCTTTTGTGATAACAATTCTGCAATTAACAATGCTAAGAACCCAATGCAACATTCTCGGACCAAGCACATTGATATTCGCTATCACTTCCTTAGAGACCATGTAGAGAAGGGTGACATTGTGCTCCAGTTTGTGGAGAGTGACCACCAGTTGGCTGATATCTTTACCAAGTCTTTGGATAGCTATAGGTTTTCAGCTCTGCGGGGAGAGCTTGGGGTGGTTTGTCCTTATGGACTATTGTGAGGGGGAGCTTTGTGCTTTACTGCTTTACTTTATTAATTATGCTCTTGCTCCTTTGTGTTACATGGCATTCGGGGTGCATTGGGGTTAGTCCTTCTGGCATAGGTTAGAGTGCTTCTCTTGCCTAGCTGTTTAGACTTCTTCCTCTCATCTTGTGATTCCAGGATGCTGCTTATTAGTTGTCTCTCTACTCACTAGGTTGAGCTCACTCACTGCTTATAAGTTCTAGCAAGGGTCGGGTCACCCTCGGGTAGACAGGGTAAGTGTTTGCTCCTTAGCATGTTAGATGACCAGTTGATAGTCCTAGAGTCATATGGGGTAGATGAGAGTCAGTCTGAGCCATATTATCATCTATATCTTATCTATGCTTTAAGGACTGCCTGTTTGGTTTTCTTTGCCAGCTTCTCAATTTTATTATTTTGGTTCAGGGGAGTTCATTTGGGAGCTTCTGGAGCTTAATATTGACATTACTCAACTTGAACTAAAAGTTGCATCACATGTTTAGGGGGAGCTGGATTTCTTGCATGTCATTCTGCATTGTAAATACCTACATTGAGACTTGATTATTATCCTATCATGACATGTTTACATCGCTTTAAATCCTGCCATGATTTGTGCTTCATTGCTAGATTGATCATGACTTCATATGTGTAGATTAGCTTTTGCCATGATAAGTTAATTAAACTTGCTCAAATTGAATTAACACTTGTCATGTTAGCACTCGAGACTAGTCTTTCTTGAGTTATCCTTTTATGATTCATGCCATGTCAAATAGGCTGAGTTGAGCGTTGTTGTGGCTACAGACCAAACAGAGAGAGATGTGGTTGTGGAGAGTTGGGAGAATAATGGTCCTTGAGTCCTCTCCCATAGCCCATGTCTTATACATACAGGTACCCATGTGGGAAGTGTTTTTACAGTTGTACCCTTACATCAGTATATCCCTATCAAGGGTATTTAAGTCGCTATACATATCCTACTCTGGGTCTTACAACCTTCTAACAGGCCTGCTGGGCTTAGGTGGGGGCCACCCCTACAATAGGAGCCTCTCATGGTGAAGGGCTTCACAGGCCGAAGCCATGTTGTGAGTCCTTTGGCCCCCTCCGCCTTATTGTGCAGCGGAGCCTGTGGAATGATGCCGAAATCGAAGTCAATGTCGGACCGAGCTCATCCATTGTTGGGGTCGGCGAGACGAGTCGACGTCGGATCAAGGTCAGGCCTCGCCTAGCCATAGACGCGAGCGATCCGTCCCTTATCCTCCGAAAGGGTGACAGCGGGGCTGGTGTCTAGTCAAAGCAGACGCGCGCGCTCCGTCCCCTACCCTTCGAATGGGTGGCAGTGGAGTGGCGCCAGTCGAAAATGAGACGCGCGCTCCGCCCCTACCCTTCGACGGGTGGCGCGAGCCGGGCGCTAGTCGGAGCAGACGCGCGCGCGCTCCGTCCGACGCGCGCTCCATCCCTACCCTTGAACGGGTGGCGCGAGGCTGGCGCCAGTCGGTAGACGCGCGCGCGCGCTCCGCCCGCTACCTTCGAACGGGTGGCGGCGAGCTGGCGCCTAGTCGGCAGACGCCGCGCGCTCCGCCCGCTACCCTTGAACGGGTGGCGTGGAGTGGCGCTGGTCGGCAAGCGCGCGCGCTCGCTCGCAACCCTTGAACGGGTAGCGGCGAGCTGGCGCCAGTCGGTAGACGCGCGCGCACTCCGTCCCCTACCTTCGCCGGGTGGTAGCGGGGAACTGGCGCCTAGTCGAAGTAGACGCGCGCGCGCTCGCCCTACCCGCCGACCGGTGGGCGCGAGTGGCGCCAGTCGGGCGCAACGCGCGCGCGTCCGTGTCGGCCGGCGTCCGGGCCGAGTCTCGCCGTCGGGAGTCGTGTCGGGGCTTGAGTGAGTGTGGGAGTGAGGCCGGCCTCGTGTCGCCGACGGCGTTGTGCGTGGAGGCGATTGTGGCCCCGCGGCCCGGTAATGCGCTTTAATGGCGCTGGAATCGCTGGCCTCGACTTGTCGTGGTCACCGCTGCACCGCGGCGGTTCGCCTCGGCACGCGGTGGCTTGATCTTGCCTGCCGCTTAGCCCTGCTTGTTCCGTGCTGATAGTAGCGCAACCTACTCTTGCCTTGATTCCTTTTGCCCTGATCTTGGAGAGGAATGGCCGGTCTTGACGATGCCTCCCATCATCCCAGCGGCAGCCGGGACGAGTTGTCTCTCCCTTCTGGGAAGTACGAGCTGGTGCTGCGGGGGCGTTCACGTGTCGACAAACGGTGGGACGCCATGGAGCACTTGGGGGGGCGCTGCTCCCGTGTGCTGGGGAGGAGCCGCGTAACCGAGGAGATGCTGCAGCGGCTCATCCGGGAGAGGAAGATTGAGGAGCGCGATGGGGCTCGCCTACCCCGCCACGACGAAACAGAGCCGAGCCCCCGAGAGACGGAGGCAATTGTGTTTGTCACGTTCTTCGACGCCGGCCTTCGAATGCCCTCAACGGTGTTTGTGGGCAAAGTCATGCGGACTTACGGGTTGGAGTTAGCACAGCTGACGCCAAACGCAATAGTCCGTCCGCCGTTTCACGTGGCGGTGCGGAGGGCCGGCGGCCCCAGCACGAGCTGCTTCGCTACCCTGCACGACGCGTGTTGTCGACCTAGGAAGTTGGGGAGGGGGCTGTGTCCAACTTTGGCAGCGTGGACTTCGTGTTGCGAAAGTCGTGTACGACTCTGTTCCCTGCGCCGGCCGCCCCGTGGAAGTGGGAGTCCGGCTGGACGCGTCGGTGGTTTTACTACCACGTGACCAGCACGAGTGGCCTGCTATACCGAGGCGGGCCAATCTCGTTCAACAGTTCGCCAAGTGTGAGGCCGGAGGTCGACGGCACACTGAGGCTATGGAGGCTTGTCGCCGCGCCACGGCTAAGTATGCGTGATCCGCCGAAGAGTTCACGATGTACGAGTGGCGCCACTCTCCTTTGGTGGAAGTATGAGCGCGGGCGACGCCGCGAGGACGGGGTTAGCCCGTCCGTGTCTTGCCTGCTCCCGCCCTCCGCTCCTTGTAAGCCATTCAGCGTATGGTACGCGTCCCCTTATGTGTCTGCGTAGCCCTCGTCTGATCGACATACCATCTTCTGCAGTGGCTCGGCTAGAAGACGCGGAGCGCGCGGGTGTGGCGCTCCTCGGCCCGTACACGCTCAAGGAGCACAAGCTATGCGAGGCCGCGACCACGATGGCGAAGCAGGGGTGGGTAAACCGCGCATGCGAGGTCCTGGGCATTGCTGTGCCCGAGCGCGCGACACCGGTGGGGACTCCTGCGGGCACTCTGAGCCATCACAATGGCGGCGACCAAACGGGGGCGTTGTCTTCGCGGCGGCGGGCCCGCTCCAAGGCTGCCGTATCCGGCCCGCCAGCCACCTCGGCAGCTGGCACCGCTGGGGTGGGATGTTCAACCGGCGGTGGATCCGGCCGGGCTGGTTCGGGGGGGGCGCCGTCTCGAATCCATTGGTGGCACCATTCGTCGGCACCGTCGAGCCTGGGAGCCCATGCTTCGTTGGGCTGGAAACCGCCAACCCAAGGGGGAACGTTATTCCGGGCGAGAGGGCGGCGGCAGGCGGTGCTCTGCCACCCGCCACGGCCGCCAAGGACGTGCCCGGAGCGACCGAGACTGCATGCGCAATAGGAGCTGCGGCTGCTAACGCCACGGAAGAGTCGCTCGCGTTGCCGCGGGTAAAACGTCCTCGGGCTCAGTCTCCTCCGCCTTCGAGGGGCCGATACGGCGTTGCAGGCCCCATCCTTGGGATTGTGGCATCCGATGCGGCCGACCCGGCCAATGGGGCCGCCCAACCGACCACTGAGACACTCACTGCCCAATTGGCGGTCGAACAGGCACCCCGTCCTGCCCCGGCGAAGGATGCAGAAGGTAGGCTGGGTTCCTTCTCCTCACACGACTTCGCGAAACTCTCTCCGATTTGCTCGCTCATTCCGTCGACATCAGGCGAGACGAGGTCTCCTAGACGTGGTGAAGGATCGAGAAACGGGGGTGTGCGCGAGGTCCTGAGCCCCGTGCAGGGTGTCCTACAGGCATCTGCCGCCGCCGAAGTGGCCGAAGCCTCCGCAGCCCCTGACGCGGCGAGGCCGGAGCTCGTCCTCTCCGACTTGCTCCCACGCCCGGAGATACTTCACGTTCTTAGTGACGCCGCGGAGCGCGCCAGTGGCAGCCTTGCCCAACAGATGTTATCGTCGTGCGAGGGAGGCCTCCTGGCGCTCGCGCTGCGGGCTTCGGAGATGAAGGTAAGCATTATGCGCTCGTGGTTCCTAGAGCGACACTAGGCACCTGCTGACTCTTATTGCTGCTTCCAGACACTTGTCATCAGCCAAGCGCTGGACGAGGCCCGGATCCGGGAGCGGAGAGCTCTAGAAGCCGGTCTTCGCGCCGCGGATGATGCTCATGCCATGAAGGACGAACAGCTTTGCGCGCTGGAAGGCGCCATGGTGGCTGCGCAGTGCGAGACCGAGGACGCCCGACGTGCCACGGCAGAAGAACGCGCCTCTTTCTTGCAGCAGATCACCGCTTTGGAAGAGGAGAAGACCCGGCTGGCCGAGTCTCTTGCAGAGAGGGACCGCGCCCTGGACGAGGCCTCCAGGTCGGCGTGGAGGGCGATGGAGTCTCTGAACCGGGCCCTCTGGGATCTGGGCATCGACGTGCCGGACGCCACTCACGGGCCGGAAGACCTGGCGAAGACGCTCGGGCTGGTCGAGGAGGGAGCGGGTGTCGCCTTCTGCAGCGCCAAAACCTTCGGCGAGCATTGCGGCTTCCTTGGCGCATGTCTCGCCCTCGCCATGCTTCACACTCATGGGTGTAGACATGTTCACGAGCTGGCGAACCCTCACCTGGACCTTCCTACCCAACCGGGGGCGATGTCGGACGCCATTCGCTTCATCGAGCCTGGCCTCCAGAACTTCCACCGACGGATCTGGGGTCACGTCGGGGAGGATGCGGCCAAAGTTGCGGTGCAGCAAACGCTGCACGGGGAAGGTGACCTCCTCCGCTGGCTCGAAGGGGTTCCTCGGCGCCATGACGGCGGTGCGGGCCCGTCGGCGCCGCGCGAAGGCTAAGCACTTGGTTAGGTGATGGGAGGGCAGTGTACTCATGTTTTGCGGCCATGTAATGCCCACATGTTTTGAGATGAATTGAACTAGCACTTGCTCTGAGTGTTGTATGCTGTGTTATGGGCCAGCGTTTTATGCTAGGGCAATATCTTCACCTTCGAAGTGCGCCATCGGCGGAGTAGTCGTGTGAACGGTCCCAACCGAGGCAGACAGGCGCGAGCGCTCCGTCCCCTACCCTTCGAACGGGTGGCAGCGGAGGTGGCGCCTAGTCGAAGTAGACGCGTGCGCGCTCCGTCCCCTACCCTTCGAACGGGTGGCAGCGGAGCTGGCGCCTAGCCGAAGTAGACGCGCACGCGCTCCATCCCCTACCCTTCGAACGGGTGGCAGCGGAGCTGGCGCCTAGTCGAAGTAGACGCGCGCGCGCTCCATCCCCTACCCTTCGAACGGATGGCAGCGGAGCTGGTGCCTAGCCGAAGTAGACGCGTGAGCGCTCCTACGTCTGTGCGTGCGGTTCGCGTCCATTTTATACGCCGTAAGGTGCACAGGGAGGAACACCCGTCTTATTTATACTCCGGAGAGTGCGCAGGATCGACGTCCACGTCTTATTTATACTCCGGGGAGTACGCACAGGAACGGCGCCTGTGCGTGCGCGGGATTCGCGTCTTGTTTATACTCCGTAGAGTGCGCAGGGAAAACATCCGCGTCTTACTTATACTCCGGAGAGTGCACGCGAGGGCGTGCCCCCGCTGCGTCTTATTTAGAGTCCGTAGACTGGCACGTGCGGAGGCGGACCTCGACGCTACGACTTAATTTAGAGTCCGTAGACTGGTGCATGCGGAGGTGGACCTCGACGCTACGACTTAATTTAGAGTCCGTAGACTGGTGCGTGCGGAGGCGGACCTCGACGCTACGACTTAATTTAGAGTCCGTGGACTGGTGCGTGCGGAGGCGGACCTCGACGCTACGACTTAATTTAGAGTCCGTGGATCAGTGCGTGCGAGCGGACCTCGACGCTACGACTTAATTTAGAGTCCGTGGACTGGTGCGTGCGGAGGCGGACCTCGACGCTACGATTTAATTTAGAGTACGTAGACTGGTGCGTGCGGAGGTGGACCTCGACGCTACGACTTAATTTAGAGTCCGTAGACTGGTACGTGCGGAGGCGGACCTCGACGCTACGACTTAATTTAGAGTCCGTAGACTGGGAGGGACATACTCCCCAGGGCCTCCAGCGGTTGACCTCCGAAGCCTTGAAGCGGAGCTCCTGGCTGCTATAGACGATTTCGGGGAATCCCCATACGATCGAGGGCCCCTGCGAACAGAATGTTCGTGGAGCTTCCCCTGTCAACGAGGATGCGCCTGACATCGCAGCCTGCAATGTGGGCCTGTATAACCAAGGGATCTTGGTGGGGGAACTCCACGCCCCTGGTGTCATCCGAGGTGAAGGTGATGTTGCAGGGCGACATCCACGGTTGCGGCTGCTCCAAGGGAGCCCCTGATAGGTAACCTCCGGTGATGACGCTGATGGTGCGGTGCCGCGCGCCTTCCCCGTCGGAGACTCGCGGGGGGCTATCCCTTGGATGCCGCACGCGGGCTTCGGCAGGAGGCCGAAAGGATGAGGCCCGAGATTCGGCTGTGGCCCATCGCAGCTCCATGACCGCGATGCACACGTTCATGTAGTGATCGTCGTAACCATGCACCTCACACCACTTGCCGCAATCTAGAATTTCTTGTTCCGCACGGGGTCGCTCGTGACGGCCCGGTCCGGCTTCCCATCCCCGGCCCCCTCCCCGCGAGATGGGAGCAGGTCCTTGGAGGACATTCTCAACGCCAGGGGCGTGGCGAGCTTTTTGTGGCCTGCACTGGTGACGCCGGGGCCTGCGCCTGTTTCCTAAAAAGCCTTCCTGTTCCCCCGTGACGTTACCTCCAGGAACGCCTTCCCGGGGCTCCTGGCTGTGGCCCTGCTTCGGGGAATCGTCACTCGCCCCCGCACGGCGAACACTTCGCTTGAACAAGGCCGAGGGTGGCAGCGTCGCGTCTCCGCGCGTTGTCCTCTGCCCGTGCGTACTCCTCTATTTTGTCAAAGAGCTTGGCGACTGTCTTGATAGACTTCCGCGCATTGTATTCGGCCATCGGGCCCGGCCGAAGGCCCTGTGTGGCCGCGTTAATGATGGTTGTCTCATTAACGTCCTTGACCTGGCAGCGTACCGTCGCGAAGCGTTTGGAATAGTCCCAGAGCTTCTCCAAAGGTTCTCGCTTTCGCAAGAGCGGTGCGCATCGACCCGCTCAACGTAATTCCCTTGAAAGTTGTTGTAAAGGCGGTCGCGGATCTGCTCCCACGCACAGATGGAGTTTTGCTTTATGGTGAAAAACCAAGAAAGTTCCACTCCTTGAAGCGCGAGGGGGAGTCCCTTCGCCTTCATGGTATCGTCTCCTCCAGCGGCTTCGATCGCGGTTTCGTACACGCGCACGAACTCCTGGGGGTCCGTGTCGCCTCTGTATGGTTTGATGACGCTGGGGAACTTGAAGCCTTCGGGCCATGCCGCCTGCTGCAGACCCGCTGAGAGCGGGGACCTTAGATCGACACGTCGCAGAGGCACGCGGCTGGACGTGGGGGCGTCGCGGCTGTCTGCCCTTTCCGACGTGGGCTTTGGCACGACCACTGGCGCGGGCTGCTGGCTCTGAGCCTCTTGCAGATCTCGGACAACCCCGCGAAGATCCCCTAGCTCCCGCTGGAAAGCATTGATGGCCCCCAGCAAGGCACTTTCCACTGCGGGTGCGGTCGGAGCCGCCGGTGCGCCTAGCGGACGAGTCGGCGCAGCGACGACCACCCCACGAGCTCCCGAGCTACCGGCTGCTCCCTCATGGCTAGCTCTGGCCACACGGTCCGCACTACCAGCGATCGTTGTGGCGAGTGTGGCGGGGTCGGTCGTCGTCGCAGCGGTGGCGGGGTCGGTCGTCGTAGCGGCGGTGGCGGGGTCGGTCGTCGTCGCGGCGGTGGCGGGGTCGGTCGTTGTAGCGGCGGTGGCAGGGTCGATCATCGTGGCGCGAGCGCTGACGTCCACGACCGCCGCGCCCGCGTCGTCACCCGCGACCGCAACAGCCGACGCCGAAGCCCTAGTACCGACACGACGCCCTGCTCCGGCCGCCTTCTTCCCTTTCACTGCCGTCGACGAGGCCTTTTTTGGTGCCATTCTTCTTCGGATTTTAGGCTTGCTCCTGTCCTCCCCACGGACGGCACCAACTGTTGTGGCTACAGACCAAACAAAGAGAGATGTGGTTGTGGAGAGTTGGGAGAATAATGGTCCTTGAGTCCTCTCCCATAGCCCATGTCTTATATATACAGGTACCCATGTGGGAAGTGTTTTTACAGTTGTACCCTTACATCAGTATATCCCTATCAGGGGTATTTAAGTCGCTATACATATCCTACTCTGGGTCTTACAACCTTCTAACAGGCCTACTGGCTTAGGTGGGGGCCACCCCTACAACAAGCGTTGAATCTCTATTGAGCTTTAGATTGAGCTATGTTAGTTCTTGATGATGCATAAGTTAGTGCAACTTGTATGAAAGCAAAAAGATCCCTTTTGTGCGAAAAAACTGATCTCATCAATTCTTTCTCATGAGACGGCTTGTCATTGCACTAGGCATGAACTCAGGGGGTTTTGGATGATCAAGATCATCTCCTTAAGCTTCTTGCTTGGAGTGGTCGCATAAAGCTTGAGATCTAGCACATGATAAAACAAAAATCTGGTTGGCAACAATCATGAGATTTCTAAAGAAAAACTTATCAAATGTGCTCAATTTGCTTAATTACAAAAGAACCAACTACTTTAACAAATGTTTCACTCTTGAGCTTGTAGCACTCTAAGGTGACTCAATACTAGCTTCTTGGTTCCGCTTAGCTTATTGACATGGTTTGCATCATCCTTGGATACCTCTAGCTAGACTTTGATCATGGATGACTTGACATGCTCACAAATTGCACTAAATTTCAGATTGTCATCTATTTGGTTTAGCCGGCTTATATATATCCTGTCATGATCTAGATAGCATTCTATTGAGTTATGGCTTGATGTAATACTTAATGGTCATTTTGGATAATTCTCATGGCTCTAAATGCTTAGAATAATCAAACTTCGGCCATTTCATCCATTTCCATGACTTGTTCTCTTCCTTGCATCCTTGATGTGTTTATTGCCAAAAGGGGGAGAATAGTGGTAGAAAAAGCCATTTTGGGAGCTATTTTGGGAGCTTTGAGGAAAACTTGAGCTTTGAGGAAAACTTGCTCTTTCTTGTGTTTCTTGTATCGACATGGTCATTAGCTTCATTTTCTTCATTTAGACCATGTTGGACTCTTCAAAACAAACTCAACTTCTCGCTTTTTGGGGGTTTGTCAATATACTCATCAAGGGGGAGATTGAGAGACCATGTAGAGGTCATCCCATGTGTGTGATGAGTAATTGACATCGGTTTAGGAGAGTCGACTTTGGTTTGAATGGTTTGGACCATGTCGTTGCGCGGTGTAATCGGCTTCGGTCGGACTTGGTCAAACCTGGTCAAAATGCTTAGGATACATATTCTGATGATTCGACAGGTTTGGGCTCATTTCATGCTTAATGTGGTTTCATTAATGCGATTATGCTTTCATGTATCGAGCGGTGCTATTTGACGTGTTTCTTGTTTGTGATGGCTGCAGGACGTCGAGGTGAAGTCGTGGTGAGACACGAGGCGACCGGACTAGACACGGGCGGTGTCGAGGTCAGAACGGTCGAGATGTGTCGAAGACGACGGAGACTCAAGGTGGTTGCGAGGCTTGGACGACAAGGAGCGCAGAAGCTTCCCTCGCGAGGCTGCAAAAGCGGGAGCGGGCTTTGTTCGGGTTTAGCAAGCGTAACGGGTTGGAGATCCGTTAGCCAAGGGCTATAAATAGAGGGAGTGGCTGCATGCCCCCTCATGGCTTTTAGGAGAGAGTTAGGGTTTTCTTGAGTCAAAAGAGGCTTTGGGAGGTTGTTTTGCCTGTGCTTTTTAGTGGTTGGTGAGTTTGTGAGAAACACAGAGTGTGTCTCCATCGTAGCTTCTTCCTCTGTGTGTGTTCTTGGAAATGGGTTCTTGATCTTCCAAGCATGTATGGGGAAGTAGAGAGGGTGTGAGTTGATTCTCCATTGTAATCATGTATCTCCTTTCCTCTATATCAATATGAGATGGCTTTGGTTGAATTTGTTTAAGTCTCTAGCTCTCTGTTATTCATTTCCCTTCGATGCCTCTTTTGAGCGATTCTTGAGTTTTTGTGTTTCTTGTTGTTTCTTGCTGAGAAGTGCCAAAATGGGTTGCTCTGTGATGGGTTATGTTTCTAGACCATTTGGTCAGCTAAAATCCCAGAGACAAGCGTTTGATTTCAGATTTGGCATTTTGGGTTTCTCTGTTCTTGTTTTGCCTTTCTAGGGTTTTGGTACTGTTCTTAATTCCCTTCATGAGATGGTGTGAAACTTGGTGTCTAGAGTCCAGAGGCTATCAATTAGCTTCCCTCAAGGTTTCGTGGCCAGAGAATCAAAGACTTATGAGGAATTTGGATTTTGGTGAAGCTCTTCGTAGTTTTTCAGGATTTTGGCATTTCTAGGGTTTGATGCAAATCTTTGTTTCCTCTCTTGAGATGGCATGAAATTTGGTACCTAGAGTCCAGGGGCTATGCATTAGCTACCCTCAAAGTTTCATGGCCAAAAGATCAAAGGTTGAGGAGTAATTTGGTTTTTGGTGGAGTCCCTGTTAGTTTTCAGGTTTTTTGTCCATTTCAGAAATTTGGGCTCTTGAGTTGTTTTCTCTCTGTTTTCTAGGCCCTATAGATTATTTGAGAGGTAGTCTCACTTATCTGGGCAGAGAAATCTAGAAGAAATCCTCTATTTTTGCTGTTGTGTGAAGATCCAAAGCCTGCTGTCTGAAAATCAGGAAATCTAGGCTGCTGTTTGCGAGGGGCGGTCAGACCGGCCGTTTGAAGGCGGTCAAACCGAGCTCTGAATGGCGGTCAGATCGGCCCTATTTGGGCGGTCAGACCGGCGGCCAATGAGCGGTCTGACTGGCCCATAGAAGGCGGTCTGACCGGCCTCCCCTTGACAGCTTGTGTTGCCTGCTGTTTTTAGGTTTTGATTTCCTTGTTTTCAGTGTTCATTCTCTTGGGTGCTCAAGGTTCCAGAGAAATGGTTTGTCTCTTTCATAGCTTTTTCATAGCTGTTGGAGGAGAATTTGAGTGGGTACTTTTGGGGGTCGTTTTTGAAGTCGACATTCGCCCCTCCCCCTCTGTCGCCATTTCGGTCCAACATCCTAAATCAAAATTATTTGACATGATTAATTTAAACTTCAATATCAAGTAGAAAGTATTTTATTTGGGTTTTGAATATTCAAATATGTCTTTATAAATTTTATTGGATTTTTAGGAGTTCGTTTGGTATTTTTTGGGGCTTATTTGAATCCTTAGAGATTCGGGCTTATTAGATTTTTAGGAGTTGTTTGGTATTTTTGGACCTTATTGTATGCTTAGTGTTGGTGATATGCCCTAGAGGCAACATGGAGATGTTGAATATATCACATACTATGTTTATGATACATTGCTTTGTTCCTTGAAATAGACATTATCAATATTGATCAATGAGTATGTGACTTATTCATGAGACTCTTAATGCTAAAATGTTGCTATTTCTAAATGATCCCTGATCATATATCATATGAGGAACAAATATGATTCAAAGATCAGCATATGTATTGATTGATGATCATGTCTCATGGATCATGGTATGGTGATACCAAATCAATAATATGGACATGTGTTAGTGAACATATGTTGGATAGACCCGACATGAGATACTGCAGAGATTCCATGTGTCATCAGTTGGTCTCAAGTAGTGTTTATGTAGAATCCTTAGACTTGAGATCATCATGGTTCCCAACAAGCGTAGTAGCCTATTTTGGGACTACTAACCACTACTCAGAATCGGGTAGTCATAAAAGTAGTCTTGGGTTTGCTATGAAACATGTAGTGGGATGTGAATGATCAAGATAGAATTTGCCCCTCCTTATGGGAGAGATATCTCTGGCCCTCGATGTAATGGATTATGAAAGTGCATGGCCATGCCAAGGTGATTGAGGAGTCAATCACGAGTTTATAATCCATCACGGAATCGAGAGAGTGATTGAGCTATTAAGAGGATGACACAGTCTCGCCTTGAGCTTAATCTATATCGTGAGGCAAAGGGATTCATACATGAGAACATTACGAGTTCAGTGATATGATCTTTACGTATACTTTGGGGTTAATATGTCTTGCTAGAGGCCGCTATTAACAGGTGACCAGGAAAGGCGTTTCGGTCGCGACCAAGTATACGTGAACCTCTGGTCACACACTTAACGGTTGGAACACTAATTCGAATGTGATTCGGATGTGGGCTCAATTCGGATAGAGATCCAGATAGACTCCTATTGGGCCTCGGTCCACGAGGCCCAAGTGAGGAGGTCTATATATATGGAGGCGAGGGGCTGAGGGGGATACGTGCTTCTGTTAATCCCGAGCAAAAAACCCTAGCCGCCACCTCCCGAGCCAAACCCTAGCCGCTCGCGAGTGCTGGTACACTCACGATCGGCGTTCCAGCCCCGGACGTGTGGATACCGGTGGAGGCGCTGCTCGTTGCGGCGTTGATCGGCATCAACAACCTACAGATTGGATCTGCTCGTGGTGTGGTTGATCGTGTGGAGGAGACGATCTGTTCGGGACGATCGGACGATCGGCTACTTCCACTACTACCTCGACGCGCGTGGTTGGATCGGCTTCTCCAACTCTTCTTCCGCTATGCTGCGCGTCTAGTGGTAACGATCCATGATCCCTCCTTAAGCATGATGTCCTTGTGTGCGCGGTAGAAAAGTTTTGTTTTCTGCGCATTCCTTCACTTAGGAGTTCGTTTGGTATTCATTTGGAGCTTATTGAATTTTTGGGATTTCATTTGGTATTTGTTTTGGATCTTACAGGTGGTATCTCTCCTATGTGATATCTTTCTTAAATGGTATCTTCTCAAATGGTATCATCCCGTTCTTTCAAGTGATATTTCAAGTAGTATCTTCTTACAAATGATATCCTCTTCAACAATGTCATTTGAAAATCTTTGAAGATCTCTCAAGATTATTTCTAGTGGGATACAAGGTGATCATACAAGTGTCATCAAGTTTTTATAAATGAAATCAATCACACTTGGTATTGTGTATGCTCACAAGCGGCATCAAGTCTTTACAAAAAGACTTAATCATACTTGATATCATTTAAGCTCATAAGTGGTATCAAGTTTCTGTAATTAGAATTAGTTATACTTGGTATCATTTATGTTTATATGTGGTATTTTATTTTATAAGTGGTATCAAATGTCATCATAAGTGTTATAAAAGTCAAAGCAGTATATGCTTTCCATGGAAAAGACAAAAGAACCACTAGAAATTAATAAGCACCTTTGTGGACAAGTGGTTTACAAGTGATATCTTTGATTCGTAGTGCTAGATAACATAAGAAGAGAAAGTTAAAATAAAAAGGAAGAGATATGGAAAGAGAAGAAAAATAAGAAAGAGGGAATTCTTTGTGTGTCAAAGAAAAAGAAGAAAGAAATGCCAAGTAGAACCTTTGTGTAAGGGGGAGTTTTTCTTTGCGAAAAATATACATAGTATTTTGGACTTAATTAAACAAAAGGGGTAAAGTATTATTATTG
Organism: Dendrocalamus sinicus; assembly: GCA_036346575.1. Lineage (NCBI taxonomy): Eukaryota > Viridiplantae > Streptophyta > Magnoliopsida > Poales > Poaceae > Dendrocalamus > Dendrocalamus sinicus. The sequence continues at coordinate 21,794,842 of CM070661.1, forward strand.
GAAAATTATTTTATTTAATTTTCCCAAAATATTTTATGAATCTTGTGAAAGAATGTGTTTCATTCTCATTTCTTTCATTTGGAATTTATGGTGTAAAATTGTCAATGATAAGCAAGAATAGCTTTTCAAAAGTGCTTTTTTAGTCAAAAATCAAATATCTTGTTTAAAAGGCTAAATTTGTGAAAAACTATATAAAAGTACTCAAATATGCATTTTAAGTGTTTTCAAAGCCTTTTGAGTAAAAATCTCTATTTTTTTTAAAAATGATAATTTGGCCTCAAAATGATCTTATGTGATCTAAATTTTGTTTTAAATGGCATATTTTCTTAAATCAAAATCTATTGGGTATTTCAAAAGTTGGTCAATACAAAACATAAAGGGTTGGTTATTTCAAACATTTATCTAGTTCAAATTTTTTGCAAAGGACCAATAATTGAAAAGCTATATTAATTTGGATCTCATCTAAAAACTAATATTGACCTAAAATGATCTATTCTTGCATATAGTGAGTTTTGCTATTTGAGCAAGAATTCTTTGTGTATTTTGGCTTGAATAATATTTCTAACTCATACAAATCCATGAAAGTGCACAACTCCATGAAATTAAAATTGAGTTGTATTCTGAGCTTTTAATGAAAAATCAATGCATTCTAGCATAACTTTCAAATGGAGACTCCTTTTTTGAAAATTCTTGTTGAAAAAGTTTTTTTGGAGTCCAAAGTTTATTTATGCAAAGTTTGAGAGAATTTCAAATTGATTTGAGAAAGTTGTGTAGTTTTCTCGTTTTGACAATATGCTGAAATTTCATAACTTTGCATAGTTTTGAGTAGTTTTGTGATTTTTCATATCTTTTAGTGTGCTTATAATCTGAGGTATTTAAAATTATGACTCTTAATCCTCAGTTGTTGATCTATATTTATAAATTTTCTTAGATTTATTGAACATTTGTAAGTCAGTTTTTCAGGTAGCTTTTAAAGGCCAATTGGAATGTCAAAATATGAAAAATCTGAAACTTAAATTGGAGCGTGGTTCAAATGCTGAAAGGAGGAGAACTCCAATGTGAAACTTCAATTACAATGACAAGCCTTCAAGGAGCTATAAAAGAGTAATGTTATTTAAATGTGTTTCAAATATTTTTTTTCTTTAGTTACCTCAAATTCCCTCTTGATCATATGTATTTATTTTTATACTCTTTGTGACCAAAATTAAAGTTAAATCAATTGGTATCAATCTCCATATATTGAAAAGTCTCTATTTTGGCCTAACAATCTTCCTTGACTTTTTGGTGATCAATGCCAAAAGGGGAAAAATTATAAATAATAGCATTGTTGTAGTGTAAAATGCAAAAAAGGGGAATAGGAGAATAGCAAAATGCCAAAAGGAGGAGAATAGCATTGTGGTCAAATTTAAAGTTAATTTTAAACAATGCCAAAAAGGGACAGTTAAAAATAATGCCGAAAGGTGGAGTGATTTCACCAATAGTCTTTAATTCCTATCATATGTTCATTTTCATCCAAATACTATTGGTATTAATAGATTTGTCATTCATCACCAAAAGGGGGATTGTAAGTTCAAACTCCATTAAATTGGTTTTGGTGATAATAACAAATGTAATTGTGTGACAAATATGTTTATTAGACATAATATTGCCTAGTCTCATTTTGGATGAAATTAATGACAAATGGTTTTGGATCTATTGACAAATCTAATTATGAGACTAACTTATTTATTGATTATAATCTCTTAAGTCTCACTTGGATGAAAAGGTGAAAATCATAGAGGTATGCATTATACATCATATTCTTATATCTTAATGTATTCCCCAGATCCAAAATATAGATTGAACTCAATCAATAGTTTAACTTGAATATATGCATATGTTTCCATTATACATTCTTGTATGCACACAATTAGGGGGAGTTCACTCTATATTTTGTGGTTTCATTAGTGTTAATCCATATTCCTCTTTTCACATCTTAAGGATCTTTACTTTAAAAATATACCTTGAGTATATATAACTTGTATAGTTTGTATATACTCATGATTGGTTTAAATTAAATCAATTGGAATCGGCCTGTCATCTAGTTCTTCCATTATGTATTAATGGTTGGACGATTAATGATAATCGGATTAGTAAGCTTTCCAGCAATTAATCTCAAAGATGAACACTCACACTAATGAGTTAATTGCTTAAGAAGCTTATCCTAAAAAATACAAGTGTTGTGTACATGTTGTATACTCGCAAATCAATATTTATCTTATTATATGTTGAGATTGTCATGAATTACCAAAAACGGAAGATTGTGGAATATAGTCCCTCCATAGAAGTTAATGGCAATGTTTTGGTAATTGATGGCAATTATTTTGTGGACTAGTATTTTCCATGAGTTGGATGAATGGATTAGGTTCCACAAATGAAGATGACTTGGGATGATTTCATGTGTTGAAGATTATCAAGTCAAGATGCAAAATGAAAGTTGGCTTCATGAGTTGAAGGCCATCAAGAGAAGATAATCAGGTATTGATCATCAAGTCAAGAGAAAATCCATCATGTGTTGATGGAGTTCAAGTGACATTGATCTGGACTTAAAGTGAAGATGTGTGTTATCAAGCTTCAAGAGGTTGCTCAAGGCAAAAGTATGACTTGGTAGGGCTAAGGATATGTTTCTACTATTTTACCGGTCTGGGTGTTTTGTTCAAAGACTAGATTGCTCGTATAGGTTGTCGTACTATTAAAAGGGATCATGTCTAGTAGCTTGATTCTCATCGTGTGTTGATAGCTCAACCTCACCTGCTCTAGCTCTCTTTGGCATGATGCTTATATTTACGAATGTGTTTAGCAAATAGTTGAAGCTCTTGTAATAAAACCTTGTAACATGGGACTATACATTGTAAATGTGTTTTGCAAGTGTTTGAAGTCTATGTTTTGTACTATTTGTGGAATGATGCTTATATTTGTAAATGTATTTTGCAAATGGTTAAAACTCATGCATAATCCCTGTAGCATATGACTAAGGTATTCCATGTACTTATACCTTATGTCATCATTTCAAAAGTATGCAAATATATTTTGCAGCTTGTTGGAAGTCATGGTTGATCCTTGTGTGCATGATACTATAACGTGTAAATGTGTTTTACAAGATTTGTTGAAGTATATGCATTTGTCAGGATAATTGGAACTATCGGCGTGTATTGCGCGGTACTACCGAAGATCGGAAGTACTGGCATGTATTGCACAGTACAACCATAAGTCAGAACTACAAGCTCTATGTGAGAGGTACTACTGGACTTCGAAAGTTCTGGGAAATCCTGCAGTATGTTTTGTCCAGAGAGACACCTGTGTGGTGGTTTTCTCCTCCCTATGAGAGCGGTAATTCCGCATATGTGGAGCGATACATCCGATGATCGCAAGTATCGAAAAATGAACAGCAAAACTACCAGATTTACTAAGTAACAGCTAGTTTTCTGACCGTTGCGAGGGGAGCGGTAGTTCTGGCCTTATAACGGCAGAACTACCTCAAATCCTAATTTTTCTAGGGTTTTACTTCCAACGGCTAGTTTTTGTGTGTGGGGTATAAATACCCCCTTGTGGGCCGGTTGGGGCACGGTAGCTGGACTCTATTTCATTCCTTTGAACTAGTGTGAGATCCTCCTCTCAATTGTATATTTGTTGCACTTTGTGAGCAAGGAGGAATGCTCTAGATTGCATGTGTTGCATCTAGAAGTCAATTAAGTATCCAATTGAGCTTGTGCATTTGTTGCACGTGATGGGAGTCAAGCAAGGGTGATGTGAATGAAAACATTGCAATGTATGCATTTTGTAGTTGTTGTAGTATTAATTGGTTTTGTGCAAAACAGTGAGAATGACGCAATAATTGATTCATACATATACCATGCATATGTGTTGTTCTTTTTGCTTACTACACCTCCAGGTAATAATAATGTGATAGATAGAAGGAGTGTAACTGACAAATACATATACCATGCATACACATTGTATTCTTTATTTAGTACAATTGCAGGCTATCAAAAGCCGAGGACGGCTTTTCTTCAAGAAGGGGAGGATGATGAGGACATCCCAAAGGTTTGAAACAAGAGAGGATGGAGATGAATATGTTGCTACCCATAATTTTTTGATGCTACAAGTGGTGAACCAGAGGGAGGTGAGGGAGGAAGGGGTGCCACAAACACAAGAGGAAACCGGCCCAAGCCTCATGCGGCCAACCCATGGCCCAATATGAGAGAAATGTAAATATTTATACTTTTGTAAACTCATATTTTCCATTTCATGAATTCAGCCTAACTTGTAAACGGTAGGCCAGCTAAGCAAAAAAAAGGCCTTAGGCCTGTGTGCGTGTGTGTGGGGGAACGCTAGGCCCATGTGTGGGGCGTGGGGCCCATGTGTGGGGCGCAACGGGGGTGCACCCTTTATAAAGGCAGCCACCACCCCTTTGGAAGCTGGAGACCACTTTTGATAATAGATTGATTCAGCAAATTGCTCTTGTTCTTTCTCTTGGCCGAACCAACTTGAGGGAAGAATTGGGAGTTCATCAAAATAAAGATCGTTCAACCTTTCCGCTGGGAATTGGGAGTGCAACAGAGCTTCATCTAGTGGTCGTGAAGTTCAACACATGTGATTGGGTGAATTATAGAGTGTTAACTCTTGCATTGGCATCAAGATTGGACAACCTCGTATCAAAGGGGCTTGACTTGTTACTCTTAGAGTTCATCGACTCCTAAACGGCGTTGGAGGCATCGTGCATGGTGATCTTCTCAAAGGAGGTTGTGAGAAGAACCAGCGAAGTGTGAAGGTTGGAGCTCACCTACTCGGAACGGGAAAGAGCTACAACTAGTGGATTGAGGTGTTTTGGCTTAATTCGTGGAGCTGATCTAATTTGTTTGGTCTAACCTCAACGTAGACTAGGGGAGATCAGTAAGTCTCCGAACACCACGGTAAAAGGCAATCAATTTACATTCATAGAATTAAATTGATTGCTTGTCATTCTAGGATTGTAAATCTTGACACAGCCTTAAGGTGTTGGTGCACTTATGTGAACTTAATTGATTTAGGTTTTATTTATACTAAACCAATTTGATTTAAGTTTTTTACATTATATATTCGATTTAAACAAATAAAAATTGATAATAATTAAAAGAGAATTTTTAAATCGCCTATTCACCCCTCTCTAGTCGGCCTCCTCGATCTTACTGGGGTTGCCATGGTGCTGCCTGGGCCCTGAGGTCATCGTTGGCAAAGAAGAAGAAGTGAAGAACTAAAGATAGGAAGTGAGTTGGGCTGGCACTTGGGCTTTGGTCGCTTGGAGCCTTCAGTTCATGACTTCATGCCTAGAATGGTTGAATCAATCCTAGTCCAAGTGGCCAACCATGCAACATAATACACAAACATCACAAGCAAACTAGCAAAGCCCACCATATTTTATTGAAGCCCACATATGGCATGGCAAAGCAATCAAGAAAAATATCAAATGAACTAGAATGTTCTACCAATTCAGCACTTCGGCAACAACTGACTAGCATGGTAGGTTGCACCAACAAAATCAAAGTTTCTTGTTGGGCAACAACGGATGAATGAGTTGGAGTCAAGCAATCGCGGGGTGCTGAGGCCGACCAGCCACCAGATGCCCAGGTGATGCAGATCTGGAGAGGGAGGAGAGCTCCACCACATCAGGGAGGGCCAGAGGGAGCCAGCGAGGGTTGGATGTCGCCGAGCAGGAGCAGCCGATCGGTGGAGTGGGCAGCCAATAGCAGCCGCCTAGCACCAAATCTAGAGGTAGGAGGCATGAGGCGCCGTCACTATCACGATGAGTCGCCGAGCAGCCGACTGGGTAGCAGCTGGCTGGCCTCCTGGCGCCAGATCTAGAGAGTTACAAGCAAGAAAGGGAGAGGTTAGAGGTGAGGACATAGGCAGTGAGGGAGGCGAGTTGACTCCAAGGCTAGGTGGGGAAGGGAGGGTCAGTCGACCGGAGGGACCTGCGGGCTACGGCATCGTGTTGTCCACCATGGAACCAGTCGAAGAGGTGAAGAGTGGCCTGAGAGGGGGAGGCCAACAGCCGATTGGAAATTTGGAATATCTGGTGACTGATGTGGTGGTTCCTGGTGGAGTGGTGGTGTTGGGGGTTTGACTAGTTGACTGGTAAGGCAGTGAATGGTAAATGGCTATGACTTGTTCTATGAGACTATGAGTAAAATTATGAAGTATCAATTAAAATTGGTTCGTTTGGTTGTTGGGTTTGTGTACTTGTGTCTGCAAAGTGTGAGATAGGAAAAATGTCGTAAATTAATGGTCTCTTTGACATTTGACAGCAATACCAAATCCTAGTGTGGAGTCAGTTGTGAGGGTCTGACCGCTATAGTTTTGCATTAATAGGTATGAAACACAAATCTACTTTTTAATTTGCGTAATTATGATTAATTTGGTATTTTAGTTTCATCTATTATCATTTATTGATTCGTAGAGTTGCAAGAAATGGGGAAACAAACATTGCATAAATATCTTTCATGCAATACAAGTAGTACTCCTCATACTAATGAGAGTCAAGTAAAGAAGGCTTGGGTGGATTTTAGTCCTGATGAAATCATCGCTGATCTAGCAAATCATATACCTATTAATGAGTATAACAATGAAATTAGAGATCAAGTGAGGAGCGCGTATTTGTTGAGAGGTCCAACCTAACCAAAAGGCCATGATGTTCTCACAAAATGCAGAATGATTGTTCAAGGGCATTTCAACAATCTTGGTACAATAAATATGATTGGTTGGAATATAGTGCGAAAAAGGAAGTAGTCATTTGTTTGTATTGTCTATACGTAGGAAGCATACGATGACTTACCTTCATTGTTACCATGTTGAGATTTTAATTACTGTTATTGATGTCACTACATCAGAGATGAACCATCGGTTCAATGAAATTTCTTCAGAGTTACTGGTATGCATGTCTTGTCTTAATCCAATAGACTTTTTCTTCAAGTTTGGTGTAGATAAGCTTGTTCGACTTGCTGAGATTTATGCTGATGACTTCGACATAGTTGACCATTTGTCATTAAGAAATCAGCTTCAAACATTTGTTCACAATGTCAGGAGAAGTGTAGAATTCCATGGATATGGTGATAATGCAAAGCTAGCTCAAAAGATAGTTGAAACAGGAAAAAATAGAACATTCACATTTGTCTATGCCTCATTGAACTAACACTGGTCCTTCCAGTGGCAACGGCATCGATTAAAAGAGTCTTTTCGGTAATGAATATTATCAAGACAGATTTGTGCAATAGAGTATCGATTAGTGGTTCAGTGACTTGATGATATGCTACAGTGAACAAGAGATTTTTAGAAATCTTGATGGTGATAGAATTAGAAAACACTTTTAAAGTATGAAATCTCATAAAATGCTATTGCCTTATACTTGCACTACTACTCAATCCTAACTAATGGTATGTTTTATCCCCTTTTTGATCCTTATAAATATTTACAAATGCAATTTCAGATTTCATCACTAAGTTTACTAATTTTGGTGTACAGATAGCTGATTACATATATTTATAGGCTTTGAGAGGCACACTATCTATTACCGAGGTATAATTTTTATTGTATTTTGTATTTTTACTATGTCCATATTCTAATTATGCGTGATTTTAGATTGCAAAATATAGTTCACTTTATGTTTAGTGTGTTTATCTTTTGTACGTTATGTCCCACTAGTCTCTCTAAAATTTGGTTCTGGGTGTCCGCCACTGAGCGGACGGCCAGGATGAGGGGTGTCACCGTGCCATTTGGCGTGCTGCGGATCCACCCGCTGCCGTTCATCCACATCATGCAGATGTGCGGGTGGCGCCACCCCGCCACCCTACAAAGGCTACAGGTCGGTCACAGTCTCGAGCATAACAATGCCGCAGTTTGCAATACCGAGTACCGGTGGTAACCGGCCAGTTACTTCAGTAGTATCTAAGATTGTATTATGGTACAGTGACTAAATAAGACTTTTGGACAAAAAAGAAAGAATCAATTTAGGAAACCTTTTGTGGTGGCAGGGACGAAAGAATGGGAGGATAATGATGGTGCACTGAACACCATCTCGATGTCTCATCCTCGGATTCCGGTGGAGCATCCGACCCTCTTCGTCGAGAATGATTCGGATTGCCATCCGCTTGAACCGGGCATCTGGTTTGCTCTCTCTTCGAGTAGATTCCCTTCTCTAACTCGCAGCCATTTTCACTCGTGACTCTTGTTCATTGCGGGTGCAAAATCAGGCACTACAAGATTGTGGAGGCAGATCACATGACGTTCATCATCAACCGGCAGAGAGGAGGCGTGCAGTTCGATCTCATATATGTAGGGGTGTAAACGGGTCGGATTCGGACGGATATTTTTGTTACCATATCCTTGTTAAGAAACCTGGGCCTGGGCCAGCAGCGCAGGGCCCATGGTGGGCACCTCATTGTAGTCTATAAATAGGGACCTATACCCCCTCATTATGTACACAAGAATGAAAGCAATAAAGAAAGACCAGGAGTTCTCTCTATCTCTCTGTGTGTTCAATCTATTATTCTGCGATTCTGTGATTGATTCGTTCTTGTTCTAAACAGAGGAATCGCTCGGATCGTCGCCCGACGGTTCCTCAACACGTTATCGCGACGACTTCGCTCCGGTGAACGAGGTAATCATCGAAGCACAGATTGAATTTTCTAGATCGCTTTTGAATCTGTATTTTCTTTTCGTGTTCTAGATTGAAATTCTACGGTGCAAATCCGCCCTAATCTACCGCGAGTAGACTTGAAGTCGCCGGCACAATGCCGATCGGTAGATTGTGAAACGGGGTAGATGTTGATTGCACTGTAGAACGATGCAAATCCGCCCTAAATCTACCGCGAGCAGATCTGAAATCGCCGGCACAATGTCGATCGGTAGATTGCAAAATGGGGTAGATGTTGATTGCATCGTAGATTGGAAACAGAAATTTTTGCATGATTTTATCTTATCCTGCATGATCACTGTACGAGAAAGATTGCATGATATCTCTGTTCTTTCTGTTCATACACGGCATTACACAGAAAAAGAAAAGGGGCATTGTCGCTGCGCCTGAATGCGCATCGCCGACCGCCGGCCTGAACCACCCGGGGAGGAAGCCACCTGCACGCGAATGCGCCGCCGTACCGGCACTGCCGCATCGGCTGGCCATAGACCCGCGCCAGAAGCGCTGGCTGTCGTCCCTGCACGGACGGCCACCTGGTCCTGCATCGCCGCCATACTCACTGACGCGCGCCGCCCAAGGTCGCCCGGCTCGAAGCCGCAGCACTAACCCGAGCCCACCATGGCCGCTGCCGTTCGCGATTGAAGCCGGCACCTTGCGCCCGGATACCCGGCCTGCAGCCACCGCAACCGGCCGCCTTGGTGCGCCGCCCGACCAACCTGGCTCCACCGTCAGCCCGCAGTCGACCGGCCCCACCACCTTGGCTCCCCACCACTGGTGCCTCACCGCGCCGCCCCATGCACACCCGCACTATTCGAGCTCGCCACCTCCACCTTCGCAGCATACCCGCCCGCCGCCGGGCTCGCATGGCTGTCCGCTCCGTCGCCGTAGCGCCGCTTGCCGCCGGCCGCGGACCGCGCCGCGACGCGCGATGCGCCGCCGGCCGCCGCGCGCTGGGCGGCCGAGCCATTGCGCCGTCGTTCGGCCGTGTCACCGGCCACTCAGTGCGCCGCTTGCTTCGCCGCACCGCCCGCATGTGCCGGCCCGGCCGCTGTACACCGCCGCTCGGCGCGCCAGAGGCGCCGTGGCGCCTCGCTGACTGCCGGCTCGCCGCTCGACCGCCCGCGTCTGCGCCGTGCGTCGCCGCTGCCGCTGCGGCCCGCTGCCTCGCCACCGCTCACGCTATGCGCCGCCTCCCGAACCGCGCGCATGGGCGCGATTTGTCTGGTTGCCGCCGCCACAAGAAAATCGGGGCAGGGAAACCCTACCCGCCCCCTGTTTTGCGCTGGCCGGTTTGGGGCCGGATGATTGAGACAGGCAGGCCGAGTTTGGCCGGAAAAAAGAGAAAAAAAAAGAAGAAAGGGAATTCGGCCCGGGGTGCAGATTTTGCAGAAAAGTCCCCCACTTTGCGGAAATCACCAACTAGCCCTTAAAATTTTAATTTCAGTCCTGAATTTTGCAGAGAGACCTTGGTAATCCCTCAAATTACCGATAGATCCTCAAATTTACGAGCGGATACAGAATTTTTTCAGAAAACCCCTCTGTAAATCAGAAAATTGCGCGAATTTTTCTCTGAAATGAATATTTGCGTAAAAACCCTCAGGAATTGCAGAATTTGCTGAAATTTCATATTCTTGCATAAAAGGGCCTCGAGAATCCGAATTTTGAATTATTTTAGCATTCGAAGCTTATTTATTTATGCCATCATTATTCTCTGTATTTTCTGTATTTATTTATTGTTTTTGGTTAATTGTAATTACTATAAATTGCTTTTAATCACTGAATTAGCAGTAAAATTTATAGAAAATGCATAAAAAAATTATGAAACATTACGAGAACCTTTTGTACCATTTATTTACCTGTAGTGAATTATTCTGTGCATATCTACCAGCAGTAGACTTATACACCTTTAGATGACTAGCATCACGAACTGGGAGTTCGAGGAGCTAGCCCAGCATGGCCAAAAGCTATCTGATGTAGGCATCCGATGTCGAGATTGTGCTTGGAGCCAGGAAGCTCCGCGCTGCTATTGGGATTGGTGGACTGAATGACGGTCAACCCAAACCTGAGGAGAATGATCAGGCACTTTATTTTCTCAGGCACCACCTTTGCCTCACTCTCAAGAATGAGTATATGGCGGAGAAGAGCGCACTAGCACTCTGGACCGCACTCCAGAAGCGGTTTGAGAGGCTAAAAGTACATCATTCTTCCTCAAGCAGAGCAAGAGTGAATCAGATTGAGGTTTACCGACTTTAAGACAGTCAGAGAAATCAATTCTGTCTTACACAGGATTTGTACTCCAATACAGAAAATTGAGAAAATCCTTCCACCCCAATGCAGTATAATCCGCACGCAATTATCGTCAAGACGGCTATGAGGAATATGCCGAATTGATTGATATGATGCAAGTTGCGGAAGCTCAGGACGAAGTTCTCCGCAAGAACTAAGTCACTCAGCCATCTGAGAGCTCCACTGGCCGTGAAGCCAATGCCGGGAGCAACAAGGTGCGAAAACCCTTGATAGAGAAAAGGGGAAGGAAGGGTAAGACCGCAGCCTAGAAAGGCAAATCAGATGCTCCACGTGAGAATAAGGCTAGCAAGCCAAAACGGGATGGCAAAGGGCACATGAAGCCCATTCTGCATCGGTTGAGGGGGAGCATTCTGAGCAGCTGCCTGCGTTGATGGTGTTTGAGACCATTACGACAGCAGCACCCCTCTCGACCTAGAAGCAGCCACCGTCATGATTTCTTTTGAAGAGAATGTCACCCCGAGAAAATAGCAGAAGAAGTCTAGTGCACTGAATGCATTTCGACTTTAATTGTCATTTATTTTGTGTAGAAGAATATGTTAGAATTTGCATGGATGGTACTTAAGAATTGTTATTTTCTCGTGATGGTTGGATGATATTTGAAGAATTCATTCATTTATTCAATTTATGATGGCATGATATGTTCTAATATTGGAGTATTTTATTTATGCGTTGATTGCCTTCTCATACATGTTAATAAATACCCTATATTAGAACACGTGTAGCGCCCTATGAAGGAAGTGTGCTTAGCTAGCAGCAGCGCAACGCATATCATCTTAAGAGAGATTGAGTATTTTCAGTCGATTCGTAAGAGCACTGGCAGCCTTACGACAATCGCCAGAAGCGATGCATGTATAATTGGTTCGGGAAGAGCCACAATGGGCACAACTTTGGTCATTGAAGAAGCCTTATTGTACCCATAATCGGCTAGAACTCTCATAAGTTTTAAGAATATTTGCGCCAACGGTTTCCACGTTGAGACTAAAGAAGAGTACGGTAAGGAATACCTGCTCATCACGAAGCGCGAAGAGAATGTCAAAAGAATATTAGAAAAACTTCCTTCTCTGGGCTATATTATACCAACATTAAAGCGCCTGCAGCGTACACTGTTCTGAAAACAGTGTTTAGAAGCTCTGAACTCTTCTGTCTCTAGCATGACAGATTAGGCCACCCAAGTCTTAGAATGATGAGAAACATAATAAATAACTCGCATGGGCATAATATTAATGTGAAGAATTTCCCGAATCATGAAGATTTTGTGTGCCCTGCATGTGCCACCGGGAAACTAATTACTATACCCTCCACTCTGAAAGTGAAGGATGAAGTCCCTGCATTCCTGGAACGCATCCAGGAAGACATATGCGGTCCCATTCAGCCCGCCTTCGGGCCATTTAAGTATTTTATGGTACTCATTAACGCTTCTTCGAAGTGGTCATATATGGGTTTGCTATCCACAAGAAACCACGCCTTTGCAAAATTGATCTCGCAGATCATTCGCATCAGAAATGTGTTCTCTGATCATCACATTAAGTCCATCAGAATGGACAACGCCGGAGAATTTACTTCAAAGGCATTTGATGATTATTGCATGGCAATGGGAATTGCAGTTGAGCATTCGGTTCTGCATGTCTATACCCAGAATGGTTTGGCAAAGGCTTTAATTAAAAGAATTAAATTTATTGCCCGACCCCTCTTGCATAAAAGTAATTTGCCAGCCACATGTTGCGGACACGCAGTCCTATATGCAGTGAATCTCATCAACCTTTGACTTTCGGCCTACAACATCCAATCACCTATGCAACTAGCGTAAGGGTCACCACCGAAAATTTCCCAACATTAGGGGGAGAAAATCAACCCCTTGATGAGGAATGTCGGGAAATTATGTGGCAAGCCCGGGGAATCCATGAAGATGACCTGCGCACTAGAGAAGTCCAAAAGACATTACATGGCAAGCCACGGGAATCCATGCAGATGACCCGCGCATTAGTAAAGCAAATAGAGAAGTACAGAAGACAAGAGAAGTCCAGAAGACAATAGAAATCCAGAAGACAAGAGAAGTCCAGAAGACAATTGATTTGCAAGCATTAGCAAATCAGCTGCCTAATCACTTTAGTGATTTGAAGAGCGTGACTAAGTCGCATGTGCCTGCACGCACTGCACCGGAGAGGGTTGAAATACCAAAGAAAGCGGAAGGTATCCCTAATCTCGTCCAGAGACCTCAGAAAAAAAAATGAGGACGAGAACTCCGGTTCCTCGAATCCTTAGTAACCGGGGACGCCTGGTGAAGAAGGATAAGAGGGATTTGTCACAGCCGATCACTGAAGTCCCCCAGAATGAGAAGGGGAGCCAGTTGAGACCTGGCACAAGTATGACACTTTCCGAAAAGGACATACCAGATCTGAATATCCCCATCGGCATGGATGTGTGCGCACACATCGGAGCCGAAAAACTAAAGGGACTTGCCATCGCAATTGAAAGAAGTGATGTGCAAGGTAGAGCTCCAACAGAAGCAATCACTTTAGAAGAAGCAACTCATGAAGAAATAGCTATAAATTATGTGCACACGGGAGAGTCCCTGAATAGGACAACAGCTAATATCGATATCTACTTCGCAAAGAAAATTACCACAATCATCGATCTTGATCCCAAGCCTGCATCGCTCGCTGAATATAAGAAAAGATCAGATTGGGAAGATTGGAAGAAGGCAATAGCAACTGAATTGTTATCTCTGAACAAAAGAGAGGTGTTTGGGCCCGTATGCCGCACACCTCCCCACATACACCCCGTTGGGCACAAGTGGGTTTTTGTTCGAAAGAGAAATGAAAGAAATGAAGTAGTGAGATACAAAGCAAGGCTAGTAGCCCAAGGTTTCACTCAACGTCCCGAAGTTGATTATGAAGAAACATACTCCCAAGTCATAAATGGAATTACCTTTAGATACTTGATCTCAACGGCAGTGAACTTGAACTTAGAAATGAAATTGATGGATGTTGTGACTGCATACCTTTACGGTAACTTGGATTCGGAGATTTATATGAAACTCTCTGAAGGAATATCTCTCCCGAACCAAGACAGAGCAAATAGAAATCATGCAGTGTGAAACTCGTAAAGTCCTTTGTATGGACTGAAACAATCTGGAAGAATGTGGTATAATCGCTTAAGCGACTTTCTCTGCAAGAAAGGCTACACGAATAATGAAGACTGTCCTTATGTATTTATACAGCGATCCCAGAATGGATTTTGTATAATCTCTGTGTATGTAGATGATCTGAATATCATCGGGAGGCATAAAAGAAGCAAACTCCTACTTGGAGTCAGAATTTGAAATGAAAGATTTAGCCAAGACCAAGTTTTGCTTAGTCCTGCAGCTTGAGCATGTTCTTGAAGGAATCTTGGTACATCAGTCAACCGACACTCAGAAGGTGCTTGAAAGGTTTGGCTTCGAGAAGGCATTTCCCTCAAAAGTACCAATGATCGGGAGGTCTTTACAGCAAGGAAAGATCCTTTCCGACCTAGGGAAGAGGGGGAGGAAGTCCTGGGACCAGAATTCCCATACTTGAGTGCAATGGGAGCACTCATGTACTTAGCAAACTGCACTAGACCGGACATTGCATTTGCCGTGAACCTGTTAGCAAGGTACAGTGTAGAGTCCACCAAAAGGCATTGGTAGGGCATAAAGGACATCTTCCGATACCTCCAAGGAATGAAGGATCTTGGATTGTTTTACAGAAATAATCAAGATCTGAACTTGATTGACTATGCAGATGCTGGGTACCTGTTAAACCCGCATACCGCAAGGTCAAAAACAGGCTATGTATTTTCGTGTGGTTGAACCGCAAATTCTCGGAAATCGCCTCGAGCAAAGCCTTGTAGCTACTTCGACGAACCACTCGAAATTATAGCATCAGATGAAGCCGCACGAATGTGCGCTGGTTCCGATGAACGGTTCACCACATCCAAAGAGTCATGTGGAATGAACATTGTGCAAACCCCACAATTATCCATGAAGATAATGCAGCTTGCGTTGCACAAGTGCAGACGGGCTATGTAAGCATATCAACCCCAAGTTCCTCTATGCTCATGAATTGCAAAGATGGACAAAATTAAAGTACTGCACACTAAGTCATGTAGACTTGTTCACTAAGTCACTCCCCGCATCTAGCTTTGAAAGGTGCGTGTGAGGAATTGGAATGATGAAACTTAGAGAAGTGCAGAATTCAGGGGGAGAATTCTCTCAAGCCCGTTATTAAATCTTGATCATGAAGATTAAGTACCCAAAGGAATAAAGTCCTGAAGACCAAATGAAAATTGGGTGAATTGTACTCTTTTTCCCTTGACGAGTTTTCCATGAAGTTTCTCGACCAAGGTTTTTAATGAGGCAATTCGTGCATCGCAACATCACATGTATCATGTGCTCTTTCTCCAAATTTTTCCCACTGGGTTTTTATGGAGTTTTAGTGAGGCATGAATGTGTCGGATGAGTGCCCAAGGGGGAGTGTTAAGAAACCTGGGCCTGGGCCAGCAGCCCAGGGCCCATGGTAGGCACCTCATTGTAGTCTATAAATAGGGACCTATACCCCCCTCATTATGTACACATGAATGAAAGCAATAAAGAAAGACCAGGAGTTCTCTCTATCTCTCTCTGTGTTCAATCTATTATTCTGTGATTCTGTGATTGATTCGTTCTTGTTCTAAACAGAGGAATCGCTCGAACTGGTCGCCAGCGACGGTTCCTCAACAATCCTAACCCATATTTTTTTCTCCGGATTCAGTACCAATCAGATTCGGTGCCGGATCGGTCGGGATTAACCCAACCCGTTTGCACCCCTACTTGTTTGTAAGGAATGCATGCAGTACAGCAAATGGAGTAAGAGCAACTCCAGCAGGGCCCCTACTTGAGCCCTCATCCTACTTTTGAGGGTCGAGGGGCAAAAAACTCACTCCAACAGGGCCCCTACTTGAGCCCTCAAAAGTAGGGGGCCCTCAAATATCTCCCCCTCGAGCCCTCATTCACTGGGTGCGGAGGAGCCCTACTTTGAGGGCTCAAGTAGGGGCCCTGCTGGAGTGAGTTTTTTCCCCTCAACCCTCAAAAGTAGGATGAGGATGAGGGTGGGTCCTATGTGTCATCCCCTCTAAGAATGAATTTGAGGGTCCTATTTTGAGTGCTCCTGCTGGAGTGTAGCCCAAAAAACAGAGCCCTCAAAAGTAAGGAGAGCCCTCAAATAAAAAATAGGGACCCTGTTTTGAGGGCTACTGCTGGAGTTGCTCTAAGAGGACGTACTGTCAAGAACTTGATGTTACTACTTAATAGCTGATGTGGAAGATTTTATTTTACCATTGCAAAAGAAAATGAAACGTCAAATAGTAGCACTAACCTGAAATCAAACTTGAAGATGTATCGGATTCGGACGGATATTGCTGTTACCATATCCTAACCCATATTTTTTCTCCAGATTCGGTACCAATCGGATTCGGTCCCAGATCGGTCGGGGTTAACCCGACCCGTTTGCACCCCTACATATACAGCAGCATCTTTCAGAACTGCAGGAAACCTGTCTTTAGGACTGCTCCACCACCAACACTTCCGAATCAAAGCTGACCAGCATTTTCACGTGATGGATAACAGACATAGGATTCTTCTTTCAGCGATCCGATTGACATGTAAGAATAGTCTGGGGGTGATGAACTGAAACCATTCGTTTTTATCTACTGTACGTTCTCACACGAGTCTGAAATTAGAGAAAGGGTCATTTGAGATAAGATAGCGGTGGACATCATAAGATGCCCAAAAGTAGAGAGAGGAGGGAGGCGAACTACATCTACCCTACTCTATAATACACCAAAATTTTCTTTACTAAATCCACCCCTCTCAACCACCCCACAGTCATGCCTAATCTAAGTCCACCCAGATTTGTGTACCAAAGTAATCCAACTTCACACAAATGAATGGCCTGGATCTCTCATCAAGCCTTTTTCTCTTACTCATTGAAGATCCTAAGGCCCAAATTATCCGGCTCATGCACATCATTGGAACACAGAACCCCACTCCTGTAACATCCTGATTTTCAGAGCCTTTTTGAAGCTTTTAAAATAAAATTCACCATTTGAATTTTTCTGGAATTAATTAAAGCTTAATTGGAATTTTCATTAATAAAAAAGCTTTAATATGATTAAGATAAACATTAACATTTGCCAAAGATATTTTATTTGAGTTCCTTGTGTCTCAAGAAATTTATTGGTATTTTTCTAGATTTTTTTTGGATTTATTTGCTATTTTCTAGAGCTCAAAAAGTATTTTATGAATTTCTGGAAAAAGAAAAGAAAAAGAAATCCTAAAACCGCCGATGGTTCGAAACCCACCAATGGCCCAACCTGATCGGCCCAACCGCCTCGGCCTACTGCCTTCGCGCCGCGCGCGCGTGCATCCGCCGCGCCGCCTCCTCCGCTGGATGGACGACACGCGTCGCCATCCGAAGCGCCTCTCGCGCGCGCGCCGCATCCGGCTGCCGCTCTCTGTGCCAGCGGCAGTGGGGCCCACTGTCAGTGCGTCGTCTCGGCGGGACTCTCCTTCTCGTCCCGACCGGACTCGCCTCGCGCCTTCCTTACTGCCGCCGTTACCGCCGGACTCGACGTCGCGCGCCGGACTCTTCGTCTCCGGGTATAAAGGCCCAACCCGGGCTCTCTCATCCGCGCCGCCGCCCGCCGCCGCCGCCGCTCTCGCCGTCCGCCGCGCGCGCTGCCGTCGCTCGCCGGCGTCACCGTGTCTGCGCCGCCGCCGCCGTTGCTCGCCGCCGTCCGTCGCCGCCCGAAGTCGCCGCCATCTTCGCCGCCGGTGAGGCATGGACCGCCGCCGACCCGCCGCCGCCGACCTGGACCACCGTCGTCGAGCCCCGCCGCCGCCGCCGCCGCCGGTCGCGCCGCGCCGCCTCGGCCCTCGCGCGCCTCGCGCCCCGCCGCCAGTGGACCGCACCCGCGCCCGCGCGACCCCTCGCCTTCCCGTGGATCGGGTCCATCGTGCACCGTGCCTCTGCCCGGTGGGGCCCGCATATCAGCCGTACCCCGTGGACCATACCGAGTCAGTCGGCCGAGTCAGCCAGCCACGTTAGCCCTAGGCCCACGTGTCATGCCACGTCAGTGCCACCTGTCAGCCATGTCAGCCACCGAGCCTACCCAGGAGCCACGTCAGCATGCCACATCACCCTGCCCAGTCAACACGCCACGTCAGCCATGCTGCACACGTGTCCTGCCACGTGGTCGCCACGTCATTCCTAGCCGCCGCGCCAGTAGCCTAGTCAGCCGCACTGTTTCATGCGCCGAGTCCACCGTAGACCCCTTCCCCCGTGCACCCGGTCCACAGCACAGTGCACTTTTTCAATTTTCCCCGATTTTCTTTAGATCCAATTTTCCAAGAGCCCGTTCTCCCTCGTCCTAGCTCCGATTGACCCGATTCTTTTTCCTAAATTCATCTAAAATCGAGCTCTACCTTTTGGTTCAGGTTTGAAAGTTTTTGAAGTTCATTTGAATTTTATTTGATTTTATTTTGTCTTTTCGATGCGTTTTCTCTCTCGTTAGATCACGTGTTCGAGGGAACGGAAGTTGGATTTGAAGACCAAGAGACCTCAGCTGAGCAAGGCCAAGGCAAGTCGTGTCCTTTGATCATGTTGAACCCAGTTTTCAAATCTATTATGTATTATGTTGCTTTAAATTATCATGCATTGCTACTTTATTATGAAACCCTTGTATTGGTAGTTAATGACCTAGTTGATTATTCCTCCTTGATAATTTGAATGCCCTGATTCCATTGTCACCATAGACTGGGAAATTACTTAGTGATGCAATATTAGTTGTCACATGGGTTGTGCGTTTAATTGCTTAGCTATGCTTATCACTAGTACGTTGGGTTTATCATCACATGTGGTTAATTAATCCTGACTTAATGATATACTTGAATGTGGTGGTTAACCACGGTTATAAAACTTGTTGCCATGGCATGGGTAGTGTCATTGGTGTTGGTTATACAAAATTGGTTTTCACTTGGGCGATTGATCGTGCGATAAAGAAGTGCGAGAGGCACATGGGATGTGGATGTTTCTTTGAGTAAATTCTTAAGGACTTAATTTTGTGCGCCATTGATCTGAGCTTAATCGTGCAAACCACATGTCTAGTATGGGATGGACCTGGCATAATAATTTGTGAAGTCTCCACTTTGGTTTTACTACCGATGTTGTTGTGGCGCAAGAGGGGGCAATTATCGACTAGGGGTTTACCCTACTCGACGGCGAAACCTTAGCGAGTGGGATCAGGTGGAGATGGATCATTATAAAAGCCTTGTTGTGATTTCCTTAGCGCGAGGCTAATCACATCGTGTGGGTACAGTTGTGCAACCTCTGCAGAGTGTAAAACTATTCGAATAGTCGCATCCTCGGTCATGGACAATGCTCGGTGATTTCACATGAGGTATAGTTATTTCTAAAAGTTTGGACGGTGGATGGTTAATTCACTTTGTTAGTGGAGATCCATAAGTGGTTGGTTTAGCTTATGGATGGGAGATCCATAAGTGGTTACTTCAATTCCTTTGATTATTATTTATTATTGTTTTACTTCAAATGCGCCTTCAATCTATTTATTGTATCTTCAAATGCCGTTTTATGCAAATTAACCTTTAGCCTTCCATTGGTAAGCCTTGCATATTATATTGCATTCATTTGTTACAAGCGGCTTTCGAGTACCAATGTACTCACGCTTTATGCCCTGTTGCTCGATTGAGGAGGAGGAGTATCACCGGCAGGAGGTTCCGAAGGAGAGTACTTCGACGTCTTCGCGGATTAGGCTTCGTTCTCCACTCGATAGCCTGTGGGCGTGTCGATTGGCTACTGCGCTTTCTTTTGGATTTCCGCTGCTAGTTTCTTTTAAGCATTTCAGGCTATTAATTGTAAGCTTGGCCATAAGGTCGCACTCTGGTAATTATTAATAATATTTGAGTTTTTTCTTCGTGAATCGTGATATGTTCGATATTTCATCTTTGTTTATACTGTGTGCACTAGCGTGATCCTGGACTAGTGCAGAATACACAAAAACTAGCGTGATCTTGGACTAGTGCAGAATACACAGGAGAGTCCGGATTAGCATATTCGGGTCTCTGCAACTCCGCTCCTCCCCCGTTCTCTGCGCCGCCGCCTCCTCTCCCTCATCCGCCACTCTGCCTCCCCACGATCTCCGCTCCTCCCCCCGTTCTCCGCACCGCTTCCTCCCCTCCCTCCTCCGCCCGCGCCACCTCCCCTCCCTCATCTGCCGCTGCGCCCTCGCCTACTCCTCCCCCCACTTCTCCGCACCGCCGCACCGCCGCCTCCTCCTCCCCCCCACTTCTCCGCTCCGCCGCCTCGTCCTCCCCCCGCTCCTTCGCTCCGCCCCGCCTCCACCCCCGCTCCTTCGCTCCGCCCCGCCTCCTCCCCCGCTCCTCCGCTCCGCCAACGCCTCCTCCTCCCCCCACCCCTCCGCTTCTCCACTACCACCGTCGGCGGGGACTACGAGCCGGCCTCTGCGGTCGGGATGACGCCCACGAACATCAGGGGCGAGCCCATCGCCAGCGCCGACCCCATGGCCGAACGCCTCCTCCAGCGCCTTCTCGACTCGGAGTTGCCGGCGCCATGGCTCGGCCCCCCGGCCCTCCGGCGGCTCCCTCTCCTACCCAGCCTCCCCCCCCTCCCCACCGCGACAACCGCGGGCAAAACCCTAGATCTCCCTCCCGCTAAAACCCTCAAGGAAGGTAATGTTTCTTGCCCCCAAGTTGGAGCTTTGGCTCTAGATCTCTCCTCGATTCGCTTCTTTCCGCTTATCCGATTAGTTCGGTCGCTTTATTTAGGGAATTCCGCGGTGACTGGTGCCTGCTGCCTGTGGTTCAGTGCGGGAGGATGGCGAAGCCGTCGAAGGTGATACACATCCGGAACGTCGGGCACGAGATCGCCGAGGTGAGAATTTGTCGTGAAAGATGGAAATCTTGAATCTTTTCTTTTTCGATTTTGTGATTTGTCTGGGATGGTTTTTTTTAATCGAATGGCTTGATTTGCAGTAGAAATATTCAACTTTTCTGGCTATTCACTCACCGTGTTGTTGTTGTTGCTGCAGGCTGATCTGCTTCAGCTGTTGCAGCCGTTCGGGACGGTCTCCAAGATCGTCATGCTGCGTGCCAAGAATCAGGTGGGTTCTTTTCTTCGTTGTTGGCCGGTGTGTTTTTTAGCCATTAAGCAGATGTGGTGTTGATATTGTTGTGTTGTGGTCGTTTTGGTGGTGCAGGCTCTTCTCTAGATGCAAGACATGCATGCTTCCGTGAGCGTGCTTCAATACTACAGTACTGTCCAACCTAGCGTAAGGTAAATGTGTTTCTTGGCTGTGATTTTGGGATCCGAGGACCTCCAGAAAAGTAGAGATTTTATTTAGGTTTTGCAATGTTGTTTGCTACATAGTTATGGCTCGTTCCGGATAATGCATGATTAATGAGATTTATGAACACCGAGAGGGTTTGGGCTTTGCATTGTGCTTTCTTTATATTCAACAAATAATAATGCAATGTGCTTATGTGTTGCATTCTTGTTTACCTAAAAGATAACCGTTCTTCTTTCATTTACTTTTGATATTTCGTTTGGTATGTGATTACTCCTTTCAGCACGCGTTTTCACCCTTTTATGTCATTTTAGGGGAAGGAATGTATACATGCAATTCTCATCTCACCAAGAACTTACCACTGACCAGAGCTCTCATGGACGGAATTCTGATCAGGTATGCATACACAATCCAGCTAATGTTAA
This sequence comes from Dendrocalamus sinicus, assembly GCA_036346575.1. Taxonomy (NCBI): domain Eukaryota; kingdom Viridiplantae; phylum Streptophyta; class Magnoliopsida; order Poales; family Poaceae; genus Dendrocalamus; species Dendrocalamus sinicus. Next base: position 21,816,658 of record CM070661.1, read on the forward strand.
GTCTCTTCCACTCTGAATTTCAGAACTTACTTATAAGCTTTCCAAAGTGATCGGTTGTTGCCAATTTTTTTTCATTCTTGAGCTATGAATTCTGCATATGAATTATTGTATCTTAGTGGTTGTTTTTCATAGAGCTCCTTATTTAACAATTAGTTGCACGATACAGCTCATAATGTGTGGTGGCAGTAGAACATTGACTTAATAAAAAAAGTTTCAGATTTCTTATTTCCAGGTTGTGGATCAATAATCGGTGACCTTAAGTTATCAAACACTTCCAACTACTTACAACTTTTTTTTTGGCTGTAAAACATTGCACAAGGCTTGCTTCGATTTGAACAAGGATGATTTAGTTTTCCTGCTCTTCTAGGGGACGACCCTTTTGCCTTTGTAGGGTTAGTCAATGAGCTCTCCAATTCCCTCCAGTTGCAGCACCGAATTTTAGTTCTGATAAAATGATGTTTGATTATTCATGGTGTGACATATTGGTGAAAGGTGCCTAAAAGTTGGAAATATGATAGTGGTATTATGCTAAAACTAGAAAGCTGAATAACCGTTTCACCATTAAATGTAAAAATATGCTAGGTGTTATTATACAAAAATGTCAAATCAAAACAGGAAGTACAGTTAGCTATATTCGATTTCCTCCCCACCGATTCCTCTCCCCCGTTCTCCGCGCCGCCGCTCCACGCCGTGTCTCCCCCTCCCACCATCCCGATCGGCGACGCTGCTCTCCCCTTCCTCCGCGCCGAGCCACGCCTCCTCCCCACTGATTCCTCTCCCCCGTTCTCCGCGCCGCCGTTCCACGCCATGTCTCCTCTCGGATTTGTCTCCCCTTCCCACCGTCCCGATCGGCGCCGCTGCTCTCCTCTTCCTCTGCGCGCCACCCTCCCCTCCCCCCGTCTTTCCCCCTCTCACCGTCCCTCCCCCGCCGCAGTCGCATCAGCCCCCCGCGCTACGCCCCCTGCAACGCCGCCGCTCATATCCGCTGCTCTCCCCTTCCTCCGTGCCACCACTCTCCCCACCCCCCGTCTCTCCCCCTCCCACCATCCCTCCCCCGCCGCAGCCGCATCAACCCCCCGCGCTACGCCCCCTGCAACGCCGCCGCTCATATAGGGTGGATCCGGCCAGATCTGGTGAGCTACGCCACATTGCCTCGCAGCTATATTGAAAATCATGTTGATCTTCTAGATTTCCTTGTTGTTTCGTAAGTTCTATATTTCTTGAGTTATGGATGGAAAACAATCAATCCGTAAATGTTGATTTTATTTATTGGTGGTAGTGCAATTGTGGCACCATTTAGAAGCTGTCTATTTAGTGCCTGTAGCCAACTGCTTCCTGTTCCTTTCCTTTCCTTATAGTCTCATTATTCTCTTCATGAATTTCTATGATTGTTGTGTTTGGTCATGAAGTCATGAACTGCTGCTGGTCAGTAGCCAACTAGCCATTGGTTCCTCCCTCTGGGGGGACATAACAACCTGATATCTTCAGTTTACAGAGTTGGAGACTTTTCGATATATTTTCCCCATCTATCCTTACATTTTTTTGTGTATTTTCATGTCTATATATATCATTCTAATATATTTTTTGCTTTATTAATTAATCATGTTGCTCCAGCTACAAGAACTTGGAAGTTGCATTGAACTGTGGGAACATGTTGCGAGAATGTATAAAATATCCAACACTTGCAAAGTAAGGCTCCAAAGTCTTCATTAAACTAGATTTCCCATTTCTTAATGATTAGGAGTATTTGCTGCCTGCATTTACATATGGTCTCCAACGCATATGCCTTGAAAAAAAATTTGTGTCCGATATGTCTTGACTTTTTTTTTCTTGTTAGAAACACTTTAGTTATATATAGGAACAGATACAGTGAAATAATTTAGTAATTTACATACCACGGCAATTACCTGAGGGAAAGGAAAGTTTTACAAAAAATAGTTTACCCTCCCCCTGATTGATTCCTTACTAAATTAGTCCTGGTTAGTTGATAAACATTATGAAGCTGTTGAATTTTGAAACATCTCTTACCCCCATTCACTTTTACCTTTAGAAACTCGTCATCAGGTTGGCTTTGTTCATCAGCTATGGATGGTTACCAAAAGCAAATGGGCAAACAGACGATTTAATTAATTACACAATTGATTGATTTTGCATGCATTTGATTTTGTAGTGCTCTTTCAGATATATATTGGAGTCAAGTAGCTTCGAGTTGTTTTTCCAGTATGTTGAATTGCCAAACTTTGATATCGCCTCTGATGCTCTGAACACCTTCAAGGTAAATCCAATTTTGTCAATTTGGTATTTATATCATACTATTGTTTGGCTTTATGTTTGGTTCTTCAATATTGATATTTGCTGCTGACAAGATGTTTGCAGGATTTGCTCACCAAACATGAAGCTGCAGTGTCCGAGTTTCTGAGCTCCCATTACGAACAGGTGAGCTGAGAGAGTGATATCCTTCTTTCCCACCCTTTCCATTTGATCTTCCTTGCCATCGTTTGCATATGTTCTTGAATATTGATCCATACTTTGTTTTACTCTGATTATGTAAACATGTGCAGTTCTTTGAATTCTACACAAGGCTTTTAACTTCAACTAATTATGTGACAAGGAGACAATCAGTTAAGGTTAGACTATTTTGGATTACTACAATACAATTTCTTGTTGAGCACTGAAAGGAAACTTCAAGGTGTTTTGCTTCATGTCAGTTTCTTTCAGAGTTTCTGTTGGTGGCCCCAAATGCTCAAATAATGAAGCGGTACATTTTGGAAGTTCGTTACTTAAATATTATGATTGGTCTGCTGAAGGTATTAGATTATTAGTTGTATATTTACTGCTTCTGCATTCAGAAATCATTTATGTACTTATTACCCTTTACACTTCCTCTGCTCTGCTCCTCTTGACTTTTAAAAATGATGGATGGCTTCAAGGTGCACGCTCGCCCGTCACTTGAGCATTAGTATTCAGTAGCCGGAGATAAAGAATTAGATTGTTTCTTGCGCAGCCGGCAGGTGGTGGTGCCGGCGCACCCGCTGATCAGTCACTGGGTCTCCGTCCTCCGCGATCAGGCCACGCCCTCACACGCCTTCAGTGAGTGCTTTGTATCCGCTAATTTGATTCTTTGCCTGGTGTGTAATGTTTATGAGTTCTGGTTTATGTTTCTTTCTGACTTCTTGCTTGCTGGTGAAAATTTTGGGCAGAAAGTGCTATGGGGGAGCTCGGGAGGTTGCTCATCTACGAGGCAACCAGGGATTGGCTGGTATCTTCGAAATTCTTAAGTAGATGGGAATGCTGCATTTGTTGTTGTTGATATGTGTTTTGAAATTAGCCATTCAGATGTTTATGTAAAATAAAGTAAAATAAAAATATTACATAACTGATCGATGTACTGACAAAAAGAAACTCCGGAAATTATATCAGAAATTTCCATTCACATTGGACAATAATTATGAATTTTATTTGTTTTAGTCTGTCATCATTGAGATGGTTTACCTCTTTCCATTGACAGCCGACAGTAACAAGGGAGATCCAGTCTCCTATGGGAACTGCTGTCGTTGAATCCATCAATCCCATGGAGCCTATCATGGTTTGCATTTCTGTAAAAACGTTTTTTTGGGCAAATTCATCATACTCTCATGTAGTAATTATTTAATGTTTTCTTATTTATATGGTTCTTGGTTCAGATTGTGCCTATTCTTCTAGCAGGGCTTGCCCTCGCGGAGTTTGCGCCATCAATTTTGCCATCAACTAGAACTTTCCATTTGGGTGAGATATCTCCATCAACTAGAACTTTCCATTTGGGTGAGAAAAGATATCGTGTTTGCCATCTCAAAGCATCGAATTTGCCAGTCGAATGTTCAATTGCAAATTTTCTGGATTGGTCATAATATAAACTATAAGTATGTGATAAAAATATTTGGTTATACAATATATGAGACGTGAATCTTAATGAATCTGATTGTTCGTTTTATTTTTTACAAATTTTATCTTGTTTTGTATTTTACCGTAGCGTTAGCACAGGCACAATACTAGTATTAGAAACACGATTCTAACTTTGTATGGATAGACCAACAAACTTGGTGTAATTGTTAATATTTTCCTTTGTTGCATATTTGGGAATTTAGTATATTATCGAAATAGTGAATTTTATAGGAAAGGGAACGTCCACTCTCATTGGTCAAACAACTCTCTCCAGCGCTTTCTTCTTAAAGCAGCTGAGAATCACGGGGAACTGGGTCAAACAAACACGAATTAGCACATTCGAGTTTTGGAATGAAATTAACCTTGCCAATAAATTATTCTTTGCGCAAAAGCTTCTATAACTCAGGTGACAAGAAGAATAATCGTTACATGATTTATCAGGTATTTGACTGCCAAGGGCTACATGTGTTAGGTTTTATTCAGATCTTGTGTATACCCAGGAACGCGAGCAGCATCTTATGACAAAACTTGAGCAATGGTTAAACTGGAACAGGAAAAGCAACAACTAGTCACATCAAAATGATGCGAAACTCATCTTGATAAATGATCAGAGAACTGCGGAAAGACAGCTACCAAATACAAAACATTCTCGTACCACCAGGCGGGACATACAGCTAACAGAATCACATGGACCTGATCACCTGACAACTTGTACAACTGCTTGCATCTCGAATACTTATTTAAAGCGAAAAAGGGGCCATCCCCTCTTCACGCTACAGCCAATTTTATGTCCGTGTCTTAGGGACTTCAGTCCAATTGGCCTTGGATTCAATGGTGCTCTTCACGTCTAGTTGGCCTTGGACTCAATTACCCTCTTCGCGAAAGAAGGCAAACAAAATGATGCTGAATGGATCTGAAAAACAACATGCAGTCAGATAACAATACCACAAGTTCAGGCAAGGATGGTAGGAAATACGAGCAAAAACACACCTCGGAGTTGTAGAATTTTAGCGGTCCTTTCGATTTTGTAGAATACTCATCCTCCTCAATGTTAAAAACAGGGTGCTGGAAATCAACAGTGGGCCCCTCGGTGGAGCAAAGCATGAAACCAATCACTCCACTGCAATGAGAGCATTTTAACTCAAGAGGCTAAAAGAAGGGGAAACCGGTTCAGTCACATGGGCAGGATCAGTTAGCATACCTAGGGTATGTAGGTACTGTTGTCCAAGCATAGTTAACTGAGCCTTTAAAAACTTGGCGACAATTGGCAACAATATCTTCAATAATATGCATATGCAACCATATGCTCTCTGCCTGAGTACATACAACTCCACCTGGACGCAAAGCTCTGGCAACAGACTGGAAGAAAGGTTTCTCAAAAAGCTCTTGAGCCGGACCTGGTTAGGCAGGGGAATGTTAATGAATCATCAATAATGACAGGAGGTAAAAATATGCACATGATTTACAACAATTACCTATTGGATCAGAGGAATCCACAATTACTGCATCGTAGGTACCCTCTGAAACATTTTTCAAAAAGGCAACGCCTGCATGAACACAACAGAGAATTTAAACAAAGCATAAATATGTAGCACAAAATTATTTATCAAATAGATATCAAAAAAATATTCGTCAAATAAAAAAAGTGAACCAGTCAATTTTAGACTGAAATTTTAATTTTTTTTAGGGAAAAAAACAAGGACATGATTCAAAAAGAAAATATGCTGGGTGAACAAGAAATATGTTAATGCTCCATGGACATGACAAGCAGGTGCTTATCAGGGAACTTCCATATGCAGCATAGGCCACCCCAAATATATCAAATAAGGGGACTTCATTGTTTTCTGAACCTACTCTATGGTGAGTATTTGCAATACTACAAAAGTCAAAAGTTCAGGTATTTCACAATGATGTGATAAACAAAGATATAGAATAATATTGATCATTCAAAAGTCCAGAAGTAATTCATTTAGGATGAGGCAACAACCAAAATATATAAGTTAACATTAGTAGTATTAGAATCAAAGTTACATATCCAATTTATTTATTGTAATAAAATTCTAGCTATATTTTGAGTCAGGTGCAAAATAGAAGGGTCAGTCATTGCCATAAAACCAAAGTATGCTACAAACTAGTCTGCTTTCGAAGTGCACATGGTATAGCATGCTCCTTACCATCTCCAATGTGTAATGACACACGAGGATCTTCAAATCCAACAGTCAGATGAGGAAAAAATTGCTTGGAGACCTGCAAAATTAAACATACAAAATTAACAAGCTAACACAGCAAGACTAAACAATGGACCAGGTTAAATGAATTGTTTTATAAATTAAAGTATTTAAATTGGTAAATCTAGAAAGAACATCTACAGGGAATCTAAAACAAACTCCTGATCACTGCACTGACAATAACTATGAAATAGGCAATGCGTAAAAATATGTTCAACGAATGTTTAAGTAACTATTTAACACATGTTGGTATTTATAAAATTATGGCAGATTACAAAGTTATAATCAATACAAGCATGTCCTCTTGACTGTTACAGCATGCTTTTCATTAGTTTTCAGCACCATAAATAATAAGATGTGCAGGAAGAACAATGTTTGTCATGATTAATAGTTTCATACCACAAAAGGATTGACAACTGACTTAGTCTATCAAAAACCTGACAGATTCACTGAAATCATGGTGGCTGAAGGATTGCTGGCAGGAATGCAAATTACAAGTATGCTTTACAAGTTCCCAAGCACAAAGCATATATGACAAAAAGTGCATCCCACAAGTTGCAATGTGCCGACATAATATATAGATCACAAAAACCAAAATGGTTGCAGTAGTTCAAATGCAACACTTCTGTTTAGGCACTAGTGGCTTCAAATGCAACGCTTCTGTTTAGGCACTAGTGGCCCTAGAAAAAAACAATCAAGTCCTGTCTTGATGCAAATGGAAATATCAGAAGTTTTTTAATATTTTTTCTGATGAGAGTTTTTTTTTTCTTGGGCTCCATGGAAATGCATCTCAGAAGAAAGCTCTTTCTATGCACACAGCATCAGTAAGGGAGCCTCATTACATATTACTGCTCCTAACCTGCATGGCAACATGAGGTGAAGGAAAAGATCTGAACTACACCAATGAAATCAACAGACAGCAGCCAACATACACTTGTAAGTATAGCAGGGAACCTCCACCAAACAAGACACAAATCCACAAGGCACGTGAGTTTCAATAGAATTAGCATTATTTCACTTAACTGGTCCTGGATTTTTAGAGCAAAATAGCATAGCATACAGTACAAGGGTATATAAATGAATGAATTTTCAAATACTAAAAATGGAATGGTAGGATGTCATGAACCGGGGTAAACGCCACCAAAAAGATGGCCGGATGGCGTCGGCGTAGAGAGAGAGAGGGAGAGATTTAGGCGAAGAAGACTTGATATTTCTCTGCTTGATTACAATGGCATGCGGTAGCCTCCTTATATAGATGGCTCCCCCTAAAATCGAATCTAATTCCAACCCTATCTCTAATAATATGGAAACTCATATCATATCTCTAACTCAAATAGAAACCAATCTTTAATTCCTAATAATAACCCGACTGGGCCTTGAGCCCAAGGCCCCACATCCCTGACACTACACCCCTCTCGGACGAGTTTTTTGCTATTATGGTACCCTCTAAGTTGGGCTTCGACGAAACGGTATCTACGTCGTGAGCTTCTCTAAAATAGTACTCTTGTACTTAAGACTTCTCTCAAATAGTATTCTCAGGGATTTTAACTCAAATAATTTGATTTTCGAATTTGTACTCCCCCAATTGACTGAACTGCCCCTGCTCATTTTGTAAAATTGATCCTGCAGCGTACGTGGATCAAACATGACAAAGATTGATTTTGTAAAATAGTATTCTCAAATAATTTGATTTTAACTCAAACACGACATGAAAAAACATGACAAAGATTGATCCTGCCGCGTACGTGGATCATCCTTAATGCTCAATACCTGCCGCGTACAAAGATGCCGATCACACCTGCCGCGTACGTGGTCCGGTTGCCCCTGCCGACGTGCGACTGTCCCTGGCTGGCATGCGATCGTCCGTGGCCTAGGGTGTGCGCACTCCCGTGCGATCCTTGCCGCGCTCTCGCCTGGCGTTGACGGCGCCGCGCCGAGTATTCCGATCGGCCAGTCGGTGTGCTACCGTCGCCAATGAAACCCAAACAATGTGAAAAGAAGAAAATAAAAGTGATTAGGGTTAAACAAAATGAGCAGGGGCAGTTCAGTCAATTGGGAGAGTACAAATTCGAAAATCAAATTATTTGAGTTAAAATCCCTGAAGAATACAATTTGAGAGAAGTCTTAAGTACAATAGTACTATTTTAGAGAAGCCCATGACGTAGATACCGTTTCGTCGAAGCCCAACTTAGAGGGTACCATAATAGCAAAAAACTCCTCTCGGACATGCAGCTCGTCCTCGAGCTGCTAGGTGGCGGTCATGGCGCCAATGGACGACCGCTGACGCCGGTGTAGAAGACGAATGGTGGCGTGTCCTGCAGCGGATGAAGATGACCGGCCCGATCCAAGCGGAACAGGGCTAGACGAAGTGTAGCGGCGTTTACCAGACGATGCATCTTAACCATCCGGTCGATTTAAACCGGCCGTCACTCCGACCGCATCGGACCGGTTCGGCGCGGCACCAAAGTGAGCGAAGCGGCGGGAGGGCGGCGCGCGCGGCGAGGTGGTCGGCCGGAGGCGGACCCATCGGCGGCACACGAGACGGCGGCGATCGAACCCAGCGGCGCGGCGGCGGCGACACGCGGCGGAGTGTTCGGACGGAGGTTGCAGCGGCAGCTCGGGTAGAGCGGAAAAGCGGCGAAGCGGCGGCGGCGTAACGGCGGCTGCGGACGCGGCGGCGGCGGCGGCGCCGGTGGCGTTGAAGCGGAATGATGGAGCCGCGTGGCGGCGCGCGCGAAGCGGCGGTTAACGACTCGGCGGATCTGCGGCATCGCGGCGGCTCCGGCTCGAGGCGGCGGAGGCGAGCTTCCTCGGTCGGCATCGGCCGGTCGAGGCACGCCATGGAGACGGCGCGCGAGAGCGATAGCGGCAGCGGCGACTGCGTAGATCAGCAGCGGCCATCGCTTCTCCGCAGACAGCGATGACGCGAGGCGAACCTTGGCGGCGGCGACGCGGCGGCGGCTGCAGCGGCAACGGCTCGCTGCGAGAGACGGACGCGCGGCGGCGGCGGCTGAGACGGCTCGGCGGCGGTGGCAAGAAGCGGCGGGGCGGAGCGGTGACAACGGCGGCGGCTCCGAAGCGAGCGGCCCGCAGCGGTGGCGGCGGCGCAGCAGCCAAATCGGCGCGACAGCCACGAGCGGTGAGTCGGTTGGCGGGTGACGGTGGCGGAGGTCGCAGATGGAGGCGCGGAGGCGATTCGCAGAGAGAGACTTCGTCGGGATCTACCGATGCTTCAATCTCTTTCTTTTCTGTTATTTCTCCCCCACCTCCTGTTGTATCATGATGCGCCTCGCGCACTTGTGGTTTCGCCTTCTCCCGCTCCTTCAAGTGCTTCTCAAGACGGCATGCATGTTAAGGAGGAAGTCCGCCACTTTTGTCGGTCTTTGGCCGTCTTATCGGCGCTAGCTTTTATTATGGCCATTGACTCGGCGAGAGGACGAATCGCAGGAACCATGGTAGCAGAAGTCGTGGGAAGGGATCGACTGCTCTGATACCAAGTTGTCATGAACCGGGGTAAACGCCACCAAGAAGATGGCCGGATGGCGTCGGCGTAGAGAGAGAGGGAGAGATTTAGGCGAAGAAGACTTGATATTTCTCTGCTTGATTACAATGGCATGCGGTAGTCTCCTTATATAGATGGCTCCCCCTAACAGATCGAATCTAATTCCAACCCTATCTCTAATAATATGGAAACTCATATCATATCTCTAACTCAAATAGAAACTAATCTCTAACTCAAATAGAAACCAATCTTTAATTCCTAATAATAACCCGACTGGGCCTTGGGCCCAAGGCCCCACACCCCTGACATAGGAGCATGTCAATAAAACTTCAAGCAGCATCAACCAAACCAACTGTAAGACTCGCATTTCAAGAAGAGGAAATATCAAATAATAGCTTGACTTTAGCCCTTCTATTACTCATTCCTTTGATTAATTAAGTCTATTGCAAACCTTATAAGATGCCAGGCAAACTACTGGTGCCTTTTCAAATTACACAATTCAAAAAAGCACAAAAGAAAGTATAGAAAAGGGCCATCAATAATAGCAATCAAACCTACAGACTACGGAGCATGGGTGCTCTATGATGTGTCAAAGCAGACATCTAAAGATCCTTAACCCAAGTTTGTTGAGATCAATAAATTGTTCCATCTACAGCCATGCTATCAACAGTCAACATAGATGCATGCACTGAAAGAGAGGGAGGGAGAGAGGTTTCTTACATCTACCACCATCTTATCAATTTCACAAATGTCAATTTGTTCCACTGAGGAATGTCGTGAAACCTCACGTAGAACACCACCATCTCCACCGCCAATAACTAACACCTGTACATCATGAAAAGATTAGAGATCAACTCCATTTATTTTAAAAACTTGATATATACATCATTTGACAAGTATGAATGACTAAAGTCACCTTGTAATGAGCTTGACATTACAATTGTGTTCTTACAAATTTGCACTAGGAACTTCTCCAGGCGTTACATGTTGAAACTATTTTTAAGCTAAAGTTGTCCATAAAGAATTAAGCTAGGAACTTTTGTATTAATGATGATTTAATCAATCCCAATAGGATCAAATTTCTCCTTTTTAATGCCAATAGGACCAAAGCACTTGTTTGAAAGCAACTCTTATACATTGATTATCCTTGCTTTTGATGACAGTGCTAATTTCCTATTTTAAATTTGTTTCAGTGATGTTGTTCTAAGTTAATGATCAAGTAAAAGTTCCTTGTTGTTCAATGAATAAAAAAATGACGCAACTACAGTTATCAAGTTTTGAAATTGTCCAAACTAACTATGGAACCAAAATATTACAATGTTGATTCACTTTTGCTTCAAATAATGATGAATAGGTGTAGCATATTGATGTTTATTGTATGTACCCAGTTATCCATAGTACTCTTTTGCTTCAATATATAGCTTATTTTGTTTTATAGCTATAGGATGTACATGGATTAACTGCAAAGAACGCTGAGGGAATACTACACAAGTATGAGGAGCTAGACCGCTAGAGTAACCCAAAAACAGGAGAAGATTCTCTAAATGGACAGAGTTATACAGGTTTGGGTGACATAATCCAAGGGAATCACTAAAATTCATGGGTGTCCTATCCACAGGTGGACATTTTAACACACAAACAAAGCTTGAAGGCGAAAAGGGGTAACACAAATGCTCCCACTTGTTCTTTTGTTATCAAACCTGAAGGGCACTACATTTCATCATAGGAAAATAGTAAAAAAGGAACTATGTTGCCCTTAAAAGTTGTTCTTTGTCATATTATCATCAGATCATTGCGGTGACATGATTAAGGTGGGAAAAAAATGGCTCGCGAACTTTTCCTCACATTGACAAAATACCATTTTGTTTAAAATATTCAACATATTACATATGCCTACTAAACCACAAACAACTATAAGAAAGTTTATTTTAGTATACACTATCCATGTTAGAACCTACAACCTGTAAATTCGGCTGCTGGGTAATAATTGCTCTAATAAAAAGATAAACAGTGAATAGGACCATTGCATTTACCTTCTTGGGATCTTTGATGGAGCAAAGGGGAAGGTGTGTAATCATCTCTTGGTACGCACACTCGTCCCTCTCAGTAACCTGAATCACTCCATCCAGGACAAGCACTTTCCCGTACGTTGAGGACTATAAAGCAAAACAATAACACAGTTTTCATCTTCCACTTTGAGCCAAGACGTAGACGATCGAATGACAGATAACGTCGAAGGCAGGTACCTGAAAAACCATCACATTTTGGTAGTCCGACTTCCCTTGGAACAGCACCTTTTCCACCTTCAACGAGTGTGCCTCACCTACCGTTGACACAAAAGCTTTCATGAAAAAAGAAAACAGCTACAACACACGAAAATTATGTCTCTAAACAAGCATACCACAACAACATAATAATAAAATTAGTCTGTTAAATTGGTATAGAAATTTAGCTGTACCCCTAATGACCCGTCCCTTAACCAAAGATGCCCAAACAAATAACCCCAACTATCTACTCCACGAATTACAACTGAAAAGAAGGAGAAATTTGAAACGAAACCTGCAGTCCGTGTCGAGCGAATTAACAGAACAAGAGAGAGCAGCTCATAGCAGAGGAATATGGTAAAACAGGGGTAGGTCCTAGATTGCAACGAATTACCAGGCCACATGGGGCTAATCTCGGAGAACCATCCGGGGATGACGGCGGAGATCCCCGCCTGCTCGCCGGCTCCGGCCGCCGCCGCCGCCGCCACAGCGTCCTCGCTCTCCCGCGCCCTCTTCGCCGCCGCCTCGGCCTCCATCCCAGAACTTAAACGCACAACACAAAAGCCACACAAAGCATTACCCTGTTAGAACCACATCACAAACCAAATTGCATCCAACAACACCATGTCAAATTGCATCAGACAACACCATGTACCGGCCGGCGAGCCACCGCCTGGAGACTAAAAACAGCGGAGGCCATTCTCAGTGGAGAGTTTTATGACGTTATTTCCAAGACTGCCACATCATGTAAAATGAAATGAAACATGGATGAAACATCCATCCTCAATGTATAATTTCATTCTATTGTTTCATAGACATTTAATTTCATGACTCATATAGAGTTAGTAATCATGCCAAGAGAGTTTCTAGATGAAACTCACTTCTTCTCTCTTTTCTTAAAAATGTTGCCATATCAAAAATACCTATGGGGCAGCCTATTAAATGCAGATAAAACTCCAAGATTGGCCTTAGAGAGAGATGGGGACGGGGGTACAAACCTAGAGCACGACGAGGAGAAGGAGAGAGGCGAGCTCGGTGGCTGGCGGCGGCTGGGTGTAGACTGGAGGAGCGCTCGCAGCCGCGGCCTTCAGATTAGGGCCTTTTCCTCTCTCTCTCTCTCTCTCTCTCTCTCGGCTTTGTGGGGGGCTTGGGCTTCGCGTGGTATATAAACGACGAGCGAGCGAAGCGCCACCGTTTGATGGGCTCGTCGATAGTTTCCGAGATAGGAAGCGTCATCTCTATATAGCTAATGACATGTGGGGCAAAGTCTTTCTGGGGCCCAACTGTCAGTTTCTTGGGTGCCATAGTATCTGTCCGTGTGCTCGCGTCTCTTTTGTTATTCGGCGCTGGGGGAGTAGGTGGGCTCCGCCCGCCGCGCGGCCGGCTCTGCTTGGGCCGACCCTTTCTTATTCGATGCCGGATTGATTGGCCTCCTGTCGTGTCGGAGAGAGATGCTAAATTGCTAAGGTTACGTTCAATTCGGCTGTGTCGATGGCTTTTTTTATTGAGCAATACTAAGAACCCTATACCATTTCCCTTTAAATAGACATCAATCTGCATCTAATCGTTACGGTATGTCTGTGAAGAACTCAATTCAAAGTTTCAACCATCGGAGCCAACCCCGACGATGTACTTTCAGACGTTAGATTTTTTTGATTCAGTGCTTCTCATCCCTTCCACATACACCTACAGAAGGCATGTGGATTTCATTCCCAATTCTATCGATCAAAGTTGTGACTTGTTGCCCACCGCCCACGCTCGCTCTTTGCCCCTCTCCAATTCCCACTTCCTTCCCCAAATTCAATTCGACAACGTAGAGTCGATTAGGCGGGGGCAACGGCAGATCAGGCCGTTGGTAGGTCTAATCCACACCTCGAGCTCATGTTGTTCATGTCCCTTTGATTTTCTCACCCGATTTGGTTGCTCAACAATGATGATGGCATGCACAGGCACAACTCGCCTATGAAGGTAAGAGGGGCGGCGAGGGAGTAAATATGATGAGATTGTTGTGGGCTAACTTGGCGGCGCACATGAAGGCGAGCGGTTGTGGCAGCAATGCAGGTATGGGCCCTCATGCAAGCGTGGCACTCGCGCAGCCGTAGGCATCATCATCATGATTGAGCTCCCGATGGCTTCCTGTGGAATCTACTAAGATGTTAGTAGTCCCTTCGATTTTTATGATTTTTTTTGTGAAACTTCATTGAAACTTGTCGGTTTTGTTGCGAAACTTATTTCTTTTGTTGTGAAACTTCGGTGAAATTCTCTTAAAACTTGCTCGAATTTTCAATCAAACTCTTTGAAACTGAAAGTTTGTTTTTGAAACTTGTTTCAAGCTTTTCTAATCCTTGAATTTTAAAAACAATTTTGAACTATCTAAACCACACACCAAAACTCTACAAAACATGATGTAAAATCTCAAACCTGAGTGAAACGTGCTGAAATGTGAAGTTGAATTCTAAGTTTTATGACTAAGTTTCAACACGTTTCATGGCTAAGTTGATTAAGTTTTATACTGTTTTATATTTAAGTTTCATAGTGTTTCACAAGGTCTCATAAAAGTTTTTTTGTAGCGGACTCATGAAGTTGAAAGTTTTTTATAGCAAAATTCATGAAGTTGAACTCTAAATTTCATGAGGTTTCATAAAGTTTTAGTAGGTTTCATGACTAAGTTTCATGAAATTTCATGATGTTTTATTACTAAATTTCATGATGTTTCATTATATTTCATAAAATTTCAAGAGATTTCATGCCTAAGTTGACTAAATTTTATAAGGTTTTATGTCTAAATTTTATAGTATTTTATGAGGTTTTCAAATACATTTATTTATTATTTTGTTTTAAATTAGCATGTGTTGCTATTTTAATACAACCTTTGTACCTGGTAGTTATGGTCCGACTCCTTCTTGATAATTTAAATGCCATGATTCTATTGTCACCATAGGATAGAAATTTATCTAGTGATACAATATTAGTTGTCACATAGGTTGTACATTTAAATTGCTTAGCCATGCTTGTAGTACGTTGGGTTCATCATCACATGTTGATTAATTAATTAACCTTGACTCAATGAGATATTGAATCGTGATGGTCAGCTACAGTTATAAAATTTAAGTGCCAATGGCTAGTGTCATTAGTGGTGGTTATACAAAATGGTTTTCACTTGGACGAATGATCGTGCAGTAAAGGGGGAAGTGTGACCAGCACTTTTGGGATGTAAATGTTTCGCTTGGGTAATGTCTAAGAACTTAACTTTATGCGCTATTGATCTGAACCCTATCGTACAATCACATGTTCAGTATTGGGATCGACTTGGCTAATTAATTTGTGATGTTTCAATATCAGTTTCGCCATTGGTTTTCTGAAGGGTGTCGGTCAAGCATTTTCCCAGGAGAATAAGAGGAATCTATTCGACTAGATGGTCAGCCTACTCAATCATAAAATCTTAAGTGGGTGTAAACTAGGTTGAGATTGAACTTTGTAATAGCTTTGTTGTGATCTTCTTGGTCGACATGCCAAAGGATGCATTTTATACTGGTGGCATTATCTTCTTGGGTAAAGTTATACAACCTCTGTAGAGTGTAAAACTATTTGAATAGATGTATCCCCAGTCATGGACAATGCTCAGTGATTTCACATGAGGATTAGGTTTTTCACAAAATCTTGGTTGGTTGGGAAGTAAATGGGTAGTTCACTTGTGGTTTATTCAATCCTTTGATTCATTAATTATTTAATTACATCCTTTTCCAAAGAATGTGCTTTCAATCTATTTATTGTATTTACTCCAAACTATTGTTTTCTGTAAAATAACCACTCGGCTATCATTTGGTAAGCCTTGCATACTATATTACATCTTTGTTACAAATAACTTGCCGAGTACTTTATGTGCTCACAGCTTTATCCATACTTGCTCAATTGGAGAAGAAAAACCATACGAGCTAGAGGTATGTGAAGGAGGGTACTTTGATGACTTCTCAGAATAGGATTTTGCTTCCCAGTCTGTTGTGGCTACAGACCAAACAGAGAGAGAGGTGGTAGTGGAGAGTGATGAAGATAAGTGTAATGGCCTGGCCCCTCCCCATGGCTTGTATTCATATATATATATACACATATGAGGAGTGCTTTTACAGTTATACCCTTACATCTGGTTATCCCTTCTGGGGGCAGTTATGTCATTACACATGGCCTATTCTGGGCCTTATGATTTCCTACCAGGCCTGCTGGGTTTAGGTGGGGGCCACCCATACGACAGGAGCCTCTCATGGTGAAGGGCTTCACAGGGCCGAAGCCATGTCGCCGAGTCCTTTGGCCCCCTCCGTCCCCTGCGGCCTGTGAATTTCTCCAAGCTCGTGGCTGGGGAGCCTGAAGTCTGGGATGGTGGTAGCGGCGGCTGGCGCCTAATCGAGGTAGACGCACGCTCTCCGTCCCCTTCCCTTCGAACGGGTGGCGTGGGTGGCGCTGAATCGGTGAGCGCGCGCTCCGTCCCCTACCCTTGAGCGGGTGGCGGCGGGTGGCGCCTGGTCGAAATAGACGCGCGCGCCCGCCCCTACCCTTCGAGCGGGTGGCTGCGGTGGCGCTGGATCGAAGTAGACGCGCGCTCCGCCCCTACCCTTGAGCGGGTGGCGGCGGGTGGCGCGCCATCGAAGTGAGACGCGCGCTCCGCCCCTACCCTTGAGCGGGTGGCGGCGCTGGCGCCTGGTCGGTAGACGCGCGCGCTCCGTCCCTACCCTTCGAGCGGGTGGGCTGCGGTGGCGCTGGTCGAAAGACGCGCGCCTCCATCCCCTACCGCCGAGCGGGTGGCGAGGGTGGCGCTGTCGTCGAAAGTAAACGCTTCGCTCGTCCCTACCCTTGAGCGGGTGGCGGCGGGTGGCGCCTGTCGAAAATCGGCAGACGCTCGCTCCGTCCCCTACCCTTCGAACGGGTGGCAGCAAAGCTGGCGCCTAATCGAAGTAGACGCGCTCGCTCCGTCCCCTACCCTTCGAATGGGTGGCGCCGGTACGGTTGCGCTCCGGGGCTGTTGTGACCTTGCAGTCTAGTAGTGCGCTTTTAATGGTGGCTGGAATCACGCTGACGCCTGGCCTGGCAGAGGTCAGGCTGTCGCGTCGTGCAGTCTGCCATGCTGCAGGTGGGGCACATGGCGACTCACGACTGGTGCGTCGTTGGATGTGAGCGGTTGCGTGACCGCGGCCGTTCGCCTCGTCCCCCGAGAAGTTGGACGCGTGTTGAAGATGTGGGGCGTTGTGCGCTGCTGGCCACCTACCGCACGCCCTCTAGGTCCCGCGGTTCTTCTTTCCAAATCTCGGACACCGAATCGGCTGGGAATTTGATCCGCTTTGTGCGTTGAGCCACAAGGCGGCGGCGGCCTTTATAAGGTGCTAGTGTTGAGGTGGAGGCGCCCTTTCTTGCTTTGCTTTTTGATCTGCCGCTTCGCTTGCGCCCGTGCTAATTGTCATGCCAGTTGCTCCTTTGCCTGCTTCTTCTTCCCTTGTCGCGGAGAGCAATGGCTAGTCATGACGACGCCACCTACCACCCCCGCAGCGGTTCCTTGCCTAGCCAGGGCGAGGCGACCCATCCTTCCAAGGAGTACAAGCTGGTGCCGCGGGGGAGCTCGCGCGCCAACAAATGGTGGAACGCCATGGAGCACTCGGGAGGCTCGTGCTCCCGTGTGCTGGGGAAGAGCCGCATGACTGAAGGGATGCTGCAGCAACTCGTGGATGAGGGGAGGATCGTGGACCGCAATGGGGCTCGCCTACCCCGTCGGGATGAGACGGAGCCGAAGCCCGGGGCCATGGAGGCGATTGTTTTCGTCGCGTTCTTCGATGCCGGCCTTTGAATGCCCTCCACGTTGTTCGTGGGCGAAGTCTGCGGGCCTACAAGTTGGAGCTAGCCCGATTGGCGCCCACGCGATACTCCGCCTATTTGTCTTCACGTGGGCGTGCGGACGGAGGGGTGGCGTCGGCGCGAGCTTATTCGCCACCGCACGGCGCACACCGCCGACCCGAAAGGTTGACGGGCGGTGTCCAACCGGCGATGTGGACTTCGTGCTCGGGCGTCATGCGCGACGTTGTTCCCGTGCCCGCCTCCTCGGGGCAATGGGCGGCGATCGACGCGGTGGTGGTTCTATTACACCGTGACCGACAAGAGCGTAATGCGATGCGAGGTGGGCGATCTCGTTTAACGACACCGAGTCGAAGGCGAGATCGACGATACGCAAAGCTTTGAGCCTTGTCGGTGTCGCCGTCGAATGAGCGCGGCGCGACCTAGCCGAGGAGTTCACGATGTATGGGGCGGCGCCACTCTCCCGGGAAGTATGTTGGACGAGAATGGCCCCGCGGACGGGTTCGACCCATCCGTGTCTACGCTGCCGCCCTCCCCCTCGTAAGTTGCCCAGCGCGCTTTACGCGGGCCGTTGTATCTGTTTGGCTTCCGCCTGACTGACGTGATTTCCTGCGAAGTGGCTCGGCTAGAAGATGCGGAGCGCGCGGTTGCGGCGCTCCTCGGTCAGACACGATGAAGGAGCACAGGGCTCGCGAGACCGCGATCAAAGCGGTGGAGCAGGCGGGTAAACCGCACTCGCGAGGTGTGGGCATTGCGTGCCCGCGTGTGGTGCGGAAGAGCTTCCGCCGGGACTCGGCGCTTCGGGGCGGTGATAGCCCTACGGGGTGCTATCTTCACGACGCCGCCCGTTCCCGGCTGCCGTATCGACCGGCAGCCCTCCTCGGCGGCTAGCCCACGGAGGCGGGCGTGCGGCCGTGGTGGGCACAGCCATCTTGCCGGGGCGCACCGCCGCGGATCCCCGGCACCTTCGCCGACGCCACGAGCCCGCGCGCGGCTCGCGCCATCGTTGAGTTGGAACCCGTCAACCGGGGTGGCGTTGTTCTGGCGAGCAAACCGCGGGGAAGGTGCGTTATCCACCGCAGCGCCGACGAGCGGCGTGCCCTCTGAGGAAACCGTGGGGTGCGGTGACCGAGCTGGTCTGCCGCGGAAGAATCGCTGTGCCACCGCAGCGAAGCGCCCTCGGACACGATCCCGCCGCCAACGAGGGTCGTCTGCTGTTGCGGGGCCTTGCCGCGGGATTACGGCGGCGGCGCGGCGAGAAGACCTTCTCCCGGCCGTCGAGGCAACCGCCTCCCCACAGGTGGTTGAACCGCGCCACTTCCTACCGTGACGAGGCGCGGGAGGTAGGTGTGAGTCCTTTCTTCACGACTTCGCGAGACTCTCTCCGACCGCTCGCTCATTCTCGCCGACATCGGCGAGGCGGCGTCTCCGTGCGTGGCGAAGGATCGGCGGCGGAGGTATGCGTGGTCGGGAGCCTCGTGCGGCAGATGCCCGCGGTGTCATTCTTCGCCGCCGGCGTGGTCGTGGCGCGATAAATCTGGCGCGTTGGGGCGGGGCTCGCTTCGCTTCGGACTTTGTCCTCGCCCGAGATATTTTGCGACCTCGCCGCGCCGCAGAGCGTGCCGACAACGGCCTCGGCCGAGAGGTGCTTTGTCATCATGCGCGGGGACCTCCTTGCTCGCGCTGCAGCCTCGAGATGAGGGTAAGTATATGCGCTTGGCTTGTAAGGTCCGCTTGGGCCGCTGATTTGTTGTTTACGCAGACGCTTGCCTCACCGGTCCTTTGACGAGGCCCGCGTTCGGGAGCGGAGGGCTCTGGCACCAGCCTCCGCGAAGCAAACACTGCTCTCACCGCGAAGGATGAAGAACTTCGCACGCTGGAGGACGCCCTGGTGGCCGCACAACTCGCGGCCACGGAAGCTCGGAGCGCCGTGGGCTGGGGGCGCGCCGCCGCCGTGCGTGCGATCGCCGTCCTAGAAGGGGAGAACGCCAGTGGCGAGTCTCGCTGCCAGAACCGCCTTGTCTTGGAAAATGCGTCCACGTCGGCATGGCGGGCCATGGAGTCCACTGAACCAGCCCTCCGAGATCGTGCGTCCGAGTGCCGGACACTACGCACAGCCGGAGGCCCTGCCGAGACGCCGGGTGATCGAGGAGGGGGCGGCGTTGCTCTTCGTGGCGCAGAACCTTTGGCGAGCACTGCGGCTATGTTGGTGCGTGCTTCGCGCCGCCTCGCTTCATACTCGTGGGTGTAGGCATACCCATGAGCTAGCGAATCCTCAAGCTGGATCCTCCCGCCCACCGGAGGTTATGTCGGACGCCATCCGCTCCATCGGGCCTAGCTCGCGAACTTCCATCAACGGATGCAGGCCGCCGGGAAGGTGCGGCGAGGGTCGCCGTCGCAGCAGATGTTGCATGGGGGGGGGACCTCCTCCAGTGGCTTGAAGGGGTCCTTCAGCGCCACGACGACAACGGCTCGGGCTCATCTGCACCGCGCCAAGGCTGAGCGGTTGGTCGGGTGGAGCAGGGGGATGGTGTACTGGTTCTGACGCTTGTAACCATGTACCCCTTTTGCTTTTATAATGGAACCAAGTAGTACCTTATGCTTGGTGTTACCTGCCGCCGAACGCGGAAGGCAGGTCTGCGCATGTCGTTTATACTCCGTGGAGCGGCGCGTGCGGAGGCGAACCTCGACGCTACGACTTCCTTTATAGTCCGGAGACTCGCGCGTGCGGAGCTAGGCTCGACGCTACGTCTTATTTAAAGTCCGTGGACTAGTGCGTGCGGAGCTAGGCTCGACGCTACGTCTTCTTTATAGTTCGGAGACTCGCGCGTGCGGAGTTAGGCTCGACGCTACGTCTTATTTAAAGTCCGTGGACTAGTGCGTGCGGAGCTAGGCTCGACGCTACGTCTTCTTTATAGTCCGGAGACTCGCGCGTGCGGAGCTAGGCTCGACGCTACGTCTTATTTAAAGTCCGTGGACTAGTGCGTGCGGAGCTAGGCTCGACGCTACGTCTTCTTTATAGTCCGGAGACTCGCGCGTGCGGAGCAGGCTCGGCGCCACGTCTTATTTAAAGTCCGTGGACTAGTGCGTGCGAGCTAGGCTCGACGCTACGTCTTCTTTATAGTCCGGAGACTCGCGCGTGCGGAGCTAGGCTCGACGCTACGTCTTATTTAAAGTCCGTGGACTAGTGCGTGCGGAGCTAGGCTCGACGCTACGTCTTATTTATACTCCGTAGAGTGCGCGCGGAGGCGTCCGCCCGCTGCGTCTTATTTATACTCCGTAGAGTGCATGCGGAGCTAGGCTCGACGCTACGTCTTATTTTAAAGTCCGTGGACTGGTGCGTGCGGAGCTAGGCTCGACGCTACGTCTTATTTATAGTCCGTAGACTCTCGCGTGCGGAGGCGGACCTCGACGCTACGTCTTATTTAAAGTCCGTGGACTGGTGCGTGCGGAGCTGGGCTCGACGCTACGTCTTATTTATAGTCCGCAGACTCTCGCGTGCGGAGGCAGACCTCGACGCTACGTCTTATTTAAAGTCCGTGGGTCGTGTGCGTGCGAGCTAGGCTCGGCGCCACGTCTTATTTATAGTCCGCATGAGACTCGCGTGCGAGGCGGACCTCGGCGCCACGTCTTATTTATAGTCCGTGGGTCGTGCGTGCGAGCTAGGCTCGGCGCCACGTCTTATTTATAGTCCGCGAGACTCGCGTGCGAGGCGGACCTCGGCGCCACGTCTTATTTATAGTCCGTGGGCGATGCGTGTGGAGCTAGGCTCGGCGCCACGTCTTATTTATAGTCGCGAGACTCGCGTGCGAGGCGGACCTCGGCGCTTCGTCTTATTTAAAGTCTGTGGACTCTGTTAAGCTCGCGCGGACGAGGGATGCTTTGGGAACGACAACCTTTATTGAACTCCCGTTTGCGCGGCGAGCATCGCATAAAAGGGGTGGTGGTTCTACGCTTGCTGTGTCCGCTTCTATCGTAGTACCGCGCAGCCGCCCGCGTTCCATGTGTGCCGAGGGTTTGTCCTTCAAGTGTGGCGTGGCGATCGACGCCCCTTTGGCAATGCCTCCATCACGATGTACGGGCCTTCCCACTTGGACTCCGGCTTGCCGACGGTCTCCGCCTGGAGCGCCACTCTGAGAACGAGATCCCCAGGCTTGAACCCCCGCGAGCATATAGAGCGGTCCCGGGTACGCATTGTCTGCCGCGCATACTTCTCGACATGGCGGGCTGCGTCTGCCCGTATCCCATCGAGGAGGTCCAAGGACACACGGCGCTCCTCTGCGGGTGCTTGGACGAGGACCCTCCACGAGCCGGCCTTGATTTCCTCGGGCGTCACTGCTTCGTCGCCGAAAAGGAGCTTGAACGGTGTGAGTCCCGTCGGGCGCGTTACCGTTGTGCGAAGTGACCAGAGGACGCTGTGAAGCTCGCTTGGCCACTTGCCCTTCGGTAATCCGACCAGGCGCTTTTTGATGGCCGTGGAGATGGCGCCATTCGCCCGTTCGACCGCCCGTTGGACTGGGGATGCCCTACGAGGCGAATCGGAGGTGATGCCCATCTTGTCACAATAGTCCTTGAAGAGGCGGCGTCGAGCTGCAGCCATTGTCAACCGTGAGCTCCGTGGCACGCCGGCGACATATGATGTTCGCGCAGAGCGCGCGCACGCGCGCGAAGTTACTTTGGCGTGGCGACCGCTTCCGGCCACCTGGAGAAATACTCCAGCGCGACTACCACGAACCGGAGGTCCTTGGAGCTCGGGCAAGTGGGCCTACTATGTCGAGGCCCCACCGTGCGGTGGCCACACCGGGGAATGGGGTTGAGGCTCGCCGAGGGCTGCGGATGATGCGGGCCATCCATCGCACCTTCGCACCGACGCGAGCGAGGTCCCGGGCGTCGGTGATGGCGGTTGGCGATGAAGCCTTGCTCAACGCCTTGCCGCTAACGACCTTGGTGCGGTGGGATCCGCACACGCCGCGTGGATCTCGCCAGAGCTCCTTTCCCCCTCGGTCGAGAGGCGCGCAGAGCGGTGCGCAAACCCTCTCTTGTAGAGAATCCCTTCGAACACCTGGAAGGACCGTGCGCGGTGCTGCAAGCGCCGAAGCTCGGTAGGGTCCTCCGGCTCGGTGATGCCTTGCAAGAAATTGAAGATGGGCTCTCGCCAATCTCCTGTCCAATCGATCACGGTGGGCGAGCGCGCGACCGGTTGTCTGCGCGATGGCGCTGCGCTAATATTCGAAACGCCCCTCGGGGCAGTTGTTGGCTGGCCGCCTTAGCGAGGGCGTCGGCTTGCTCATTCTCCGCGCGGGGGATGGCCTTGACGGTGACACCCAAAAAGTGCCTTTCCCTCGCCCTTACCGCCGTGAGGTACTTGGCCAACTCAGGGTCCTTGGCTTGATATGACTTGTCCACGTGGCGGCCACCAAGCGCGAGTCGGTGCGGACCAACACCGTCTTGCGCCGCGCGCCTTGAGCCGCCCGAGCCAAAGAGCGGTGCCTCGTATTGGCCGTGTTGTTGGTGGCGGGGAAGGCAAAGCGCGCCGAGTATAGCAAGCGCATCGCCTTCGGGCGTGGCGATCGGCGCCCCTACGCGCGCGCGGCGACAGCGTAAGCTCCGTCGATTGTAGCGTCCCGGCGGGATCCTCGTGCGTCACGGACGGGTTGGGCGGCGAGGTCCATTCGCGCGAAAATCCGCGGGACTTGGGATTTGATTGCCGTTCGCGAAGCATACGTCAAGGAGAAGGGAGCGAGCTCGATAGCCCACTTGCCGATGCGCCCTGTGGACTCCTTGTTGTGTAGCATCTCTGCGGGGAATGAGGAAGGCTTTGTGATCGGGTGGGCGAAAGTAATGCCGAAGCTTCCGGAGGCCATGACCAGTAGCGTGGCGAGCTTCTCAAGCTCCGTGTATCTTGTCTTGGCGCCTTGGAGGGGGCCGGAGACAAAGTAGGCGGGCAGCTGCATGGCGCCCTCCTCTAAGACGAGGCGGCGCGACCGCGATGGTCGACGCGGCGGATAGAGCGAGGAGGAGCCTGCAGTGCCGGGCGACCAGCGTGGGAGGCCGGCCAGGTGCTCCTTGAGCTCGTTGAAGGCCTTCGCGCAATCTCCGTCCCAACGAAATCCATCGCACCCGCGAAGCGTCTTGAAAAATGGCAAGCCCCTCTCCACCGCCCTGGATAGGAAGCGGCTTAATGCTGCCATACGGCCCGCTAGCCTCTGGACCTCCCTCGTTGTCTTGGGTGGCTCCATACCCAGGATGGCATCTACTTTGTCAGGGTTCGCCTGGATGCCCCGTCCGGACACGAGGAAACCCAGGAGTTTGCCCGCCTGCACCTATAAGACACATTTGTCGGGATTGAGCTTGATGCCCGCCTTCCGGAGGTTGTCGAAGGTCTCCTGGAGGTCCCGGCCGTGCAGAGCGAGCTGCCGAGTTTTAACCACCACGTCATCGACATAAGCTTCGACGTTCCTTCCAAGCTGGGCGGCCAGGGCGATAGCGACGAGGCGGGTGAAGGTAGCGCCCGCGTTCTTCAAAGCAAAGGGCATTCTGACGAAGCAGAACGTCCCAAGTGGTGTGATGAAACTGGTCTTCTCCTCGTCGTCTTCGGCCACGTATACAGTGGTAGCGGAATAGGCGCCCAGAAACTCATGAGTTCGCACCCGCGATGGCGTCGACCGGTGATCGATGCGCGCGCGGGGTAATTGTCCTTCGAGCACGCCTTGTTGAGTGCCGTGAAGTCGACGCACATGCGCCAGGCCCCGCTGGCCTTTTTGACCAGCACCGGGTTAGCGAGCCACTCTGGATGGTGGACCTCGCGGATGACCCTGGCGCGGAGAAGCTTCGCCACCTCTGCTTTTGCCGCCTGTTGCCGATCCATCGACATACGCCGAAGCCTTTGCTTGACCGGCTTGGCGTCGGGGCGAACCGCCAGGCGATGCTTGATTACTGCTCGGTCTACGCCCTTGATGTCCTCCGGGGACCATGCGAAGATGTCAACGTTGTTCTGGAGCACTCAGAGCAGATCCCGTTCGACCCCCGGTGGGAGCCCCTCGCCAATGGACACAACCGTCCCTCCGCCGAGCGGCACCTTCTTGACTCGCCGGCCGAGGCTTGGCGTCCACCGGGCGGAGGGCCCATCCCAGCGCACGGAGAGGGCATGCACCGGCGATGCGGAACACACCGCCGCCGGCATGCTCGCAGTCTGGTCGCCGAGGACGGTGATAACACCCTCCGGGCCCGGGAGCTTTACACACAAAAACGCGTGGTGCGGGATCGCCTCGAAAGAGTTGATGGCGGGTCGCCCCAGTATTATGTTGTAGGGGTACAGGATATCTACGACGTCGAAGGTGACCTGCTCGGTCCTGATGTTACCTTTGTTGCCCTCCTGGCGGAAGGTGACTGGAAGGGACACGTGCCCCAAGGCCTGCAACGGTTGACCCCCGAAGCCTTGAAGTGGAGCTCCTGGCTGCTCTAGCCGGCTTCGGGGGATCGCCATGCGGTCGAGGGCCTCTGCGAACAAGATATTAGCGGAGCTTCCCCCGTCGACGAGGACGCGCTTGACGTCACAGCGTGCTATGTGGCCCTGGATGACTAGAGGGTCTTGGTGAGGGTACTCCACACCCCTGGCGTCGTTCAAGTCAAAGGTGATGTTGCGGGGCGGCATCCACAGCTGCGGCTGCTCCCCGGGGGCTTTTGAAGAGGAGCCTCCGGTGATGACGCTGACGGTGCGATGCTGCGCGCCCTCGATTGCGGTGGCTCGTATGGGGCTATCCCTTGGGTGCCCCACGTGGGCTCCGGCGGGGCCGAGGAGGCCGAGCCCGAGACCGGCCGTCACCCTTCGCAGCTCCATAACGGCGGTGCATGCCCTTGTGTAATGATCACCGTGGCGTGTACCTCGCACCACTTGCCATAGTGTAGGAGCTCTTGTTCTGCGTGGGGTTGGTCGCGCAATCAAGCCCGCCGTCCGGTCCCTGCCTCCCTTCCGTGAGGCGGGCGGGTCCTGGCGGCGCTCTCGGTGTCGAGGACATGACGGGCCGCTGCGACTGACTGCCTGGCGCGCCGAGGTTTAGGCTGCTCCTTGAAGAGCCTTCTGCCCGGCCTTGCTGCCTCGGGAGGGCCGCCTCGGGGCTCTCGGCTGCGGCCGGCCGAGGAGAGGCCACCACCCCGGGCCCGCGGGGCGCTCCTCATGGGCGAGGCCGAGAACGGTACTGCTGCGTCTTCGCGCATCCTCCTCCGCCCGCGCGTACCCGTCCATTTTGTCAAAGAGCGTGGCGACTGTCTTGATTGGCCTCCGCGCGTTGTACTCGGCCATCGGGCCCGGGCGAAGGCCCTGTATGGCTGCATTAACGATGGTGGTTTCATTAATATCTTTTACCTGGCCTCGAATCTTGGTGAAGCGCTTGGAGTAGCCCCGGAGCGTCTCCGAGGGTCTTTGCTTCACAGCGAAGAGTTGGTCTGCATCGATTCGCTCGGCACGGTGTCCTTGGAAGTTGCTGCGAAGGCGGTCGTCGTAGCGGCGCTGGCGGGGTCGGTTGTTGCCGCGCGAGCGTCGATGCCCGCGACCACAGCGCGTGCGCTGCCGCCAACTCCTTCGGCGGCCGATGCCGGCCCGGTGTTGTGGCGCGCTCCGACCCAGCCGTCTTCTTTCCCTTCGCGCGCCGGTGAAGCTTTCAGTGCCATCTTTTTCTTGGTCTTGAGCTTGTCTTCGTCCTCCCCACGGACGGCGCCAACTGTTGTGGCTACAGACCAAACAGAGAGAGAGGTGGTAGTGGAGAGTGATGAAGATAAGTGTAATGGCCTGGCCCCTCCCCATGGCTTGTATTCATATATATATACATATGAGGAGTGCTTTTACAGTTATACCCTTACATCTGGTTATCCCTTCTGGGGGCAGTTATGTCATTACACATGGCCTATTCTGGGCCTTATGATTTCCTACCAGGCCTGCTGGGTTTAGGTGGGGGCCACCCCTACGACACAGTCGATTGCATATGGGCATGTCAAATGGCTACTATGCTTATTTCTATTTTCTGCTACTAGTTTCTTATGCCCTTCAGGCTATTATCTGTAAGCTTGGCCATAAGGTCGCAACTCTGATAATTAGTTGATATTTGAGTCTTTATTTTGGTTAACTATGTGTATGGTTGATATTTCATCTATGTTTCTATTGTATGCACTAGCGTGATTCTAGATTAGTGCAGAATACACAGAGAGGTTCGGATTTGCATACTCGGATCTCGACACTCGTGCATGTGTTTTACCATGATTTTGGCTGATAGGTCGAGATCCCGTAGCTATTTGTTATCCATCAACGCTATTTATAGCGTGCTTTTCTTTCTTCTGGAGGCATTGTATTTGGCCGGCGCAATGTCACCCACTATGTTTTCATGTGCCCAGGATGAATTCCAGAGGACGCCCTTTTTCCATCATCAATCAGTACGCTGGTAGCCACCACAAAGAGCTCCCGATCTTGAGCATCACATGGTGTTTCCATCCCCTGCCATGGTCTCTTTTTAGTGGCTCATTCATGCCACAACCATCTGAGTCTGGGGGCCCTGGCAAAATGCTCTAGGTCCAAGAGACTGATTCCTCCCAGGTGGGTTGGTCTACAGACTTTGTCCCAATTGACCTACATTTGCCACCGATACTTGTTCTAATCCTACCTAGAGGAACCGACATTTCCACTTGTTGATGGATTTGAGCACGTATTTTGGTGCTTTGATGGTGTTAGATCCCGGAGCAACAGCTCCGAAACCCTATGTGTAAATCGCACTAGTCCAGGAACAGCTAGTGCACACAGTGGAACAAAGATTCATATCGAGCACAAATGACCAATAACATTAAATAAAAGAGTACGGCCAAACCCTTTGATGCAGCAAATGCTAACAACATTTTAATGGCTTCTAATCGTGTAATAGAAGCAAATATTTCACCAAAGTCAAGACCTTCTACCAGCGTGAACCTTTGAGCCACTAGTCTAGCTTTATTTTGAATAACTACACCATCCTCACTTTCTTTGTTTTTAAAGATCCATTTAGTTCCAATAACATTATGACCATGAGGGGTGAGACTAAAATCCAGACCTTATTCCGCTGAAAATTTTCTAATTCCTCATGCATGGCATTAATCCAAGACTCATCAGATAAAGCGTGACTTACATCTCAAGGTTTAAAAGAGAAGAGAAAAGCAGAATGAGTATATGAGGCATTGGAGTTATACCTGCTATGAAGAACTCTCTCATTTAACTCACCAATCATTTGTTCAGGGGATGACATCATTGAATGTGCAAAGGAGCTTGCAAAGTGGTCGTAAATGTGGTCATTGAAGCAGTCGTAGTAGCAGTCATACTAGATGTAGGTGCAGCTATAGTAGCTGAAGTCGTAGGGGTGGTTGTAGCGATTGTTGTCGTAGATGTAGTTGTAGCAGCTGTAGTCATATGAGTGGTCATAGAGGTTTCGTAGGTGTCGTAGTATAGCTCAAGAACTCCCTGTTATCATTATCGGAGTTATAGAAGATGTCGTCGAGTGCGTTAAGGTCCTGTATACCTAGCCTCATCAAAAGTGACCTCACAGGTCTCAACAATTTTGTTAGTTTCTAAGTTGAGTACCTGATAACTCTGAGTGTGAACTACATACCTAAGAAAGCCTCGGTTTTACCGGGAAATAAAATTGATATGATGAGATGCCATCTGAGGATCTAGATTCAAATTTGTCAAGATTTCCATGTTTAAGGATGAAGCATCAACACCCAAACACCCTAAGGTAAGAAATATTGGGAGAACGACCAAAACGAATCTCATAGGAAGTCTTATGCAATTTAGCTCGCAAGAAAACCCAATTCGAAATATAGCAAGCAGCCGAAACTGCTTCAGCCCAATACTTTCTAGGAGTTGCATGTTCATTTAGCATTGTTCTAGCCATCTCGACCAGGGTTCGATTCTTGCGTCCGATCGCACCATTCTGTTGCGGCACTCGAGCTGATTCATTATCACTTATAATTGCTCTAAGTGCTCCTAGAAGATCATTAGCAAGTCTAAGAGCTAGCTCTCGAAAGTAACTGAAAGCTTCATCCTTAGAGGCCATAAAATACATCAATGAGTATCTAGAATAATTATGAACAATAACAAGAATATACCATTTACCTCCAATAGACTGAACCCTAGAAGGACCTACAGTGTCCATGTGTGATAATTGCCCCGAGGAATCAGTCACTGCTTGTGTGAGAGGGGGATGAGATAGTGTGACCATCTTACTATGTCAACAAGGAGAACAAACTAGATCCATTGACTTTTCAATGTTAAGACTAGGAATTCCTCTAATCGGATTCATATTACTGAGCCGAGCCAGATGATAATCTATGGTGCCAAAAGAACAAATCCTTAGAATCTGATGAAATAAGACACGGAAGATCAGAAGATGCCGAGTACAAGAAATCATCCTTGAACAAGCGACCAACTTGACTTATTTTGCAAACAAGATCACCAGATGAATCTAAAATACAACATGAATGCCTTTTAAAGTTCACCTCAAGATTATCATCTACCAACTGTGAAACCGAAAGTAGATTATAGCTCAACTTACTGACTAGAGCGACATCCTTTAAGATGAACTTGTCGTTGACGCGCAAAGTGCCCTTAGCCAGAATCCGTCCTTGAGAGTTGTCCCCAAAAGTGATCATCTCATCACTGAGGGCTCGAGTAAGGGAGGAGAACCATTGTGAATCTCCGGTCATGTGGCAAGAGCAACCGGAGTCGATGAACCATATATTCTTCTTCCTCTTGCAACGAGCCTACAGAGCATGAACAATCATCGGTATCTTAGTACTGGGTTAGTCAATAATATTTAGGTATACAACACTGTGATACTCAACGAACAAGAGCAAAAGTATGCACTGATAAAGATTTCAGTGAAGCATTAGCATTTGACATATTTCGACCAATCGGTCGTTAAAAGTGACTTGATCGACCATGTGAAATAGGTCTGGCCATCAACTGGTCTAAATGAGTAGAAAACACCGGTCAAAAGTCTTTTAAGAAGCTAGTCCAACCATGGGGAATAGCTGGTCGAAAATCCTACTCGACCACTCTAGCTTGACCATGAAAGCCAGCTAGTTGAGCATCTAATCCAACCATGTTGATTCGACCAAGGGAAGTAGCTGGATGAAAATGCTTATTTATCCTGTCTTTCTTTTCTTTCTTTGCTTTTCTAAAATAGAATTGAACCAAGTGAATGACTTTTCCGCAATGAGTACATTGATACTTGGCTTGATGAGTGATCGTATCAACCGACTTAACAACACTCAGTTTGGTAGAAAATTCTTTTATAAAACTAGCAGATCTAAAATCAACTCATTTTGGTTCAGCCTCTTATTCGAGTACCTTGACAACTTTAGGAGAGTTATTCTTGGCATGCTCAATAAAATTAGATCCTAGATCATTTTTTTCACACTCATTTTCGACTTGTCTAGGATTATATTCAGATTCTTCTTGACAAAAGAAAACCTCTCTAAAGTGTTCTTAAGATACTCGTTTTCTTTAGTCAGTGTGGAACAAGATGAGCATTTTACAGATTTTTGGCAACCACCTTAGAAGCACTAGACTGAAATAATTTCTCCTTTTTAGCAAAATCATTAAGTTGTCTAGTCAAAGTTTCTATCTCAGTATTAAGCTTCGGACAGTTAGAACAAGAAAGAGTCTCATGATAAATTATTTATTTAATTGACTCCTGAGAAGAATTAAACGTAGCCTAAAGCAAATCATATTTAGAGCAAGCTTTTGATTGAGCAAAAGAACTAGACTTGAGCTTGTCAATTTCGTCTTTTGCAAGTTTAGCTTTTCATTACAAGAGTTGTGTGCTAATTTTAATTCATCAAGTTTAGCTGTTACACCACTAAATTAAACCAAGGTTGATGCATTAATTTTCCTTGAAGATTCAATTCAAAATGTGAAACTTGACAAGACTCACAAGATTCATCATCATGCAAAGGAGCTCTAAGTTTATGAATTTCAGAGTTTAAGTTTTCAACAACATGATCATGATTTTATATTTTATTTTTATATTTCTTGAGCTCCTTTATCAATCTAAGCACAGGACGAGATAAATTGGTGTAAGAAGGTTTTACCTCATCTGAATCATTGTAGATGTTATCATTGTCGAAATCCTTACTATTTTCCATAAAGCACATCCCTGTGAAGTCAACCTCCTTTGCCTTCTTTCTATTGTCCTCATCACTTGTAGATTCGACATCACTCAAATCAATCTCCACAAGTGCTTAGAGTACCTTATTGACCACCTTGTGATAATTTTGCTTCTTGCTTGAGGCAGTCTTGAATTGAAGTCAATGAGTTGGTGCTTTGACATCATAACCTCCTTATTTTTTAGTTTGGGGCAATTAAACTTAATGTGATTAAGTTCACCACATTCATAGCACCTGACAGGACCTCCTCTCCGCTTTATTTTGATATTATTGATTACCTTGGTCACCCGGTTGGAGAGAAGTACAAGTTGCTCTTCTAGAATTTCCTCTAACTGTTCATATGAAATCGTGCACAAAGCAGACAAAGAGGCACTAGAAGAATTAGATGAACTATCAGCTTGATTAGTCACTACGCCCAAAGAATTAGTCTTGTTTATCCTGGCCAAAACATCAATTTCATATGTTTTCATCTTAGAATACAGATTATTCAAGGTAAGTGTTTCTATGATAATAGAATGATTGATCATAGTGACTAAAATATTCCAAACAGACATATCTAAAGCATTTAGAATTTGTCGCGCATTATCTGAATTAGTACATGTGATACCAACAGATTTCAAGCCGCTGACAATTTTATTGAAGCGATCGAAAAGAGCATCTACTGATTCTCTAGGTTTCATCTCAAATTTAGAATACTCCTTTTTGAATTGATTTTGACGCACATCTTTAAGAGATTTAGATTCTTCATGATAGTCAGCTAGAATAGTCCAAATTTTATTTGCATATTTAAGGTGAGCAATTTTAACAAACTTGTTTCTATTTAAACCTTGCAATAAAATATTTCTAACCTCAGCATTAGCCTCTACATCTGCAGTATTTTCAATGGTAACAACAGAAGGCAATTCATACGAATTTTCAACTTTTTGCCAAATCGCATTACCTTGTACTTGTAGAAAGACCTCCATGCGAGTTTTCCAATAGAGATAATCTGTTCTATCAAAAAATGCTGACTTACCAGAGAACTGATCCTGATCTGACACCATTACAACTTGGCTCTTATACCACTTGTTGGATCGTAAGGATCTTTTCATCCCAAAAGCTAGCCAATGAGGTGAGGGACTCACCCCCACTTTTAAGTTAGATCCCTTACCCTTCCACAACCAATGTGGGACTATTTCAATAATCTCTTCTTTCACACACTGGTGTCCCTCAGCCCTTTACCGCCCCTTCACCATACACCAATGGTCTCTTAGGGTCACAGTCCATCAAGCGTTCACACACTAGTGTTCCTTAGGCTAGAGATGTTAGAACTAGGCTCTGATACCACTTGTTGGATCGTAAAAGCCTTTTCACTCCAAAAGCTAGCCAATGAGGTGAGGGACTTTCACACTTTCAAGTTAGATCTCTTGCCATTCCACAACCAATGTGGAACTATTCCAACAACAACCTCAAGCCATAGCCTCACCTTCCCCTCCAATCTACTAAATTTAGGTGCATTCTTTACTTGTTTTTCGTTATTGATTTGTTTGCTTGCCAATGATTTCTTTTGCTTCATGAATCAATGTGGATCTATTCTCTCTTGACATTGGCAATTGCAATCCACCCAAACAAAGAATGGCTCAATGATGGAGATGAATCTCGCTAGGAACAGAAGGTGGCGAGGCACGATTGGAGACATTGGCATCTAACTGTAGAGACCCGAATATACAAATCCGGACTCTCCTGTGTATTCTGCACTAGTCCAGGATCACGCTAGTGCACACAGTGTGAACAAAGATAAATATCATCCATATCACGATATTCTAAGGAAAAACCAAATTATATTGATAATCATCAGAGTACGACCTTATGGCCAAGCTTACAATAAACTAGCCCGAAGGGCTTAACAAAAACTAGCAGCGGAAATCCAAAAGAAAGCGCAGCGACCAATCGACACGCCCACAAAGCTATCGAGTGGAGAACGAAGCCTAATCCGCGAAGGCGTCAAGTACTCAACTGGAACCTCTGCTGGCGATACTCCTCCTCCTCAACTGAGCAACAGGGGCATAAAGCCGTGAGTACATAGAGTACTCAGCAAGTCGTTTGTAACAAATGAATGCAATATAGTATGCAAGGCTTAACAATGGATGGCTGAAAGGTTAATTTTGCGAAAGCGATAATTTAAAGTAAATACAATAAATAGATTGAAAAGCGAACTTCAAAAATGATAATAAATAAGTAACCAAAGGAATTGAGACCAACCACAAGTGAACTAGCCATTCACCCAAGGAATCCACCATGAACCAAGATCCATGAAATGAACCACCAGTGAACTAACCATTCACTCTCCAACTTAACCCAACCAGGTTTTTATGAAAACTCTACCCCTCGTGTGAAATCACCGAGCATTGTCCATGACCGACGACACGGCTATTCGAATAGTTTTACACTCTGCAGAGGTTGCACAACTTTACCCACAAGAGATAAATCATCTTAATAGCCATCATGCTTCCTTAGGCATGAGACCCAGATAAATTATCACAAAGCCTTTACCTCACTCCAATCTAGTTAGACATCACCCGCTAAGGTTTCACTGCTGAAGGGTTAACCACCACAGTCAAGAGCCCCCTCTTGCGCCGTATGAGGACAGTAACCCTGTTCCTCACTGTGAGCAAACCAGTACCCCTGGTACTCACTTACCAATGATGATATCTGAACTAAACCTTTGCAAGTTAATCAGCTAGGTCTATCCCATACTAGACATGTGGTTGTGCGGTAAGACTCAGATCAATGGCGCACAAAGTTAAGTCCTTAAGAATTACCCGGGTGAAACATCCACATCCCATGTGCCTCTCGCACCCCCTTTACTGCACGATCAATCGCCCAAGTGAAAACCAATTTTGTATATCCAACACCAATGACACTACCCACGCCATGGCAACAAGTTTTATAACCGTGGTTAACCACCACATTCAAATATATCATTAAGTCAAGATTAATTAATCACATGTGATGATAAACCCAACGTACTAATAATAAGCATGGCTAAGCAAATTAAGCGTACCACCCATGTGACAACTAGTATTGCATCACTAAATAATTTCCCATCCTATGGTGACAATAGAATCATGGCATTCAAATTATCAAGGAGGAAATAATCAATTAGGTCATTAACTACCAATACAAGAGTTTTATAATAAAATAGCAATGCATGGTAATTTAAAACAAAGTAATACATAATAGATTTGAAAACTGGGTTCAACATGATCAAAGGACACGACTTGCCTTGGCCTTGCTCAGTTAGGAATTCTTGATCTTCGAATCCTGCTTCAGCTCCTTCGAACGCGTGATCTAACGAGAGAGGAAACGAGACGAAACACAAAAATAAAATCAAATAAAACTCAAATGAACTCCAAAAACTGCAAAACCAGAACCAAAAGATAGAGCTCAATTTTAGATGAATTTAGGAAGAAGAATCGGGTCAATCGGAGTTCGGACGAAGGAGAATGAGCGATCTAAAGTTTGCTAGGGCGAGAAAATGCTGGAAATTCACAGATGTTACTGTTCACCCGAGAGCAATTTTCGGAAAGGAGGCTAGCGCTGGCGAGAGGAGGCATGGGAGATGAATCTAACTAGCAAAATGGGTTGTAAAGGACCCAAGGCACACATAGGAACTGACGGCACGCCAAACGGAGACCGTTGATGGCACGGGCGGCTACAACGATATGGGTAGGAGAGAGGAATAAAATCCGGGCATGGAACGTGGAGAAGTAGGGTGAGCACGGGCTAGAACGCGGCTTGGAAAAGCTAGAAAAATTGTCGGCTCGACCAGAAACCCATCGGAAACGGCGCAATCGACGATTGAACGACGTCGGGAAGGAAAAAGGAAAAACTTAATATCTTGGTGCTCGGTGAACGAAATCTAAAACCACTTGGAGGGTAGCTACCTGGGATGGTTTGGCACGAAGTGACGCGAACGGATTGGTGAAAACATCACCGGGCAGGTGGGGGACACGAGATGCCATTGGCGGCCATGGCTAGGTTCGGAGGCGAAAATTTGTGGAGGTTTTTCGGGGAAACAGAAGTGAGCACGGCGTAGAACGCGATGAGGCAAATCTAAGAAAAATTACGGCAAGGGCTAAAGCTTACCGGAGGCGACGAATCGACGTCGGGAAGCGCTCTTGACCTAGATTGGGGAAAACTTGATTCCGGGAGATTGGCTGCACCAAAACCAAATTAACTTGGCAAGAAGGTAGATGGGACATGATGGCACAATGTGACGTAAAAGAATCACGGAAAAACTCACCGGATTGCTCGAGACACGACGAGCAAATTCGGGACCGAAGGGCGTCGGTGCCGACGGCGTCCTGAGCTTGGAGGGGACTTGGCACGGCTTGGGATGGGTTTAGAGGAGCCAAGGGGTCGTATTTATAGGCTTGGAAGAGGTAGAAACCGACTCCAATCCGTGGATTTCGGTTTAGAGTCCGTTTCAGAAAATTGGAGATAAAAGGCAAACGGATGAACCAAACGGAAAGAGACCAGTTGGGATGGATTCCTTGCGTGATTTGGCACAACTTTTCTTTTAGGAAGACAAGGAACTGTACAGAGCAGGGGCATCGAATCGATCTCTACCTGCGATGGGAAGACGGATGAACAGTACCCCGCGGTACTGTTCATTCTCTCTCCTCTTTCTTTTTTTTTTGGAAATTTCAAATTGAGCTCAAACAAACTCCGAAAAATTCCAGAAAATACAGAAAAATTTCTTGTGACACAAGGAACACAAATAAAATATTTTTGGCAAATATTAAGGTTTAATTTAATCATATTAAATCTTTTTAATTAATAAAAATTCCAATTAAGCTTTAATTAATTCCAGAAAAATCCAAATGGTGAATTTTATTTTAAAAGCTTCAAAAAGGCTCTGAAAATCAGGATGTTACACTAACCCTTAGGACAGCAGCAATGCATCCGTTCTAGAGGTAAGAGGTATAATCTGATACATTCTAGTGTATTGATGCCTATCCAAAGGTGTTTGATGAAATGATTCTATGGGCTGGAGATAATAAATAGATGTAATTTGTAGGATGTAACACATTTTAACTGGATAGTTTTGGCTTGTTTTCTGTATATTTGATTGTACTAAAATTTGCCTTAACTGATGTAATTATTTCTTACTCTAATTTAATTATACCGTAGGGCCCTCCCCTCCAGTTTCACTTTCAAAACAAAAAATGTTTGGTTTGTTAAAATGATTTTCAATCTTTGCTATGTTGTTAACCATTTTCCAACTAATGTTTCTTGACAAATTTTTTATGATCTTTTCTCAATGAAGGAAAAATCCATTCTAGAATTAATGGAGTGCTAGCTAGCAAGGCCCAGTTTTATTGCTTTGAGTGGGAAACTGGTTAGAGTTTTGTTTTCTATGTATGGCCAATCACATGTGGTTAATCTTATCATGAACTTTCATTGTGGGAACTAACTATAGTGCTTAAATAAGAGAGGAGATTTGGCAGTGATAGCATCATAGTTGTGTTCCCTAAGGCCAAAAGTAGACAATTGAGTGTAGGAGAATATCAAGAAGGTGTGGAACTAGATCATGAGTATAGAACTTCTTTTATAGGAGTATAGGTGATGGTTGATGTTGTGAAGGTATACTCTAATAGTTTTTTTGTAACCTATCCCCTATGTAACTTTAAGAAAATGCATTGTCCATGATCTTTGGTGTAGCTAACTAGAAATTAAGAAAGAAAAATAGTCCTAAGCATCTTGCTTCCAAGGAAACTCCCCATTGTTTAGCTTGCTTGCATGGAAAATTCCCCTAGATGAAGTGTTACAAACAAAGTTTTTATTGTTTTTTTTCAATTGGCTAACCTTCTAGGTTGTTACTTTATGTTATACATTTGTCATCACACTACTCTGTCATGTCATTTACTAATGTTTTATTATTCATAATGTAAAACCATTATTCAATTGTGCACCTACTCCCAGCCATGTTGTTGTTTTGGAGCACCAGTTAGGTTCTTTTCTATTTTCTCTAAACTTATGTGGTTAATTTGGATGCATAACTGAGGTAATTCGATGCATCTCCAATTACGGTGATGAAGGATTTTTTCTGATCTTCTGATGAGAATGATAACTCGATTGATTGATATGACGTTGGCGATGAGGCTACTTGACCGAAATCACCAAGTCTGTTGGTTTAATTGACATAGGAGACACGTGAAGTTTGCACACAAGGGGCTAAACTGATCTAAACAAAATCTAAGGAAAAAGAGGTGTCTAGGGCTATTTAAGAGAGAAAGAGGGCAAGGGGTGGAAGCCAGGGTGTAGGCAAGCAACCCTAGGAGGTACAAGGCCTATGGGCCCAAGTGGAGGTGATGCAGCATCTATTGATTTAGAATTAGCTCTGACTTGTTTTGGTGATTGCAACATTCTCAGAAGGAATTTTGAGGTGAGGCTAGATCCGTTAGAAATATGATAAGATAAGCTTTCTATCAAGCACTAACACATCCCAAACTGACTCCATATGTGAGTTCTATGCATGATTGAAGTCAGTCCTGTTAGGCTAAATCAGCGTTGGATTGTTTTGGCAATTGTGATGTGGCCAAAAAGGTTTCTATAAGCTGGGGCCATACCCATTAGATGGGGATTGAAATAAGCTTGCTAACAAACATAAGAACATCGGAATTAGACTCTGTTTGTGAAAGTTATGGCCTTTTTATTACAAATCTGTTGAGCTATTATGAACTGATTTTGCATTGAGTTCTGAGTTGATTACAAGTTTGATTTCGGCTGGGCTTGAAGAAATTCCGAATTGGGCTTAGAAAACTCATCCAAAACTTAGGCTTTAAGTTCTTAAACCTCTCCCCTTTTGCTTTCTCACTGCATAGGTTTCTCCTTGACTTTCTTCTTTCTTGTTCTTCATTTATTTGGCCCTAGCCTCCTCCTTCCCCTTGATTTTAAAGTCTTCCATTTGTCAAACCTGAGAATGTACAAAGTAGTGACATTAAGTAGTATTTCATTTCATGAATAATATTAGTAGGAATAGATAGAAATGAATTCACCTCAATGTTAATCTTCTTGGCAAAAGTTTTAGCTCTTTTAGTAAGCTTATGTTGTTTTGAAGTAAATGGATTGCAAATAACATATGGAACAACATAGCCAAGGATGTCCTCATTATCCTCACCTTCTTCACGAAAAGCCATCCTCGGGTTTTGATAATATGAAAATATACTAAACAAAGAGGACATTGTATATGTATGGTATATGTATCTGTCATCCACACTTCTCCTGTTTAGCACATCATGAATATCGGAAGGTGTAGTAAACAAAGAGAACAACACATATGCATGGTATATGTATGAATCAATGATGGTGTCATTCTCATTATTTTGCACAAACCATTTAGTACAACAACAGCTATAAGATGTATATATTGAATATTGTCATTCACATCATTCTCCCTCCCATGGAAAAATCATCCTCGACTTTTCTAAGGACATAGACAAGATATAAAAAGGCAAAACCCAATTAATTTGCTCAAATATGGGGAGAAAAGTTTTAGTACTTTCCATCCTTCAACTACGCTTCTTTAATTACTTATACATGATTGTACATCAAAGGATGAATAAATAGGCTTACGAAATCTTTCTAAACAGT
Source organism: Dendrocalamus sinicus (assembly GCA_036346575.1). Classification (NCBI taxonomy): domain Eukaryota; kingdom Viridiplantae; phylum Streptophyta; class Magnoliopsida; order Poales; family Poaceae; genus Dendrocalamus; species Dendrocalamus sinicus. Next base: position 21,855,231 of record CM070661.1, read on the forward strand.
AAGGACCAAGGACAAGGAATTGGGATGGGTGAGTACTTGATGGAAAGCTTATCTTATCGTTTTTCTAATGGATCTTGCCTTACCTCAAAATTCATTCTGTACGGAAAGATATCACCGAAATAAGTCAGGAATATTTCTGAATCCGAGTCTAAAGGTGTTGCGCCACCTCCAATTGGGCCCAAGGGCTTTGTAATTTTTCTTTGGGTGGGTGTACAACCCTAGGACGACCCTTGGCTGCCCCTCTCTCTTTTCCAACTCATATATTCACCCTTTACCCCTTTGAACTCTTTGGGTTTCGTTGAGTTTAGGTTTAGCCATTGTGCAAACTTCTGTTTTTCAGTTGTGTCGACGACCACTTGTTAAGACAGCCATCGGAATCCCACCTTTTGAACTCAATATAAATATTTACAATTTTAGATTGCTTGTTATCTTGTTCTTGTGTGTTCTTCGGTTGCATGTAGGAATAGACATTCTTGGTCAGATTAACCGTGTTCTTGGCATGGTTGATAACAACTTGGAGTGTGGTTCAGCGATTGCTAAGGCACAAGTGACGTCGTGCGGTTGTAGTCGGTTCGCAAGGGTTACCTCCACCAAAATCGAAGTTATCATCATATCGGAAGATCGGGACCCTATTGCCTCATCAGGTGGTCGGGCAGCTTGAGCAGTGGGGCACTGACTGAGAGAGATCACATAAGTGAAGCCCTCATTGATGTCGGCGTATACACTAAGTCATTGATGTGACCATTTCATCTTCCACATAAGTATGCATGTGTGATTCATTGCGAAATGGATTCCTAAAGCATGCAATAGATTTGTTGTCAGAGCTTGTAGCCTTGATTCTTCCATCTATTGCCTCCTTCTGTTGGCCAATCACTTGCATTATGCTTATGTGTACACTTCTGACTTCTTTACTAACCTGATTGAATGTTTTTCTTTTGTACATATCATATTGTACTAGACTTATTTTGGTTCAATCATCATGTTCCAAACATACGTGATATGTATCATCTCAAGAACATGAGCTAAACCTTATTCACATGAATTTAGCAATAAATCAATTGGACATTTAGAGCATGTAACCAATTGGGCCTTTTAAATCTTTTGCTTTAAAAAGTTTATGGTTCTCTCACTCCAGTAGTTATGCAGAGCTATAAAGATTAGAGTCTAAACCATCACAACGAAATCTCCACAAAAAAAATCAAGCAAAACAAGCCTTCATACCCTTGTGGCTGTCTGACCTCCAACTGGGAGCAGTCTAATCGGTCAGAGGCGGTCTGGCTGCTATCTAGTTGGCGGTTTGATCTCTCCTGAAGGTAGAGTATAAAATCAACACAATTTCAAATCCAAGAATTGATGTAACTTTGCATCCACCTTGCCTAAGATATTATGAACCTAATCCATGAAAAAATTGAAGCAAATCTTTCCAAAGATTTCACATTTTTCGATTCGGAGGTAAGTTGCATCAAAACCAGGCCAAATACAAAAACGATGATTAAGAGGAGCTCATGAGAGGAATCAAACCAAAATAACTAAGGATGATTTCCCACACGTCTTAGCATCCTTAACCACAGCAAGAATCAAGCCAAAAGCTCTTAAGAGCAAAACCCCAAAAATCACTTTTTCTTCCACCAAAACCGGACAAACTCAAAAACTTGCAAAGAATGAGTGCCTAGATGGATAGGATCTAGTCCTCCAAGAGATATGTCCATTACTTACACATCTTTGGCATCAATCACGGTCATGAGGGTCAAAAGAAATACTAAAAACCAAGTCAAATTAAGAAATCAACACTTGAGCACATGAGAGAAAGACTTGAACAAATTTCGAGATTTGATTTTTACATGGAGATGAATGTTTACAACCACTTTCTTAGGAGGATAAAACCACTAGGGGAGCACACACACAAGAACTCTCATCTCTCTCAGGATATCTCATTCAAGTCCTCTCTCTCTTTTCTTCTCCATCCATGGCTTATCTCTCTCAAACCCTAACCCCTTATAAAGTAAAGATTCACATGAAATCCTAAAATTAGCCACTTAATAGATACTATTCACTAAGATATTGGAAAAACCCGCAAACCCAACAACGAGAAATTTTGATATTTGACACTGAATACGTGCGCCTCTCAACTTTTAACCCCTAATTCGCACGCCTTTGGAAATTTAACCCTGTCACTGCGAATTCTTTTGATTCAAGGGATTCTCCTCATTTTCTCTCCTTTTCTATTTTGACACTTGTCACTGCGAAAATGGAGAGAATCCCTTGAATCAAAAGAATTCGCATGATGTGGTTAAATTTCAAAGCATTTAATTGGGGTTAAAGTTGAGAGCGCATATATTCGTGTCAAATATCGAAATTTCTCCCCAACAACATAACGAGTTTTTCAACTTAGCACACTCACGCACATATTTCAAAACACCGTCTTTATCTTTAGCTCCATTAGCCCAAATTGATCATGCTTTGCCTTCCATGGAGTACCACTAACCTAATCCACTTAAGCCGCCACCATGGCTTCGCACACCACCACTTTTTTCAGTATTCTGCAATTTACCCAAACGCCCCTCTACAGACCTTTTCTCGATCATTCGCCTTGAAGCATCGCCCATACCTCATTATCTTTTATATGGTCCTAATGACTTGCCGTCAAACCTCTTACGTGTCTAGATCTCATTGAACCGTCCTCGCTTGTAAATCAGCTCAAATCACTTAACGCACCATATGCCTTACCATTTAGCAGACCGCACTTGACTTCCTTGACCCTTCTAGACCTTAGCTACTCTCTGAGCTTAGTTCCGGTCTATCGTGCCACCCGTCATGTTCACCACTATGTAAATCTTGGCGATCTCACCTAGATGGTTGATTTTTTTTACTTGCATGTCTTTAATCAGGCACTGTTGGCGCTCCATGTATAGCGCCTAATCCAATACCCGGTAGACTCCGCTGCGGAGTGAGCCGGCTGGGAGGGAGGTTTGGTTGGGCTGCGCAAGCCGCAACGGTGGTGTGCTGGGGCTGGCGTCGTTAGGCTGAGGTGCATGCATAGGGCTAAGCTCAATTTCATCTATATGTCATTGCTAACCATGATTATATTAGCTTTTTCTCAGGCACTTTGTTCAGGCCATGAACCAAAAATCATGTAAACATCACGTAGCCTGCACCCTACAGGCACACCTTTTATCGACTTGATCCATGGGCTGGAGTGCCACTGGCCCACATTGTTGATCCAAAAGTGACATTGGCCGGCCCACTGGCACACCTTGTGCAACTTAGGTCAGCAGGTCCACGAGCGCCCCACTCGCACAACTGCGTACCAGCATCCCACGTTGAAATGGGCTTCAATTTGTTTCGAGTTTCGCTGCCTTTTCCAGAAGTAGTCAAAACAGCCTCACGTGGAACTGCTGATTCCCTCCGTCGCTGCCGACTTGCCGTTTGTGCCAATCAAACCGGAAGATCCATTTCCTCTCCCAGTTGACTCCCTCCCATCTTCCTAATCACTGTTCCAGCAAGCAAACAGCACATCCTTTCCTTCCTTGCTTCCAATCCCTCTCATTAATTGACCACTAACGCACTCCCCCGAAATTAATCCCCTCCCCAAGCCCCAATCGATCCCCATTTCCCCAGCCGCAAACGCAAACGCGAGCGAGACCAAACCCCTCGCCTCCTCCCGCCGCACGCCCAGATCTCGAGTCGCCATCGCTTCATTGGGTAGGGGATCGGAGCGGAGCGCAGCGAAGTTGGCCGGCGGCGGGCGCGAGGATGGGGCTGATCTCGGGGATGGTGATGGGGGTGGTGGTCGGCGTCGCGCTCATGGCCGGGTGGAGCCGCGTGATGCGGCGACGAAGCAGGAAGCGCATCGCCAAGGTTCGGATCACGCGAATCTGCTGCGATGTTGCAGTTGGATTGCTCACGGTTGCTGTGAAGCGTAGTGTGAAGCTTGCTTTGCGGGTTTTTGATTCTTTCTTTTTTCTTTTTGGGGTCCCAAACAGGCCGCGGATATCAAGGTCCTGGGCTCGCTTGGCAGGGACGACCTCAAGAAGCTGTGCGGCGACAATTTCCCCGAATGGGTATCCTTCCCGCAGTTCGAGCAGGTTAAAACTTGAATCTATGACCTTACCCCTGGATTCACAAGTGGTAAATCGTTCTAGGTAGCATGAATGGTTTTCAAAAAGTTGGTCAGCTGCCAATTCTGTAAGTACACGTGGGCATCTGTAGAAGCGAAGTGTAGGTGGACCTAGGTAGGTCTGGTGCAATTTTCTTGATTAAGAAACAAATATGCTTTCTAGAATCAAGGGATGTTGAATCTGTACATTCAGAAATATCATTTCCTCATACGGGTAAAAATCAGTAAAGTGTGTGATCTCATCATCTTATATTTGATGGCATAGGAATCCTTGGTTTGTATTTGCCCAAGACTAGGATGATATCTTGGAGGAGGCACATATCTTGTGTTAATATTTTCTTTTCTGCGAAATATTCTGTACACGCAATGGATTGAAAATGATCCATACTTTGGACGTTGTCCTGTCAGTTCATGAGAAGACCTTCATGTGTATTTGATTACTCATGATGATCTTGAGAATGAATATTTTGCCTAAAATTTTGTTCTCTACAGGTGAAATGGCTAAACAAACATCTCAGCAAACTTTGGCCTTTTGTTGCACAAGTAAGATAAAAATTCTTTGACTCTTTAACCAACCTATAGTACTGTAAATTGTAAAGTACTTTGCTAATTGGAAACTTCTGCTTGCTAGTGATGAGTAGGAATATGGTATTCCGTTGTAGCAATTTCCATCCCTTGGTGCATGCTGTTTCATCTAGCTGTTGAATTGCAAATTGGTGGTTCTTTAATTGTCTCTGCATTCCAATACTAGCATGTTGTGGGGTATGTCTATGTTCTTTTGGGTTTTGTTGATTATGTTTCTATTACTAATAGCTTGAGCCTTTGAATCAATTTTGTTGCTGTAGTGTGAAAATTTTCTGAGCATAACAAGATGGTTTTTGATATTTGGAGTATCCATTGTTTTTATTCAATCTCTGGATCATAGAATTGCTAACCCTGATACTTGAGTATAGCCATCAGGACAAGTCAATGATCATGACAATAACACTTTCTAGGCTATTTAACATAACCTGTTAAAGGTCGAAAATTAACTTAGATGCTGATCACATCAATGATCCTTTTCTGCACATTCATCGAATGATTAGGTTGTTTTTTTTGTACAATATGACATTTTTTATAGAGATGTGTCAAGCTATCCTGCATTCATGGAGCATTGATGTTTTACCTCTATCAAGTTATCACTTACAATTTCCACCAGTGATGAATATTGTCCTAAGCTGTTTGCCTGGTAAATATGCATGACTTTGTTAATCAAGACATGCCTATTTTCTTTGCTTTGGTACAATCTCGTATTCTCATGCCCCTAGGCTTTTTATCTTGTAAATTATATACTAATGTTTGTGAGCCTTCTGTATGCTAACTACACTTCTCATTTGATTTTAGGCTGCAACTGCAGTTGTCAAGGAATCTGTTGAACCACTGCTAGATGATTATCGACCTCCAGGAATAAAATCTCTGAAGTTCAGCAAATTCTCTCTTGGAAATGTGTCACCAAAGATAGAAGGTTTCCCTTTTATATTTTTTTCGTGCTCTAGTATTTATCCCATGTTTGTTCTTCTTGGATGCCTACTGTCTGAGTTTTGAGACAGTTTTGAGTTAGAGAGTTCTTAAATGAAAAGTACAATCGTTGCATCCTACATACGTAGACCAAGCACTAGGTCCAATGGTAGCGAGTAGTGACAGGTCTTAAATCATGTCATAATTTATTGAGATTAATTGAAGCTACATGATCGTACTTAAGCCGGCGTTTATTACATACTATTTCATTAGGTGATCAGTGTGCATATATTAAATTGTGGGAATCAGCCTTGGTGACTAGTGTACTCAAAATTGACTTTTTACTTTGTGCATATTTGTAACCTCCATAGCAAGGTATGGTTCTCATGATAAGGGGTGGGGTTCTTTTGGGCTGTGCTTTATGGTTTATCGCTTAAATTTTTGAATTCTGACTGCTCGTGAGAGGCAGTACGCAGAGAAAAATAGTCGCATACGATTTTGACTGGTACAACTGAACTCAGTACACTTTTTACTACAATTTTCATGTTGACCCCGCCTTAAAAAAACGCTCCGTTTGAAAGCTAGTTACTATAGCATAAGCCATAAACCACGAGCTAGTTACTATAGCATAAGCCATAAACCACGAGCCCAAAGTCAAAACGAACGCAACCAAAGTCTTCTTGAAGTCAATAACTGACACCCCTTCCTATGGTAGATTGATCGATTGATATTGGACCAATTTTTTTCGGCTTATGGTTTGCTCCAAACAAACAAACATGATGGCTTTTCTGCCATCAGAATAGCCTTTTCAAATTCAGTTTGTTCGTACAAGTGCTCGGGTTAGAACCAAAAGCCATTAGGCACAGCTGTAAGCTATCGGCTGTAGTCGAAAAGAACGCACCCAATTATCCAAGTAGATAAAAACCATTACCTGACACCCTTTTCAATTTGAAGTAAATAAGTTGAGAAAGAAAGGTAGAAGAGCAGTATGAGAAGAACTCTTCACATAGGTGAGAGATGGAAGGAAATTTTGGCACTACCTAGATCCTTGGATTGGTGCTAGGCCCAAAACAAAGGAATGTTGTATTACCCTCTTAACTTATCATCAGCTAACAGCAATGATATTTTACATAATAATCCATGTTTGCAGTGTCATTTGGTAGTTACGCTCAAATTTTGGCGCTACCTAGATCCTTGGATTGGTGCTAGGCCCAAAACAAAGGAATGTTGTATTATCCTAACTTATCATCGGCTAACAGCAATGATATTTTGCATAATAATCCATGTTTGAGGTGTCATTTGGTAGTTATGCTCGTTTGCAATATTATTTCTCTAATTTCGCTTCTTTGTGATGCTAATGACCTAAGTTTCACTTGATGTTTATATAAGTTCGTGTTCTCCATCTTATTAATGCCAAGCTAAGCTAAATTTTGTTTATCATTTTGCTCATGTTGCTGCAGTACTAAATAAGTATGACTGAAAGACATCATGTTTTGTCGTTTTATATGAAGGCATTCGTATTCAAAATCTTCAGCCAGGCCAAATCATAATGGATATAGATTTCCGATGGGGTGGTGATCCAAGCATAATCCTTGCTGTTGATGCTCTAGTTGCATCACTGCCTATTCAGGTTTTAATTGTTTCTTTGCTCTTTGTAATGAGCAATTTTGCAGAAGTAAACCTTTCTTTAATTACGGGATGTAATATTTTTTTGTTAACCATCTTGCAGCTCAAGGATCTTCAGGTCTTTACCATTGTCCGTGTTGTATTTCAACTATCAGAAGAGATTCCCTGCATCTCTGCTGTTGTTGTTGCTCTCCTTGCAGAGGCATGTATCTAATAAACAATTGTTAATTTTTATTTCAGTGGAGATTATTTTTCGAGATCACACATCTTTGTATTATAGGTAGAAAAAAAAATAGTACAACATTAGCTGAAATGATCTACTAACAAACTGGACAACAAACCACCAAGTTTCAGTGGAGACTGAAGAGCTGAAGACACTTTTCTTATTAGTAATTAAGACGACATAAAGTGAAATCTTCCTTGAGAAAAACTATTTGTGAAACCTTATTCATTTGATTCTGCGCATTTACTGATTGCATTATGTCTTCCACACAGCATCTGTCCCAACTCTTACCTGAGAGTTGACTGACAGAGTAGGACACAAAAAAAAAAGCTAGTTCCACCTGGGATGATCTTAACATTGAACCACAAACAAAACTATTTCTTGTTTCAGAATTGAGGCTGGTTGTGGTAGCATTATATTATGATGATAGTTTGACACTGCCTATCTTTTTTATGGGAACTTTGAAACCACCAGTTTTATGTGCTAATGCTTGTGGCAAGTGGCAACTGTGTTTAGATAAAAATATTGTGGTTAATGCAACTTAGCCATTATTTTTTTGAACTTAATGCAGGTTTCATGCTGCAAATTTCCTATTAGATCATTTTATTGAAAGTTTTCTAGGTCTAGTATTGTTGTTGACAACATTCGATAATTAGGAAATATTGTATAAATTACATTTCTGAGCTTGGAACCTTTTGCATTATCAAGATGTGCATTTCCTTTGTATTTCTTTCAATGGGTTTCTTTGTGCTTCAGCCAGAGCCAAAAATACAGTACACGTTGAAAGCTATTGGAGGAAGCCTGACTGCTATTCCTGGACTTTCTGACATGATTGATGTAAGATGACTTGACAATATTTTGAACATTGAATTCCTACTAACAAACTATGTGGAAAAGTAACCATGATTCTTCTGCCTTCGATCAGGATACTGTTAATTCAATTGTTTCTGACATGCTCCAGTGGCCACACAGGCTTGTTGTTCCACTTGGTGTCAATGTTGATACAAGGTGAGTTTTCTTCAGTGTATTGTTACAACGGTCGATGCCCCCCTCCCCCTCCCAAACTCCATGTGGTTATGCGACCTGAAAAATCATGTGTTAAAAAAAGCCACTGCAAGATTGCAGACATGTCATTGCTATTTACAAAATGATGTTTTGAGATGGATGTCTGCTGATTGTTAGCTTTCCAGTGCTTATATATAAATGCCAATAATGAACTTATAGTTAGCTAGTTTGTAGTGGCATATATACAGTTTTCTCGAAAGAAACTCGATGTTTTATTGAATTAGTTCCACATTCCTTCAAAACATCCAATCAGTCAATCACTTTCTGAAACATTAGATATATTAACTTTCAATGATTTGCAAGATTAGAGAGAAGACTACATAAAAAAGGAGATCAAACAATACCACGGAAGTAGTAAGAATTTGTCATTGCCTGGTGATCCAGTCTGCATGGCTCTATCCAGATTTTAGCATGCTTCCATCTGAAAATTTGATCGTTCAACACTGTTATGGAGCTCTTTAAAATTCTCTTTTTGGAGCATCATTTTCATCTAGGACTCCCAAGTCCCATCCCAGTCCAACGCCCTCAATTAGACAACGAATCCTGCACTTCCATCTAGAGAGAATGTCTTTCGGCAACCAATCATATATTGCACATGGTAAACCATTTTATGGATACATAGATCTACACAAATGCCCAATTTCTTGGTTTGATACCTTTCACAGTTTCACTAGCTTATAATGACTTCTGATTATTCTTTTTCTCTATATTTGTCTAAAAATTGTCTTTATATATTGAATTGCCAGATCCGCATTCACTGAGTTTGACTCTTAGTTTTTTCCCCTATTCTACTTACTTTCTAATATCTATGCAGTGAGCTGGAGCTTAAACCTCAGGGAAGACTTTCGGTTACTGTAGTAAAAGCAACTTCTTTGAAGAACAAGGAGTTGATTGGTAAATCAGATCCATATGTGATTCTGTATGTGCGTCCGATGTTCAAGGTCAAAACAAAAGTCATAGATGACAACCTAAATCCTGAATGGAATGAAATATTTCATCTGATTGTTGAAGACAAGGAAACCCAATCTGTTATTTTTGAGGTAATTCTATATTGTTTCCCCCCGTTCCCTTTCGAATATACAACTACAATAAGGCAAAATGACACCAATTAAACAAGAAAGTATGCAAGAATGAAAAATATATTTATTCACATGAATTGAAGAGTTTGGAACAATAAAATCAAGGAAAGCTTCTCTGCTTGCAAAAAAGCAATCTTCTGTAGATTATAAAGCAAATAGATGGATGTGATAATTTGCTAGGCCATGCTGGCAAATGGTTCAGTTGAATTGAGCCCAGCCTTACTGGGTGCTATAATGATAGTCAGGTTGGCCGGGCCAGTTCAAGACTTCAGGCTAACCAAGCCTAAGTTAAAATGGTCATGCTGGGTTTAAGCCGGGGCACATGTGGCCCAGATGCTGCCTGAAAATGTAGCTTAACCTTGATTGGCCCTGACAGAAAAAAATACTTAGATTAATGAGAAATTGAGGGGATAATCTTTGTTAACCATTGAGAATTATGAAAGTATGAGTAGTTGTCCACCTTTCCTCGCTTAAACTTAGTTGGTTAGTGTATGAATTTTAACATGGTATCAAAGCTAGAAGTCCTGAAATTGAAATCTTGTTAGCACAATTTGAAGGAAAAATTTATTATGTAGTTCAAGGGTTCGGTGGTGAGACCATTAGGGTTCCAGTGCTCACCAACTCCCAACCCATGGGTAATGTAACACCCTAGCACAATTTGGAGGAAAAATTTATTATGTAGTTCAAGGGTTCGGTGGTGAGACCATTAGGGTTCCAGTGTGCACCAACTCCCAACCCATGGGTAATGTAACACCCTAGCCCAAAATCCACTTATAGCCAGCCCGCCGTGCGGCGAGCCCACACATGCATAGTACTCCGCTTAGACTTTCGTTCTCATTTTGTGTAAAAAGGTTAACCTGGAGGTGCTATGTTTAGACCAACAAGCACTATATGCTACTAGAACTCATTTTAGAAAAGTAACGTGGGACTAATCTCACCACCACAACTCTACATGGGCCACATGAGCCGCACTACAAACAGGCCAACATTCACCCCTGTAAGGGCTGATGCCCTCAGTAGCACACCATATACACTGCAAATGCCCAGAACCACTCCTTGGTGCAACCTCTGTGTCGTGGTACCCGCTAAGGGCCCACATGTACACATACATGTGCAGCGAGAGTTGATACTCTGATACCATTTGTAACATCTTAGCACAAAATCTGCTCAAGGCCCAGCCCACTGTGAGGCGAGCCCACACATACATAGCATCATGTTTATATTTTTGTCCTCGCTTTGTATGAAAGGGTTAACCCGGAGATGCATTTGGGTCCAACATGCATTAGATGCTACTACAACTCACTTTAAATAAGTAACATGGGACTAATCCCACCAATATAACTCCACATGGGCTACATTATGAATAGACCTGGGTATTACAGGTAAACTGGTAAACCGATTGGTGCATGAAACATGGTAGTAATTGCAAGTGTTTTAAGACTACGTTAGTGAGGGGGCCAGATTTGCTATTACTTCCATATATTTTTAGAAACACTGTGGTTTCCTTGGATCGCCTGACCCTTTAACTTTAGTAATTGTTTTTCCCTCAAAATTGCGCTAGGTTTCGAACTTAGGACCTCAAGCTCTAATACCATGTTGAGTTTTATGACCCAACCAGTTCATCCAAAAGGTTGAGTTGTTAAGGAAAGTTGGGAGATCTATTTATACTTCAATAGTCATCCACAAATTTATATGGACCATGGACATGCTTATATGTATGTACTATTGTTTATGGTACATATTTATCATGGATGCTCTTGTTAAGGGTATAATTGTCATTTCCTATTTTAGGGTTGTACTGAGTCTTGTAATATATAATGCCCTTTGCGCTATGCAATACTGTTAGATTTAGGTCTTTAGCTTTTAGGATCTCCTAGGTTAGATCTAGCGGGGTTCTTTTCTAGTTCGGGTTCTTGAGAGCTACACTGAGAGGGAGAGAGGGGTACCAACCTTCCGACGTGGAGGAGGAGGAGTTGGCCATCGCGGGGACGCTCGGTGAAGTCTGCGCCGCGGCGAGTGACGGTCGGGAAGAGTGCGGGGCTCTCGGCGGCGGCGTGTCCCGGCGGCGGCGACCTCCCTGGCGGCGGCGCAGATCCGGTGAAGGAGACGGCGGTGGTGCTTCCCGTCGCTAGAGCGCCACCCTCTCAGATCGGGTTAGGGTTTGTCGGTGGGGTGGCGGCGGCACGGTCAACCTCGTGATGCGAGCCGCCTGGCCCCGCCTCTGTTTATATGGCGGCGCGACAGGGCCCTTGACCTATTGGTGGCGCCCCGATCGGCGCGGTCAAAGGGGTTGGCATTTGGCCGTTGGGCCAAATGCCTGAGATCATCCTAACATTCTCCCCCTTGATCTCATCTATACTTTATCTTTAATTACTTTTGTCTTTACACATTCCATCACAGATTAGTGCATAGAACATGTCTCATTGCCACGGTCAATCGCCGATAGATTCAACAGCTACAATACACCTCTCTGTTCTGAAATAGTTACTTTAATCTTTTGGGCCATCTTTTAGTCCAGGAATCATAGGCTTTCCTTTAAACCCATGCCGGCTACATGTTCTTTGAACACGTTGGGTGGTAAGCCTTTAGTAAGCGGATCCGCTAACATCTTTGCGGTACTTATGTGCTCAAGACTTATAATTTGATCCTGAACTTTATCTTTCACAACATAGTACTTTATGTCAATGTGTTTGGCAGCACCACTTGACTTATTGTTGTGGGCATACGTTACTGCGGGTTCATTATCGCAGTACAACTTAAGTGGTCTATTGATGTCGTCAACCACTTTTAAACGGGTATGAACTTCTTTAGCCGATTCACCGCCCGTAGCCTCATAACATGCTACAAACTCGGCATACATTGTGGACGATGTAGTGACGGTTTGCTTTGAGCTTTTCCACGATATAGCTCCTCCAATGAGAGTGAATACATATCCGGATGTAGACTTTCTATCATCTCCGCAAAATCGAATCAGTATACCCCACTATATGGAGTAAATCGATCTTCGTATGTCATCATGAGGCCTTTTGTTCCTTGCAAATAACGCAAGACTTTCTTTATCAATTTCAATGTTCTATTCGAGATTGCTCGAATCGCCAAATAACCCAGTAACAAATGCTAAGTCGTATGCGTGCACACTTGAGCATCTTGTAAGCTTCCATGGTGAAGCATATGGAACCGCTTTCATTTGATCGATCTCATATGGTTCCTAGGGCATTGAAAATCCCCATATCTGTCGCCTTGACTATAGGTGCGGTGAAGGACTACTTTATGCATACCAAATTTCTTTAAGACTTTCTCTATGTATGCCTTTTGTGACATCCCAATACCCCTTTGTTTCTATCCGGTGAATTTCGATCCTAGAACGAACGAAGCTTCACCAAGATCTTTCATATCAAAGTTTGAGGACAAAACTTCTTTGTATCCGATGTGAGACTAACATCACTACTAGCTAGCGGGATATCATCCACATACGAGATTATGAAGATAAACTTCCCATCTTTAAACTTTGCATAAACACAGTTGTCCTCTACATTCTCTTTAAACCCAAATTTTCTTATTGTACTGTCAAACTTCAAATACCACTGTCTTGAAGCTTGCTTTAATCCATAAATCGATTTCTTTAGGCGGCATCCCATTCTTTCATTTCCTTCCATGACAAAACCTTTCGGTTGTGCCATGTAAACATTTTCCTCCAAATCCCCATTAAGAAATGCCGTCTTTACATCCATCGATGTAACTCTAAATCATAATGTGCTACTAATGCCATTATGATTACGAAGAATCTTTACATGAGACCGGAGAAAAGGTCTCATTGTAATCAATCCCTTCTCTTTGCGTAAAGCTTTTGCCACAAGTCGCGCTTTGTATCTTTCTACATTCTCTTGGGAGTCAAGTTTTGTCTTGTAGACCCATTTCTGACCCTCTTGTTTTGGCTCCTTTAGGAATAATTTCCAAGTCCCAAACTTTATTAGCCTTCATGGACCTCATTTCCTCTTCCATGGCCTCAAGCCATTTTGAGGAATTTTCGCTCTCATGGCTTCTTCAAATGAGGTGGGATCATCCTCCATTTGAAATTCCTCTGTATGATAAATCGATAATCATCGAAATAGTGATCTTCTTACTCTTTGAGACCTCCTGGGCCTCCTCATTTGGTACATCTTCTGCTTGAATTGCTGTTGCTCCCCTCATATGTGGCAATAGGTTCTATAGGATCCTGAAAAACAGGTTCCTCATTATCATTCATTGTTACCACAGGAGGAACAATAACAGGTGCTGGCACCACAGTGTCTTGCACCGTCGATGCAGCGACAGCAGGTAGTGTGAAGAATGACTCTTGAATCATCGGAGTGGGCACATACACCCGCTTCTCTTCAAGATCAATCTCACGAGCTACCATACTTCCTCTCATCATTTCATCCTCTAAGAAGACAGCGTGTCTCGTTTCTACAAACTTTGTATATCTATCTGGACAGTAGAAACGAAACCCTTTTGACTTTTCAGGGTAGCCAATGAAATGACAACTCACTGTTTTGGGATCAAGCTTCCCAAGGTTTGGGTTAAATACTTTAGCCTCAGCAGGACTCCCCCACACACGTAAGTGGTTTAGTGAGGGAACTCTTCCTGTCCACATCTCGTACGGTGTTTTGGGCACCGACTTACTAGGCACTCTGTTGAGAATATGAATGGCGGTTTTCAACGCCTTCATCCATAAACTCAATGGTAGTGTGGAGTAGCTCATCATGCTTCGCACCATATCCATCGAGTGCAGTTGCGTCTTTCCTACTCCATTTCTTTGAGGTTCGCCGGTGTAGAATCTTGGGCCACTATGCCTTTTCTGTAAAAACCTTGCAAAAGGTCCAGAACTTGTCCATATGGGGTATGTCGATCGTAGTACTCCCCACGATCGATCGGACTATCTTAATCTTTAAATCGTGTTGGTTTTCAACTTGACCTTAAATATCTTGAATTTATCCAAGGCTTCATTTCTTTCTTTGATTGGATAAATATATCCAAAACGGGAGTAATCATCTGTGAATGTTATGAACGAGTCATAACCATCCACACTTTTCACAGGAAAAGGACCACAAATGTCTGTGTGAACAATTTGTAGAACTCCTGTGCTTCTTTTGGCGTCTTTCTTAATTTTCTTTACATATTTTCCTTTAATGCATTCTCTACATTGTTCTAAGTCTGAGAACTCTAATAGAGGAAGAATTTCATTCTTACCTAGTCTTTCTATTCTCCCCCTCGAAATATGGCCTAAACGACAGTGCCATAATTTCGACGATTCATTATGAGTTCTCTTTCGTTTTCTGTTTATATTCGTAGACGAGGATTTAATCACTTTCTCGCACGCGACGTTCCCATTATCGCATACAACATTCACATCATCACATAATGATAACAAATAAAGCTCATTCTGTAAAATGGCAAGACCAACACATTCTTTATTAAACATAATTTCACACTTGTCATTTCCAAAATTACAATCATAACCATCTTTGTCCAAATTTGAAACACTAATCAAATTCCTCTGTAAAGAGGGAACAAAAAGGACATCTCTAAGTAAAAGATTGGAGCCATTAGCTAACTGTAATGAAAGATCGCCAACGGCTTCAACTTCAGCTTGGACTCCATTTGCAGCTTTAATGCATCTTTCGTTTCTTTGCGTAGTCCTCGTCGAACGGAATCCTGTAAGGAATTAGCAACATGAGCAGTTGCTCTGAGTCAATCCACCAAGTGGATTTGAATATTGCATATCAGGATTCATTTATAAAGGTAATAATGTTCTCACCTTTCTTTGCCATTATCATCTTTAAGTAATCGGGACAGTTCTTCTTGTAGTGTCCCGTTTTCTTGCAGTGAAGACACCGATCTTTGTCTACAAATTTATTCTGTTGAGGCCGATGGATGAGGCTTTTCCCTTGTTCTTTGAGAAGGAGGGACTGTTGAAGTTCTTTTTCTTGTTATCCTTTACATAGTTGATGGATCCACCATGTGAGGATTTAATTCTTTCCTCCTCTTGCACACACATAGCTATGCATTTTTCCAAATCCCATTTCTCGGGTTGCATATTGGGCAAGGAAGCAAAAATCAAATGAATGAGGAATTCATCCTTGAGAGCCAAATCCATTGGTTTAAGCTTGGATGCCAAGTTGCTCATCCTCAGTATGTGCTCTCTTATGCCACTGCCACCACCAGAGTACCTCTCTCACAAGTCATTTAATCAATTTGTGTAGCATAAGTCTTTGAAGAGCGATGGCGACTCTTTATTCTCTCAAGGTACTCTGTGACAGTGTCACACTCTGCGATTGAGCCCACAATAGCAGGCTCAATCGTGTTCTTTATCACAGCCATACATTTCGTGTTGGCTGTGGTCTATTTCTTATGCTCAAGGTCATAAGACATCTGTAAGGGAGCATGATCCCTCTGTCTTTTCTGCCAAGCAGTATCATCCTCATTTTGATCCCTCACTGGTGCCATAGGCTCAGTGGGACGTGCTGTAGTGAGGACCCAGTCCACCTCAGCCAAGATAAACGCTAAGTCTATCTTTTTCTTCCACTCTCCATAATTATCTCCTTTGAGAGTGGGGATCTCTCTGATACAACTCATCAAGTTGTATCCTCCTGAAAAATATTTCAAATAAAGTGAGAACATAACAGAAAATTATATGCCTTATTTCCAACGTTGGTCAAAAATCGACATACAATTTAAAACAATTATATCTATACATTAAATCTACATCACCGTTGGCGAAATAGAAATAATGCATAAAATCATCAATTAAAAATTATAATATTGTTATTATCAACGTTGGTGAAAATAACAATATCATAATTATCAGGATTTATCTCTATTTTCCAAAATTAAATTCTCCGTTGGTTCGAATTTAATAATGAAAATCAATCAACATTAACTTTTGCAGCGGAAACTGTAATTATCCTAAAAAATAATTCAATATTCAGAAGCATTATACAGTACTCATTTAATCTCTGAAAAAAATATACACGTTGGTGCAAAAATTTGCGAGATTTGGATCAATTTTCAATCAAATATACTAAAAAATGCTTCGAAAAAACAATAAAAATCAATTTTCAGATTTTCTTGTGCAAAACCGCCATTTGGCGGCCTGCTGATCACCGCGGCCCGCTCGGCCGAGCCTCGCGCGCGCGCGCGCGCGCCTCACGCACGCGGCCCGCTCGGCCGCGCCTCGCGCGCGCCGCCGCGCCGCGCGCCGCGCACACTCCCGCGCCCGGTCTCGGCCGTTGGATGCGAATCCAACGGTTCACTCTGCGCGCCGCGCCAGCGGAAACCGCGCGCGTCGGCGTGATCCGAGCCGCCCACGCGCGATCCGGCGGCTCCGTTCGCGCGTGCGCACCGCAACTGGGCTGGGTGTGATTTCTCTCGCGCTGGGCCAAAGCCGCCATAGCCGGCGCGCGCGATCTCATCCGTCGACGCCATCAAGCGACGGCGAGCGTTCGCCGATCAAAACGCGCGCGCGGACGCCCCGAAACCCTAACTCATTCGGCCTCTCTCCGCACTCGCGCGGCGGCGGCGGCGGCGGCGGCGATTTCATCCAGCGCCGGAGAGGAGAAGAAGCGCGGCGCGAGCCTCCGGCGGCGGCGCGCGCCACGAGAGGGAGCGCGCGCCGTCAGCGGCTTTCGTGTCGGTGCCCTCCGAGCACGCAGCGTGCTCGGATCTATCCCGCGCGCCGATGTTGGCCTGCACGTGGAGCGCCGGCGAGCCCAAGGCTCGGCCGATCTCCCGCACGCCAGCGACGACGACGGCCCGGTATGTCCCGGTCTTTTCTTTTCTAGGGTTAGGGTTCGGGTTAGGATTCTTCCTTCCCCTCTGTTCTTTCTTTTCTTTTCCCCATCTCAGATTTACGCCTAGGTGCTCTGATACCAATGTTAGATTTAGGTCTTTAGCTTTTAGGATCTCCTAGGTTAGATCTAGCGGGGTTCTTTTCTAGTTCGGGTTCTTGAGAGCTACACTGAGAGGGAGAGAGGGGTACCAACCTTCCGACGTGGAGGAGGAGGAGTTGGCCATCGCGGGGACGCTCGGTGAAGTCTGCGCACGGGCAGCGACGGTCGGGGAAGAGGTGCGGCGGCGACCTCCCTGGCGGCGGCGCAGATCCGGTGAAGGAGACGGCGGTGGTGCTTCCCGTCGCTAGAGCGCCACCCTCTCAGATCGGGTTAGGGTTTGTCGGTGGGGTGGCGGCGGCACGGTCAACCTCGTGATGCGAGCCGCCCGGCCCCCACCTTTGTTTATATGGCGCTGGCGACAGGGCCCTTGACCTATTGGGTGGCGCCCCGATCGTAGCGTGATCAAAGGGTTGGCATTTGGCCGTTGGGCCAAATGCCTGAGATCATCCTAACAAATACAACCACCAGTATTCTTCCATTCTTCCATCTAGTCTTATATGGTATCAAAGCTCTAGCGCTCTCGATCCGATCTCCCGCTGTTGGCCTGTTGTTGCCCCTGGGAGGCTCAATGTTCAGTCCTAGGGGCGACCGTCGTCGCGCGCCGCCGTCACCCGCACACTCCTGCACTTGTCCAACATCGCTTGAGATGGTTTGGATATCTCCAACAAAGGTCTCCTGAGGCCCCGGTATGTAGTGAAATTTTAAAACGTATTGAAAACGTAAGAAGAGGCAGAGATCGATCAAGACTGACGTGGGAGGAAACAATTAAAAGAAACTTAAGGGATTGAAATGTATCTAAAGAATTAGCTTTGGATATGAGCGTATGGAAGTTAACGATCCACGTACCAGAACTATAAAAAAGTTAGGGGCAGTATTTTAGGCTCTCGGCTCAGATAGCAGGATGTACGGCTTAGGGTTTTAGCATTGTACGTTTTATTTCAAGGTTATCATCTATTTAATCTTGAGAAGGTTTCATTCCTAGTCTACCCTAACTTGTTTGAGACAAAAGACTTTGTTGTATTGTTGTTGCTGCTACTAATTTCTCTCAATGTTGCTAGGTAACATATGTTTGTTGTCACTTTGCAGGTTTATGATGAAGATAAACTTCAGCAAGACAAGAAGCTGGGTGTGGCTAAACTAGCAGTGAATAACCTTGAACCTGAGACTCCCAGCGAAATCACTCTGAAGCTTCTGCAAACACTAGATTCACTTAAAATTAAGGACAATAAGGACAGAGGGACATTACATCTTAAGGTTAGCGTGGGTTTTGTATGTTTCAGTGTCTACCTCCATATAGTTTATTGCTTTTAAGCTAGAGAATTTTAGAGTAGATGTTAGTACTTACAGAACTGGAGAATGATGTTAACCTGGTAGTTATAACCTATACCTTACGATCATATATTACATACACGTATCCTTTTCCTACTTTTCCTTTTCCGAATATAATTTATATGAAATGTTGCTTATCCAGTTTGGCATTTCTCAAGTCTATCATCATCTATCACATACTGGCATGTAGTTAAATGAATACGTTATAAATGTCACTACTACTAAAAGAAACTAGGTTTCCAAAATTGCGTTCTTCAGGGTTTATTGCAATATTGCATATGTTCTGTGGATATCATTCACAGAGAGAATCCTTGTATGTTTTTTTGTTGCAGTATAAAATTTCATATCACATACTACACGTAAGATTAATATCCCAAGGCACATAGAAAGGAAAATTGTGAATTCCTTTGTCATTATAAACTGTGTTGGGAGAGGCTCTTGGTTTTCTATTTGTCTAGGCTGTAAGGTGCAGGCTTCCAAATTCTGAATCTCCAGTGTAGCAGGCTTTTGAACTCTATATTTATTAAGCGTTCCCCAAGGCGGCCGCCTAGCCTGCCTAGGTGCTAGGCGCCACCCTCCTGCCTTGTCCGACTAGCCGATTTTTCCCACCTAGACGTCCGCCTTGCCTAGGCCCGCCTAGGCAGCGATTAGGCGCTAGGTGCCGGCCTGCCACCCGACTAGCATCTAGGTGAACATTGGCGGCATTATTAGTTTGGCTTGAAGTATCTGTGACACTTATACTCTTGTTTCAAGGATTTGCTCCCATTGTCTCATTGTTCTTCGGAAGTTTTTTAATTTGGCCATCGCTTGCAAGCGATGGCCCTGATTACCAATGCTTTCCTGTGCGTTTTGTAATAAAGAACTAGCATTCAACAAACTGGATGCCAGATGGAGTTCAGCAATAACTATGGTTGCCTTTTGGCATAAAACCACCTACTTTAGTGCATCTCATGTGCTCATACAGATATCATATTAGCTTTTGCCTGCCTAATTGCTTATGTGTAGCATGTGTTGGTGAAAGTAGCGCCATGGCTATCTTGGGATCTGCCTTGGTGGTAGCAGCTTTTATTCTCTTTTTGTAGCTATAATGTTTCGTAAGCTCTTTGACATGCTATTTTGGTTTAATGTTGCCAATGGGTGTTTGAATATCTTGTTCACTAATTTCATGTTCGCAAAAATTGGTTCTGCGTCTTGCTTGTCTTTGTTTCATCACTGGATTGATGGATAATTGCATTTCTAATGCATAAATAAGCATTGAATTCCCTGGTCATGATGGGATCAACACATCAAAGTCCCATGGACTAAATGATGCCAAGTGGTTTTGACTGCAAAGAATGTAGGCAAGACTGTAATGTTTATGGTCAAAATAATGTTCCTAATATTTTATTTTAACTCATCAGGTCATGTATCACCCATTTACAAAGGAAGAACAGTTGGAAGCCCTGGAGTTGGAAAAGAAAGCAATAGAGGAGAGGCGGCGGCTGAAGGAGGCTGGGGTAATTGGCAGCACAATGGATGCGCTTGGTGGCGCTGCATCACTAGTTGGTTCAGGTGTTGGACTTGTGGGCACTGGCATTGTTGGCGGTGTTGGGCTCGTGGGTTCAGGAATCGGTGCTGGTGTCGGGCTTGTTGGTTCTGGTATTGGCGCCGTTGGCAGTGGCCTTGGTAAAGCTGGCAAGTTCATGGGGAAGACTATGACAGGGCATTTCAGCATGTCCCGCAAGAACGGTAGCAGCTCTACTGCTCCTCAGCCTGATCAGCCTTCTGCATAACCTGATGTACAGTGATAGCAGCGTCGTCATCTTTTAGTTTCGGTTTAGCGTTCTGTTTACTTGTGAACCTACGACAGCTAGGATCATATACGATGTGTTATATTTGCATTTCAGTGTGCTGGCATCCACGGTGCCGCTTATATGAACTATCTGTTGGTCGCTTCGCTTTATTGTTTCTGAAACAACAAACTTATATAGAGATCAGATTAGTGTAAATCGGAAGAACAGCTTTCACAGATTTATACAACAGAATGGTATTAAAATTTGTTATTGTATTGATGATTGTGTTTGGTCTATGTTGACGCACAATATTCACTTTTTCACCCTAGAATCTCTCAAAGCAGGCAAAGTATAACGATGTTTTAGCGAAAGTCTCGCTTCACACTCATAATGCCACAAGTGTCGTGTATCAACTAAACATAAAGTTCTATTAGCAAAAATGTGTGAAGAGATGATCAACCATCGGAGGCCGTCAAAGGTGCTTGCAGGCTTGCAGCGACAAGCAAAACGGCTGCCGCGGCAGCACACAAGGTGTGATTCGCCGACCCAACGCTAGGCCGAGCGATGCACCCAACTCTGCCTCAACCAAGTTAAGCTCATGGCTAGGCCAAGACCCAATCGGCCAAGCCATGTGTGCACCTGCCGATGCATAGGATTCCACTTCGAGATGCCGTGAGAGTCGAAGTCCAACTTGGATTCTGTAGCCCGGTCGACGTGCTCCACCCCGGCCGGCCGATGCACTTGGATTTCTTCGCGCCAACGCCAGGAGATCGTGACCAACTACTCCAACCGAAGACCAAGCATGGGAGACCATCATCGTCCATCTTCACCGACTGACGCACGTCGCAACACGATCGACTGACCACCTGGAGATGCATCGGCACAAAGTGGCCCGGTCGATGAGCAGTCAACCCCCACTTGGCGCCACTACACATTCGTGCGAAGATGGCTTGGTCGATGCATATCCTTGATTGGCCAATGCAACCCCCGGACACTATAAATAGCCCATAAACTCATCCATTCAAGCCCTCGTTCCATTCCATCCCACGACACTCCATCCATTCCACACACTATTATGTAGTGTAGGTTACGTAGGAGTCTCAAGTAGTTAGGAGCTAAGAGTTTCAAGTAGTTAGGAGTGAGCTAGGAGAAATGTCGGCTTTGCAAAGCCTAAGTTGCGGAGAAATGATTTTCGGTAGTACGATGTGTGTGACTCTAAGTACCTTTCTTACCGTTATATGAGCATTTTATTATTATTAATATAGTGATAGCTTTGTGAATTGTGCTATTGTCTTTTGGTAGAACTCCCGTTGCTCAATTATTTATATTGCTATGCTTCTACTACAAATAAGGTAGGAGTCCCTAAATTAGAGGAGGCGTCTAGTTCTTTGTATTACCTTGAAGTGCTTGTTATTATGGGTCATTTTGTAATACCAGAGAGTCTTAGATAAAACCAATTCAAGATATAATACTATTTTTTACCCTCACCGGCTTTTAGCCCTAAGGTGAAAGCTCACTTTTACCAAAGTCATGCCTGAGACCGAAGGTCCTTCGGGTTGCCCCATTTTTTTTACCCAGCGCCCAGGGAGGGGATAAAGACCAAATCTGTACACAGCCAGCACATGCACAGCCCAGGACGAGGGGAAGAAGCGAGCCACTCCCCTCCACATTGCTTCCTCGGGATAGACTATTGTACGGACGACTGAATTTTTTTTATATTTCAGTTATCTAAAGTTACATTTTGAATCACCTAAAGTTACACATGTTTTTTTAAAAGGAGCTACAATTTTAGTTAATTGAGAGTAGAATTTCAGGTCATCTGAAGTTACACTCTGAATCACGTAAAGTTGTAGCTATTTTTTTGGAGGGAGGCTGCAATTTTAGTTCATTAAGAGTGTAATTTCAGGTGACTGAAACATTAAAAAATTTTAATCGCATGTGCAATAGCAAAACTGTTCTTCCTCTCTGCGCAACCGGAGCCAAGCTCATCTCGAAGCCAACCAAACCACAAACCAAGAGAGAGAGAACCGAGCACTCTCACAGCCATTCCCCCTTCCCACTTCCTATGTTTATCCCATTTCCATCCAAAGCCAAGTAATCACACAGAGCAACCGAAGCATATACTAAAGAGAGGGAGCAAGGAGGAGGAAGCCAAGAGGAGAGGAGCTCAAAGGAGTAGGGGAAGACGAAGGAGCGAAGACGGCGGTCATAAAGGCATAGACAGGCCGACAAGAACCAGGAGGGGGATCAAGAGGCCGACCGAGAGCATGTGCATCGTCGTCACTTTCCTTTTCTAACCCGACAAAACCAAGGTCACCCTATCCATCCTTTTTTTATCCATCATAGCAGCATAGCAAGCACATGATAGAGAAGAGAGAGTAGAGGGGACCTCGAGAGGCGGCCATGGCCGAGTCGTACCGGCGGCGGCACATGAAGTAGTTGGCGCTGGTTGGGAGCCGAGCCGGAGGCGCAGGAAGCCGGTGGTGGCCAGAGCCGAGCAGGCCGAGCTGCATGGCGGCAAGCAAGGGGCCACCGTGGGCTGGTCTGAGCAGCCGGCAGGGAGGCCGAAACCTTGGGCGACGGGCGCAGGTAGGGTGGCCGGAGCCAAGGTGGCAGCAGGTAGGCGCCATGGAGGGCGGCGGCCTGGAGCCTAAGGCCATGAATCGGCCATGGAGGCGCAGCAATCCGTGTTCAGCTAAAGCAAGAAAAGGTGGGGAAAGGGAAAGGCATGGAAGCGCAGCAGTGGTGTTCGGCCGGAGCAAGAAAGAGAAGAAAATGGGAAAGCAGGCAGTGAAGAAAGAAGTGGAAAGGGAGAAGAATCAGAGAGCAATAGCAAGGCATCGGCCGAATGAATCAGAGCATCAAAGCAAGGAAAATGAGGAAAGAGCGAGGAGGAGGCGTGGACAGAGCTAGCTCTGGAAGTTTGCTGCCAGTTGTAGTAACTACTAACTAGTTGGTTATTGGCTTTTGTTATAGTATCTAACTTTTAAATAGAGTATTTTTTAGACAAGATTTACAAGTTAAACGATTTACACGTTAAAAACCCAATATCTGTACCAGCCAAAATCGCAAACGAGTATCTATCTCTCTGTAATCTGTACCGTAAACAGCCAAAATTCAAAAATTTTAGCCAAAAATTATAAGCTACAGCCGAAAAGAACAGACCCTTTGTACAGTAGGGATTTGGTAGAGTAATTAACTAGTATAGTTAATTAGTATGATTAACTGAGGTAGGTGATTAATTAGTATACCTGGTTAGTTTGGTGAAGTGATTAATTAGTATTAGAATTAATTAGTGTAGATGATTAATTAATATAAGATTAATTAGTATAACAAATTGGAGAGAGGGAAGAATGGGAAGTTGGTAGTCGGCTGGTCCAGGCCATCCGACCGACTAATGAGAGAGGAAAAATTTAGGTGAGGAGAGAGGATTAATTGAAAAAAATTATGTGAAGGGATATTAAGAGAGGAGAGGGAGGAAGTCAAGAATGGCCAGTAGAAGTCTTTCGGCCAAATAGTATCGTGGGGAGTGATTTAGCGAACGTGACAAAACTTAAATCTACGGTTGGTTTTGCGCGTAAAATTGATGTTATTCGTATGAATATGTGTATCGTTATAATGTATTGAGACTGGATGATGCCTGTACAGGCGGCTCGGGATTGATGTTTTCACGCATCATTCGTCAGGTTCATAGGCAAATACATGATGAAATGATAAATTAAGGTAGTGTTACTATGAATTTGATTTTGATGCACTACCTACCATGCTATTGTGAGTTGTTTATTTCTGTTGGCATATTAGCATAACGATGAATGCTGAGTGATGGCACATATGATGGATACCCAATGCTGTTATGTTGACAAATGGTGCATAATGGAACATGATATGTTGATGTGTTTAAACGGAGAAGTTGCTTTGCATGTATTTATGTTATGGAAATAGATGGCCTGTGTAGCATCTATAGTCCACTTTGTGTGGATACTCCATGAGAGAGGATACTGAGGTCATCGTATGAAAAAGGATGGGCCATTGATGTCGCCATAAGAAAAAGGACGGGTTATTGAGGTCCCTGCATGAAACAGGGCGGGTTTGGATGAGCATCGACGGATGCTCACTTTGTTATACCGGTATAAACTAAAGAAAATAAAGTGATGTACATGTACATACACATTTACATTTGCATTCTGTCAGAGAAAAGTTGCAAATGCATAAGGAATGGTTTATAAACAGGGTGGTTCTCCGATTCGTTATATTATGTTTCAAGCTTGTGGTATGAGCTTTCTTAAGCTCGGAGCTCTAAGTTTATTCATGTTATGGCTATACGTGATATGGTATCAGCTATCTTATTGCGGTTTAATCTATGTATGTGTTATTGCTCCCTGTTTGTAGTCATATAAGCAGGGGAAGTGTTGTTGAAATTTTTAATAGCAGCGTCAATTTGAGACGGCAGTTGTATAGTGGTAGCATTCTAGGTTCAGAGGATGAGACGAGGTGTTACACGTTTGTGGGCCCAATGCACTGTTAACAAATTGATGACACGTGGATTGCCAATTCAAGGAAACATAATGATACAATGTTACTGAAACTTTGTAACATGTTTTAGAGATGATTTTGTACTAAAATTATACATTAGAGATCTTTTCCATATACTTTTTGTTGTCAAATTACTGTTTTGGTGGTGATTTTTTACAGAGAGCATTAACAATTCCAAAAAAGTTAATTAACTTGTTATATTTCAGTTACCAATCCTAAGTGGCTCAGATTAACGATAACACGAATATGTTCATTGGTAGTCCGCTGGTCCAGGCCATCCGACCGACTAATGAGAGAGGAAAAATTTAGGTGAGGAGAGAGGATTAATTGAAAAAAAATTATGTGAAGGGATATTAAGAGAGGAGAGGGAGGAAGTCAAGAATGGCCAGTAGAAGTCTTTCGGCCAAATAGTATCGTGGAGAGTGATTTAGCGAACGCAACAAAACTTAAATCTACGGTCGGTTTTGCGCGTAAAATTAATGTTATTCATATGAATATGTGTATCGCTATAATGTATTGAGATTGGATGATGCTGGTACAGATGGTGGCTCGGGATTGATGTTTCCATGCATCATTCGTCAGGTTTATAGGCAAATGCATGATAAAATGATAAATTAAGGTAGTGATTACTATGGATTTGATTTTGATGCACTACCTACCATGCTATTGTGAGTTGTTTATTTCTGTTGGCATATTGGCATAACGATGAATGCTGAGTGATGGAACATGTGATGGATACCCGATGCTGTTATGTTGACAAATGGTGCATAATGGAACATGACATGTTGATGTGTTTAAACGGAGAAGTTGCTTTGCATGTGTTGTGGTTACAGACCAAATAGAGAGAGAGAGAGTATGGTAGTGGAGAAGTGAGCAATGTTTGGGGCCTCCCCCATGGCCTAGATAGCAAATATATATTCACATGGGGAGTGTTTTACAATTATGCCCTTACACTCAAGTATCCCTCTCAGGGGGCATTTATGTCATCCTTCTAATAGGCCGTCTGGGCTTAGGTGGGGGCCACCCCTACAATAGGAGCCTCTCATGGTGAAGAGCTTCACAGGCCAAAGCCATGTTGCCGAGCCATTTAGCCCCCTCCGTCCCCGCGGCCTGTGAACTTCTGTATTGTTGGATGGATTCGCATTGTCTGGTGTAGTCCCCGCCTTGCACCGAGGATACAGCGTCGAGTGGGTTGCCGAAGCTGTCCTTGACCACGGGGCCCTTCTGTAGTGGAGTCGAAGTTGAAGCGGAGACAGGTTCATGCTGCGGACACGCCAAGGTGTGGGGCAGGTCCATCTCCCATGCACAAAGCCGCAGCTGAGGGCGGGGTCTCCCTACGGAGGTGTGGGACGGGTTCATGCTCGTCGCGGAGGTGCTCTCTGAGGTCACGCTACAAAAGTGGAGTCGACATGCAGCCCGACATCTTTGTGGTCCGGAGTTGATGTCTTAATGGTGGCGAGAATCGCGCCAACCCCTGAGGTGTCAGGGTCAGGCGACTGCGGCCGTACACGCTGTCTTGATGGAAAGGTACATGTGGTAGGACGCGACTGGCGCGTCGTGCGCTGTCAGCGGTCACACGTCCACGGTCACGTGTTCCTTCCCGAGGGTGACGGGACATGTGGCGGGTGCTATTGGCGTGTCGTGTGCTGTCAGGCGGCCTACGACTGCGCGCCCTCGGCTGCCAACGGTTGCGCTTCCCGATCATGGGGAGCCGAACCGCTGGGCTCCCGCCGGTTGCCTTTCCGATTGTGGGGGAGGTGAGGGGGGCTTTATAAAGCCTTGCCACCGACATGCGAGTGTTCTTCCCGTTTGCTCGTTTGCCCGCTTGCCGTTGCTTTGCTCTCTTTCCTTTCCATTTGCTTGTGCGATCTGCCTTTGCCCCTGTTCACTTGGCCTTGCGCTTTGGAGAAGAATGGCTTGCCACGAAGGTCCCACTTGCCGGTTCAGCGGCAACGCCTCGTCTAGCCAGCGCAATTTTATGCCACCACCGGCGGAATACTCCCTGGTGGTTCGCGAGCCACCGCAGGTCGACAAGCGGTGGAAGGCCATGGAGAAGTCGGGAGGCCGCTACTCCCGTGTGCTAGGGCGAAGTCTCGCTACGGAGGAGATGATCCAGACTCTCCTTCGGGAGAAAAAGCTGGAGGACCGTGCAAGGGTTCGCCTGCCTACCCATGATGAGACGGAGCCGCACCTGAAGGAGTCGGAGGCGATTGTCTTCATCATGTTTTTCGAGGTCAGGCTCTGGATGCCCGCAACACTCTTCATCGGCAAGGTCCTGCGGGCTTATGGGCTGGAGCTGGCACAGCTGACCCCGAACGCGATAGTTCGTCTGGCTGTTTATGTTTGGGCGGCATGAACAGAAGGTGTCTGTCCCAGTGCGAACCTATTCGCCCTTCTTCATGATGCACGCTGCTAGCCGAAGAGGGTCGAAGGGGGGGGGTGCTATCGAACTTTGGCAGTGTCAACTTCGTGCTGAGGTCGCACTACACGAAGCTCTTCCCCTCGTTGGCGGCGCGAGGGAAGTGGGATTCCAGCTGGATGCGACAGTTCTACCATCGCGTGATGAGCACCATCGGTCTTCGGTGCTGAGGACAGCCAATATCTTTCAACAGCTTGCCAGGTGTGAGGCCGAAGGGCGATGACGAACAGAAGGTGTGGAGGCTTGCCGGTATCACCCTCCGGTTCAACATGCGCGACCTCGCCGAGGAGTTCACTATGTACGGGGTGGCGCTGCTTTCTGGCCAGTGGAAGTACGAGCGGGGTCGCACTCGGCGAGATGGCGTTCACCCGACAATATCTTCTCTTCCGAAGCCCTCCGCTCCCTGTAAGCTTTTTCGGCCATAGGCTGCATACACACATATATAAATAGAAGCATGCATGTGACTTTAGGGATGACGCCTCGCTCTGCCTGTAGGGTTCTGGCTGGAGGATGCGGAGTGCACGGTAATTGCGTTCCTTGGGCCATACATGGCCAAGGAGCACGAGTTGCGCGAAGCCACAACCGCCTCGGCGAAGCTGGGGCGGATAAGCCGGGTATGCGAAGCCTTAGACATCCCCGTGCTAGAGCGCGTGGTGCCAGCACCAGTCCGGACTCGTCATCGCGATGGCGACGGCAAGACGGGGCGTCTCCTTCTCGGCGCAAAGACCGGTCTGATGTCGCCATATCCAGCCCGTCGGCCGTATCTCCGGCGAGTGCTGCCAAGACCAAGGGTACGATCGGCACTGGGTCCGAGCCTGCCGACTCAGAGGGGGAGGAGCACACTGTCCCCTAGGAGGTGACTTCGGGCGACGCTGAGGAAATAGACCATGGCAGCGATGCCCAGGTGGGCGAGGCCTCGTCGCCTGCCTTGACCGCCGAGGGCTTATTGCCCGCGTAGGCCATCGCAGTCGAGGATGCATCGCTGAAATCTCCGAGGGCGAAGCACCCTCGGGTACAACCGCCCTCCCCTCGGGGAGGTTCAATGTGGCGGGTGGTGTTACCAGGGATCTGGAATCTGATGGGGAAGCCGTTCGGAACGAGGGGGATTAGGCCCCCAGCGTGGATGGAGCTCCCGCGGCCTAGACCGAGGTGGGGCGATCGCCTGCCCGTGCCATGGTGCCAACCAAGGCGGAGCAAACACCTCCCCATGCATCGGTTGAGGGTATCGAAGGTAGGCGCAATTCTTTCTCCCCCCGCGACTTCACGAAGCTCTCTCCGATTTGCTCGCTCATTCCGTCGTCGACATCAGGCAAGACAAGGTCCCCTGGACGTGGCCAAGGATGGAGCAACGGAGACGGCTGCGAAGTCTCCGGTCTTGCTGCTCAGGACGTGATGTCTACGCCTGGTGCTGTCGAAGTCACTATCACGGAGGCTTGGCGGCCGGCAGTCTCCGACTTCATTCGTCAGCCGGAGATGCTTCGGGTCCTTCACAAGGTTGCGGAGTGCGCCGACTCCAACCTGGATTGGCGGGCGCTCTTGACGTGCGGGGCCGAGCTCCTAGCGGGCGCGTGTCACATCCCAAAATTTGGCTTTTTGAAAAATTTAAATTCAAATTAATTATTTTAAGGTAATTGGATTTTACTTGGCTTTTATTTGCCTTTCTAGATTTTCTGGAATTTAAAAACTATTTTCAGAATTTAAAAAGTAATTCAAAATATGAAAATTAAATATCAACAGTAGTTGGAAATAATTTTATTAAATCCAAAATATCTCCAGGAGCTTCTGTGAATTTTTCTGGAATTTTGGAGGTATTTTCATATTTTTCGAGGCCTAAATAAACTTCTAGCATTTTCTGAAATTAAAAATCATTAAAAATCGAAATCTTTTCCTCCGGCCGACGCGTGGGCGGCCCAGATCCGCCCACGTCGCCGCTCGGCGATCCGGCCGCACCTCCTCTCCTCGTCGTCCAGTGGCCCGGCCGTCGGCGGTGGCCCCGCCTTCCCCTCCTCCGCGCTCGCGCGTGGGCGGCTCGGATGAGCCGAGTCTCGCGCTGAGCCATCCAGCCGCCGCGCTCACTCCCGCCCTCACCCCCATCGACCCGCGGCCCCGCCCCGTCGGCGCGCGCGCCCGCTCCCGCTGCCACCGGCCCACTTTGTCGGGCCGTCGTCCCAGCGAGCGGCGCCTTCCTTTCTTTCCCCCTTTCCTTTTCGCCGGCCGACCAAGACGCGTCGGATCCCGCCTTGCCTTACCGGCCCTCCTCGGTTTGGAAGTCCCGGATGCCGCGCGGCCGGATCCCGATCTCCGGGCTCCCCTTCCATCAGCGCCCCCTCTTTCCGTTTTCCCCTTTCCTTCCTTTTTCCGGTCGACACACGGCGAGCAATTGCGCGCCGTGTCCCGCCTCGCCCTATAAATAGCTCCTCGGCTCCGCCTTCTTCCGCACCACCTCGCGGCGCCCTCCACTTCTCCCCTTGAGCCCCGAGCGCGCCGCACGAAGCTTCCGTGCGCGTCCGGTAAGTGCTCCGCGAGTGTCGCCGTCGCCTCGATCTTCCCGGCTCGCCGCCGCTACCTCGAGCACCCACGTGGCCGTGCGATCCTCCCGACACCTCGGCCGCCCCGCTGCCGGAGCGCGCCGTCGCCGGAGGACCCGAGCCGACTCGCCCTCCTCGTCGCCGCCACCTCCGCCCATCCCGAACCCCGCCAACCCCTCCGTTGGATTCGTCTCGCTCGGGTTTGCATTTCACGCGTCACCGAACCCCTCCGCCACTCCTCGCCGCCGACGACCACGCCTCCGCCACCTTCCCGGCCCCCTCCGGCGAGTAACTCAAAAGGTTTGATTGCCCTATATGGGTAGGCAAAGCCTCCCGCTCACTTGGCTATCACCGCTCGCTCTCCCTCCCCGACTCCTCGGCGCGTTCGAGCCCTCGGCTCGCACGCGGAGGTTGAGTTTTCTCAATTAAACCGCGGCGACAAGTGGACCCCTTTGCGTCGATGGCGGTATCCTCATGAGCCACTGCGCTGGGCCCCACCCCTCAGTCTTTGTCTCGACAAGTGGGCGAGTCGGTGGGTCCCATGTGTCGAGGTTGAGTCGATGGGCTCTTTGTCGATGGGTCCCACATGTCGATGACCGCCGATGGTTCTTGTTGATGGGCCCCACACATCGATCTCTCGAATAAAAATAGAAATTAAAATCTAATATTCCGATGGGCCCCTTTTGTCGAAATTGGGAATTTCTAGATTTATTCAAATATGAGATTTTCAAATGAGCATAACTTTCTCATTTTAACTCCAATCCGACCATTCAAATTTCTAAATTCATCTAAAATCATAATCTATCCAGCTATGGCATCTGTTGAATTTTTGGATTTTATTTGAATTTTATTTGTATTTATTTGCTTGTTGCCTCGTCTTTTCTCGCGTAGATTCCAACGTTGTCAACGAGCCCTCTTCACAAGCAAGAAGAAGACCCGAAACCCTGCAAGAAGGCAAGTCTCCTTTGATCATCTTGAACCTATGCTTTTGAAATGTTTTTAAATATTTTAAATTATGTGCATTACTATTTACATAAAATCACTAGCTCAAATCTTTAGGAATTAGTTATTCCAACTTTGTTATGCCCTCATTTGACATTGATTGCCATGTACATTGTCACCCTAGAACTCCCTTGTCTCAATAATGAGATTACTATTAATCCTTGTGAATATTAGAATGGTAGGTTAATGCTTAGTCTTGCTATCTAATAACTTTGGAAAATCTTGAAAATGAGAAATTATGATTTATTATTAAATCCTTGTGTTTGAAAGTGAAGTGGCAATTGGAGTTGTCTTTGTGATTTTAAAATAAAATAAAAATGTGAAAGATGGTTTAGATTAGGGTGGATGGCTGTTTGGGTTGGTGCAGTAAGCACGAGAACTTATTAAGTGTATGTTCCACCTAGTCAATTAAGGACCGACGCTTGTGTTTGTCCAAAGCGAGCATTAACCGCATACCACAAGTCTATATGGGTGCGACCTAGTGACTAACTTATGATAGTCTAGTTTAGGTGCCACCGATGGAAAGTGGGTGCGAGGATGGGTGGTTATCCACAGTGAGGGACGGTGATTTCTTGTACTCATATGGCGCAAGAGGGGCTTGATTGGGCGGATTTAACCCTTCGCGGTGAAACCTCGTGGGTGGTATCTAGCTAGATTAGAGTAAGGTAAAGGCTTTGTGGTATTTTATCCGGGTCTCATGCCAAAGGAAGCGTGTTGACTTTTAGGATAATTTATCTCCTGTGGGTAAAGTTGTACAACCTCTGCAGTGTAAAACTATTCGAATAGCCGTGCCCACGGTCAAGGCGGGCAAGGAATGCATTCACATGGTAGATTTCTGGTTTTGTTTTAAAATCAAAGTTTTGTATTCCGAGAGTGGAGGAACTCTCGGAAGGAATCTGGCGGATGGAGCCACAGAGGGTGGATTTAACCCGCATATTAAACTTGTTCAAGTTGTTGGCTAGTGTTGGTAGATGGAACCTTCACTAGAAAGTTAGTTCTGTTAAAACATTTACTTCATTAAATTGATGCCTTCGAAAATAATTAGTAGTAATTGAGATTTCAAATATTGCTTTGTGCAAAAGAACCATATGGCCTTCCGTTGTTAAGCCTTGCATCTATGCATTTTCCCAAGACTTGCGGAGTACTTTATGTACTCACATGCTACACTTAAAAATAAAATCTCGGAGGAAGTTGAAGCTCAAGAAGGTGACTACGACTCTTCGCTTCGCTTGTGGTGCGATGGATTCTTCCGGAGGACTAGGTCGCGCTTCCCGATCAAGCGCTGTGGCATCTTGATGGGTCTACTTTGATTTCACTTTGCTTCCGCTGTGTTTTGATTGTGCGAGGTCTTGAAACCTCGATGTAATAAGGTGACCGGTGGTCGATACTCTTATCTATTGCAATAAATCGTTAATGGTGATGTTTTCCATTCATTTGTTGTGTGCACTAGCTTTGATGCGGGACTAGTCTTTGTAATACGAGAGGGTCCGAGTTTGGTAATCCGGGGCCCGGCAGAGATGGTATCGAGCCAATTTGGTCAGAGGACGTGACCTAGAATAGGAATGGCAAACCATAAGGACTTATATTTATAAAAGAGTATATTAAAAATGTATAAGCTTCTTTGCTTCTACTCTCTTCCTACTTAGAATCTCGTTCTTGTCTCCAACTCCATTTGTTAAAACTTTTACTAATCTTTTCTTTTACTCAACTTTGTAGATGGCTGGTTCATCCTCCATTGCCCGTGGGACTACTACTCACATGGAGAGGATCTTTGGAGCATTCGCTAGCCTTCTCCGGCGGTGATGCGATGTTTGGAGTACCGTCAACCGCCCATCTTCAGGGGTCGGAAGACGCGGATCCTGGATCGAGACTCTTGGACGATGGAGGTATTCCTGTATGCACGGGAAGAGGAATTCAAGTCCCACACCTACCCCATCAAGCACCCTCGGTTCCACTGCTTTGACGCTGTCCGGACGCAAAGACGCCTCGCCATTGACGAGTTGTACCACGCACAAGGATGCTGTACATCGTCCCCTTTTGCTTCTTCATCAACGGTAGGACAGAGGTATCCAGATCCTTCGATATTCCGGTGACGATCTCGATTGTCACATCAGTGCAGCTCACCCAGCGATGGCGATCACTTATGCTAGAGCTCGGGAGGAGATTGGACAACCGGATGCTTCTCACTTCCGGCTACCAAGATTCGACACGCCGCGCACGGCTTCTCGAGCGAGCGGTGAGTTTGAGTTGGGGCGTCTCCGGGCCGCAGCCGACTATGCGCCGTCTTCACCCGTAGTTTATTACACGCCGTCTTCTCCAGTACCAGCTGTCATTCCCAACAATCCGGCACCAGCTCGACTTTCAGGACTCCACATCAGACTTACAGCACGCAAGAAGGTGCGACGCCCCAGTCCGCCACCTGTCATTACTCTCAAGAAGCGCAAGCCTTCTCTTTCTCATTCTCGGTCGACTGCCTCCAGTCGTAACCGTGCCTCGGCCGAGTGTGACTGTTCACGTCACCACGTGAGAGAACGCCAGGAAGATCCGGAGGAGGATCCAGAAGAGGACCCGGAAGAAGACCCTGAGGAGCGCGTCTTTGGAGAGGATTAGTAGTCTTTTGAGTCCGTAGTACCCAAATAAAATGTCCACGTCCTTAGAACGCTTATTGTTATGTTTTGGTGTGTTGGATGGACTGTACCAGGCCTATGTGCACTTGTGGTACCGCCATCCTTGAAGTTATCTTGTTTTTAATAAAGTTTTCCCCTAAGTGGTTGCTAGTTCTTTCTTGTGTGTTGGCTTGGGATGTGGTTTAGTTTCCCTAATCTCTTACCTTTGCTATTTCCCTCTTACCTTCTGCTAACCTAAACCGCTTCAGATGGTGAACACGAGGAGCAACCCTGGCAGCAGCCGTGACGCCAACAATCAGCCGGAGGACAACATTCCACCACCTCCTGCTCAGGCCCCCAACTTGGAGCAAATGATGGCCATGCAACTTCAGCTTCTTCAAGCTTTAGCACAAAACCAAGTGCAGCCAGCCCAGCATGGACCCAACCAGGCACCCCAGTCTAAGTTGGGAGAATTCATGAGGACAAGGCCTCCTACTTTTGCTGGATCAGTGGATCCCCTGGAGGCAGATGATTGGATCAAGGATGTGGAAAGAAAATTGGTCCTATCTCAGTGCAACGATAATGAAAAGGTGCTGTATGCTGCTCACCAGCTCAAGGGAATGGCTGCCAACTGGTGGGAAAACTACCGCACCGCCCATCAAAATGCACAAGCCATCACTTGGGAGGAGTTTGTTGAAGCTTTCCGCACTGCCCATATTCCTACGGGAATAATGGAAATGAAGAAGAGAGAATTCTACCAACTACAACAGGGAAACCTCAGTATTTCCGAATACCTGAACAAGTTCACCCAACTGTCCAGGTACGCATATGAAGAGGTCACCTCAGAGGCGACCAAGATTTGGAGGTTCACGCAGGGACTTGACCCCAATCTCAAGGTGCAGCTGGTATCCAATGATTTCCCTACCTTCCAGCACCTAGTGAACAAGGCCTTTGTCCAAGAAGATGCTCAGCGTCAGCTATACGAAACTCGGAAGAGGAAGTTTCAAGCCAAACAAGGAGCAAGCAGCTCGATTCCCCCAACGCACCTCACTTTCACAAGCCTTGAGTCAAGCGTGCCAAGGACTCCCTTTTCAGGACTTCGCCCAAATCCACAAACTCCCGGGCAAGCAATGGTGGACAACCCCAGTGAGAACAAGACTTTAGCAGCAGGAGTGCGGTGCTTTGCTTTGCAAGAACATGGGGCACTATGCCAAAGAATCGTCCCCGTAAACGCCAAAGAATGACCCCATTCGTTTCAACTGGGACTACGCCAAAGAAGAGCTCCAAATGCAGGACAAGGCCGTGGAACACCTCAGACCCAAGGGCTCCACAAGTGGTGAGCAGAGGGCATCTCAACCATGTGACCGCGAAGCGGCCGGGATGCACCCGACGTAGTTACAGGTAAGTTTCTTGTCAACTCGTGATTTGCATCGGCATTATTTGATTCTCGAGCTTCGCATTCTTTTGTGTCAAAAGATGTGGTTGAAAGGTATAATTGGGATGTGAGTAAACTACAGAACCCCATGCTAGTCGGTCCACCGAAAGGAAATGAGGACTAACACGGTTTGCCCCGACGCAAGCTGTGGATATAAATGGAGTTAAGTTCTTAGCGAATCTTATTATAATAGACTCCAAGGGTTTAGATGTAATACTTGGAATGGATTGGTTAACCAAGTATAAAGGGCGAGATAGATTGTGCTTTGATCGAGTGTTACAATCACTAATTCGATGGGATTCAAGTAAGGTATAAGTCTAACTCCCCGCCCTGAGCGGTGTAGTTTGAAGCAGTGTGAAGGAGTGACTTTGGAAAAAGTACCTATAGTGAGTGAGTACCGGATGTATTTCACGAAGATTTACCGGAATGCCGCGAGACAGGAAGTAGAGTTTGTCATCAACCTAGTACTGAACAGCTCAATTTCCAAGAGACCTTATCGGATGTCCGCAAATGATTTGGCGGAAGTTAAGAAACAAATTGAAGAGCTGCAGGATAAAGGATTTGTAAGGCCAAGCTCGTCACTGGGAGCCCCAAGATCTTGCTAGTAAAGAAGAAAGATGGTAGTCTTCGCATGTGTGTGGACTATCGATCCTTGAATGATGTGACGATTAAGAACAAGTACCCTTTACCCAGAATAGATGATCTGTTTGATCAGTTGAAAGGATCATGTGTATTCTCTAAGATTGATCTTCGATCAGGATATCACCAATTGAAGTTAAGACCAGAGGACATACCCAAGACCGCATTTGCTACCCGTTATGGATTGTATGAGTATCTGATGATGTCTTTCGGTCTAACCAATGCCCCGCATACTTCATGAATCTGATGAATAAGGTGTTCATGGAATATTTGGATAAGTTTGTGGTTGTATTCATCGATGATATTTTGATATATTCCAAGAATGAGGAAGAACATGCCGAATATTTGAGGATAGTTTTGGAAAAGCTCAGAGAAAATCAGTTGTATGCCAAGTTTAGTAAGTGTGAGTTTTGGTTAAAGAAAGTAGCTTTCTTGGGCCATGTGATTTCGGCAGAGGAGTGTCCGTAGACCACGAGAAAGTTAATGATGTGCTTAATTGGACACAACCAAAGTCGATATCCGAGATCGAAGTTTTCTTGGATTGGTGGTTACTATCGTCGATTTATTGAAGGTTTCTCCAAGCTCGCAAGACCTCTCACCCATTCTTTCAAGAAGGAAAAGAAGTTTGAATGGAGTAAACCATGCGAGGATAGTTTCCAAGAGTGAAGAAGAGGTTAACTTCTGCACGGTGTTGACTCTTCCGGACATTAGGAAGGATTTGAAGTCTTCGTGATGCGTCAAGGCGGGGACTAGGTCGTGTCTCGATGCAAGAAAGAAAGGTAGTAGCATATGCCTCAAGGCGCTGCGACCCCATGAAGGAAATTACCCAACTCATGATTTAGAGCTTGCTGCCGTAGTGCATGCCTTGAAAATATGGAGGCACTACTTGATTGGTAACATTGTGAGATTTACACGGATCACAAAAGCCTGAAGTACATATTTACTCAACCCGATCTTAACATGAGGCAAAGGAGATGGCTTGAGCTAATAAAGGATTATGACATTGGGATACATTATCACCCAGGAAAGGCTAATGTGGTAGCGGATGCCTTGAGCAGAAAGAGTTATTGTGCAAAGATGTGGATTAAGGACAGTATGCCTGCCCTTCAAGAAGAATTCCAAAGGCTCAACCTAGAAGTAGTGGAGGAAGGATTCCTAGCCACTTTGGAAGTTCAACCAACCTTAGAAGATCAAATCGGGGCAGCTCAAAGGAGGACAAGTATGTCCAGGAAATCAAGGATAATATGAAGAAAGGGAAAGCCTCGGGATTTTCAGAGGATGAAGAAGGTACCCTTTGGTTTGGGAAAAGAATTATTGTACCTGAAAAGAAAGAGGTAAAGGAGTTAATATTGAAGGAAGCCCATGAATCTGGATATTCAATTCACCCTGGAAGTACCAAGATGTACCAAGATCTCAAGGAGAGGTATTGGTGGTCAAGTATGAAACTAGAAATTGCAGAATACGTAGCCTTGTGCGATGTATGCCAACGGATTAAAGTGA
Organism: Dendrocalamus sinicus; assembly: GCA_036346575.1. NCBI lineage: Eukaryota > Viridiplantae > Streptophyta > Magnoliopsida > Poales > Poaceae > Dendrocalamus > Dendrocalamus sinicus. Next base: position 21,892,529 of record CM070661.1, read on the forward strand.
ACACCGAGACTGCTGGACTTCGCAGCCATTGCGAGATCCCCGAGTGGAAATGGGAAGAAATTGGTATGGATTTTATAACTGGATTACCAAGAACCAAAGCAGGCACGATTCAATTTGGGTTATAGTGGATCGTTTGACAAAGATCGCCCATTTCATTCCAAATAAAGACCACATACTCCGGGATAGACTTGCAGAGTTGTACATGTCGAGAATTGTGTGCTTGCATGGGATCCCAAAGAAGATAGTGTCCGATCGAGGAACCCAGTTCACTTGAGATTTTGGCAAAAGCTACATGAACTTTTGGGCACAAACTTAAACTTGAGACAGCTTATCATCCACAGACGGATGGTCAAGCAGAAAGAGTAAATCAAATCTGGAAGACATGTTGAGAGCTTGTGTCTTGGCAAACAAGAGTAATTGAGATCGAGTTTGCCCTATGCGAGTTCTCCTACAACAATAGTTATCAATCCGGTTTGCAAATGTCTCCTTGAAGCCCTATACGGCAGAAAGTGCGAGGACTCCATTGTATTGGAAGGAAACAGAGAAGGACAAGTGTTTGGACCAGATGTCTGAAGCAAGCGAGAAGAACAAGTTCGTCTAATCCAGATGATTAAAAACGGCACAAACCGCATGAGAAAAGTTATGCGGACAATCGACGTAGAAGCTTAGAATTGCACTGGGATCATGTTTATTTGAAGGTGTCACCTCTCAAGGGAATGAGACGTTTTGGAGTCGGTGGAAAGCTAGCTCCCGATTCATTGGACCTTTTCTGTTGTGGCTAAGCGAGGAGAAGTGGCTTACCGGTTGGAGCTTCCACCACAAGCTGTCAAAGGTGCATGACGTCTTTCATGTGTCTCAACTAAGAAAGTGTCTCGAGTTCCGTAAGAGCGAGATGCCTCTAGATGAAATAAGCGTGAAGGAGGACCTCACCTATCCGAGTATCCAGTCAAGATATTGGAGGAAGCAGAGCGCGACGCGCGCGACAAGGTTATCAAGTTACGTAAAGTGCGGTGGAGCAACCATTCGAATCGGAAGCAACTTGGGAGCGTGAAGAGGATCTAAAAGAAGAGTTCCCGACCTTTTCCGATCCATCAGAATCTCGGGGTCGAGATTCTTTCTAAGGGGGGTAGGTTTGTCACATCCCAAAATTTGGCTTTTTGAAAAATTTAAATTCAAATTAATTATTTTAAGGTAATTGGATTTTACTTGGCTTTTATTTGCCTTTCTGGATTTTCTGGAATTTAAAAACTATTTTTAGAATTTAAAAAGTAATTCAAAATATGAAAATTAAATATAAACAGTAGTTGGAAATAATTTTATTAAATCCAAAATATCTCCAGGAGCTTCTGTGAATTTTTCTGGAATTTTTGGAGGTATTTTCATATTTTTCTGAGGCCTAAATAAACTTCTAGCATTTTCTGAAATTAAAAATCATTAAAAATCGAAATCTTTTCCTCCGCCGACGCGTGGGCGGCCCAGATCCGCCCACGTCGCCGCTCGGCGATCCGGCCGCACCTCCCTCCTCCTCGCCCGGCCGGCCCGGCCGTCGGGCGCCCCGCCTTCCTCCTCCGCGCGCGGCGCGTGGACGGCTCGGATGAGCCGAGTCTCGCGCTGGCCATCCAGCCGCCCGCTCTCACTCCCGCCCTCACCCCATCGACCCGCGGCCCCGCCGTCACGCGCGCGCGCCGCTCCCATCGCCACCCGCCCGCTTTGTCGAGCCGTCGTCCCCGCGAGCGGCGCCTTCCTTTCTTTCCCCCTTTCCTTTTTCGCAGCCGACCAAGACCGCGCGGATCCGCCTTGCCTTACCCGCCCTCCTCGGTTTTGAAGTCCGGACGCCGCCGCGACCGATCCACGATCTCGGGCTCCCCTTCCATCGGCGCCCCTCTTTCCCGTTCTCCCTTTCCTTCCTTTTTCCCGACCGACACACCGGCGAGCAATTGCGCGCCGTGTCCCCGCCTCCGCCCTATAAATAGCTCCTCGGCTCGCCTTCTTCCGCACCACCTCCCGGCGCCTCCACTTCTCCCCTTGAGCCCCGAGCGCCGCCGCACGAAGCTTCCGTGCGCGTCCGGTAAGTGCTCCGGCGAGTAGTCGCCGTCGCCTCGGTCTTCCCCGAGGCTCGCCGCCGCTACCTCGAGCACCCCCGTGGCCGTGCGATCCTCCCCGACACCTCAGCCGCCCCTCCCGCTGCCGGAGCGCCGTCGCACCGGAGGACCCGAGCCAGCTCCGCCCTCCCTCGTCGCCGGCCACCTCCGCCCGTCCCCGAGCCCTGCCAACCCCTCCGTTGGATTCGTCTCCGCTCGGGTTTGCATTTCACGCGTCACCGAACCCTCCGCCACTCCTCGCCGCCGACGACCCGCCTCCGCCACCTTCCCGGCCTCCCCTCGCAGTAACTCAAAAGGTTTGATTGCCCTATATGGGTAGGCAAAGCCTCCCGCTCACTTGGCTATCACCGCTCGCTCTCCCCCCCGACTCCTCGGCGCGTTCGAGCCCTCGGCTCGCACGCGAGGTTGAGTTTTCTCAATTAAACCGCGGCGACAAGTGGACCCCACCCGTCGCTGGCAGCCGCCCTCGCAGCCACCGCCGCTGGGCCCCACCCTTCAGGTCTTTCTCTCGACAAGTGGGCGAGTCCATGGGTCCCATGTGTCGAGGTTGAGTCGATGGGCTCACCGTCGATGGGTCCCACATGTCGATGACCGCCGTGGGTTACTGTTCCGTGGGCCCCACCTGTCGGTCTCTCGAATAAAAATAGAAATTAAAATCTAATATTCCAATGGGCCCCACCATCGAAATTGGGAATTTCTAGATTTATTCAAATATGAGATTTTCAAATGAGCATAACTTTCTCATTTTAACTCCAAATCCAGCCATTCAAATTTCTAAATTCATCTAAAATCATAATCTATCCAGCTATGGCATCTGTTGAATTTTTGGATTTTATTTGAATTTTATTTGTATTTATTTGCTTGTTGCCTCGTCTTTTCTTGCGTAGATTCCAACGTTGTCAACGAGCCCTCTTCACAGCAGCAAGAAGACCCAGAAACCCTGCAAGAAGGCAAGTCTCCTTTGATCATCTTGAACCTATGCTTTTGAAATGTTTTTAAATATTTTAAATTATGTGCATTGATATTTACATAAAATCACTAGCTCAAATCTTTAGGAATTAGTTATTCCAACTTTGTTATGCCCTCATTTGACATTGATTGCCATGTACATTGTCACCCTAGAACTCCCTTGTCTCAATAATGAGATTACTATTAATCCTTGTGAATATTAGAATGGTAGGTTAATGCTTAGTCTTGCTATCTAATAACTTTGGAAAATCTTGAAAATGAGAAATTATGATTTATTATTAAATCCTTGTGTTTGAAAGTGAAGTGGCAATTGGAGTTGTCACTGTGATTTTAAAATAAAATAAAAATGTGAAAGATGGTTTAGATTAGGGTGGATGGCTGTTTGGGTTGGTGCAGTAAGCACGAGAACTTATTAAGTGTATGTTCCACCCTAGTCAATTAAGGACCGACGCTTGTGTTTGTCCAAACTGAGCATTAACCGTACAGCCACAAGTCTATATGGGTACGACCTAGCTGACTAACTTATGATAGTCTAGTTTAGGTGCCACCAGTGGAAAGTGGGTGCCAGGGATGGACTGGTTATCCACAGTGAGGGACAGTGATTTACTGTACTCATATGGCGCAAGAGGGGGCTTCAGATTGGGCGGATTTAACCCTTCTGCGGTGAAACCTCAGCGGGTGGTATCTAGCTAGATTAGAGTAAGGTAAAGGCTTTGTGGTATTTTATCTGGGTCTCATGCCAAAGGAAGCGTGTTGACTTTTAGGATAATTTATCTCCTGTGGGTAAAGTTGTACAACCTCTGCAGAGTGTAAAACTATTCGAATAGCCGTGCCCACGGTCAAGGGCGGGCAAGGAATGCATTCACATGGTAGATTTCTGGTTTTGTTTTAAAATCAAAAGTTTTGTATTCCGAGAGTGGAGGGAACTCTCGGAAGGGAATCCTGGCGGATGGAGCCACAGAGGGTGGATTTAACCCGCAGTATTAAACTTGTTCAAGTTGTTGGCTAGTGTTGGTAGATGGAACCTTCACTAGAAAGTTAGTTCTGTTAAAACATTTACTTCATTAAATTGATGCCTTCGAAAATAATTAGTAGTAATTGAGATTTCAAATATTGCTTTGTGCAAAAGAACCATATGGCCTTCCGTTGTTAAGCCTTGCATCTATGCATTTTTCCCAAGACTTGCGGAGTACTTTATGTACTCACATGCTACACTTAAAAATAAAATCTCAGAGGAAGTTGAAGCTCAAGAAGGTGACTACGACTACTGCTTCGCTTGTGGCTGCGATGGATTCTTCCCGGAGGACTAGGTCGCGCTTCCCCAGTCAACTGCCTGTGGCATCTTGATGGGTCTACTTTGATTTCACTTTGCTTCCATTGTGTTTTGATTGTGCGAGGTCTTGAAACCTCGATGTAATAAGGTGACCGGTGGTCGATACTCTTATCTATTGCAATAAATCGTTAATGGTGATGTTTTCCATTACTGTTTGTTGTGTGCACTAGCTTTGATCGGGACTAGTCTTTGTAATACCTGAGAGGGTCCGAGTTTGTAATCCGGGGCCCGGCAGAGATGGTATCGAGCCAATTTGATATGAGGACGTGACCTAGAATAGGAATGGCAAACCATAAGGACTTATATTTATAAAAGAGTATATTAAAAATGTATAAGCTTCTTTGCTTCTACTCTCTTCCTACTTAGAATCTCGTTCTTGTCTCCAACTCCATTTGTTAAAACTTTTACTAATCTTTTCTTTTACTCAACTTTGTAGATGGTGGTTCATCCTCCATTGCCCGTGGGACTACTACTCACATGGAGAGGATTTGGAGCATTCGCTAGCCTTCTCTCGGCGGTGATGCAGTGTTTGGAGTACCGTCAACCGCCCATCTTCAGGGGTCGGAAGACGCGGATCCTGGATCGAGACTCTTGGACGATGGAGGTATTCCTGTATGCACGGGAAGAGGAATTCAAGTCCCACACCTACCCCATCAAGCACCCTCGGTTCCGCTGTTTCGACGCTGTCCAGGACGCAGCACGCCTCGCCATTGACGAGTTGTACCACCTGCACAAGGATGCTGTACATCAGTCCCCTTTTTGCTTCTTCATCAACCCCAGGGTAGGACAGAGGTATCCAGATCCCTTCGATATTCCAGCTGACGATCCTCGACTGTCACATCAGGTGCAGCTCACCCAGGCGATGGCAGTCACTTATGCTAGAGCTCAGGAGGAGATTGGACAACTTCGGATGCTTCTCACTTCCAGCTACCAGCATTCGACACGCCGCGCGCGCTTCTCGAGCGAGCGGCTGAGTTTGAGTTGGCGTCTCGGGCGCGGCCGACTACGCGCCGTCTTTACCCGTAGTTGATTACACGCCGTCTTCTCCAGTACCAGCTGTCATTCCCAACAATCCGGCACCAGCTCGACTTTCAGGACTCCACATCAGACTTACAGCACGCAAGAAGGTGCGGCGCCGACCGCCACTGTCATTACTCTCAAGAAGCGCAAGCCTTCTCCTTCTCATTCTCGGTCGACTGCCTCCAGTCGTAACCGTGCCTCGGCCGAGTGTGACTGTTCACGTCACCACGTGAGAGAACGCCAGGAAGATCCGGAGGAGGATCCAGAAGAGGACCGGAAGAAGACCACGAGGCGCGTCTTTGGAGAGGATTAGTAGTCTTTGAGTCCGTAGTACCGAATAAAATGTCGCGTCCTTAGAACGCTTATTGTTATGTTTTGGTGTGTTGGATGGACTGCACTGTGCCTATGTGCACTTGTGGTACCGCCATCCTTAAAGTTATCTTGTTTTTAATAAAGTTTTCCCTAAGTGGTTGCTAGTTCTTTCTTGTGTGTTGGCTTGGGATGTGGTTTAGTTTCCTAATCTCTTACCTTTGCTATTTCCCTCTTACCTTCGCTAACCTAAACCGCTTGGATGGTGAACACGAGGAGCAACCACAGCGTGGCCGTGACGCCAACAATCACCGGAGGACAACATTCCACCACCTCCGCTCGGGCCCCAACTTGGAGCAAATGATGGCCATGCAACTTCAGCTTCTTCAAGCTTTAGCACAAAACCAAGTGCAGCCACCAAACATGCACCCAACCAGCACCCGGTCTAAGTTGGGAGAATTCATGAGGACAAAGCCTCCCACTTTTCTTTGGATCGGTGGATCCCGGAGGCGATGATTGGATCAAGGATGTGGAAAGAAAATTGGTCCTAGCTCGGTGTAACGATAATGAAAAGGTGTTTGTATCTGCTCACCACTCAAGGAATGGCTGCCAACCGGTGGGAAAACTACTGCGCCGCCCATCAAAATGCACAAGCCATCACTTGGGAGGAGTTTGTTGAAGCTTTCAGATCGCCCATATTCCTACGGGAATAATGGAAATGAAGAAGAGAGAATTCTACCAACTACAACAGGGAAACCTCAGTGTTTCCGAATACCTGAACAAGTTCACCCAACTGTCCAGGTACGCATATGAAGAGGTCACCTCAGAGGCGACCAAGATTTGGAGGTTCACGCAGGGACTTGACCCCAATCTCAAGGTGCAGCTGGTATCCAATGATTTCCCTACCTTCCAGAACCTAGTGAATAAGGCCTTTGTCCAAGAAGATACTCAGCGTCAGCTATACGAAACTCGTAAGAGGAAGTTTCAAGCCCAGCAAGGAGCAAGCAGCTCTCGATTCCGCCCCAACGCACCTCACTTTCACAAGCCTTCAGAGTCAAGCGTGCCAAGGACTCCCTTTTCAGGACTTCGCCCAAATCCACAAACTCCCCGGGCAAGCAATGGTGGACAACCCCAGCAGAACAAGACTTTAGCAGCAGGAGTGCGGTGCTTTGCTCGCAAGAATATGGGGCACTATGCCAAGAATCGTCCCCTAAACGCCAAAGAATGACCCCAGTTCGTTTCAATCTGGGGACTACGCCAGCAAGAGCTCCAAATGCAGGACAAGGCCGTGGAACACCTCAGACCCCAAGGGCTCCACAAGTGGTGAGCAGAGGGCATCTCAACCATGTGACCGTGAGCGGCCCGGGATGCACCAGCGTAGTTACAGGTAAGTTTCTTGTCAACTCGATATTTGCATCGGCATTATTTGATTACGGAGCTTCGCATTCTTTTGTGTCAAAAGATGTGGTTGAAAGGTATAATTGGGATGTGAGTAAACTACAGAACCCCATGCTAGTCCAGTCCCCTGGAAAGGAAATGAGGACTAACACAATTTGCCCTGACGCAACTGTGGATATAAATGGAGTTAAGTTCTTAGCGAATCTTATTATAATAGACTCCAAGGGTTTAGATGTAATACTTGGAATGGATTGGTTAACCAAGTATAAAGGGCAGATAGATTGTGCTGATCGAGCTGTTACAATCACTACAAGAAATTTGAGTATCAGTGACGAATATAGTTATGATGAGAAACGAAAATGTCATAGATTAGCTATCATTCCGTGACGATTCAAGTGATTTCGTCATTAATATGAGGGACGGTACCTTCGACGCCTAGTTTTGTGACGAAAACAAATATTTGTCACAGAATATACAGAAAACCATGATGATTGTTTATATTCGTCATCAAAAAAAATATTATTCGTGACGATTTATTGGATGACGAAAAAAGTATTGTCAAAAAAAAGTTAGGGCGAATGGGGCCATTGTGAAGTAGACTGACAAGTGGCCTCTTAAAATAGTAAACCCTAAAAATCACGCCCGCCACCCGCCCGCCCAGATAACTCCCGTCCGCCCCCCTCTCGCGCTCTGTCAGACTCTATGTATCGCCGCCGCCTCATCCTCCTCCGCCCCCCACCCGGCTGCATCCGCCGCCTCCGCCCCCACCCGGCCGCCGGCCTCTTCCTCCGCCCCCACCCGGCCGCATCCGCCCTCCACCCGGCCGCCGGCCTCTCCTCCGCCCCCAGATCTGCCTCCTCCTCCTCCGCCCCTAGATCCGCCTCCTCCTCCTCCTCCTCCTCTTCCGCCCTCCACCCGGCCTGCTCGCCGCACCGCCTCCGTTTCCGCCTGCTCGCCTCCTCCCCCGCTCCCTCGCTCCACCCTCGCTTCCTCCTCCCCACCCCGCGGCGCCGCCTCCTCCTCCCCCCACTCCTCCGCTCCGCCGCCGAACCCTAACCCTAGACCAAATCGAGCCTTCTGCGCCGACCCACCTTCCGAGCGGCCTCTGCGTCAGTTTCCCACCTCTAGGGTGCTGCCTCCGCCATTCCATTGCCTTGCATTCGGTGGCGTCTGATGCGGCTTCCGAGTCGGGGGTTTGGTCGGCCGAGGTGAGATTTTAGCTCCTCTTGATGGATGCTTCATAGAGTAGATAAGATGTTAATTAATTTTTCCCCCTGTATTGGAAGGAAGTAAAAATTGTGAATGTTCATTTCCTCAGTTGTGCAGATTGTAGAATTTTGGCCTTGTAGTGACTGGTTGGTATATTTGCAAAGGGAATCTGAAGCTTTCCAGGACCCTGGGTCAACAGTGAAATACGAAAAATGAGTTCCATGAAATTTCTATTGTAATATATGTCATATGACTTACTACAACATCCCGATTATGGGTGTATTTGATTGTGACTAAGGCTCTAGGTCATTTAAATCATTAATTCTTATTACTATATGTTAAAATGTATTGTAACAGGTATTTGATTGAGACTCTTTGGAGAAATAGGGTATTGTTGATGTTGATGATTGTTGCGGTGTGCAAGATTCTGGTACATCCTATCGTGATGGTTGTAATATTATAGTAGCATTTTTAGCAATGATAACAATGCACCTTAATTCATTGTAATAACAAACTTTGATAGATAGAACTGCATTGTATAATATGTGCATGATTTATTGGAACAAGCAGCTAGAAGCTATTGTCTCTTCAATTTATTGTGTGGTGTGGCGAAAAGATAGCAATTTCTCGTATAATACAATTGAATATGACATTTGAACTACATTCTTTTAAGAATCTGATGTCTGAAATGCACTTATATGACTTACATATATGCATATTCATGATATTTAGCTAGGAAATATTGGAATTTACATAAAAACATAAAGTTAATGTTTAAGGACTAAGCCAATGCCCGAAGCCCTACGGACATGGAAGTTGTCTTGTCCCTTCTATGTGTCCCAATGTTCAGAGCCGTCTTTCCATATAAACATGATTGACGAATTTCATGGTTCCTTTATCTTATTTAGGTCGGTATTCTTGGGAGCGCTGTTGATTTTCATGACAATGATCCTAGCAGCGATACACAAGCAAGTGTGATGAAAGGCGAAAAATGATGATAGCATTTGACATGAGGTAAGGTTTAGAGCAAAATCAGCAAATCGAGACACTTATGTTTGCATCCATTGGTGCGCTTTTGAAAACAAAGTGAACCAATATTTAAGATGGACTGTATATGTTATTAGTTTAAAATTTTAAATTACTTTTGTTCCCTAGATGTGCTGGCTTCATCATGGCAAAGATGGTTATGAGAGAGCTCATGGATTCTTCAACTTTCCTAAAATTCAAGTCATTCTTGACAAAGGTGTGTTCTATGCACTTCCCTCAAGTTATATCATTTCCGCCATTTGTGATTCCATCCATGTTCTCGCAAAGATCTATGTTAGTCATAGTATGCCTACACAGTATAGCACTACAGCAAAGCACTGAAGGTAAATGGTATTTTGTGAAATTTGCATGGTATACTGAAGGTAAATGGTATTTTGTGAAATTTGCATGGTAGTAAGTACAGAATTAGGGAAATACCATCCTTAGCTAATTAATAGCCAACCTAATTGAAACATAGGCTCCATAATGTTTCTCAATTCACAATACTATTGCCTGCTTGTTTCAATCGGTTGTTTCTCTGCTTGTTTCAATCGGTGGTTTCCTACTTTGACTAAATATTATCACTATTTATATCCTTTCAGTCGGACACGTGGTTGAACAAGAGATGTTCAAAGTTGATGAATCGCAAGAGGAATATGCATACAAATATGTTTTAAAAGTTTTTAAATCAGTAGCAACGCATGGGCATTCAGCTAGTGTATTGGATAAATGTCAATTAATTCTATATGCTTTGATGGAACAATTCTATGGTGATTATCTGCAGAATTATGCTACTGTTCATGACTTTTTTGTCATTCATGTATGTCGGATTAAATTTTGTGACGTTGCAAATATATTCATGATGAATAATTTCGTCATAAATTACACGCCCTAGACCACATAACGAGATCGTCATAGAAAATATCTTATGACACTAAGTAAATCGTCAAAAATATTATTGTATGACAATCTGTTATTCGTCATAAATGTGTACTATTTTATGACGATTTCCCAATGATCGTCACTAAGAACATTCTATGACGCAGAATCTGTGACGATCCGAGTGACGCAAGAAAATCGTCACTATTATGCTTTTATGACAAAAATCCATGATTTTGTGACAAATACGTATCATCATCGATGCTCAAATTTCTTGTAGTGAATCACTAATTCTGATGGGATTCAAGTAAGGTATAAGTCTAACTCCCCTGCCCAGAGCAGGTGTAGTTTGAACAGTATGAAGGGAGTGACTTTGGAAAAAGTACCTATAGTGAGTGAGTACCCAGATGTATTTCTGAAGATTTACCGGAATGCCGCGAGACAGGAAGTAGAGTTTGTCATCAACCTAGTACTGAACAGCTCCAATTTCAAGAGACCTTATCGGATGTCCGCAAATGATTTGGCGGAAGTTAAGAAACAAATTGAAGAGCTGCGGGATAAAGGATTTGTAAGGCCAAGCTCGTCACCGGGAGCCCAGATCGCTAGTAAAGAAGAAAGATGGTAGTCTTCGCATGTGTGTGGACTATCGATCCTTGAATGATGTGACGATTAAGAACAAGTACCCTTTACCTGAGAATAGATGACTGTTTGATCAGTTGAAAGGATCATGTGTATTCTCTAAGATTGATCTTCGATCAGGATATCACCAATTGAAGTTAAGACCAGAGGACATACCCAAGACCGCATTTGCTACCCGTTATGGATTGTATGAGTATACAGTGATGTCTTTCGGTCTAACCAATGCCCCGCATACTTCATGAATCTGATGAATAAGGTGTTCATGGAATATTTGGATAAGTTTGTGGTTGTATTCATCGATGATATTTTGATATATTCCAAGAATGAGGAAGAACATGCCGAACATTTGAGGATAGTTTTGGAAAAGCTCAGAGAAAATCAGTTGTATGCCAAGTTTAGTAAGTGTGAGTTTTGGTTAAAGAAAGTAGCTTTCTTGGGCCATGTGATTTCGGCAGGAGGAGTGTCCGTAGACCCTGAGAAAGTTAATGATGTGCTTAATTGGACACAACCAAAGTCAGTATCCGAGATCAGAAGTTTTCTTGGATTGGCTGGTTACTATCGTCGATTTATTGAAGGTTTCTCCAAGCTCGCAAGACCTCTCACCCAGTTGCTGAAGAAGGAAAAGAGGTTTGAATGGAGTAAACCATGCGAGGATAGTTTCCAAGAGCTGAAGAAGAGGTTAACTTCTGCACCAGTGTTGACTCTTCCAGACATTAGGAAGGATTTCGAAGTCTTCTGTGATGCGTCAAGGCAGGGACTAGGCTGTGTACTGATGCAAGAAAGAAAGGTAGTAGCATATGCCTCAAGGCAGCTGCGACCCCATGAAGGAAATTATCCAACTCATGATTTAGAGCTTGCTGCCGTAGTGCATGCCTTGAAAATATGGAGGCACTACTTGATTGGTAACATTGCGAGATTTACGGATCACAAAAGCTGAAGTACATATTTACTCAACCCGATCTTAACATGAGGCAAAGGAGATGGCTTGAGCTAATAAAGGATTATGACATTGGGATACATTATCACCCAGGAAAGGCTAATGTGGTAGCGGATGCCTTGAGCAGAAAGAGTTATTGTGCAAAGATGTGGATTAAGGACAGTATGCCTGCCCTTCAAGAAGAATTCCAAAGGCTCAACCTAGAAGTAGTGGAGGAAGGATTCCTAGCCACTTTGGAAGTTCAACCAACCTTAGAAGATCAAATCAGGGCAGCTCAAAAGGAGGACAAGTATGTCCAGGAAATCAAGGATAATATGAAGAAAGGGAAAGCCTCGGGATTTTCAGAGGATGAAGAAGGTACCCTTTGGTTTGGGAAAAGAATTATTGTACCTGAAAAGAAAGAGGTAAAGGAGTTAATATTGAAGGAAGCCCATGAATCTGGATATTCAATTCACCCTGGAAGTACCAAGATGTACCAAGATCTCAAGGAGAGGTATTGGTGGTCAAGTATGAAACGAGAAATTGCAGAATACGTAGCCTTGTGCGATGTATGCCAACGGATTAAAGTGAACACCGAGACTGCTGGACTTCTGCAGCCATTGCAGATCCCTGAGTGGAAATGGGAAGAAATTGGTATGGATTTTATAACTGGATTACCAAGAACCAAAACAGGGCACGATTCAATTTGGGTTATAGTGGATCGTTTGACAAAGATCGCCCATTTCATTCCAGTAAAGACCACATACTCCGGGGATAGACTTGCAGAGTTGTACATGTCGAGAATTGTGTGCTTGCATGGGATCCCAAAGAAGATAGTGTCCGATCGAGGAACCCAGTTCACTTCGAGATTTTGGCAAAAGCTACATGAACTTTTGGGCACAAACTTAAACTTCAGTACAGCTTATCATCCACAGACAGATGGTCAAACAGAAAGAGTAAATCAAATCCTGGAAGACATGTTGAGAGCTTGTGTACTGGCAAACAAGAGTAATTGAGATCAGAGTTTGCCCTATGCAGAGTTCTCCTACAACAATAGTTATCAATCCAGTTTGCAAATGTCTCCCTTCGAAGCCCTATACGGCAGAAAGTGCAGGACTCCATTGTATTGGAAGGAAACAGGAGAAGGACAAGTGTTTGGACCAGATGTGCTGAAGCAAGCAGAAGAACAAGTTCGTCTAATCCAGATGATTAAAACAGCACAAACCAGATGAGAAAAGTTATGCGGACAATCGACGTAGAAGCTTAGAATTCGTACCTGGGAATCATGTTTATTTGAAGGTGTCACCTCTCAAGGGAATGAGACGTTTTGGAGTCAGTGGAAAGCTAGCTCCCAAATTCATTGGACCTTTTCCTGTTGTGGCGAAACGAGGAGAAGTGGCTTACCGTTGGAGCTTCCACCACAAGCTGTCAAAGGTGCATGGCGTCTTTCATGTGTCTCAACTAAGAAAGTGTCTCGAGTTCCGAAGAGCGGATGCCTCTAGATGAAATAAACGTGAAGGAGGACCTCACCTATCCAGAGTATCCAGTCAAGATCTCCCGGGCTCCCCTTCCATCGGCGCCCCCTCTTTCCCGTTTCTCCCCTTTCCTTCCTTTTTCCCGACCGACACACCGGCGAGCAATTGCGCGCTCGTGTCCCGCCTCCGCCCTATAAATAGCTCCTCGGCCCGCCTTCTTCCGCACCACCTCCGGCGCCCTCCACTTCTCCCTTGAGCCCCGAGCGCGTCGCACGAAGCTTCCCGTGCGCGTCCGGTAAGTGCTCCGGCGAGTAATCGCCGTCGCCTCGGTCTTCCCCGAAGCTCGCCGCCGCTACCTCGAGCACCCCCGTGGCGTGCGATCCTCCCGACACCTCGGCCGCCTCCCGCTGCCGGGCGCCGCCGCACCGGAGGACCCGAGCGCTCGCCCTCCTCGTCGCCGGCCACCTCCGCGCCGTCCCGAGCCCCGCCAACCTCCGTTGGATTCGTCTCGCTCGGGTTTGCATTTCACGCGTCACCCGAACCCTCGCCACTCCTCGCCGCCGGCGACCCGCCTCGGCCACCTTCCGGCCTCCCCCCGGCAGTAACTCAAAAGGTTTGATTGCCCTATATGGGTAGGCAAAGCCTCCCGCTCACTTGGCTATCACCGCTCGCTCTCCTCCCCGACTCCTCGGCGCGTTCGAGCCCTCGGCTCGCACGCGGAGGTTGAGTTTTCTCAATTAAACTGCGCGACAAGTGGACCCACCCGTCGGTGGCAGCTGTCTCATGAGCCACCGCGCTGGGCCCCACCCCTCTGTCTTTGTCTCGACAAGTGGGCGAGTCGATGGGTCCCATGTGTCGAGGTTGAGTCGATGGGCTCACCGTCGATGGGTCCCACATGTCGATGACCGCCGGGGTTACTGTTCAGTGGGCCCCACTGTCGATCTCTCGAATAAAAATAGAAATTAAAATCTAATATTCCGATGGGCCCCACTGCCGAAATTTGGGAATTTCTAGATTTATTCAAATCTGAGATTTTCAAATGAGCATAACTTTCTCATTTTAACTCCAAATCCAGCCATTCAAATTTCTAAATTCATCTAAAATCATAATCTATCCAGCTATGGCCTCTGTTGAATTTTTGGATTTTATTTGAATTTTATTTGTATTTATTTGTTTGTTGCCTCGTCTTTTCTCGCGTAGATTCCAACGTTGTCAACGAGCCCTCTTCACAGCAGCAAGAAGACCCAGAAACCCTGCAAGAAGGCAAGTCTCCTTTGATCATCTTGAACCTATGCTTTTGAAATGTTTTTAAATATTTTAAATTATGTGCATTGCTATTTACATAAAATCACTAGTTCAAATCTTTAGGAATTAGTTATTCCAACTTTGTTATGCCCTCATTTGACATTGATTGCCATGTACATTGTCACCCTAGAACTCCCTTGTCTCAATAATGAGATTACTATTAATCCTTGTGAATATTAGAATGGTAGGTTAATGCTTAGTCTTGCTATCTAATAACTTTGGAAAATCTTGAAAATGAGAAATTATGATTTATTATTAAATCCTTGTGTTTGAAAGTGAAGTGGCAATTGGAGTTGTCACTGTGATTTTAAAATAAAATAAAAATGTGAAAGATGGTTTAGATTAGGGTGGATGGCTGTTTGGGTTGGTGCAGTAAGCACGAGAACTTGTTAAGTGTATGTTCCACCCTAGTCAATTAAGGACCGACGCTTGTGTTTGTCCAAACTGAGCATTAACCGTACAGCCACAAGTCTATATGGGTACGACCTAGCTGACTAACTTATGATAGTCTAGTTTAGGTGCCACGAGTGGAAAGTGGGTGCCAGGGATGGACTGGTTATCCACAGTGAGGGACAGGGATTTACTGTACTCATATGGCGCAAGAGGGGGCTTCAGATTGGGCGGATTTAACCCTTCTGCGGTGAAACCTCAGCGGGTGGTATCTAGCTAGATTAGAGTAAGGTAAAGGCTTTGTGGTATTTTATCTGGATCTCATGCCAAAGGAAGCGTGTTGACTTTTAGGATAATTTATCTCCTGTGGGTAAAGTTGTACAACCTCTGCAGTGTAAAACTATTCGAATAGCCGTGCCCACGGTCAAGGCGGGCAAGGAATGCATTCACATGGTAGATTTCTGGTTTTGTTTTAAAATCAAAGTTTTGTATTCCGAGAGTGGAGGAACTCTCGGAAGGAATCTGGCGGATGGAGCAGAGAGGGTGGATTTAACCCGCAGATATTAAACTTGTTCAAGTTGTTGGCTAGTGTTGGTAGATGGAACCTTCACTAGAAAGTTAGTTCTGTTAAAACATTTACTTCATTAAATTGATGCCTTCGAAAATAATTAGTAGTAATTGAGATTTCAAATATTGCTTTGTGCAAAAGAACCATATGGCCTTCCGTTGTTAAGCCTTGCATCTATGCATTTTTCCCAAGACTTGCGGAGTACTTTATGTACTCACATGCTACACTTAAAATAAAATCTCAGAGGAAGTTGAAGCTCAAGAAGGTGACTACGACTCATCGCCGCTTGTGGTTGCGATGGATTCTTCCCGGAGGACTAGGTCGCGCTTCCCCAGTCAACTGCCTGTGGCATCTTGATGGGTCTACTTTGATTTCACTTTGCTTCCGCTGTGTTTTGATTGTGCGAGGTCTTGAAACCTCCGATGTAATAAGGTGACCCGGTGGTTAGTACTCTTATCTATTGCAATAAATCGTTAATGGTGATGTTTTCCATTACTGTTTGTTGTGTGCACTAGCTTTGATCCGGGACTAGTCTTTGTAATACACGAGGGTCGGGTTTGGTAATCCGGGGCCCGGCATGTATTTGGAGGCCTCGGAGATGAGGGTAGGTGCCTAGGTCACGACCTATGCTGCTGTTGAGGATTTCACTAACACCAGCACTTTTGCAGACACTTTCGCTAACATCCGCTCTTTTTTTATACTCCGGAGAGTATGCGTAGGGACAATATCCACGCGTGCGCGGGAACAACATCCGCGTCTTTTTTGTACTCCGGAGAGTGTGCGCAGAGGCATGCCTCCGCGTGTCTTTATGTAGAATGAGACAGTTTTGCAGACGATTGTCTTTATTAATCTCCCATTTGCGTGGGCGAGCATCTTACAACAAGCAGGGTGCTAACCTGCTCACGAGCTTCCTTCGGCCTAGACACGACGCGTAGCACATGCGTATTCTAAGTGTGGCGAAGTGTCTGCCCTTCCAGCGTTGCGAGGCGGTAAGCTCCCTGTTGCAAGGCTGCTGCGACGATGTATGGGCCCTCCCACTTGGATTCTAGCTTGCCGACAGTCTCTGCATGGAGCGCCATTTTGAGGACGAGGTCCCCTGGTTGGAACTCCTGCGAGTATACGGTGCGGTCGCGTGCATGCGCCATTTGAAGCGCGTACTTCGTGACGTGCTGGGTGGCGCTTACTCGATCTCCATCGAGAAGATCCAGGGACAAGTGGTGCTCCTCCGTCGGCGCCTGGACGAGGACCCTCCTCGAGCCAACCTTAATTTCTTCGGGCATCACTGCCTCATCGCCGAAGTGGAGATTGAACAGCGTGAATCCCGTTGGGCGTGTCATCATCGTGCGGAGGGACCATAGTACGCTGTGGAGCTCGCCTGGCCACTTGCCCTTTGGTAGCCCGATGAGACGCTTCTTGACTCCGGCGGAGATGGCGCCATTCACTCGCTCGACCGCTCCGTTGGATTGTGGGTGTCCAACCGAAGCAAATCGGAGTGTGATGCCCATATTGTCACAGAAGTCCTTGAATGAGGCGGAGTTGAATTGCAGACCATTGTCTACGGTGAGCTCCCTAGGTACTCCGAAGCGGCATACGATGTTCTGCCAAAGAAAACGCTACATGGTTGTGGAAGTTATCCTAGCCAGAGCAACAACCTCTGGCCACCTGGAGAAATACTCCAGGGCGACTACAACAAACTAGAGGTCCCCTAGGGCCCGGGGGAGTGGTCCGACTACGTCGATGCCCCATCGTGCCAGCGGCCATAGGCTGCAAGCTCGTCGGGGGTCTGCGGATGACCCGCCCCATCCATTGGCAGCTTTGGCACCGGTGCACGAGGTCTTGCGTGTCAGCAATGGCGGTTGGCCAGTAGAAACCGTGCCTGAATGCCTTGCCGACTAGCGACCTTGGCGCGATGTGCGAACCGCAGAGCCCCGCATGGATCTCCGCAAGAAGTTGCTTTCCTTCCTCGCGTGAAAGGCACCGTAGCAGTGGGGCGTAGACCCGCTTTTTGTAGAGTACACCGTCGAGCACCTGGAAGGATCTGGTGCGATGCTGCAGGCGCTAGAGCTCTACGGGGTGGTCTGGCTCTGCGATGCCTTGTAAGAAACTGTAGATGGGCTCCCGCCAGTCACCCTGCTAGGTAATCTGGTGGACAAGGTCCGCATCGCAGTTGTCTTGAGCGATGGCTGCCGCGGGCAGGACCTCGTAGAATGCTCCCTCGGGTGGGGGAAGTTGTTGGCTGGCGGCCTTTGCGAGGACGTCTGCTTGTTCGTTATCTGCGCGAGGGATGGCCTTGACCGTGACACCCAAAAAGTGTCGCTCCTTCGCTCTTACGGCTGCCAGGTACTTGGCCAATTCAGGGTCCTTGGCCTGATATGATTTGTCTACATGGCCCGCCACCAGACGTGAGTCAGTGTGGACATGAACTTGTCGCGCGCCAAGAGCCTTAAGCTTTGCGAGGCCAAAGGGTAGCGCCTCGTACTCGGTCATATTGTTGGTAGCAGGAAATCCAAGGCGCGCCGAGTACAGCAGGCGGTGCCCCTCTAGCGTAGTGACCATTGCGCCCACGCCCGCGCTGGAAACGCCGTAAGCTTCGTCGGTGTTGAGCATCCACACCGGGTCCTCTGGCTGCTGGACGTGCTGGGCCGGCGGAGTCCATTCTGCGGGAAGTCCGCAAGGACTTAGGATTTGATCGCCGTTCGCGAGGCGTATGTCAATGAGAACGGCGCGAGCTTAGCCGCCCACTTGCCAATGCGCCTTGTGTACTCCTTATTATGCAGCATTTCCGCCAGAGGGAATGAGGATGGCACTATGATTGGATGGGCTAGGAAATAGTGCTGGAGCTTCCTCGAGGCCATGACCAGCGCGTATGCCAATTTTTCCAGCTCCGTATACCGCGTCTTGGCGCCTTGGAGGGCTTCGAAGACGAAGTATACGGGGCGCTATAGGGCGCCCTCTTCAAGGACAAGTACGGTGCTGACCGCTGTTGTTGAAGCAGCGAGGTAGAGTAGGAGGGGAGCCTCTGGTGCTGGAGCGACCAAAGTGGGGAAGCTTGCGAGGTGTCTCTTGAGGTCGTCGAAGGCCTTCGCACAGTCGCCGTCCCAGTGAAACCGCGAAGGGTCTTGAAGAATGGCAGGCCCCGCTCCACTGCCCTAGACAGGAAGCAGCTCAGCGCGGCCATGTGGCCAGTGAGCCTCTGGACCTCCCTTGTCGTCTTAGGTGGCTTCATAGCGAGGATCACATCGACTTTGTCGGGGTTCGTTTGGACGCCACGCCCGGACACAAGGAAGCCCAAGAGCTTGCTTGCTTGCACGCTGAAGATATACTTGTCCGGATTGAGCTTGATGCCTTCTCTCCTAAGATTGTCGAAGGTCTCTTGGAGATCCTGACCGTGGGAGACGAGCTGCCTGGTTTTGATGACTACGTCGTCGACGTAAGCCTCCATGTTCCTCCCAAGCTGAGAGGCCAGCGCTAGCACGATGAGGCGGGTGAATGTTGCCCCCACATTCTTCAAACCGAAGGGCATCCTGACGAAGCAGAATGTCCCAATCGGCGTGATGAAGTTGGTCTTATCTTCGTCGTCCTAGGCCATGTAGATCTGGTGGTAGCCGGAGTAGGCATCCAAGAAGCTTATGAGCTCACACCCCGCGGTGGCATCGACCAGTTGATCTATGCGCGGCAAGGGGTAGTCGTCCTTCGGGTATGCCTTGTTAAGGGCACATACGCCAGACGCCACTGGCCTTTTTCACCAACACCGGGTTGGCAAGCCAATCCGGGTGTTGGATCTCACGGATGACTCCGGCCTGGAGAAGCTTTGCTACCTCCACCTTAGCTGCTTATTGCCGATCAATGGACATACGTCGAAGCCTCTGCTTGACCGGCTTGGCGTCGGGGCGGACTGCTAGGTTGTGCTCGATGAGGGCGCGGTCCACGCCTTTAATATCCTCCGGGGACCACACAAAGACATCCGCGTTGCTCCGGAGAACTCGGAGCAAGTCTTGCTCCACCTCCGGGGGAAGGCCCTCACCGATGGACACGAATGGAGCTTCGGCTTGGAGAGGCATTCTCTTGACCCCGCCCTTTGACCGGGGCTTAGGCGTCCATCCCGGAGCGGACGGCGTGTCCACCTTTAACCTGTCAGTGAGGACGTGCACCTTGCAGTGCGGGCTCCTGGCACCAGCCTCCACACGCCGGGTGATGTCCTGGTCATCGAAGATGGTGATGACACCCCGCGGGCCTAGGAGCTTCATACACAAGAAGCTGTGGTGCGGGACCGCCCCGAAGGAGTTGAGGGTAGGGCACCCCAATATGGCGTTGTACGGGTGCGGGATATCCACGACGTCAAAGGTAACGTCTTCGCTCTGGCGTTGTTGTCCTGGCAAAAGGAGACTTGGAGACGTACCTAGCCCAACGCTTTCAGCGGCTAACCCCCAAAACCTTGAAGCGGGATTCCCGATGGACCCAAGCGACTCCGGGGGATCCCCATTTGGTCGAAGGCCGCCGCAAACAGAGTGTTCGTGGAGCTGGCCCCGTCGACGAGAACATGCTTGATGTCTTAGCCTGCGATGGAGGCTTGGATGACCAGGGGATCCTGGTGGGGAAATCCATGCCCTAGGTGTCAGACGGCGTAAAGGTGATTTCGCAATGCGCCACCCCCGGAGGTGCTTGCGCCGAGGAGGCCTTCAGCGAGGAGCCTCCGGAGATGACGCTGATGATCCGGTGATGGGCTCCCTCTGGGGCTGAAGCTCGTGGAGGGCTCTCTTGTGGCTGCTGCACGTGGGCCACGACGGGGGGTGCCGCTTCCAGGGCATGAGCCCTAGCGGTTGCCTGCCGCAGCGCCATGATTGCGTTGCATGCCCGCGTGAAATGGTCACCATAGTCATGCACTTCGCACCACATGCCGTAGTCTTGGATTTCCTATTCTGCGCGGGGTCTTTCGTTGCGGCCCCGCCCGCGAAAGGCGGGGGTAGTGCCCCGGGGGGCGTCCTCTATGCCGAAGACATGGCGGGCCTTCTGGGGGTCTGCGCTGGCTGCGCTTGGGCTTGTGCTTACCACTTGACAAGCTCTGGTGGTGCTCGGCATCGTTGCGCTCAGGGGCGTCCCTCGTGGACTCTTGCTTGCGCTTGCCTTTTGGGGAGTCGTCCCCTGCTATTGGGCCTCCTTTTTGCGACGACTCCTCTGCCTGAATGGTATTGGAGTCGTCGCCCTTGCGCCGCCGTGCGTCCTCCTCCGCCCGTGCATACTCCTTCATCTTGTCGAACAGCTTCACGACCATCTTGATTAGCTTGTGGGCCCAATGCACTATTAACAAATTGATGACACGTGGATTGCCAATTCAAGGAAACATAATGATACAATGTTACTGAAACTTTGTAACATGTTTTAGAGATGATTTTCTACTAAAATTATACATTAGAGATCTTTTCCATATACTTTTTGTTGTCAAATTACTGTTTTGGTGGTGATTTTTTACAGAGAGCATTAACAATTCCAAAAAAAGTTAATTAACTTGTTATATTTCAGTTACCAATCCTAAGTGGCTCAGATTAACGATAACACGAATATGTTCATTGGAAGGGTCTAGTTAGATAATTTTTAGCTGTAAAGGGGCTTAATTGGGAAAAATCTGAACGGTTCATACTTAATAGGCTCAAATCAACAGATTGGACTTTGGACACTTGATTACACAAACTGAAATAGTTTAGAGGATTACAGTGTAATTTTGCCCACTTTTCATAAGTTATGGAGCCCCACAATGGTGTCGTGTCAAAAGGTTATCCATCCCCTGCCAGCAGCATCTTCTCCATTACGCCCCTACGTAAGAGATCACCTCCTCCTACCGCGTAAACAGATCGATCACCCCAGGAAGTACCGCATTCTTATCGAATCATGTCAATTCCCGGTCTCTCTGCTAAGCCGCTGTCTCACCTCCCTGCAAAACGAGGCAAGTGAACACTTGATACTGTGTTACTGATCCAACATATATAGTAATGTGGCTCAATCGATGCAGATTCTGAATATATTTGGGAACAGGTGACCCAATATATTGCATTTCTTGGATATCGTTTCAGGATTGTCGAGGTTCAGAAGGGAACAGAGCCCTACATTTACACCAAGAATACGGATTCCTATGCTGAAGCAACAGAATCCGGGAGGCCAGAATGGTACAGATGGAACCAGCAGGACTCTACCTTGGGATAGACTTTGGGACCTCAGGTGCCAGATATGCTCTTATTGACAAGCAAGGGATCATCCATTCTGTGTTGCAATCCTTACGACTGCTCCAGGACCTTTCCAACCGCTACGACCGCTGTCTGTAACCGTACGACCACGTACGAGAGGCTATGACCACTTCTCATGGCGTTACGACCACTCTGTCGGTCTTACGATCACATAGACAGTCGTTTCGACCACGTTACAGTCCTCTGACCGTTTCAACTTCATAATCGTAAACTTCTGCTGAAGTTTTGACTACGTTCTCTGCCGCTGCGTTGCCCTTCCTTCGACCTTGCTTGAATTACTGTAGTCGTAGCTCCCTACGACCACGCAGTGATTCTACCAATCACTATTCACCGTGGTCGAAATACCCTTTTGACCATGTTCACTTCCTCACAACATGGTCAAAACTCCTTCCGATCACGTTTAATGCTTCACAACGTGGTCGAAACCCCTTCCGACCACGTTCACCTCGTTACAACGTGGTTGAAGCCCCTTTCGACCACGTTCACTTCTCCACAATGTGGTCGTAACTCCTACCGACCATGTTTACCTTGCACTGCCGTGGTCGTAGCACCTCCTGACCACGTTCAGTTCCTTCTGCCGTGGTCGTATTGCCCTTCGACCACGTCTACTTCTGGTTTGCCGTAGTCATAGCGCCTTCTGACCACGTCTGCGATATCATGGTCGTAAGTCGTTTTACAACCACGTCTGCGAGAACACGATGAAGTCGATACTCGATAGTTTTTCCTCCTCTTCTCTTTATTTCTTTTCCTCCACTTTTCTCACACTTTTTCTCGCCTTTTCGGTGCGCCTCTGGTTTCATGACTCCACCCCTTTTTACACCCGGATCTACGACTTCTATTCGGGTTACGACTACGATAACAACTCGATTCCAACTCCGATTTCAACACGAGTTTGACTACTTGATTTCGACCATGACCAAACCTTGAATATAACTTCTAAACAAGATTATTTCCAACATTCTGAAGGCAAAAGAACTTACACAATTGTAAGAGTTTGGTTTCCTGTTAAGTCTTGCTACACGTGCAAAGTAAATATTAATTTCTAAAAAATTCAGTTCAGTTTTGCGGTAAAATTTTAGACCAGTTTTGGTTATCCCTGATTATTGTTAAATTGGACTAGAATTAGGTGAATGATTTGAGTCCATTGGTTTTAGTTAATCCAAACCATGAATTGTATATCGGGTCTTTCTTGGTGTACTTATAGTCTTCTACCAGCTGATCCATTAGCAGTAGTGATTCATCTTTGTATCTTCTCGATACGCGGAAGGTTCGTTGAAACAAAATGTGTCATATTATATCTTTAGCAATATTAAAGTGACTTGGTAGAGGAAGGTACATAACAAACATGGCAGTCTTACCTGGACATAGATGCCAGTGTAGGGTATAATAAACTACCAGCAAGTTCATGCCAATCAAGTTTAGTTTACTTTCTTCATCTGTATCTTGGATTGTTTGTTTAATTTCTAATGAGCCTATTCATCCTTCGATTGGAGTTGCTAGGCAGGTTGGCAACGCCCACAGACTGGGCAAACTCACGGAGAGAAGCACTCTTCAACCTTCTGAGTGATATCCCATCCATTTACCGGCCATCCATCTCCTCCATTAAACCCTCATGTCTTCAATTTGTATCAATACAACTAAAGTTATATTGATGTTGATCTATTGTATATATGCATATATCTTTCTTGACAAGCAGAATGAATGGAGAGCTTCTTGCTGGTCCTTTCCTCTACAATGAGAGCTTCCCCGATGCGCTGCCCACCGTCGAGTCTATTGCTTGCTCCTGCTAATCATACAGTTTGTTCTGGTTCGTCCACCCTGTGTAAGCTTGTGTCGTGGTGGAATTCAAGGGGATCAAACAGTAGTGATTCAGCGATACTGATGCACCAATCAGACTGGCTTCTTTGGCTTTTGCATGGAGAATATGGTATTTCAGATTACAACAATACTCTGAAGGTGATTCTTTTGTCATCCAGTAGCTAGAGAACCTACAAATAGTTCACATGGATGAACCAAAGAGAACAATAGTTTTCTTCCAACATGGATCACCTATAATAGTTGACAGCTAAAGATGAACGCTCACTTTATCATTCTAATTAAAGAAATGGCTCACCATTGTTAGTCATAAGTCGTAACTAGTTTAAGCTCTGTGCAGTTTCCTTTTGGATAGTCTTGTGAACATAACTCAACCTATATACCGACTTTACTGTAAGATATGAACTTTGTTATCGTTTGTTTCAGGTAGGTTATGATCCCAAGAGTGACTCCTACCCAAGCTGGTTCGTGTCAGCCATACTCATACATGTTACCCTCTGTCAGAGCACCTGGAGTTTCCATTGACCCAATCAAAGAAGATGTACGCTCACAATACGGTAAACATCCACTTCATTTCCTTCAGCATTTTATCTTACCATGCAATAGATAAATATTTTTTCGTCTTAATTGACGAAATATATATAAACGTTTTATTGCTGGGATTTTCCGAGAACTGTGTTGTCTGTACTGGAACAACCGACAGCATAGCTGCGTTTCTTGCAGCCCGGACCACTGATCCAGGAAACGCCGTGAGTTCCATGACACAAGCCCCAGCAAATTTATAAATTTATGAAATTTAAGTGGATGGCTGTTTATGAGAAATATCTATGTTTAATATCCTGTTTGTGAGGTGTTAATCGTCTTGCTTGTACCTTGCTGAGTCATGAACTCACACTTGCT
This sequence comes from Dendrocalamus sinicus, assembly GCA_036346575.1. NCBI lineage: Eukaryota > Viridiplantae > Streptophyta > Magnoliopsida > Poales > Poaceae > Dendrocalamus > Dendrocalamus sinicus. The sequence goes on from CM070661.1 coordinate 21,917,021, forward strand.
GCTTATGCTTTTTTAGGTATTTCCTGTGAAGGTGGCATGCATGGGGATGGGACCTTGTGCACTTCACCTTGACACTCATAATGTCTAATAACAAAGCAGTTTAAAGTTTAATTGAAAGAACTTTGCAAGTGAATTTCTTTTATGTCAATGTTCACCCTTCGAGGTGGAATTGTTTTCTTTGTACAATATATGATCGGTTTCTTCTTGTACACTGTTATGGTTATGTTTTAAATTTTATCTTATGGTTATCATGCTCTTTTTCTCATTAGATTAACCTCATTTGTGATCCATGTTTCAAAGTAAATGCTGCCAAAATTTTAGAGAAATGATTGCAGTATAATTTCCTATTGTATTGTAGAATAATTTCCTATTATTGTAAACTAATAATCATAATAATAAAATATTTTATAAAAACCTAATGTTGAAATTTAACTTAGGGTAATTAACTTAAATATGAAACTTGACACACTGGTGCATAGTAGATGGAATCAGCTTGTTTAATTAGTAGTGAATATTGAGTTATTGCCTATGTTTTATGTTGAATGATTGGAGAGGAATAGCAATGCCGAGCAATAGTGGTCATCGTTGTGCCCATGGGATGGTCAGGAGGTGCCATTGTATGTGGTGCATGAGAGATGATAAGTTTTCCTTAGTTAACCTCTATTTCAAATGATCGGGGGTGAGTTTTGGTTGGTCATTTTTGATCCTTGGGTGAGTTATGATTCTTTCCATGAGTTTTCCTTGGTTAGTCATTTAAAGTGTTGGCAATGTGATTTTATTTGCTAATTTGGTTTAATGAAAGAAATATTGTTCTTCCAAATGTTGAGCTGTTCTTGTTGCTCATGAAAGTTGTTAAGTTGCAAGGTCATCCGTTTTTGTGAAAGTTTTACCATTTTATTAAGGAAGATGATTTGGTCATTTACTCGATGGTGTGGATAATGGAAAATGCCTTTTGCAAGTTTATTCTCTGGAGGAAGGTTTAAACCCATGTGGTTGTATTCGAATATTTTAGGCGATTGAAGTTAAATGCACTTTTTGTGAATAAGAGTATTAAAACCCTTTTGTGATGTCTTTTTGATGCTTGGATGAGTTATCGTGATTGTAGGAATTACGAGACAAGGTATGATATGCCAAGTGTTAAGATGACATGGTGTATAGTTGTTTTCAATTAACATCCCTTAGAGAGATATACGTTAAACTTCACAGTGCCTTGGAGTAGATGCATGGTGACTAGTGACTAAGAATATACTCTTTGCTACTAGGAATTAATGGATTATAAAGAAGTATGATGTACGGACATATGCTCATTAATATTATTTAATCTGCCAAATTTTGTTGGATACATTGGGTGGTATGGTTCTCAATGGATTAATCTAACCGTTTGGGATGGTAAGTTAGAAACTTATTGAATTATTATCTTGGTGGATATTACTCTTAGAATTATCTCTTCAGTGGATACTTGGTGACCACATTAAATTGCTAGATTCATTTCTTAATGTGACTAATTATTGTATACATATGGTTCAAAAAAATCTAAATATTAGTGAATATAGAATTTATATGGGAGGATTTTTGAATAGTTCTTCTAGCTGGAAGGATTGGATGAAAATTTGTTCTAGTGTTGTGAGGGACTTTAATTGATATATGATTATGAATAATGAAGTTTTAGTGGGATTATGTAAGGTGGAATAGTTAAATTTGTGGTGGTGCATGTCCATGCGATTGCAAATAGAATTAGGATAGCAATTAGATTTCACTATAAAGCCAATTGTCAATAGAAATCATTGGAGTACAATTATTGTCTGCTAGAATTTAGTGTTGGGGATCACAAAAGAGTCGAGATGATGGTTTTAATAAGTGTCTCATGTTTATGTGCTTATGTAATTATTGGATGATAGTTGATGAATCATTAAAGAACTTTGGTGGAACATTTTGATCTATGTAGTAAACTCTTTTAGAGTAAAGTGGTTATTGAAGTAAGGATGCGAAGTTTGGGTGGAATCTCAATTTGAGGATGAGATAATAAAGTAGTATGAAACCATTTGGTGAGTCATTGAGAGTTTTATGATGGAGTAGTGGATTCTGATGATCTTTGTTAAGAGTTTTAGTAAATTGATCATATATCATGTTTATCGATAAAGGCATATTGGGGATATTATTGATTCTTTCCAGATAGAAGAGAATTGGATCTTTTTTTGTGGTGTGATTTAAATGAGATGTTTTGCAGTTTTTGTGCTTTTGGGCATTCAGAGTGCATAACTTATGAGGAAGTGGTACCCTATGTTGCATCGAAGAGAACTTTAGTGAACTATTGAGAATTCCTATGGTTTAAAGAGGTTTACAAAATTTTGTCTTGAAAAGAAAAAGTGTGCTTTGCTATTTGTTTATTTTCCTTCGAGTTTTGCTTTCTACTAGTTGCCATCTGAAGCGGTTCCAGGTTAGCAGAAGGTAAGAGGGAACTAGCACAGATAAGAGACTTAGGGGAGAAATTAAACCACATCCCAAACGAACACACAAGAGAGAAGCAAACAACGACTAGGAGAAGTTTGGCTTGAAATCAAAATAGTTTTTAGGAATGACTGTACTACAAGTATACAAAGACTTGGTACAATCCACCTAACACACAAGCAAGTAATATATAAGCGTTCTAAAATCGTAGGACTTTACTTGGATACTACAACTAAAGAACTAGTCCTCGTTCCTTCATGACTCTAACTTGATCTTTGGTACTCTGAAGTATTCCTTTAACTGAGAAATACGGAAGACAGCAACAAATCGGAGTGGTACATCTTTAGTCGCCTGCAAGCTTTGGATTAACTTCAATTGCTCTTATCGTATCAATTAATTCAGAATTCCACCAAAAAGGGCTTAACTTCGGCAAGTGTTCATCCGAGAAAGACATAATTATTTCAACTCTTCAAAATTTCTTGATTCCAAAATCATATACCACAAATGCACCTTATTGATTTCAGCAAATAATCTCTTAAACTTTTATTCTCTGCTCTAATTTGGATCGACGTCAAACCATAGAATTTTTCTAACAAGAATCCAATAACATTGTAATTTTTGTTTTCCACCAATTGTTTTATGATCATTATCTAGTCCAACAGATCCATAACTCTGATCAAATAATATAAAATTAATTCAACCTTCAATAAATTTTAAGATCATCTAAGCAATAATTTAATATTCATTAATCCACCAAAACAATCTCTTGATAATCATCATTTTGGTTCCACAAATTTGAATGAATTCAAATACCTCAATTAATTCTTATCGGACAATCTCTCAACTAATTCTTATTGAACAATCTATCTCCCACAATTAATTTAAATCCTCCAGGTTGAACATCCTTAAACGACCTAGTTAATCTCATTAGTTAAAATCCAATTATCTAACAATGACCTATTAAATCCACCAAATTCAAATTGTCATATCAAAGTCCACTTTGCAATGATAAAATTAATCCACCAAGATATCTAAGGGTATTATCTTCTGGAATTCCACTAGTATCCACTCATCATCAATAGGTCCACCAAACTCTAATAATCAATTCACTCCACAAAATTCATCCACTCTTCATGATTAAACCAAATCACCCAAAATTGATATCATGAATTGTTTATGATAATTCAACTTCTTAATCTTTTAATCTCTCTCTTTACTGGATCAATCTCTTAATACTAATTCTCCAACAATCACAAATAATTCCTTCAACAAAATCTTGTTTTACATCCAGTTGCTCCTTTCAATCCTAGATAATAAATCTAAGGCAAAGTTTAGACTCTTCCCATGATCTAATTAGCTCCCCCAAGTTCAACTTTGTATTTTAATCTCTAGTCAATCCACAAAGATGACACTCTTTAGATTTATTTATAATCAATTGGTATCCACAAATATACCTTTTATCTCAATCCTCTCGAATATTATTCAATCTTGTCAATTATGAATCCAAAATATATCACTCTAGCAACAATTCTCCAAATTACCTAACTTGACATGCACTGATTATCATGGCTTTCCCGACAAGAGTACTTTCCATAACTTTGTTGTCTTCCGTATACTCTAGGTCTCCAAGGATTCTCCAAGTGCTTTTCAGATGCAACCTCATCGATCCATCTATAGAAATTACAGAGGGAAGGGGATATAATTACCATTTCAAAAAGTCAATAACCAGATAGATAAGAGAGAATGCCATGACGAAGGTAAGGATAGAAAGACAAGAAAAGACAAGGATAGCACATTATTAAATTTTTATTTTATAAAATAAATTTTGAAGCTCTTTTAGTAACGACCATTCTAACTAGGTCACGTCCTACAGTCAAATTGGCTCTGATATCACCTCTGTCGGGACCCCAGATTACCGAACCCGGACCCTCTGTGTATTACTGCACTAGTCCCAGATCAAAGCTAGTGCACACAGTTAAACAGAAATGAATACATAACCAGCAACGTTTTTATTACAATATTAAAGAGTACAGACCGAAAGGTCTCATTATTACAGTAGAGGTTTCAAGACCTCACACAATCAAAACACAGCGGAAGCAAGGTAAATTCAAAGTAGACCCATCAAGATGCCACAGGCAGTTGACTGGGGAAGCGCGACCTAGTCCTCCGGGAAAAATCCATCACAGCCGCAGGCGAAACAGTAGTTGTAGCCACCTTCTTGAGCTTCGCAATCTTCTGAGATTTATTTTTAAGTGTAGCATGTGAGTACATAAAGTACTCCGCAAGTCTTGGGAAAAATGCATAGATGCAAGGCTTGACAAAGGAAGGCTATATGGTTCTTTTGCACAAAGCAATGTTTTAATTTCAATTACTACTAATTATTTTTGAAGGCATCAATTTAATAAAGTAAATGTTTTAGCAGAAACTATCATTAACTATCTAGTGAAGGTTCCATCTACCAACACTAGTTAACCAACTTGAACAAGTTTAATACAGCGGGTTACATCCACCCTCTCTGGCTCCAACTGCCAGGATACCCTTCCGAGAGTTCCCTCCACTCTCGGAAAACAAAACTTTTGATTTTAAAACAAAACCAGAAATCTACCATGTGCATGCATTCCTTGCCCGCCCTTGACCGTGGGCACGGCTATTCGAATAGTTTTACACTCTGCAGAGATTGTACAACTTTACCCACAAGAGACTTGTGGTTGTACGGTTAATGCTCAGTTTGGACAAATACAAGCGTCGGTCCTTAATTGACTAGGGTGGAACATACACTTTACAAGATCTCGTGCTTCCTGCACCAATCCAAACCAACCATCAAACCTAATCTAAACCAATTTCCACATTTTGTTTTATTTTAAAAGAACAGTGGCAACTCCAATTACCACTAGATTTGTAAACACAAGTGTCGTAGGGATGGCCCCCACCTAAACCCAGCAGGCCTGGTAGGAGGTTATAAGGCCCAGAATAGGCCATGTGTACTGACATAACTGCCCCCAGAGGGGATAACCAGATGTAAGGGTATAACTGTAAAAGCACTCCTCATATGTATATATATGAGTACAGGCCATGGGGAGGGGGCAGGACACAACGCTCATCTCCATCACTCTCCACTACCATCTCTCTCTCTGTTTGGCCTGTAGCCACAACAACAAGGGTATTACAATAATTCATAATTTCCCATTTGCAAGATTTGTGAGGTATTCAATAGCATGGCTAAGCATTGTTCTACCATTCTAATACCAACATTTTAATATATTACTCTCTTTAGTGAGTCAAAGGAATTTCTAGGGTTGCAAAGGTACATGGCATTCGAATTCAAGTGAGGGCATAACAAGGTTGGATATAACTAATGCCTTAAGATTTGAACTAATATTTTATATAAATAGCAATGCACATAATTTGAAATAATTAAAACATTTCAAAATCATAGGTTCGAGATGATCAAAGGAGACTTGCCTTCTTGAGTGTTGACTGGTTCTTCTTGCTGCGACTCGACGAAATCCTCAGCGAAAGCGGAATCTACGCGCGAAAGACAGACAAGCAAAACAAATAAATTCAAAAAAAATTTAAATAAAATTCAAAAATTCAAAAAGAGTCCATAAATGGATAGCTTAGGATTTTAGAAAAATTTAGAAATTTGAACGGCTCAAATCGGAGTTAAAATGAGAAAGTTATAGCTTCCGAAAGATTAAAGAGGAGGGAAAAAGGAAAAAGCCAGCTTTCGGGAATTATTTTTGCACTAAAAATGCTATTTATGATGTCAGCCATTTTGAATATTCCGAGCGGGAAAAATATTTGAATGACTGGTGGGCCCGGTCTACCGTGAATCGGATCCACGGACCACGGGGTTCGCCGACGTGGCACACCGGCCACATGGCGCCATGCGGGCGCGAGGTGGCGGCCACGTGGCCATCCACGCGGGCATAACCGGCCACGCGGCGCACGACGCGGCGGCTCGAGGAGCACGGCCGCGGCCGAGTCGGGGCGCGAGCGCAGCGGGAGAGGAGGGTGGCGGCGCACTCACCGGAGGCGGCGACGGAGGCGGGCGGCGCGGCGCGCTAGAAGGTGGCGGCGGCGGTGGGGCGCCGGAGACGGCCGGGAAGAGGAGGAGAAGGGGCGGTGGGAGGCGGTGGTGAAGGAGGCCGTGGAGGGAGGTATTTATAGGCGAGGAGGGGAGGGGAGGCCGGCCGTTTTGGAGCTCGCCGGAGTTATTGCTCCCGCAATTAGGGGACTTAAATTGAGGGGAAACGGTCGGAGGAATGGAGGGGAGTAATAGAGTATCCGTTTCCACTCTTTAATCGGGACTTTATGAGGGAGAAACACGAGATTTTAAAGCTCATTTTCGGTTTTAATGGTGGAGGAGAGAGAGGGTGGGAGGAGGAAGAAGGTGAGGTTGAAGAAGGATATGACATATGGGTCCCATGTGTCATAGAGAGTGAGAGTTAGTGAAGGGGTACGGGCCATTGGATTTGCGACACGTGGCAAGTGAGTGGGTGAAGGCCTTTGGATTTTATGAAGGGGTAAGTGATCATGTGTGGCTAGGATTAAAACGTGGAGAGAGGTTGATTTAATCTGAGAGCGACACATGGCGGGCTAGGATTTATTTGATTTTTATTTTCGGAATAAATTTCAGAAAATACTAGAAACTTTATAAACACTTCGAAAAATAATATTTAATGTCTAAAAATTCCAGAAAAATCATAAAATATTCCTGGAAGCATTTTAGACTTAGCAAAAATATTTTTAATTTCAGATTTGCAAATAATAATTTTATAAAATACTTTTTAACTTTGAAAATTGATTTTAAATTTCAAAAAATTCTCAAATATTATTTAAAAATTTAGGAAAGGCTAGGAAAAATATAATTTTCCCTTTTTGGCTTTTTAAAATGCATTTTCTTGCTTTAAATTTTGAAATAAAACCCAGAAAATCAAATAAGATTCAAATACCTTGAAATAATTAATTTAAAATTAATTGTTTTCAGAAAGCGAAAATTTGGGATGTGACAACTATCATAGAATTGCTAAGAGGAACCATATCCAACCCATTCTTAACCATAAAAGCCTTAGAAATAAATGAATGGGAAGCTCCAGAATAAAAAAGAATTGAAGCTGGTAGTAGTTTACTAAAAACATACCCAGTACGACGTTCGGTGCAGCCTAGGCCTCCTCAGCAGTGATGTGTTTCACACGTCCTTTCACAAAGTTTTAATACTTCAAAAATTGCTACCCTTGGTTCTGGCTTTCAGATGAACTGGCATTGGCTATTGCTTGGAGCTTCTTGGGCAAGACATAGCAAAATGCCCTATTTCCTTGCAATAGAAACAAGTCACTCCATCAGGTGTAGTGGTACTCTTCTATACTTGACTACCAGTAGAAGGAATAGAAGCTACCTGAGGTTTGGGGTGGTTGACTTGGAAGGTTGATCGGTTAACTACCAGCTTGAAGTTATTTGACTGCGGCTTGTAGTTGCTAGACTGTGGCATGAAGTTGCCGATCAGTGGTAGAGTGCTACGGGCCTTGGGAAAACCTCCAGGGTTACCCTTTTGAGTGGCCATCCTTCTCTTCCTATTTTCCATCTGCACAAACTTGCCCTCTTAGCGAATGGCCTTGCTAACAAACTGATGAAAACTTGCATATTTACTAGGCAACAACTGTACAAAAATGTTGTCATTCAGGACCTCCAAAAACCTTTCTTGCTCGGCTTCATCGGTAGCCACATCTTCTGGTGCATAACACGCTAGTTGGTTGACTTTTTGGAGATATTCATTCATGGTGTGGCTGCCTTGACACAGAGCTCTAAATTCCTTCTTCTTCAGAGTAATTGTACCAGTCGGGATATGAACATTGCGAAAACTCTGCACAAACTCATTCCAAGAAATGGCCTATGGGTTGGCATGAGAGGTAGTGAAAGTATCCCACCACTCGAATGCATATCCATTCAACTGGTGTGAAGCAAACAAGATCCTTTCTCGATCAGTGCATTGCGGAGTATCCAGCTTCTTGCCAATTGCATAGAGCCAATCATCGACATTCATTGGCTTTGCACTGCTTGAAAAGGTCAGAGGCCTTATCCTTAAGAATTCTGACAATCTGGTCTGAGGATCTTGAGCTGGCCATGGAGGAGCATTCTGAGCTTGGTTGTTGATGGTTTGAGCTAGCAATTGAATCAGCTAGTTTTGATTTGCCATCAATTGAGCCCAGTCGGGTTCTGCTGCTAGTAGAGGAATGGGAGCGGTTTGGTTGCCTTGAGCTCCGGCGTTAGCATTGCCATTGACATTCCTCCTGGTGTTAACCATCTGCTAGATTCTTCTAGGTTAGGTGATAAGAAAGAGACAACTAGGAGAAAGTCTTGGTAACATCCCGACAACAAAGCAAGAAAATCAATAAAAATCAAATAACAGCCAAGAAAACACTTTATAATTAAAATCTTGAGGTTGTTGACAAAAGAATAACAACTCACAAGTATCAGTCTATAACTTAGAGTTATGGTTTCGATAGTCTGGTGCTACTACTACTCATCCTTGGCACGACGCTTCTTAGGTGGTAGATCAAAATTATCTATTGTGATGGAGGAACCCTTATCCTTGATGCTGTACTTGGCCAACTCTTCTTGTTCTACACGAAGCCTTTGTGCCATGGAGCTCAGCTCATCCAAGGTGGTTTGGTACACATAGTCCAAGGACTTGGCGTACTGCACCTGACTAATGAGCCTTGGGTTACTCTTGTATTCTGTAGGGGCGAAGATGCTACTGGAGCTGATAGGAAATTTTCCAGGGTAGTAGCGGTATGCGGTCCTTCATAGCTCTAGTGCGTAGATCTCCCTCATCTGGCAGATTGCTTCATGAGATGCATCTTGGATCCATTGAAGATTGTATCATGTGGTTGAGGGGCATCGAAAGTGTGAAATGCTGATTCATCTCCAATGTCGGCATAGATAAGCACTTCTACTGTCCAATGTTCTTGATCTCTATATGTGTGCAAGTATCCTTGATAGACATGATATCCAACTCTTGGAGAAGATCCCAAAGACAGTGAGCTAAGTGTCCAGCTAAGATTCCATGGGTGACTTTGGTAGGGCGTTCGACCATCTAAAATTTTGAAATGGAGAAGAGTTAGTAAACAATTTCTGATGAAAAAATAGAGTTAAGTGAGAGAGTGAACTATAATTGGATTCTAAAAATTTCCATAATAGCTTTCTTTTAAAATATGTCTTTAAGGTTTGTCCATTCTATTCTATCTACGGTCACGTCTTAGGGTCATTATGGTTCTGATACAATCTTTGTCAGATTCCGGAGCAACAACTCTAGAACCCTCTGTGTAAATCGCACCAATCTAGGAAAAGCTAGTGCACACAGTGTTTACAGGGATTCGTATCATACATAACGACCAACTTTATTATAAACAAAGAGTACAACCTTATGGCCAGAGTTTACAATAATAAGGCTCAAAGCCAAACATAGAGTAAATCAGTGGAAGGTAAATAAATATGGAGCAGCCCATCCTGCCTGCCCACAGACGAATGACTGTAGACGTGGCCTATTCATCACATTCCTCACCGTGGTCGATGAAGTCATTCTCTGGCAACCGATTTAAGCATGGTCAGCACATAATGTACTCCACAAGTTACACGAGGAGATTTAACAATATGATGCATGCATGGGTATTATCAGAGGAAGGCACAATAAGGTTATTTGTGCAAAAAATTAGAATTTAAGTAAATACTATAAATTAAGTGCAAAAGCAGAAGTTAATACAATATATGAAAACAATCCTTTTAAATAAAAATACTATCGTTAGTGTAGGCACCGACCTAACACTAATCTATCCATGGGTATCCCACCTAGACCAATCTTTTCCAAAGAGTCCACAATTTGCCATAAACCAAATTTTATAAAATCAAAGTCTAATCTATGAAAAACCACACTTAGCATGTGCATGATTGCGCACACGGCTATCCATGATAGTTTGTTACTTTGCAGAGGTGTACAACTTTACCCACTGTTGGACCGAAATGGCGACAGAGGGGGGGGGGGGTGAATGTCATCTCTTTTAAAAAAAATTTTCCCCCGCAATTTTCCACTAAAAGATACTCTTTTCCAATAGCTACCAAGCTATGAAGAAGGATCAAAAGGCTTACTGAAAATGCAAACTAACACCCCACAAGATAGAGGCAAGAAAGAACAAACCAAATGGGAAAAACAGCACAAGAAGAACCACAAATCAGAATGGGCTGCAAAGGAGGCCGGTCAGACCGCCACACATGGGCCAGTCAGATTGCCTGGAACTGGTCTGAACGCTATGCATGAGCCGGTCTGACCGCCCTTCGGGTTTCAGAACAGACTGCAGTCTGTATTTTCAGGCAGCAAGAACAGAAAACTCACAGCAAAAACTTTGAGGCTTTCCCTCTGGTTTCTTCAGCCCAGAATTGCATGACTATGAGCAAAATAGCCAGTGGAGCCTAGGGAACCAAGAAATCCAACACAGAACAGAGGAAATGAGGACTTGACCTAAAAATTGAAAATGAGCAGAGTGCAACACTAAACTTTAAATTTCCATCTATCCTTTGATTCTCTGGTCATGAAACTTTGCAGATAGCTACTTAATAGCATCAGAACTTAACATGCCAAGCTTCATGCCATCTCAAGAAGGGAATCAAAGGTTTACACCAAACCCTAGAAAATCCAAACAGAGAACTTAAGAACACAGAAAAGAGAAAAACATGATTCTTGCAAATCGATCAAGTTGCTCTTGGAACTAGATGACCAAAGGGTCTAAAAATGCAATTCCATCATAGAGTAACCCATTTTGCCACTCCTCAGCAAGAATCGAGCCAAAACACAAAAACTCAAGAATCACTAAAAAAGGGACATCGAAGGAAAACAGACACGAACAGGAGAAATAAACTTTAGAGATTTCATTCCAAACAAACAAAGATCATAGAGGAGTCCCCATACATGATTGAATACAGAGGAATGATTACATGATGGCTCAATCCATTCTCTCCCTCTCCCCAAGCTCTCACACAAGAAGAACACAAGAACAAGAAAGCTACGGGAGACAAACAACAAAACATCCTCTGTCCATCTCTCCTGCTCTCAACCACTAAAGCCTAAAGCAAAACAACCTCTCCAAAGGCTATTTTGACTAAAGCAAACCCTAAAAGCCCCTTGAATCCATGGAATACATGCAGCCATAAGGAGACATCCCCTCCTTATATAGGCTCCGTCTAACGGGTCTCCAACCCGTTATGCCCGCTAAACCCGAATGGAACCGCTTCCACCTGTGCAGCTTTGCGCTTTTACCGAAACTCCCCTCCTGCACCTTCCGGGAAGCTTCCGCGTTTCCTTGTTGTCCAAGCCTCGCAACCACCTCGAGCTCTCGCCATCTTCAGCACATCACGACCGTTCTGACCTCAGCGCCACTTGCGCCTAGTCCGGTCACCCCGTGCATCGCACGACTCCGCCTCGACGTCCGGCAGCCATCACAGACAGGAAACACATCACATAGCACCGCTCGACGCATGTAAATATAAATAGCATCAATGAAGCATGAAATAGCCCAAACCTGACAAGTCAACATAATATGCATCCTAATCACTTTGACCAGGTTTGACCAAGTCCGACCGAACCCGATTGCACCACGCAATACCACGGTCCGAACCACACAAACCAAACTCGACTTTCCTAAACCGATGTCAATTACTCATCACAAACATGGGGTCATAACCACATGGTCTCTCAATCTCCCCCTTGATGAGTATATTGACAAACCCATAAAAAGCGCAAAGTTGAGTTTGAAGAGAAAGTCAAACATGGTCCAAAGGAAGAAAATGATGCTAATGACCATGTTGACACAAGGAGCGAAAGAAAGAGCAAGTTTTCCTCAAAGCTCCCAACATGGCTTTTTTCTCCCACTATTCTCCCCCTTTTGACAATAAACACATCAAGAATGCAAAATAGAGAATAAGTCATGATAAAGGAGGAAATGGCTAAAGTTTGTTTATTTTAAGCATTGAGAGCCATGAAGATTATCCAAAAAGACCATATAAAAATTACATCAAGCCATAACACATAAGTATGCTATCAAGATCATGGCAATGTATGTAGAGACAAGCTAAGCCAAATAAGTCATAATCTGAAATTTGATCAAATTTCTTAGCATGTCAAGTCAACCATGATTCTAGTCTAGCTAAAGGTATCCAAAGATGATGCAGGCCATGTCAATAAGCTAAGTGGAATCAAGAAGCTAGTATTGAGTCAATTTAGAGTGCTACAAGTTCAAGAATGAGACATTTGTTCATGTACTTGTAAGTCTTGTAATTTTTAGCAAAGTGAGCACAATTGACATGTTTTTCTTTAAAAATCTCATGATTGTTTCCAACCAGAATTTTGTTTTAGTCATGTGCTAGATCTCAAGCCTTATGTGACCACTCCAAGCAAGAAGCTTAAGAAGATGATCTTGGTCATCCAAAACTCCCCCCGAGTTCATGCCTTGTGCAATGGCAAGCCGTCTCATGAGAAAGAATTGGTGAGATCAGTTGTTTCGCACAAAAGAGATCTTTTTGCATTTTCATGAACATAAGACTTGTACTAACTCATGTGTCATCAAGAAACTAGAATAGCTCAAACTAAAGCTCAACAAAGATTCAAGACTCAACTCAGCCTATTTGACATGGCATGAATCATAAGTGGACAACTAAAGAAAGACTAGTCTCGAGAATTAACATGAAAAGTTTCAATTCAAGTTGAGCAATTTTAATCAACCTATCATGGCAAAAGACTTGACTACACATATAAAGTCATTATCAACCTAGCAATGAAGCACAAATCATGGCAGGATGTAAAGCAATGTAAACATATCATGAAAGGATAATAATCAAGACTCCATGTAGTTATATTACAATGCAGAATGCCAAATGCAAGAAAATCCAGCTCCCCCTCAACAAGTGATGCAACTTTTAGTTCAAGTAGAGTTATGTCAACATTAAGATTTAGAAGCTCCCAAATGAACTCCCCCTGAACCAAAGTTATAAAACGAGAAGCTGGCAAGTAAATCAGAAAAGGCAGTCCTTAAATCATAGACAAGATAAAGAGAATACTATGGCTCAGACTGACTCTCATCTACCCCATATGACTCTAGGACTATCAACTGATCATCTAACTCACTAAGGAGCAAACACGTACCCCGTCTACCCGAGGGTGGCCCAACCCTCGCTAGAACCTATAAGAAGTGAGTGAGCTCAACCTAGTGAGAAGAGAAACAGCTAATAAGCAGCATCCTAGAATCACAAGATGAGAGGAAGAAGTCTAAACAACTAGACGTGAGAAACACTCTAATCTATGCTAGGAGGACTAACCCAATGCACCCGTATGCAATGCAACAGAAAGGAGTAAAGCATAATAAATAGGATAAAGCAATAAAGCACAAAGCTCCCCCTCACAACAGTCCATAAGGACAAACCACCCCAAGCTCTCCCCGCAAGGCTGAAAACCTAGAGCTATCCAAAGGCTTGGTAAAGATATCAGCCAACTGGTGGTCACTCTCCACAAACTGGAGCACTATGTCATCCTTCTCCACATGGTCTCGAAGGAAGTGATATCTGATATCACCCTTCTCCACATGGTCTCGAAGGAAGTGATATCTGATATCAATGTGCTTGGTCCGAGAATGCTGCACTGGGTTCTTAGCAATGTTAATCGCAGAAGTGTTATCACAAAAGAGTGGAACACTGTCGATAACTAACCCAAAGTCCCGCAGGGTCGAGACCATCCAAAGTACTGGCTGCAGACATCGGCGGTAGCAACGTGCTCGGCCTCTGCGGTGGGTGAGCAACACCGATTGCTTCCTCGAAGACCAGGAAACAAGAGAAGTGCCAATGAATTGGTAGGTGCCAGAGGTGCTCTTCCTATCTATCCTACAGCCAGCAAAGGCTGCATCCGAGTAGGCTCTCAAGGAAAGACAGGAAGAGGAAGAGGTCCAGATACCATAGTCAATGGTAGCTCGAAGGTACCGAAGGATGCGCTTCACCGCCTGGCGGTGAGATACGCGAGGAGAAGCCTGAAACCAAGCACAAAGACACACAGCAAAGTGTATGTCCGGTCTCGAGGCAGTGAGGTACAAGAGGGAGCCAATCATGCTGCGATACTCCTTCTGATCAACTGGCTCGCCATCCTCATCTGGGTCAAGAGATGCTGTGGACGCCATGGGAGTTGACACGGCCTTACCATCACTATGTCAAAGCGTCTCAGGAGGTCACGAGTGTACTTACCTTGATGCAAGAAGGTACCCTCCCGAGTCTGCTTGATCTGGAAGCTAAGGAAGAAGGTCAACTCGCCCATCATACTCATCTCAAACTCGGTGCTCATGACATCCGAGAACTGTGAAACAAGAGTATGAGAAGAGCCGCCAAAGATGATGTCATCCACATAAATCTGGACGAGCAGAAGGTCAGCGCCATGCCGGCGAATGAACAAGGTCTTATCCACCTTACCCATCTCAAAATCATGACTCAACAAATAGGACTTAAGGCTCTCATACCAAGCTCTAGGGGCCTACATAAGTCCATACAAGACTTTGGAAAGCTTGTAGACATGGTTTGGGCATTTGGGGTTCTCGAAACCTGGAGGCTGTCTCACATAGACCTCTTCCTCAATAAAGTTATTGAGGAAGGCACTCTTGACATCCATCTAGTAAAGCTTGAAACCCTTAGAAGCTGCGAAAGCAAGCAGGATTCTAATGGCCTCAAGTGTAGCTACAGGGGCAAAGGTCTCCTCGAAGTCTAGACCCTCAACCTGAGAAAAACCCTGAGCTACCAGTTTAGCCTTGTTCCGAATGACATCCCCATCCTCACTCTACTTGTTCTTGAACACCCACTTAGTCCCAATGACATTGTGACCTTGAGGGGGCTCAACAAGCGACCATACCTTGTTTCTCTCAAAATTCTCTAACTCCTCATGATGTGAGCACACCACCAACACGTACGACCATAGCGGCCAATATCAAGAATGAACTAAAGGTGAATTCGTTTCTTCAACTTCAACATATTTTAAATGAGAATATGATGCTACCTAATGATGAAAATATATATATTTGTAGCACCACATCACTTTGGAACCAATTGAAGCAAGGGTTCAAGTTGGACAGGTTTTGGAATCCAATTCGGCCTCCAGATCAATTCGGATTCAGCATAACAAGCCAACTTCAAACGGCCATAACTTTTGATCCAGAAGGCTTCTCGGGGCCCGTGAGTACTCGTTGGAAAGATCTTGGAGTCTACTTTTAGATGGATCTGGTCTCACCCCCAAACTCCACTCGAGCAGATCAGAAACTGCGAAACAAGCCACGTCACTTTTCCAATCCGACTCAAAGTGGGCCGAGGGCCTTGTAACTTGGGCTATTTGGGCCGATAGTGTTCACATGAACAGTACCACATGCATGAACAGTAACTAAGAATAGTACCACATCCCTTTTCATTAGATAAGTGTGGCTTCCCCCTCACCTATTTAAGGAGGCCACACCCCTTTAGTTTTCCTGGGGTTTTGCTTAGATTAATCTGTCTTTGAACAGTTTCGCCGTTCATCGGTTTGTGAGACCCCAACTTGTGAACTTAATATTTATTCGCAATTTCAGATTGCATCTTGTACTCTCTTGCTTGTGTTCTCGATTCGCTTGCAGGAGATACCTTCTTGGCGAGGTCAATCGTGTTCGGCACGGTTGATAACCAACGGAGCAGTGGTGTAGTGATTGCGAGGTGTTCGATCTGTTTTGGTCAGAGCCTTTGGATCATCAACGTCGAGATCTCCACAATCGACTTATCAGTACCTCTCGGAAGATCGGGACCCCGTCCACATCAGTTGGTATCAGAGCAACGGTTGCCCGTGAGGTAATTCTTGTATCCCTAGTTAGTAGATTGGTTTTTATTTCCTATAGCCCAGAAAAAAATTGCCCCACAAAAAGAGTTAATTTCCGCTGTCCAAACCCCATTGTGCCTTTCGATCTGTTAGTTTTGGTTTGCTAAATTGAATTTGTGTCCGTCATAGCATTGTCTAGTTGCTGGTCATATCTTTGTTCCATTAAAAATCCAAACAAAAGAAAAATTCCCCACCCAAACCCTAATTTCCAATTTCGGCTGATTTTTCCTTCCTCTGCAGCCGCCACCAAAAACATCACAACTTTTGATTCCGAGATTATTTTTGAGTGGGACCACCGCCATTAGATTCAAAAATCCCATATCCATCTATCTGTAAAATTTCACGTCATTCCAGCAAGGCAGTTATGAGATATCTGCGGTGGAAGTTGACCTAAAATTCCAGATTGAATCTGCAACGGTCGGCACTTGTGAATTTTGTGTGACTTTTTCGGTCGGTTTCCAGAACTTGGCCCCAAAACAAAAGTTGTATAAAAAGCCGTCAGGAAACGGAGAAAAAAAGAATCATTGAAGAAAAGGCAGCTGACAAAAAGTTACGGCCAAAATACCGACGTTCTGTCTAGTGGACAGAAATCTTCAGTTTTCAGTTTTGGGTTAATCCTTGTGTTCTTCAATTCCAGATTGCATTGGATTGAATTATCTTCTATTTACCACTCCTACACATTACCATACACTTGTTTTTAGCCTTCTTCCATCCTTGGTTGATCAGCAACATAGGCTAAGTGCTAGATACGAACTATAATTCAATTCTATGCAATTCTGAAATTAACTGATTGTTCTCCATTGCTACCATATTGTGCCTTCCAAGCTACACCTACTCTTGATCAGAACAGGTTCCCTCTTGCAATCGTACCCACGCTCGACACGGTGTCACGAACCAGCCACCGGTTGTACCACCTGCTGCATTGGTAAGAACACTTGTAAGAGTGTGGTAAGACGCTTGAGAATGTGTGATTCCACCTTCCACCACCTAGTAGTTAATAGGGATAATACCTTTGTGTTGTCTTTGTTTTCTACTAACCATGACAGGTGAGTCGTCTGAAAATCAAGAGTGTGTTTTAAAGGGTGAGCTCATGACGCCCTTCGATGAACAACGCACTACCATTATTGAGGACTTCAACAGGAAGTTTCAAGCTACGACAGATACATTGCAGCGCGCCATCAATGAGAGTATTGTACGCCTTGAAAGAATGCTGAATCGGCCACCAAACATTGGACACGAGTATGATCACGATGCGGACCACGATCGTGAGGAGGGAGATGATAATGAGAGACAAAACCGCAACGCCAGTGCTTCATTTGCTGCCCAAGATGCACGCCCACGACACCGCCTACATCAAAACCGTCACGGTATGGGAGGTAATAATTTTCAGCACCACAATGATCGTTCTAATCATGACCCATTTGCTAAAGTCAAGTTTACCATTCCATCTTTTTTGGTCTTTATGATGCTGAAATATATCTTGATTGGGAGATGACGGTAGAGCGAAGTTTAATTCTCACTTGGTTCTGAGCAACATAGAGTTAGACAAGCTACTAGTGAGTTTAAGGACTTTGCTATTATCTGGTGGAATGATATGGGTACCATGCGCTTACAACCTGATACATGGAAGCGGTTAAAAGAAGCTATGCGTGCTAGATTTGTTCCTCTTGCTTTTAAACATGAAATGCATAAGAAATTGCAGTGCTTAGACCAAGGTAATAAATCTGTCGAGGAATATTATCAAGAACTACAAATAGGCATGTTGCGTTGTAATGTTGTAGAAGATGAGGAGGATAAGATTTGTCGTTTTACGGGGTTCTGGCGTGAAATTCAGGACATTGTTTATTATAAAGATTTTACAGCTGTCAACCAGTTGTTCCAGCTTGCTTGTTTGGCGAAAAGAATTGCAGGGTAGGCAACAAAGGACGAGGAACAACTTTGGAGGTACGTCTACATCGAGATCAACGCCTGGGCAAGCCAAGATAGCCCCACCTCCTATTTGTCGAGCTGCTGCCCCCTCTGTGAGTAGGGCGCATTCAGCAGCACCGCCGCCACCATCACGCGCACCGAGACGAGCAAATCTACTAGTGTGCAAACACTAGCACGAGCTCTTCATTGGTTGCTTCCACGGGCGTCACGACGGGCATTGTGTGCCACCGCTGTAAAGGGATGGGCCACGTCATGAGAGATTGCACAAGTCGCGGGCGTATATTGCGACAGAAGATGGTGGTTATGTAAGTGCTAGTGATGTTGAGGATGAATATGCTCTTGCAGCTAACCTTGCGGTAATGGTGATGATCATGAGAACAAACCTGTGTTTGTGCCCTTTTCGTGACTAACAACTTGCGGTAGTTGAGAACCATGCCGAAGAGGAGCATGAGTGATGGAATCGTTGACCCCATTGGTTGAGAATGAAGATAAGGAGATGGATGCCCTTACATCATCCGAGGAGAGCCAAAAGGTAAAGAACATGGAGCTATCATCACTCACAAGATCTGATTTGGTGCTACAACAAGATATAGAGCAACCTTGTGAGTATATACCTGCTGTAGTGCAATCTTTTGATATTCCTTGTGTTGACTTAAATGAACCATGTGCTAATCTAAATTCTCATAATTTTGCACATGTCGAATTAATAACACATAAAGAAGTTTTGACTAGAATTTCTCCTGCTAATTCATTGTGTTACATCATGTTGGATCTACCTATGAAATTGTCACATGCTATGGAGAAAGTTTCTGAACTTGCATGTTCGAAATTCTTGTTAAGTGCCTATACCCTGGATATAAGTTTAATTTGATTGGAGATTATGATGTGGGAACTCAATTTCTTGTATATCGAATATGCATAACTTGCGATCACATGGATGAATTGAAACTTGCTATTTGGAACAACAATTCTTGTATCTGAATCATGTTCAAAGTGAGAGGAAGTAAAATTTAGTACTCATCCAATGCCTATGTATTCAACTCTTTTACACCATCTAGTATAGACAATCTGAATAAAGATGATGAATTATGGCAGAACATACAAATCTTTTCACCACTGGCTAGATGAATTTGCTATTGTTCGATTGAGATATGATTATATAGCTGGATTGTTCCTCACTTACATTTGCAAAACAAGTTGCAACAATTACTGTGTGACAAATTTTGAATTGCTCATTAACTTATATGATTACTCTTGGGTTAATAATACAATTAGCTTTTATGATTGCTGCTGTTTTATAACCTTAATTGTGCAACAACGAAGAACTGTTAAAATGGATGACATATACATATACCATGCATACACCTTGGCTTCTTTGTTATCATATTTTCAGCTTATCAAGAGCCGAGGACGGCTTTGTTTGCAAGAAGGGGAGGATGATAAGAAACCCTATGGATACAACCATATTTGCTCTACTTGTTGTTACAATTACAAGAGCTCCTACGCATCACTTAAATTATGAGGTGAGCTCGTTTCAAAGAGATTTTACTTTATTTGATAAAAAACTTATGATATTACATAATGAGAGTTTGTTGCGTTTGTTATCATACACCAAGATTTATGATCAAGATCATGCAATACGTGACACTACACATATGTTAAAACCGAGGACGGTTTTCCATCAAGAAGGGGAGGATGATGTGAGCACACCACCAACACGTACGACCATAGCGGCCAATATCAAGAATGAACTAAAGGTGAATTCGTTTCTTCAACTTCAACATATTTTAAATGAGAATATGATGCTACCTAATGATGAAAATATATATATTTGTAGCACCACATCACTTTGGAACCAATTGAAGCAAGGGTTCAAGTTGGACAGGTTTTGGAATCCAATTCGGCCTCCAGATCAATTCGGATTCAGCATAACAAGCCAACTTCAAACGGCCATAACTTTTGATCCAGAAGGCTTCTCGGGGCCCGTGAGTACTCGTTGGAAAGATCTTGGAGTCTACTTTCAGATGGATCTGGTCTCATCTCCAAACTCCACTCGAGCACATCAGAAACTGTGAAACAAGCTACGCCACTTTTCCAATCCGACTCAAAGTGGGCCGAGGGCCTTGTAACTTGGGCTATTTGGGCCGATACTGTTCACATAAACAGTACCCCATGCGTGAACAGTAACTAGAAATAGTACCACATCCCTTTTCATTAGATAAATGTGGCTTCCCCCTAACCTATTTAAGGAGGCCACACCCCTTTAGTTTTCCTGGAGTTTTGCTTAGATTAATCTGTCTTTGAACAGTTTCGCCGTTCATCGGTTTGTGAGACCCCAACTTGTGAACTTAATATTTATTCGCAATTTCAAATTGCATCTTGTACTCTCTTGCTTGTGTTCTCGATTCGCTTGCAGGAGATAGCCTTCTTGGCGAGGTCAATCGTGTTCGGCACGGTTGATAACCAATGGAGCAGTGGTGTAGTGATTGCGAGGGGTTCGATCTGTTTTGGTCAGAGCCTTTGGATCATCAACGTCGAGATCTCCACAATTGACTTATCAGTACCTCTCGGAAGATCGGGACCCCGTCCACATCACCTCATGCATGGCATTGACCCAAGACTCATTAGATAGTGCATGACTAACATCTTTGGGCTCAAAGATGGCAACAAAGGTAGAATGGAGACAGAAGTGAGACATGCCAGATTTTGAACGAGTGACTCGCTCAAAAAGGTCTCCAATAATCTGCTCAGCAGGATGGTCTTTTTGGATATGTCGAGGAGGTCCACTACAACAAAATGAACATATTAAGACGTTTTGTTTAAGACGCTTTGAATCATGTCTCTCTTTTTAGAACCACAATTGAAATAGAGACGCAGTTTGAGACGTTTTGGAGTACGTCTCATGTATAGAGACGAAATTTTAGATGTCTTATTTATCATTTGAGACGTCTTATCTATTATCTCCATATAAGAATATTAAAAAAAACAAAATGGTGTAAGTAACGGTATATATATAAAACATAAAAAATATCAATCTCAAAGTTCGAACTCACAACCTAAGAATTTTCTTTTGCTTTTGTTCAGTGGCTGAAAACATAAAAAAATATCAATCCCAGGGTTCGAACTCTCAACCTAAGGTTTAGAATGTTCACGCATTAACAGGGGCGGAATTAGGTCCCTGGGAAGGTGGGCTTTAGCCCAGAGTATAAAAATGTATGTAGTATATATATAGCTCAGGTAATTTGAGTCCAGCTCAGGATAATATTGGCAAGATTTAACCCAGATTCGTAACGTATTTTACTGCTGGCGTCCTTGTCTCGCGACTCGCGCGCTCGGCCACGACTTGAGTCTTCAATACGTATTTTCTGCATTGCCGCTGCGCTTCGATGCGGCCCATTAATTTCGCGCGACCGACGACTCGACGAAACCGACAAAGCCTCGTCCCGACAGCTCCTCCTTCTGACTCCGAGCCTCGGCCAATTGCTCGTCGCCTCTTGATCTCGATCGGCGCCGTCGGCGGCTCCCGCCGCCCCTCCCGCGCGCCCGCCTCGATCCGTCCCCCTCCGGCGTCGCACCGCCTCGATCCGCCCCCTCTCGGCGCCTCCCGCTCTGGCGTCGCCCGCCTCGAGTCCGCCCCCTCTCGACCCGCCCCTCTGGCGTCGCCGCGATATCCGCCGCCGCCCGGTCCGTCCCCCTCTGGCGTCGCCCGCCTCCCGATCCGCCCCCTCTCGGCGCCTCCCGCTCTGGCGTCGCCCGCTCTGGCGTCGCCCGCCTCGAAGTCCGCCCCTCTCGACCCGCCCCCTCCTGGCGTTGCGGTCTGCGTGGCGCCTCGCGGATCCACCCGCCTCGCCTCCGCTGCTCCGCCGGATCCGGCCGCCTCCGTGTGCTCGCCCGCCTCCCGGATCCGCCGCGCCGCGCCGGCTGCCTCGCCTCCGCCGGCGCTGCCGCCCGCCTCGCCGGCCGTGCGCCGCGCCGCCTCGCCGGCGTCGCCTCGCGCTGCTCGCCCTCCTCCGCCGCCGCTGCTCGCCCGCCTCGGCCTCCTCGCGCGCCTCCGCTGGCTGCGCCTCCGCCTCCGCGGCCGCTGCTCCGCCCACCTCGCCGCCTAGGTGATGCAACTATTACTATTTCATTGTTAACTAAGAAATAGTTGATGGATCTGCACATAAGGAATTTGTTCACCTAGTGATATTGCATAAGAATATTTGAGCTAAATTACACAAATTGTAATTTGTACTAGGTGATGGAGTTCAGATGAGTCTCATCGAATTGAGTTAATTGTGCTATGCTTTCTTAATTATTTTGACATCCTCAAATGCCTTAACGAAAATTCCACAAAACTCAACTCTTTGGATCTGTAGGTGTTATGGCACTGGATTGTTTCTTTCACCAAATTTTCCTTTTGTTTGTTTAAATTACGAGCACAGTTAATTAATGTATGTCTGGGGTGCTGAAACAACAGTACTTAATTTTGGGGTGCTAACACAATAGTACTCATTTTGGATCAATGAGATGTTAGCTACTGAATTTTCCAGATGCTATTTAGTGAAGTTTGCACACTCCCGTGATGTCACATATGTTTAATTATGCCACGCCTTGTTGCCTCAGCTCTGCCTCTGCGGCACGCGGACGGCCGACACCGGCACCGCCGTCCGGTTACTCGGTGAACACTTGTCTTCTCATAGCACGGTACATAATAAAAATACATACTGTGGTGAAGGAGCTCTGCATACTAACATTACCTTTTTGTTATGGAAAAAGAAGGAGCTCTGCATACTAACATTACCTTTCAGTTGTGGTAAAAAAAGGTCCATGTAAAGAGAAATATCATAAAGAGAAAAAAGGTGGCAATATGCAACAAAGATCTAAAAAAAATGCTTCAACAGATTGTATTACATAGAACAATTGCTTATTGCTGGCAACATGAAATAGTAGTGAACAATTTAGTGCAGGCATGATCTAAATTCCGAAGACATGTTAAGAGAGATACTTACTTGATCTTCAAAATCAGAACTAGTCAGAAGTAGTGAACCATTTAGTGCAAGCATCGCCGAGTTAATTTGTGAACTTTTGCAATTGTTTTGTAATTTCTTTATATTATTGGACATGTTATCATTAGTACGAACAATTGTATGTTAACTATTACTAGATCTTTATGTTTTGTACTGAAAAATATTTTTACAATTTCGAACACCCATTCTAAAATTCCTGCGTCCAAAATTCCTGAATCTTTGCTATTACTATTACAGCATACCATAGAGTGATGGATCGAGGTTGGATGAGTGAACCAAGATCAACTGATTCTTATAAAGATGGTGTGACATATTTTCTATCTGTTGCATTCCGTGATATTCCAAATGGTGCCAAGATCCTTTGTCCTTGCGTGAACTGTAGAAACAGAGTAACTCAGAATTATGATAGAGTTAAAACTCATTTGAGATGTGCTGGTATTCTTCAAAGTTATACAAAGTGGGTTCACCATGGCGAGAAATATGAACCACCATCATTAGTATTTGGTCCTCCTGTATCAGGTTATTCTAAGAAAATTCCTGTTGCTAGTGCTCAGAGGAGTATTGTTGTAGAAGGTGCACAAGAAAGATTGGATGACATGGAAGGACTCCTAAAAGCTGCATTTGTCATGGAAGATAGCTGTGAATCTCTATCAAGTACTTCTATTGGTGAACAAGATGATATTGATTTTGACTTCGGTAGTATGGAAGCTAATATGGCCGAGAACAGGAATAACACATTGGGAGATGATTATACCAGTGGGGAACAAGACATGTTTGCAAGCTTCATGAAGGATGCAAATACAAAACTATATCATGGATGTGAAACATTTTTGAGGTTGTCGTTTTTAGTCACTTTGTATCACCTAAAATGCATACATGGATGGACACAAGAATCTTTTACAGCACTACTTGGTGTGCTATATGACGCTCTTCCACCGGAGGCAAACTTACCAAAGAATTGTTATGAAGCAAAAAAAATCATCCGTGGTTTAGGGCTTGATTATAAAAAAATACATGCTTGCCCTAAAGATTGCATGCTATATCGAGGTGACAGAGCTACAGAAGAGTCTTGTCATGTGTGTGGTACCTCCCGTTGGAAAACTGATAAGAATGGGACTCCAATTGAATCAAAAGGAAAAAAGAAACCGGCTAAAGTGTTGCGTTATTTCCCATTGATACCAAGAATCCAAAGACTTTTTTCAACAAACAAAACTTCATGTGATATGCGCTGGCATGAGGAGGGTCGTACAAAAGACGGATTGCTACGACACCCGGCTGATGGTGAGGCTTGGAAAGATTTTGATGCTCGCTATCCTGAATTTTCTGCAGATACCCGTAATGTACGCCTTGGTCTTGCTAGTGATGGATTTAACCCTTTTAGGAATATGAGTTCAAAGCATAGCACTTGGCCGGTAATGCTCGTTCCTTACAATGTGCCACCTTGGATTTGCATGAAACAAACGTCATTAATTTTATCGATGATCATTCCTGGACCAGGTTCTCCTGGGAATGATATAGATGTCTATTTGGTGCCACTTGTTGATGAGCTTTTGCAACTATGGGAGGGTGTGGAAACATACGATGCTTCTTCACGGAATAAATTTGCTCTCCGAGCTGCACTATTATGGACGTTGAATGATTTTCTGCACTAGCTTACCTATCCGGCCGAGATGCGGCGGAAATATGCATGCCCATCTTGTGCTATATTAACAAAATCATTTCGTCTAAAAAAGGGCGGAAAATTTTGTTATATGGGTCATCGTCGATGGTTGCCACAAGGCCATATATTTCGAAGGTGGAAGAGTCAGTTTGATGGCACTGAAGAGAAGGAACTTGCACCTAATACATTGGATGGAACTTCTGTTTTGAGAATGTTGCAGGGCAGAGTATTTGTATTAGGTAAAAAGGTAAGCCTAACGAAGCTGGCAAAAAGGAAAAAGCAAACCAACAAAAATAGCAACGACATAGGCAACAACCAGGAACTCAAGCGTAAAAGAGAGGTATGTAAGACTGAAAAGAAACCTGAGGATTGGTTGAAAAAAAAGTCCATATTTTTCATGCTACCATATTGGGAGCGCAACAAATTAAGGCATAATCTAGATGTAATGCATATAGAGAAAAATGTGTGTGATAATTTAATCGGGACATTGTTGGATATTAGTTCAAAAACAAAGGATGATCTTAATGCACGACTTGACTTGGTGGAAATTGGCATTCGACCAGAACTGCACCCTACAGTAGATGATAAAGGAAAACAAATACTGCCACCTGCACCCTTTACTATGTCCAGAGAGAAAAAGGAGATTTTTTGTTCGATAATTCAGAATATAAGGACTCCTGATGGTTATGCTTCAAATATTTCTAGATGTGTTAACATGAAAGAATGTACACTTAGTGGACTGAAGAGTCATGATTGCCATGTTTTACTAGAAGACATTCTTGCAATAGCACTTCGATCTTGTTACCCTAGCAAAGATGTCATGAAAATTGTTATCAAATTGGCTACATTCTTTAAGAAGTTGTGCTCTAAAGTTATTGATGTTTCTGAGCTTGACGATCTTCAAGAGAGTATTGTGATGACACTGTGTAATATGGAAAGAGTTTTCTTCCATCATTTTTCTTGTCATGGTCCATTTATTGGTACACTTGGTTGAAGAAGTTAAACTCGGTGGCCCGATGCACTACATTGGATGTATCCTCTAGAGAGGTACGTAATTTTGTTTTTCTTTCATATATTTAATAAATCTTGGAAATGACATATTTTTGTAATTATATCTAGATCATTTGTTCGAATAAAGGCACTTGTACGAAACATAGCTCACCCAGAAGGTTCAATCGCTGAAGGTTATCTTGCTGAAGAGTGCCTAACATTTTGTTCAAGATTTTTAGAAGGAACTACACGCTTTACAAGGCCATCTAGAAACCATGACCCTTCAAATAATATAAAGGATATGTACATGTTTGGGAGTGCTGGTGAACCAATCGGTAAGGCCATCACCATTGGCCGATTTGACAATCAGCTTCTTATTCAGGCACATCGATATGTCTTACGACACTGCGATGAACTTGAAGATTTTCGCAAGTGTGTAGCACAAGTATATTCTAATTATTTATTTTGAACAATTATATACACACAATGTTTAATGTATTTGATTATTGTAGAGAATTTATCGATGAAGAGAAAAGCGCCTCAACCAACTAACTTGACACATTTGACGACAAGTTGATCAATAGAAGCTTTGCTGATTGGTTGGAACAGAAGGTATAACTATGCAGTTTTCATATTTATGCATAACTGTATTATAAGAAATTATTTAGACAACGGACTAACGGTACTCTTATACAGGTTGTATTAAATGGTGGATCAGACATAAATGAAAAGATAAGAGCATTGGTGCTAAACCAAGCAGATGTGTTGTGCGCTACAGTGGATATGTTATTAATGGTTTCAGGTTCCACACTATGAGTCGTGGGGCTGGATGCACCACACAAAATAGTGGTGTAGTGAACATTGCTGATGACGGTGTTAATTATTATGGCAGATTATCAGATATTGTAGAATTGTCATATACAAATTACAAGGTAGTGCTGTTCAAATGTGATTGGTACGATGTCTATCATAGATCTGGTATGAAAATAGATGAATTTGGATTCACCCTTGTTAACTTCTCTCGGAAGATACACAGTGGAGAGAAATTAGATGATGATCCATTTGTCTTTTCGTCCCAAGTGGAACAAGTTTTTTATGTTGAAGATCCAAAAGCTGCAGGATGGCACGTGGTAACAAGATTCAAGCCAAGGGATCTTTTTGATATGGGTGTGCAACAGCCAGCAGCTGATCAATTTTGTATTAAATGGGTTCCGTTAGCTGATCAATTTTGGGGGGTTCCCTTAGATGATCAATTTTGGGTATAATCTGTTCATCAGGCTAGGTGGCATAGTCTCAACATGTAGTTTTATAATATCCTAATTTATTCTCTATTTCTTTGTTTGTTCTGTACATTCCTGTTTTCACAAATAATTAAGGTACATATGCGTGTCGTAACTTCCATTACGTGGGGTTGACTTCATAATTTTTTATTGCTGTAGTTAACAATTATGATGAGGGTACCAAGGCGGCTACGGAAGTTAAACCTAGATGTACAAGGTGTAGGACATGCAGAAGTTGAAGAAGAAAATTGGCACTTCAATTGTGAAAATATAGATGGAGATGCATAATCTAAAGATGATGATTTGCACATGCATACTGAAGATCATGATGAAGGTAATATACAACAGCAAGAATATAATGTAGAAGATCATCCACATGTTGATAACATTATAGCAGAGTTGCCTCTTGCATCCAGAAGACCAATTAAAATAATGTGTAAGTTGCATAAGGTTTCATTTTTTTGAATTTCTAAGTGCATATGATTTTCCCTATGACGTATAGTTCAAATGGTCCAAAATGTAGGGCCAAATGGAGAAGTGCGACAGATTCTTGGAGATTTTAAGGTAAAAAACATGGAGCAATTAAAGCAAGGTAAGGTGATTGTGGAGACGGATGAAAATGGTGTTCCGAATGATAGGTTAGGTTCCATTCTTGGCTCGTATCTTGGTCAGCTTGCACAGAATTCAACATTTGCACCACTGCACATTCCAAAATGGGACGATGAATTATTTGTGGAACCACATAAGAGCATAATCACTGATGTGGAGGTGAACTATTATTTAATATTTAGTAACATGTATCATCATGCTTTTACACTACTAACTTCTGTTTATATCTTTTAAAGATTAAATTTATCTACCCCTCTGAGACTAAGCATCTTACAAGAGACTGGATCCTAATGAAAGTTGGAAAGGGGTGGAGATCTTACAAACATCGTTTGAAGAAAAGGTACTTTAATCGTGATGAGAGGACTCTAAATGAAATATTAAAAGATGTCCCAAAAGGTGTTAATGAATATCAATGGGGTGCTCTGCTTGCAATATGGTGTCAGGACCAACACAAGGTGACAAGTCAATTTTTAGGCTAAACTTGTATTCGAAATTTGTTTTCTAATTCCCACTATTGACTGAAGCTTTACTATTTCCAGAAATTATGTGAGAAAAACTCTGAATGCGCAAAACAACAGAAGAATCCACATACAACTGGGAGAAAAAGCCACGCTAGGCTTTGTAAAGAGATGGTGTTAATTGTTTTAGACTTAAATGTTGTTATTATTAAAGATAAAAAGCTATCTAACCATAAATTTGATAAATCTTCTAATTTGGTTTGTTGCACAGGAAGAAAAAAATAAAGGAAAAGTACATGATATTGACGTATGGGATGCAGCCCATAAGAAAAAGGATGCACGTATGAAGGAAGTACTGGTATATTGCTTTTCTTGTAAGTTGCATTTAGAAATACTATTTGATTCATAATTTTGATTTACTAAATACAAATTTACTTATGTAGGAAACAGCTTATGATGAGTTAGCTAAAAGGAAATCTGATAACTATGGCATTATTTCATCAAAAGATTATGATGAAGTATTTCGAAGTGTAGTTGGAAAAGAGACAAAACTTCGAGGGTACTACGATCAGAAGAATTGGAGCCAAATACAGGTTTCTCAGGAAGTAGATGACATTGGGCAATCTAAGCAACAAGAAATGCTTAAAGGAGCAGTAAAAGCAATGAACAATAAAATAGAGGACATGAGTGGTAATATGAATCTCATGCAGGCCTTCATAGAGAGAAAATTCCCTGGAGAGGATTGGAGAAACATGATGCTAGCAGAAGAAAATAATGAAGTAAGCACCTATGGCTCATCTTTTTTTAAGATCAATTAACAAATACACTATGTGCTAACAAATATGTTTTTGGTTTTCCTTTCAGGTTGATACTTCTGAACAAGTTGGTAATGATATCCTATTTGAGTTTGAAAACAATCTTGACGAATTGTCTGAAAATGTCCATTCTACACCAAACAATGTGCAGCAGGTGTTGTATTAACCTGGAAAATTTTAAACTGATGCTTTGCCAAAGTTTTATGTTGTTATTTTTTTTATAATACTGTACCACTAACCTACATGGTCATGGGCTTAATGCGTGGTAATGATAATTAGCAGGGCTTTAGAAAAAGTTGTCCTTCCGTCCCCTCATTTCCAGCATGGCCTTTTCCTTTTTTGGACATAATAATTTGAGGTCTAATGATGTCAGCGGCAAATTTGTTGTTTATTCCGCTGCCTGCACCAGTCGAAATCATTTGGATGACAGAGTTTGCTGATTTGCTCTTACATGGGGGCACACTTCTTCCTATTGATGTAACCATTGCTGTCAAGTTTTTCGCGGGATATTTTAGCTTCTTCAGTGTGATTAGGGAGCCGTCTCCACAAATTCTGCATGCTAAAACCTCAAGTACTACTTCTAAAGCAAAGTATTTACCTCAATGTGTGCTTGTTGTCTATTTCAGCTGTGATTTTGTTGTACCTTGAGCGTAAGGCTTTGGGTCAAGTGTGTAGTTTTACCCTGCTTAAACTACAGCATGGACACAATTACTTAGCTGCCATTTCATTGCCAGCTTACCTGCTCAATACTGCAAAATTATGTCCGAAAATTGTGCCATTGTTTGATGGAATTCTTTGAATTAGCAACGAACTATTTGATGTACTCCTATGTAAAGAAAAGCTTTAGTTCCAAGTTTTTGCTCTTTGTTATTAGAACATGATGCTTTGCATGGTGTAGACAATTAAACAAGGTAACGCCCTCAAAAGGAATCTGCGAATTTTCTTTTGCTACTTTTGATAGGATTTATTATCCAATTAATTGCATGATGTTTTGGAAGTGTTTGTGTTAGTCTAGTCTAACCAAATTAACATGAACGTAGAGATCGAGTGCAGGTGAATGCACATATGGTTGGTATTAGTAGGAAGTCTGTACTCTGTACAAATGGAATGAAGTTATATTTTGTTTTTTCTTTGAGAAAGAATGTGACTACCCATGTTTTAAACTGATGCTTTGCCAAAGTTTTATGTTGTTATTTTTTTTTATAATTTGCAGCAATTGCATTCTGTCAGTTTTACTTCAACTAAACGTATTCGTGCCAATCCATCTGTACCACATGAACACATGATTGCCAAGGTAACTTATGAAAATCGCACTATGCTATTGAACCATGTGCTTTTGCAATATGTAGATTAACTTAATTTACTTTCAATTGAAGCAATCAAGCACTGAAAGCTCTGCCAAAAGGTCTAAAGCTATTCAGGGGTACAAGGAATCGACTACGGCACATGACCTTGGAACTAATAAGGTATGTGCAAACTAAGTATGGAAAAATTGAGTAGCGAACACTGATCTAGTAACTCTGACTCCTGTATTTTATTATAGGTTGACATTTTTGATCAAATTGGTAATGACAATACTAATGGACTTGATAATAACCTTGAGAGGTCATATCTTTGGTGTTCATGCGCGCCAAATTATGTGCAGGTGATGTAGTGCTTGCGTGCTTGATAAATTTTAATCGATGCTTTCACAATATCTAAATATTGGCATTTATTGTAAGCTGCAGCAATCACATATTAGTAAGTGTACTAATGCAATAGATCGCCATGCCAATATATCTGTACCATATGAACAGACAACTGCCAAGGTGAATTATGAAAATATCACTGTTTCAATGAATCAACTTGGCTTTAATAACATGTATATAATTTTGCCCATTTTTATTGTAGCAATTAAGTGTGGAAAGCTCTGCCAAAAGGTCCAAAACAAGTCACAGAAGTGTGGAATCAATGCTGCCACATGAGCATGGAACCAATGAGGTATGTACGAATTAAAAATGCAAAGATTTATTAGTCAACATTGCTGCACTACTTTGGCTACACTTGCTGTACTTGGAACTGGACTGTGCAGCATTATGCATATATCAACTCACAGCATACATACAGTTTTGCTGACTTGTATTGCAACTTGCTACTACAAGAATTGAACCTACATAATTGCTGAAAAACAACGAAACAAACAAAGCATCTTTCATCCTTGCTATCTTCTCGGGTAACAATGAATTGTAGCTTTGAAAACCTCTGACAACTTGGGTACAACTGTTTGCTAGCTTCATTGGCTAACCTATAGTATGTTTCCATGTCTACATCTTGCTCTCTCTCATATAAGGAGAGTTGTTCTAGTAAACCTTTACCAAATCAACCAATGATTGTAAAGGTGTGTTATGCACATCTTATTCTAGCACTGAAAATTTCCTTATTCTCACAATTTATATAACAAAACTAAATTTGAATTGCAGCAAGCAAGCATTGGAAGCTCTGCGAAAAGGCCCAAAAGCAGTCAAGGTTATGTGGAACCAATTTTACAACATGAAAAAGCCACTCAGGTTTGATTCAAACTATTGATCAAGAAAATAAATTTATTATGGTTGCATGTTACTTGCAGTAGTATTGCTGATCATGTTTGCAGATGCACTTGTTTTAATTGTTTAAACTTTTTAACACAGGGGCCTCAAACAAGGAGAGTACTAGAGGACAGTTCATCTAATGCAGTATGTGTTACCATTTTTTAATAATAAACCAAGTATTTTATATGTTAATGAATGACAATGCTCATTTTTTGTGAATGACAATGACATTTTCTTAAAATGATAGGATCAAAGGGTAGTGTACCTATTTTCATTGAATCCAATATACAAAGGTAAAGTTGTGGCCAAAGGATATTTAGTGAGTTCAGATAGCACACATGTGGTTGGAGGAAACATGCTTGGAGATGAATATTATGGGGTGGCTATTCATGGTGTTACAAATATTGGTGATGAGAGGTGCCTAGACCATTTGAAAAATATTGTGCAGTAAAGGATGCAATTGGTTGTGTTGTTGCTTGGCCACGGTTCTCACGTAAGATCAATTCTTTGAACTACAAGAATAATTTTCCTACCAGAAATATTTGTGTCTTGTTACTCATATAATATCTATTGCTTGAGTAAAAAGCCTAAACGTTCTACTCGCTAGGTATGCCACTTCTAGTTTAATTAACTGAACTTGTACCGTAATATTTTTCATGATTGCTCATATCTGATATTTTGTTGTTAATATTGCTATGTTTGCAGGATATGGAGGACTATGAAAAGAAATGCAGTGGAAGACCGATGCACAATTTTTCGATTGAAGAAATAGACTGATGATTTATTATAGCAGTTTAAAAAAAGATGTGTGTCAAATTGGAGGATGTTTTACCGACATGTGTTTATCGCATATTACATTTTTATTTAGTTGTGAACTCTGTTGATTTAAATGGATGCTATAATTATTTGTAAACCTCTCTTATGTAAACTTCTTTGGGGTTTGGAGGGTGCAATGATGATGAATTTGTCAATTGCCAATGGTTTGCCCGGGTTGTGGCTTGGTTCCAGTCGTAGTTGGTTTGCTTTTCTTATAACAGTACTATATCTGTTGTGCTACGCCTATTCCTTATATTTTATAAAATATGTACTCAATATTATGGTGCTGCCTATAAAATTATTATATATACATGTATATATAATAAATATATGGAATACTATATTCTCATACGGATACGTATTTGTGTGTATAGAAGAAAATATATTCCAATCAAAATAAAAATACATACTACATAGGACATCTTGAGACGGCACATAACGTCTCAACGCACGTGCCTATATTAATTGAGATGTGGTGCGGCCGTTTTTATAAAAGCGTCTCTAACTTTATAAGGATACAGTGCAGATGTCTCTAATGAACGTCTCAAATAATATAGGCACGCCTTAGAGAGCGTCTCTATATTTTTGAGACGCTTCATGTAGAGACGTTTCTATGACGCTTTATAAAAGCGCCTCAGTTGTCTGTGGGAGACGAAACAAAACGTCTCTAACCTACAAATATGATGTCTCCCCACGGATGTTTTGTTGTAGTGGTCCAGGATGAGATGAAGAAGTGGCCTCTACCTCATGAGCTGATGAGGTAGGAACGGAGCCACTAGCTCCAGAGGAAGCAGAAGGCATGGGTTGATCGCCTCGAGGTGCGGTGGAAGAAGCACCTCAAGGGGTGGATGAAGAACTGGATCGGGTAGACAACCCTCATCTCTATCCTCCTCATCATCCACGAAGATGGTCTCGGACTGCTCTAAAGAACCTAAGATATCGGGCCTAGTCCCCGGACTGGCCTCATCGAAGGTCACCTCACAGGTCTCTACCATTTTACTAGACTCGTAGTTCCAGACCCTATAAGCCCGCGAAGAAGTCAAGTAGCCTAGAAAGATCCCATCACAAGAACGTGACTCGAACTTATCTAAGTTCCCGGACTTCAAAATAAAGCACTTGCAACCAAACACACGAAAATGAGATACACTGGGCTTTCGCCCATATCTCAGCTCATAAGAAGTGCGGTGCAAGTGTACCCTAAGAAAAACTCGATTTGAGATATGGTATGCGGTGGCTATAGCCTCAGCCCAAACTTCCACGGTGTAGAGTACTCATCAAGCATCGTCCTAGCCATCTCGACGAAGGTACGGTTCTTTCTCTCCATGACGCCATTTTGCTGTGGGACGTGCGGAGAGGAGAACTAATGCTCTACACCTGTCTCATCACAGAACCTCTCAAAGTAGGAATTCTTGAACTCCGTGCCATTGTCACTTCGGATCGCTCGTAAGACACCTGGAAGCTTAACAGAAAGCCTACTGAAAAGACCTCAGAAATATGTAAACGTCTCATCCTTCGAGGCTAAGAAAAACACCGAAGAGTACCTCGAGAAGTCATCGACCATGACAAGAACACACCACTTCCCTCCTGCTGACTGCACTCGAGCTGGTCCAACTGTGTCCATATGGAGCAGCTGTCCTGGTGCATCGGTCATAGTCACTGTGACCAGAGGGTGAGAAGCGGCAACCATCTTGCCGTGCCGGCAAGGAGCACACACAATATCTTTGACCATCTTGAGCTTCGGCAGACCACGAATGAGATCGTGGCCGCTAACTCGGGTCAAATGGTCAAATCCAATATGGCCAAGTCTCCTATGCCAGAAGGTAAGGTCACGGGACTCTGAAGCAACCAAACACCGGAGAGGATCACCAGAAGACTCAGAAAAATCAGCACGAAAGATCCTCCCATAACGAGAAATCCCGCAAACCAGACAACCCAAAGAATCAAGAATTTTGCAATTGTTTTTCTTAAAGCTCACCTCATAACCGTCATCGGTAAGCTGAGAGACTGAAAGCAAATTATACTGCAGCTTACTAACCAAGGCAACATCTTTTAAAATAAAAGACTCATTAACACGCACTGTACCTTTGGCGATGACACGCCCAGATGAAGCATCTCCGAAGGTGATCGTCTCATCACCTAGAGCACGGGTAAGGGAAGAAAACCAACGGGAGTCTCCGGTCATGTGTCATGAACACCCGGAGTCTACAAGCCAAATCTTTCCCTTCCCTGCCCGGCGAACCTGAGTCAAACAGAGAGTAAAGTCTCAGTACTGGGATAAATCAAGAGTGATTTTGGCACCCAATACCGAGTAACATGTCGAGTAGAAGAAGTAGCCACACACGACTGACCTCTATCTACCCTACGCTCTCTGTCACTCAAAGAAGCGAAGGTCCGTGGCGACACTGAAGCTGTCTTTGGTCCGAGCGCTCACGGAGAGCGAGTCGGAGCACCGGCAACATGCTGATCACGCCGCAGGTAGCCATCGCGACGGGGGAAACGAGATCTACCCTCAGAACGGCGGAAGTCACGACCAAAGGGAGCATGCGGACGAAAACCAGAAAACTCAAAAAAACCAAGTCCTCGATGCTGCCCAAAACCATCAGAAACACCTGAAGCAGACCTAGACCTCGTGTTGGTCTTAGGTGCACTCAAGGTCTGGGGCTGACTTTGAATACGCCTAAGAGATGAAACACGGTCTCTACGCACGATCTTGGCGCGCCTGAAGCATCGATTGATCAAATGCCCATCCTTCTGACAGAAGGTGCAATGATACTTCACCTTCTGTGAGGTAGTAGTAGCATGATGAGGCTTCGCCTTCTAAGAGGCCGAAGCAACAGGTGGAATCACCTTGCTGTCAGAAATCCCTTGGACAAAGCCCGCAGACTTGAATTGAACTTTCTCAGTTCTGGGCCTGACCTCGATCACACCTGTGGCTATGGGTCTGAGCATGGTAGGTGGATGCTTCCTCATGTCCTCATGGAAATCGTATCCTAGACCCTGATTAAATCTGCAAATCTTAGATTGGTCTAGAATAAGATTTAGCTTCTTCTTGCCTACTACAAATCTCTCAAGAGTGTTCATAAGATTATGACACTCTCGAAAGAGAGAGGTGCAAGAAGAGCAAGGGGTAGAGGGAACAGCAGAAGGTAAGGAAGTAGAAGAAGAACCAACAGCAGAGGAACGAATGGCATGTGCACGCACAGCCGACTCAGAAGGGACAATCCTACTGCTAGCCATGTGGTTCACGTTGCTAGGCATCTCTACCAAACCCTCATGCTTCTTCCCCACACACACAGCACAAGCAGATGGTTGCTTCTCTAGTAGGTCCTTAGTAAGCTTCACACATTTCTCATCCAATGCACTCAAGTCAGATTTTAGTTTGTTACAATTAATGCATGGTGAGCTAACAGGATCCTTAGATGCAGATTGAGCTAATTTGTTGTTATTATCAACTAATTCTTGAAACTGTTTGGAGACAGCTTCAAGCTCAGCAGTAAGCTTGGGACAATTCACACATGAAGCAATAGGCTCTAGTAGAAAAGCTTGTAATTCAACAATTTTATGATCTGCCCATTTTAGGTTTATCTTCAAGTTATTACAGTTTTCACAAGTCTCGGGCAGATCGAGAAGCATGGTATACAAACTTCTAAAAGCATTGTCCTTATCCTCACATGAGGTGCAAGATATAGTCTCAACAGTAGTAGATGAAAGAGGAACCACCCTACTCATCTTAAGTTCAGCAAGAAGACTAATATTCTCCACCTTAATCATGTCGAGCTCAGAGGACACACTATCATGCAAGGTCCTTAGCTTCTCCATGTCACCAAGCAAAGTAGTGCATATATCACAATCGTCACGGGAGGGAGCAGATCTAAGTGAAGTAAGCTCCCGTGACAAGCTCTCTACTTCCTTCTCCAACTCGCTAACCCTATCTCTAGATCTAGCATGAAATTTCCCTAGCTTAAGAAAAGCATCATTAAGCTGGTCGTATAAAGGGTATACCTCATCGGAGTCGGAGTACAGCTCGCTGTTGCTGATCTCGCTCTCAAGGGCCATGAAGCACATGCCGGAGAAGTCGTCGCCGCCTTGGGATCTTGGTCACCCGTCCCGTCGTCGTCGCTCCATCCCTCCACCTCGCTGAGGTCAAGGTCGTCGAAGGCGGTGAGGACGCGGTGAAAGAGCTTCTTGGCTTTGCCAAGGTCGCGGAACTTCTTCTTGCCTTGAGCGTGAGCAAGAGGCTTCTTGTTGCGGTTCTTGTCGATGTAGTCGTTCTTGCTCACACTGTCGTAGTCGCCCTTGCCCTTTCCCAGTTTGGGGCAGTTCGCTCGAATGTGGTTGGAGCCACCATACTCGAAGCAGATCACGGGTCCTCCTCTCTTTCCGTCCCTCCTCTTGTAAGCATGGGAAATTTTCTCGCTAGGAGGGTTAACTGGTCATCCGCGAGCTGCTCTAACTGATCATCAGTTACGTCACAGAGAGCAGCAAGCAAGAATCCACAAAGCGAATCAGAAGAAAGATCAGGAGCTGAAGTGGGATCGGTAACTAAAGCTATCGACTGCGACTTCGACTTGTGAGAGACAATGTCAATCTCGTGAGTCTTGAGGCGTGAGTACAACACGTCAAGAGTCAAAGTCGAGAGGTTGGTGGTGTCCTTGATGGTAGTCACCTTCATCTCCCAAACCTGCAAATCAAGAGCCGTGAGCATCTGACGAGCGTTGTCCGAGTCGGGGTCTGTGAGACCGACCGCTCGGAGGTTGCTCAAGATCTTGTGAAAACGCGCAAAACACTCATCGAGAGACTCGCCAGCGAGCATTTCAAACTTGTTGTAATCTTGCTTGAACTGGTCCTGTCGGACTGTCTTGATCTGGGTGGTGTCCTCATGGTATGCATCGGGGGTCACCAAGATGTCGAAAGCCGACGATAAATAAGAGATGCGATCGAACTCGCTTCGGCTCAACCCCTGGATTATGTTGTTACTTGCCTTCGCATTTGCCTCAACATCATGCATGTTTCCAGCGTTGATGTTCTCATCGGCAGGAACAACATACCGTACTTTGAGCTTACGCTAGATGGCGTGCCCTGAGCCTGGATGTATGTCTCCATCCGGCTCTTCCAGAAGGGATAGTCGATCCCATCGAAGACCGGGGGCTTGGTCGAGTACTTATCTGTCGCCATGGCTCTAGAGACCGGTTAAGATCTATGAAGAAGAGCTAACCGGCTCTGATACTAATTGTTGGACCGAAATGGCGATAGAGGGGGTGAATGTCATCTCTTTTAAAAAAAATTTCCCCTGCAATTTTCCACTAAAAGATACTCTTCTCCAATAGCTACCAAGCTATGAAGAAGGATCAAAAGGCTTACTGAAAATGCAAACTAACACCCACAAGACAGAGGCAAGAAAGAACAAACCAAAAGGGAAAAACAACACAAGAAGAACCACATATCAGAACGGGCTGCAAAGGAGGCCGGTTAGACCGCCACACATGGGCCGGTCAAACCGCCTGGAACCGGTCTGAACGCTCTGCATGAGCCGGTCTGACCGCCCTTCGGGTTTCAGAACAGACTGCAGTCTGTATTTTCAGGCAGCAAGAACAGAAAACTCACAGCAAAAACTTTGAGGCTTTCCCTCTGGTTTCTTCAGCCCAGAATTACATGACTATGAGCAAAATAGCCAGTGGAGCCTAGGGAACCAAGAAATCCAACACAGAACAGAGGAAATGAGGACTTGACCTAAACACTAAAAATGAGCAGAGTGCAACACTAATCTTTAAATTCCTATCTATCCTTTGATTATCTGGTCATGAAACTTTGCAGATAGCTACATAATAGCATCAGAACCTAACATGCCAAGTTTCATGCCATCTCAAGAAGGGAATCAAAGGTTTACACCAAACCCTAGAAAATCCAAACAGAGAACTCAAAACACAAAACAGAGAAAAACATGATTCTTGCAAATCGATCAAGTTGCTCTTGGAACTAGATGACCAAAGGGTCTAGAAATACAATTCCATCATACAACAACCCATTTTGCCACTCCTCAGCAAGAATCGAGCCAAAACACAAAAACTCAAGAATCACTAAAAAAAGGGACATCGAAGGAAAACATACACGAACAGGAGAAATAAACTTCAGAGATTTCATTCCAAACAAACAAAGATCATAGAGAAGTCCCCATACATGATTGAATACAGAGGAATGATTACATGATGGCTCAATCCATTCTCTCCCTCTCCCCAAGCTCTCTTACACACAAGAAGAACACAAGAACAAGAAAGCTACGGGAGACAAACAACAGAACACCCTCTGTTCATCTCTCCTGCTCTCAACCACTA
This sequence comes from Dendrocalamus sinicus, assembly GCA_036346575.1. NCBI lineage: Eukaryota > Viridiplantae > Streptophyta > Magnoliopsida > Poales > Poaceae > Dendrocalamus > Dendrocalamus sinicus. The sequence goes on from CM070661.1 coordinate 21,955,852, forward strand.
AAGCCTAAAGCAAAACAACATCTCCAAAGGCCATTTTGACTAAAGCAAACCCTAAAAGCCCCTTGAATCCATGGAATACATGCAGCCATAAGGAGACATCCCCTCCTTATATAGGCTCCGGCTAACGGGTCTCCAACCCGTTATGCCCGCTAAACCCGAACGGAACCGCTTCCACCTGTGCAGCTTTGCGCTTTTAACGAAACGCCCCTACTGCACCTTCCGGGAAGCTTCCGCGTTTCCTTGTCGTCCAAGCCTCACAACCACCTCGAGCTCTCACCGTCTTCAGCACATCACGACCGTTCTGACCTCAGCGCCACCTGCGCCTAGTCCGGTCACCCCGTGCATCACCACGACTCTGCCTCGACGTCCTACAGCCATCACAGACAGGAAACACATCACATAGCACCGCTCGACACATGTAAACATAAATAGCATCAATGAAGCATGAAATAGCCCAAATCTGACAAGTCAACGTAATATGCATCCTAATCACTTTGACCAGGTTTGACCAAGTCAGATACAAAGGAAATGGGTATAACTAGAATCTAAATCAAATTGTAAACTAAAATTGAATAAAAGTACGCATATATATAATTTTAAAAATGAATTAAATAATTTAAATTACTATAAGCAATATGATCAAAGGTGTAACTTGCCTTGATCGAAGTATTGGTGCTATGAATTGTCGAAATCACACTCTTCGGAGTCATCGTAGTCTATGCGCCCAAAACCAAGGCAAATAAAAATAAATAAAACTTGAGAAGTCAACAGAAATTCAGAAATAGATAGTTTAGGATTCTATAAGAATTTAACAATCTAAACAGGTCCAAACGGAGTTAAAATGAAGAGATACGAGCTTCCAGAAACTTAAAACTAAATAAAAAGGAAAAAGCAGATTTTCTAGAGTGCTTTGGAATAGTTCGGAGCAGTTCGATCGACCAGAGAAGACGTTCGAAATGGTTTGAAAGCTATAGAGTGGTCAGTAGGTTTTGAGTGGTCTAATAGCCGTGGTCGGATGCAGCATGGTCGACAAACCATGGTCTCAACGGACAGTGGTTGAACATGGGTGCGGTCAAACGCGGAGGTGGTCGAATAGACTGTCATGATCGGATGGCTAGAGTGCTCGAAGGCAGTTGTGATCAGATGGCTGGATGCTGTAGTGTTTTTGTGTGGTAAAAGTTTTAGAGTGGTCGGAATTTTAGAGTTTTTAGAGTGTTCGGAAGCTTTATTAACTGATCGGTAGTTGAAGTTACAGGAAATGGTCGATACTCGAAAGCTACAGAATCTAGTCGGTACTCAAAGAAACAGTAACCAGTTGGTAGTCGAAGGTCTGAGGCTACAGAATTGTCGAAGCTTACAAAATCTAAAGAGTGGTCAGAGCGGTCGAAAATCTACGTGTGGTAAAAAGTTTATGTTGTTGGAGTGATCAGAGGATATAACATAGTAGGAAGGCTTACGGTGGTCAAAAATGGCAATGTGGTAGGGAGTGGCAGTGTGGTCGAAACTTAGTCGTCGAAAGCGGCTTGGGTCGGAAGCAACTGTGGTCAAAAGCGGCACCATTGTAAGTGGTAGAGTGGTTGGGAGCTATAGTGTGGTCGAGACACCCAGCGTAATCGGGATAGCAATGAAAGTGCTGGATCGAAATTGGCAACAGAGGGGAGTGAATGTTGGCTATTCAAATTCCCCAAGTACTCAAAAATAAAAATGTTCTTCTCCTATAGCAACAAATGTTATGAAGAAATAGTTTAGGCTCACTGGAGACTCAAATACACAGAGAGAGAAGACAAGGCAAAAATACTAAAATGAGGCAACAAGAGATATCATTGAATCAGAGAAACAATCGCAGCAAAAACCCCTGGCCGGTCTGACCGCAATGGGCTGGGCGGTCAAACCGCCTAATAGCCGCCGGTCAGACCGGTTAAACAAGGCCGGTCAGTCCGCAGTTGTTGGAGCGGTCAAACCACCGGCAGTGAACCGGTCTGACCGGTTCCTCTGTCCAGACAGCTGCGTAGTTCAATTGAAAAGTTGAATTTTCAGAAATTTGGTAAGATCAAGAAAATTTGAGAAGCCTTGATACTCTCCTGAGACCACAAGCTCAAGAATAAGTTCCAAATAGCCCTGAGACTTTTGGAAACCCAAGATTTCAACCAGAGAGCAAAAAATTCAGATTATGACGAAAATCTAAAACTTTTGCAAGAACTGAACCAAAATCCAAATTACTCATTGATCTTGTATCCTTTGCTCATGAGTTTTTGCAGGAAGTTTAGCAATGACAAAAGGACTTTCCAGACCAAGACTCAGGCCAACTCCCAAAGGGAATCAAAAGATTCAAGATCAAGAAACCCCTGCCTCAAAACCCTGGAATGGAATACACAGAGGAAAAATTGACGAGGGCTTGAGAGATTTCAGAAATCATTGGATCCTCAACTTGATCTCAAAAATGGAATGGCCAAATGGCCTTGAGTCTTTCCCACCACAGAGAGATCAAGAATCAGCTAGAGGATTAAAGATTCAACTCAATAACTCAAGAAAAATAGAGCAAGAACAGTAAATTTCAGAAATTGACAAACATCACATATGAGCAAGAAAATGGAGACAACCCATCACGATCCTTCTCATTGATGTTGAGGAAGAGAGATGAATGATTGTACAAGGATTACAACTCTCTCCTCACACAAACATCTCAAGAACTCATCACATCTCTCAAACACACAGAGGGAGACACGAAAACAACGAAGCTCTGCTCTCTCCTACCAACTCTCACCAACTAAAGAAAAAAGATACAAAGCAAAACAACCTCCAAAGCTTAAAGACTACATGCAGGAACCCTCCTCCTTTTATAGCCTCCCACTAATGGGTTTGATGTTTTCTTTACCTACTAAGCCTCTAACAACTCTTGTGCTTTAACCAAATCCACTCCTTTAGTGCAGCTTTGCGTATTCACCAAAATGCCCCTCGTGCACCTTCCGGGAAGCTTCCTCATTCCTTGCCTTTCAAGCCTCGCAAATACTTCGAGTCCTCGCCGTCTTTGGCACACCTCGACCGTTCTGACCTCGGCACCGCCTGCGCCTAGTCCGGTCATCCCATGCCTCGCCACGACTCCACCTCGATGTCCTACAGCCATCACAGACAAGAAACACATCACATAGCACCGCTCGATACAAATAATCCTCATTAGCATCAATGAATCATACTCAAGCATAAAATGGCTCAAAAACTCAAACGGGAAGAAGAATATGTCTCAAGTCCGACTAACCAAACCCGACTGAGCCAAAAGCCATCATGGCACTAAACGAACAAACCAAACTCAAACTTTCCAAAAAACTTGTCAATTACTCATCACAAGTATGGGGTCACATCCACATGGTTTCTCAGAAAGGCAGTGGTTGTGAATGGCTGTGAACAGCTGTGGTCGAAGAAGACTATAGCAGTTGAAGGACACAGAAAGAGTTGAGTACCTCAGTGCACACTACGAGGGGGTCAGAGGTTGGTTGTTGGCGAAGAAGAAGCGGTGGAGGCGGCTCAGTCGTCTACGGCAAAGAGGTTATGGCAGCGGACTGGATCGGTGAAGGGTGATAGATAGTCGTGTGGGCTTAGTGAGGATAGAGGCAGTGGTGACGAAGCTTGAAGAGTCCCAATCTCTACGGAAATGCTCACCGAAGCTTGACTTAAGGCCGACGGAGGAGAAACTTAGTGTAGAAAGTCTTAGGTGCTCGAAAGCAAGAATTGAGGGGCAGAAGAGTGTGAACAGGAGATGCTCAGGAAAGTATTTATAGGCTCGGGAAAGAGGAATGGCCGAGAGGCGGTTCATCGCATTTATGGCTGGTGTAGTGGTGCACGATCGTGGTTGATGACAAGGTTTTAAGGAGGGAGTAACTAGTGGAGGAAATGGGGATTGAAGAGGGCTTTCATTTGCAGCAGTTGCTTCAGGGAGTAACGGTCGGCCATTAATAACTTGTAGGGCATTAATGGTGGCGGTTGGAGATGGAAGAAGGGGAGGAAGGAGATGACAGGTGGCTCCACCAGTTGGTCAGAGTGAGGAGAGATGGAGAGGTCTAGGAGAACTCTGGAAAAATACAATGAACTATTTTTGGCTTTTAGAGATAAACAAATTAAGCTTTCTTGCCCTAAGCTTTAGGATAAAATCCAGAAAAATCCAATTAAATACTAAATAAATCCAAGAAAAAGCAAATAAAATTTTAGGATGTTACAAATGTAATACCCTAAATTATTTTATTTCTTCTAGGGTTGCATGGGGCTAACTCTCTAGCTACCCTCACATTTTCCCCTGGCTACCCATTCCCCTCCCCTTATCTAGCTGCCCCTTTTGTCCCCCATCCAGTTGCTGCCCTTTCTCCCCACCCAGTAGCCCCTTCCCCATCTATTCATCTCTGTTGGACCGAAATGGCGACAGAGGGGGGGGGGTGAATGTCGACTTTTAAAAAACTTGCCCTCAAGGCTTCCACTTGAGTTTCCCCTACAATAGCTATGCCAGCTATGAAAAAGAAGAGATCAAGGACTCTGGAACTACACACATGTGTAGGACCGAAATGGCGACAGAGGGGGGGTGAATGTCGATCTTTAAAAATCGCCCCCAACAAGTATCCTCACTTAAGCTTCTTCTCCAATAGCTATGGAAGCTATGAAGATAGAAAATAACCCCTCACTGGAAATCATAGAGACAAGGAAAAACCAGATCCAGAAAGAAGCAATCAAGAAAAACAAATTCAGTGCAAGTCTGGCTGCAAGCTGTAGTACCGCTGAGACGAGCGGTAGTACCTCTCGAGGAGCGGAAGTACCTCTGAGCGGTAGTACCTCTCGAGGAGCGGTAGTACCGCATGAAGATCGGACCTGTCCGAACGTTCCTTCGCTGCCGATCAGACTGGTCCGAACAAAACCGGTAGTACCGCTAGGACGAGCGGTAGTACCTCTCGAGGAGCGGTAGTACCTCTCGAGAAAATCAGCAAACAGGATTTTCAGGCTGAAACTTTGAGACTTCGGATTTTTGGCTAAAAGGAAGGTTTGCTCTCAATCTTTTTGATCCAAGGCCTTACTACAACAAACTAAATAGTAAGGGGACCTTGGGAAACAAGAGAGTCAAACCAAGAAGCAAGAATTTCAGATTATGGGTAAAAAATCTGAATTTTTGCACAACCCGAGCCAAAAATCAAACTACTCCCCAACCGTTGATCCTTTGGCTATGAAATTTTGAGGGTAGCTAATTAATAGCCTCTGGACTCTCCATACCAAATTTCAAGCTATCTCAACAAGGGAATCAAGAGCAGCTCCAAACCCTAGAAACTGAGTTCATGAACAGAGGAAGGCCAAAACTGAAATCTGAGAATTAAACCAAGTTTGCTCTTCGGGAAATCGATCAAGTGATCTTGTGGCACTAACCCATCATAGAGCAACCCATTTTGGGCCTTCTCAACAAGCAAGAACTCAAAAAAAAAACAAAAAGCTCAGAACTCAACCAAATGGAGCAACGAAGAACAGAGAGAGCACGAACAGAAGAAAACTTCAGATTCTCATTCCAAAACAAAAGAAATACAGAGGAGTCCCGATACGCATGGACATTAGAACTAGAGGAATGATTACAAGCTCTCAACTCATCCTCTCCCACTCTCAATCCTCAAGAACACAACCCATACATGCTTAGGAAGGGAGAAGAACACTCTGTTCTATCTAGAACCCATCGATGAAGGACAGAGGGAGCACGACTCTGCCTCTCCAACCACTAAAGACTAAAGGAAAACCACCTCCTAAAGCCTCTTTTGACTAGGGCTAACCCTAATTCCCTCCAAGTGCTCAAGGGGGCATGCAGCCCCTCCTCTCCTTTTATAGCCTTGGCTAACGGGTCTCCGCCCCGTTACGCCTGCTAAATCCAATGGCGCCCGCTCCCGCTTGTGCAGCCTCGCGAATTTCCCGATTCGCCCCTCCTGCACCTTCCGGGAAGCTTCCGCGCTCCTTGCCTCGCACGCCTCGCAACCACCTCGAGTCCACGTCGTCTTCGACACATCCCGACCGTTTTGACCTCAGCGCCACCTGCGCCTAGTCCGGTCCACCGTGTCTCGCCACGACTCCACTCGACGTCCTGCAGCCACACAGACAAGAAAACACGTCAAATAGCACCGCTCGATACATGAAAGCACAAATACCATTACTTACCACATATGAAGTCCAAACTTGTCGAAACATTAGAATATGCATCCTAAGCTCATACGACCAAGTTTGACCATGTCCGACCGAGCCCGTTTGCACCACGCAACGACTCGACTCCTAACCACTCAAACCAAACTCGACTAGCATAACCAAGGTCAAATACTCATCATACACATGTGGTCACCTCCACATGGTTCATCAACATGCAATGAAGAAGTTAAGTCACAAGAGAAGCCAAAGAAAGTATTCACAAACTCTCTTCTCTCCCAAGGCTATAAAAGCTATGAAGAGTAGAGACTCAAACTTTCTAGATCCTCAAACTACCAAAGGGGAGAACAAGACATTAAGCATCAGATAAGAGACACCACACTCAGCACAAACAAAAATGGCAGCAAACACCTGGGGCCGGTCAGACCGGTGTTGATGGGCCGGTCAGACCGCACTTAAGCCGCCGGTCTGACTGCCCATTGGCTGCCAGTCTGATCGGTGTGGCCTGGCCGGTCTGACCGCCTTCATCCCATCGGTCAGACCGCCCTACGATTTTTAGGGCTGACAGCAGGCAATATTTTCAGACTGAAGCACTCAAACTCCAAACAGCAGAGGGATTTGAGGCTTTCTCTTGACCTAAACAGCCCAGACCATCAGGGAAACACTCAAAATAGCCAAGTGAACCTAGAGAAACAAAAGAACCAATTCTAGAACAAGTAATTAGGGTTTGGGGCAAAATAACCTAAAGATGCAGAGAGGTGCACTTAAACTCAAATTCCTCAATGGTCTTAAGTCCTTTGCTCATGAGATTTTGCAATTAAGTTAGCAATAACTAAAGGACTTCCCAGACCAAAAATCAGGCCATCTCCAAAGGGGAATCAAAAATCACATCAAACCCTAGAAATGAAACACAGTGGATGAACAGGTCACAAGAAGGCAATAAATTTGATTCTTCCAAATCAACCATTGTGCTCTTGGAATTAGCTGACCAAGGGGTCTAGAAATACAATTCCACCACAGAGCAACCCATTTTGCCACTCATCAAGAATCGAGCCAAAAACAAGAAACTCAAAAATCAAGCCAAAGAAGCATCGAAGGGAAAAACAGGGCACGAATAGGAAATAAACCTCAGACCTTTCATTCCTATTCAATCAAGGATTACAAGGAGTCCCCATACATGATTGATATGAGAGGAATGATTACATGAGGAATCAACTCCTTCCCTCTCTCTCCCAATCTCAAGAACACCAAGAACTCACGTGCACACACACAGAGGAGACAACAAAGGAGACATGAACCAACAGCTCTCTGTCTCTCCCAACCACTAAAGCCTAAAGCAAAACAACCTCTCCAAAGGCCATTTTGACTAAAGCTAAACCCTAAAGGCCATGCACTCCCTCTCACAAGACTTGCATGAACAAGGAAACATCTCCTCCTTATATAGCCTTTGCCTAACGGGTCTCCAACCCGTTACGCTTGCTGAATCCCGAACAGAACCCGCTCCCGCTTGTGCAGCCTCACGAAATTACCAATTCGCCCCTCCTGCACCTTCCGGGAAGCTTCCGCATTCCTTGTCGTCCAAGCCTCGCAACCACCTCGAGTCTCCATCGTCTTCGATACATCCGACCGTTCTGACCTCGACACCGCCTGTGTCTAGTCCAGTCACCTCGTGTCTCACCACGACTCCGCCTCGACGTCCTGCAGCCAACACAGACAAGAAACATATTATATAGCACCGCTCGATACATGAACGCATAAATAGCATCAAAGCATCATACTTACGCATGACGAAGTCCAAACCTGTCGAAACAATAGAATAAGCATCCTAATCCCTTTGACCATGTTTGACCAAGTCCGACCGAGCCTGATTGCACCACACAACGTCACAGTTCGAACCACCCAAACCAAACTCGACTTACCTAAACTGATTGTCAATTACTCATCACGCACTCGGGGTCACCTCCACATGGTCTCTCAATCTCCTCCCCTCCCCTTCTCTTTTTTTGGTGGCTAGATTGCTGTGGTGGCTGGGTTTTGTAGAGGAAATCAGGGTGACTCGATGAGGTAAGGGATGGATTGAAATCAAGTTAGGGTTTGATGTTCAGTATTAGGGGAGATTCAAAGTTGATGTTTGTAATTTGGATTAGAAAATTTTCTGTGGAGATTCTAGGGTTTTGATATAAATGAAAGCTATAGATCTTTGTATTATATTTCTATAGAGTGCTTGAACACATGATTGGATAAACGGTTGAAAAGTTATGGCAATTAGACCTCTGCTATGCAAATCTAGACTGACTCTAGCAGCAGTCCTGGAAATTTGGAATTTAGGGTTCCTTAATTTGAGAATCTATTAATCCTCAAGACTACAAAGTTGTATATAATTTTCTATACATATTCTCAGTGGTAAAGTTTGCTAGATTTGGTATCATATACTAGGAGTTGCCAATTTTGGAAGACAACTATTCTATTTTGGAAAGAACAGAGTTCAGTGAAGAAAAAGGGGCTGTAGATGCTAAAATCTCAACATATTACTGTTGAAGAAAAAATTGAAAATTTTATGTAGATTTTTGAAAATATATCTTTCAATATGTTTGGGTTCTTGAGCCTAAAGTTATGGCTATTTGAACAGCTGTGCTGTGGGTAAAGGGCGCTGTTGGAGGAGGGTTGTTTTGGGTGGCGGTTAGGAGCAGTGTTTAATTATGTCTTTTGTATGTTACAATGCTCTTGGATTATTTTTTAGTGTGATTTATGAAATTTTAGGTGGTGGTGTGAATGAGGGGGCTGGACCCTCTACTTGTCGGTAACAAATGTGGAAAAGATTTATGCCATGCTAATGCCTTGTGTTTATAAATAATTATTAATGTTTTTACTATTGGTTATGAAGCACATTCAAGTTGATAAAATAAAGTGATAAAGATTAATGCTGACCACACTCATCTGCATCATTTCATTGATCCATGAGACTTGGTCTATGTAGTTGCCAGGTATTGATTATTTTGAGGTCTCCATCATGTTTGAGGTCCCCACACTTGTGTAGTGTCGGCTTGAGGTTCCTGTGCAAGAAGGCACATGCATGGGTATGCATCGACGGGTGCATACTCCCCATTACTGGCAATTGCAAAGAGAAAATATATGTGCATTGTGGTATTTGCATCGCAATAAAGTAAAAGTTGGAAATATATGAAATTCAAGCGGATGGCTGTTCATGAGCAATATTTATGTTTATTATTTGTTTATGAGGTGTTTATCGTCTTTCTTGTACCTTGCTGAGTCATGGACTCACACTTGCTGCTTATATTTTCTAGGTACTTTTTGTGAAGGCGACATGTATGGGGTGGGCTAGAACGTTGTGCACTTTATCTTAACCCTCATCATGTCTAATAACAAAGCAGTTTAAACTTTAATTGGAAGAACTTTGCAAGTGAATTTGTTTTATGTCGTTGCATGCTTCGAGGTGGAATTGTTTCCTTCATTAAAGGTATGATCGGTTTTTTGTGTGCTGGTATGGTTATGTTTTAAATTTTATATTATGCTTATCATGCTCTTTTTCTCGTTAGATTGTTTTGAACATCATTAGTGATCCATGTTTCAAAGTAAATGCTGCCAAAAATTTAGAGAAATGATTACAATATAATTTCTTGTTCTATTGTTTTAATAGTATTCTTGGCCCTTATTGGACTAGGGTGTTACATAAACCATAGCTGTTCGGGAAATTGCACAAAATTTCCTACGTTTCCTTAGTTGGCCAAATCATCTAAATCTCCGTTTTTAACCCGGAAGACATATCTGTCATTTTTTGGATAGCGGAATAATTAATTATATATCTTTTAATCTACATGTGCAAGTATACTAAACAATTGCATTTTTAAAATCTGCAAGAAATTTCCTATCACTTTCTTGTTATTCCTAAAATTTAAATCTGGCATTAAGTTAATCAAATTAATATTTTCCCATGACTGCGTCCCGTAGCAACCTAGTACCGGATAGCAGCCCCCAAAAATTTATGTATATTCAGGTTTTTTATCTTAAAATTATGTTTTTAGACTTTCTGAAAACCGTAAGAAATTACCTACAAGGTTCCTAATGCTCAAATTCCAAACTTAGTACATGTACTATTTTTAGTCTATTAATTACCACAGATTAACAAAACACGACTAGTTCTACCAGACAACAAAACTATGAAAAATCATAACTCATAACCTACTCATCCAAGTGCGCTAGCATTATAGACTACACTCAAGAAGCAGTTTGAGAAGCTAGAGTACACCATTCTTTCTCAGGCAGAGCAGGAATGGATCTGATTTAGTTTTGCTGACTTCAAGATGGTTGGGGAGTACAACTATGTTCTGCATAGAATTTGTATCAATCTTCAACTCTATGGTAGGCAGGTCACCAATGAGCAGAAGATTGAGCAGACCCTCTCCACCTTCTACCCCAATGTAATGCAGTCTGTGCACAACTATTGTCAAGACGACTACAAGGAGTATGCTGAATTGATTAATATTATGCAGGTGCAGAGGCTCAGGATGAAGTTCTCTACAAGAACTTTGCTGCACAGCCACCTGGGAGCTACAAGGTGCGGAAGCCTATAATGAAGAAATTGGGAAGGAAGGGCAAAGTCGCAACCCAAAAAGACAAGTTAAATGCTCCACAGAAAAATAAGGCTAGCAAACCAAAGAGGAATGATAAGCCCTATGGTTAGCAAGACCAAACTCGCTACTAGTGTGGCAAGTGGGGGCACTGGTCATGGATATGTGAAGAGCTGCAACACGTCATCAACGCCTTCCAGGCCAAAAAGAAGGATAGCAAAGGGCAGCATGAAACCCATTTTGCCTTCATTGAGGGGGAGAGTTCTCAGCAGTTGTCTGCACAAATGGAGATTGACTCCACTCCTGCAGTGGCACCCCGTCTTGACATTGCAGCTGTCGTTGCCATGATTTCTCAGGAAGAACATTTCACCCCTGAGAAGATAGCAATTGAAGTATCTAGTTTCTTAGCAGATTCAGTCTAATTCATATAATGCATTTAGACTTTAATTGTCATTCATTTCATGTGTGGAAGGAATAAATTAGATTTTGCATTGATGGTGCTCAAACAATTTATTTTCTCGTGATGGTTGGATGATATTAATTAATTAATTCAGTTATTCAATCAATAATAGCATGATATGTTCTAATATATGAAGTATTTTATTTATATGTTGATTGTCTTCTACTACATATTAATAAAGTACTGTATATTAGAACACGTGTGGCGCCCTATGGAGGAAGTGTGCTTAGCTGATAGCGGCACAACAAATACTATCTTGAGAGAGACAAAATTCTTTCAGTCGATTAGTAAAAATGCTGACAGTCGTACGACCATCGCTAGTAGCGATGCAATAGGCTCAGGAAAGAGCCACTATTATACTCCCAATGGGCACAACTTTGGCCATTCAAAAAGCCTTATTGTACCTAGAATCTATTAGAACTCTCCTTAATTTCAAGGATATTTGTGCTAACGGTTTCCACATTGAAACTGAAGAAGAGTATGGTAAGAAATAAATGCTCATTATAAAGCGTGTGGCAAATGGAAAAAGGGTATTAGAAAGACTTCATTTGAGACTGGGCTATACTACACTAATATTAAGGCACCCGCAGCCTATACTGCCCTGAAAACAATATTTAGAAGTTCTGAACTCTTTTGTCTCTAACATGATAGATTAGGCCACCCAGGTCTTATGATGATGAGAAATATAATTAACAATTTACAGGGACATAATATTGATGTAAAGAATTTTCCAAATCAAGAAGATTTTGTGTGCCCCGCATGTGCCACCAAGAAATTAATCACCAGACATTATACACTGAAAGTAAAGGATGAAGTCTCTACATTCTTAGAACGCATCCAACGAGACATTTGCGGTCCTATACAGCCACTGTCAGGGCCATTTAAATATTTTATGGTGCTCATTGATGCTTCCTCAAAATGGTCACATGTATTTTATTATCTACGAGAGACTATGCTTTTGCAAAATTGATCTTGCAAATAATACAAATTAAAAATAATTTCCCTAATCATATAAAGTCCATTAGAATGGACAATGATGGAGAATTTATTTCAAAGGCATTTGATGATTATTGCATGACAATGGGAATTAGAGTTGAGCATTCTGTACTGCATGTCCACACCTAGAATGGACTAGCAAAAACATTAATTAAGAGAATTAAATGTAGTGCCCGACCGATTTTACAGAATTGTAATTTACCAACTACATGTTGGGGACATGCAGTCCTACATGCGGCAACTCTCATCAACTTTAGACCATCGGCATATAACATCTATTCACCTATGCAACTAGCGCAAGAGTTAGCACCGAAAATCTCATCTTCATAGGTTTGGTTACAAAGTTTATGTACCTATACCTCCACCACAACATACTGCAATGTACCCTCTCCGATAGTCTAAGATATACATGGGTTATGATACGGTATCCATAATTAGATACTTGGACCCCATGACAGGAGATTTGCAAATTGCCCATTTCACTGATAGTATATTTGATGAGTATAGTTTCTCGACATTAGGGGGAGAAAATCAACCCCTTGATGAAAAATATTGGGAAATTACGTGGCAAGCCATGGGAATCCATACACATGACCCGCACACTAGCGAAGCAAATAAAGAAGTCCAGAAGATCATTAATTTGCAAGCATTAGCAAACCATCTGTCTGACCACTTTAGTGATTTAAAGAGCGTGACCAAGTTGCATGTGCCTGCACACAATGCACTGGAGAGGGTTGAAATACCGAAGAAAATTGAAGGTATCCCTAATCCCGTCCAGAGGCCACAAAATAAAAGGACGAGAACTCCGACCCCTCGAATCCCATGTAACCAGGTACACCTGTTGAAAAAGGATAAGAAGGACTTGACACAGCCAATCACTGAAGTTCCCCAGAACTAGAAGGGGAGCCAGTTGAGACCTGGCACTGATATGACACCTTCAAGGAATGGCATACCGAATTTGAACATTCCAACGGAGGGAGAAACCAACATGGATGTGTGCGTACGCATCGAAGTTAAAAACTAAAGTGACTTGCCCCTGCAACTGGAAGGAACGGTGAGCAAGTAGAAGCACTAGCATAATCAACCCATGATGAAATAGCTATAAACTATGTGCACACTGGAGAATCCATGAATAGGACAACAGCCAATGTTGATATTTGTTTTGCAAAAAAATTGCCGCAATCATCAATCTTGATCCAGAGCTTGCATTGCTCTTCAAATGTAAGAAAAAAATCAGATTGGGAGGATTGGAAAAAGGCAATTGAAATTGAATTATTATCTTTGAATAAAAGAGAGGTGTTTGGACCTGTAAGTTACACACCTCTCTGTGTGCACTCCGTAGGGCATAAATGGGTTTTTGTTTGGAAGAGATATGAGAAAAATGAAGTTATAAGATATAAACTAAGGCTTGTTGCATAAGGTTTCTTTCAACGACCAGGAATTGATTATGAAGAAACCTATTCCCCGGTCATGGGTAGTATTACCTTTAAATATTTAATCTCGATGTCAGTGAACTTAAATTTAGAAATGAAGTTAATAGATGTGGAACTACATACCTTTATGAAAACTTGGATTCAAATATTTACATGAAGGTACCTGAACGTATCCCTATCCTGAATCAAGGTAGAGCAAATAAAAACCTGTACAGTGTGAAACTCAGGAAATCACTGTACAAACTTAAACAATCAGGTAGGATATGGTATAATCGTTTACACGACTTTCTATACAAGAAAGGCTATACAAATAATAAGGATTGTCCCTGTGTATTTATATGATGATCCCAAAATGGATTTTGTATAATCTTAGTATATGTGGATGATCTAAATATCATCGGAACCCTGAAAAATATAAAGGAAGTGAGCTCTTACCTAGAGTCAGAGTTCGAAATGAAAGATTTAGGTAAAACCAAATATTGCTTAGGATTGCAACTTGAGCATGTCCCTGAAGGGATATTAGTACATTAGTCCGCATACACTTAAAAGGTGTTAGAAAGGTTTGGCTTTGAAAAGGTGTACCTAACGAAAGTGCCGATGATCGGGAGATCTTTTATGGTAAGACAAGGATCTGTACCGACTTAGAGAAGAGGGGGGAGGGTGGAAGTCCTAGGACTAGAATTCCCATACTTAAGTAGCACTTATGTATTTAGCAAGCTGTATTAGACCAGACATTGTATTTGCCGTAAATCTATTAGCAAGATATAGTGCAGAACCTACCAAAAGACATTGGCAGAGAATAAAGGACGTCTTCCGATACCTCCAAGGAAGCAAAGACCTTGGACTATTCTACAGAAAGAACCAAGATTTAAATATAACTAGCTATGCAGATGCAAGGTACTTGTCAGACCCGCATACAGTTAGGTCATAAACAATCTATGTGTTCCTAAGTTGTGGAACCGTAATTTCATGGAAATCGTCTAAGCAAAGTCTTGTATCGACTTTGACGAATCACTCGGACACATAGCACTATATGAAGCCACAAGAGAATGTGCTTGGCTTCGATGAATGATTCACCACGTCCAGCGGTTATATAGATTAAATATTGTGCAAGCTTCCATAATTATCTACAAAAATAATGCAGTTTATGTTGTACAAGTGCAAATGGTTTACCTGAAGAGTCATCTTACAAAGCATATTAACCCCAAGTTCTTCTATGCTCATGAGTTACAAAAATGAATGAAATTAAGATACTACATACTAAGTCGTGTGAAAATCTTGCAGATTTATTCACTAAGTCAATTTCAACATCTAACTTTAAAAGGTGTATACGTGGAATTAGAATGATGAGACTTAGAGAAGTGCAGAACTCAGGGGAGATTCTTCTCGAGCTCACTATTAAAACTTCATCATGATGATCGAGTACCCAAAGAATAAATACTCTAGATTAAATGAACTTAGGTGGATTATACTCTTTTCCATTGACGAGTTTTTTGAAAGTTTCTCGGCCAATGTTTTTAATGAGGTAATTCTTATAACGTAATAGAACATATATCATGTACTTTTTTCTCTAAATTTTTTCCTACTGGTTTTTATGGAGTTTTAATGAGGTATGAACATGTCAGATGAGTGCCCAATAGGAAGACTTAGGAAACCTAGGTCCGGGCCTAAGGCCTTGGCCCATGGTGGAATCTTAATTACAACTTAGTCTATAAATAAGGGATCCAAATCATTATAACTTGTACCTTTGTAGGTGAAATTAATAAGAAAAAAAGGAGTTTCATCATCTTTTATGTTCAATCTATTATTTTCTTTATATTATTTTATGATTAATCTATTTTCTAACTAGAAAAAATCATTTAGATTAGACTCATCAATAACGATTCCTCACAAATATTACCTCGTAGGTTTATCCGGACAAGGCTTTCACAGGCACGGAGCTACTAGTATATTACCTCGTAGGTTTATCCGGACAATGCTTTCACAGGCACGGAGCTACTAGCAGGCTGCGCATCCTGCTCATGGTTCTAGTTCCAGTCAAAAGGCAGTTGAATTAATTAAAGCACGACGCAATCTATGCGTGCGGTTTCTTTGTGGACAAGACCATGACAAAACAAATAATAACATGCAAGATATGTAGGCATCACATGCTCTTTGGTCGCATGCACTTTCGTGGGGCTGCTGTTGCACTGTAATGGAGTTTATAAAAAAAATTAGTTTGCGAAATATTTTTGAGGAGGAAGAATAATTGTTTGCTTGCACGTTAAATCCTTCAAGTGTCCTAGTAGTATTTCAAACTTTATTTGGCAAGAGTAGTATTTTTAATTAGAGCATACTTCGCCCATCTGGAGTAGTGTGTGTGTGTGTCTATATATATATATATATATATATATATATATATATATATATATATATATATATATATATATATATATATATATATATATATATATATATATATATATATATATATATATATATATATATATATATAAATATATATATATATATATATATATATATATATAAATTAGTTTATAAATATTTTTGAGGAGGAAGAATAATTGTTTGCTTGCACGTTAAATCCTTCAAGTGTCCTAGTAGTATTTCAAACTTTATTTGGCAAGAGTAGTATTTTTAATTAGAGCATACTTCGCCCATCTGGAGTAGTGTGTGTGTGTGTGTATATATATATATTGCAAAGAGTAAAATGTATGAAGGGTCGCTGAACTTATTTGAGTGTATCTTTTGGATCATTGTATTTTAAAAATATACATCTACGTCACTAATATGATATAAGTGGATCATTAGTCCAACCTAATTGTCCATGTTGGTATATTTCATATGAGTGACACGACACTAGGATTCAATGCTTGCAATATTTTGCAATTAATACAAAACACCCTGAAAACTTTTTTCATTTAATCCTATCCCTTTGCCTTTATCTTGGTCTGGTTGAACCAGCCTGCACCGGCCACTCTAGACCTTATATCATCTTCTTCCATTGGAATGCACTTGCGACAAAACCCTTGAGGCGGTAGTGGTGGTAGAGTTCAGTGGCAACAGCAGAGTATGGCTTCATCATCACAGGACTCATCGCGCTCTGGCCAACACCGTCGGGTACTTGCCGGCAGCATGCCTTGTCATGGCGGGGTTCGGTGTCGACGTCCGGTTACCTTGTGGATGAAAATGCTTTTGGATGATGTAGTGTCATAGTGGTGATGCTTGTGTTAGATGATGTTGTGCTAATGAACTTACGATGCATAGATTATGATCGATCCGCGATAGTTACTTTTATAAAAATGGTTTGTTTGTGAAAATGAAGTTCTAAGAATATTTGTGAATGTTTGTGAATTAAATTTCATATTTGTTGTATTACCTGTTGCCCGACAATTGCTTGTTAAAGTAATATGCATTTTCAAGCAGCTCTAAATACGTCATCTCCCTCTCCTTATATATGCTTGACCTGCGCAATGATGGTAGCAAACCTGACAACGATGCACTCCTCGGGGCACTTGCAGAAGCTCCTGTAATCATTAGAACCAGGCGGTACATCGATGCCCTCTAAACTAAATCCCTACCCTCAGAGTATCTTCTCTCAACCTCTGCAATATCTGTTTGTAAGCTTACTAGATCTGCTGATAACTTGGTAACCTGCATCTCCTTTTCTTCTTTCAGTTGAGAAATGAAATTCAGCAGCAAACCAGATTCTGTGTCTTCATCATTGGCAGCAATGGGTACCTCCCGCGTCGCCCTCGGGATCTCCTCGTCTGAATCCGCAGAGTAGAACAGAAAGTAACAAGAAGGTATAGAATATGGTCTAATTGGACCAGTTTTGGGGAAGGGTACATCAATAGGCTAAATGGAAAAAAAATTACAGAGGGATTTTTTTTTTTGCAATTGTTCTGCCAATTGCTTTTGCCAACTGCTTTGAATTATACTAGCCTCGTTTGCGTGGCGAGATGCCACGCAGGCTGGTTTGTGTAAAAAGCGAATTATTATGAGTATGTGTATATCGATGTTGTTTTGTTGTTTGATCTAGTGTATTTAATACAAAGAGGTAAAATATATTGTGATGTACTTTGCTATGGTTGTTGGTTTTATGTTACTAATGGAAACAAAATAGATAATACATGGTGTTAAGGATTGCAAGGCGAAACAGAATGGTTAGGTAAAGGTATAATGGGTATGCAAGAGACGCTTTGTTTGGAGGAAACAGTAAACGTTTCAGGGTATGAGAAAACCAAAGATTTTGTTTTGTATGTTTATGCTATGCAGACCAGTGCATCTTCTATTTTAGTGTATTTAAACAGTAATAGTTATAGTAGCAGAAACCAATATACCTAAATTTTTTGGCAGAATATGTAGTGCATTGTGGCTGTATCTGTACTAATAAACACGATAATAAATAGAATGAGGATCGATGTGTGGTGACGAACAGTAAGGGTTTATATGGTGAGAAACACTGTAGTATAATAGGTCGCTAATGATATGGCTATTGGTTGGCTGTAACTATGTGAATTAAAAATGAAGAAAGAGGAGATTAGCAGCTGCCAGGTATGTCGGTGTAGATTGAAGAAGGAACTAAGAGGAAGGCGAAAGGAAATATTCTGTAAGAAGAAACAGATTAGCAGCTAAAAAGCAATAAGAAAGTAATATAAAGGTGGCGGCATTAGAAGTATATAGCTTTAGAGCTGTAAGCACGATAATTAACAGGAGGCAGTTTTGCTAGTACGCCTGTGGAACAGCAACAGTGTCATTAAAAGTTTTTTTCCATATAACTGCTACAGGTCGGTGGTGGTGGCAGTGTTGTTCAAAATGTGAACGGAGGGAATTTGCTGGCGCAACGAACGCTGAGAGATTCTCCAGTAGCTGATATTTCGCCTGCTTCAATCATATGGAATCGCTGGAGGTCTTGTGTGAGCCGCTGCAGTTTTTGCTGAGCGATGTGAAGCTCGTAGTGCAGAATCTCATTTTTGTCTAGCGTTCTTGAGTATAGTTCTTCTTGATCAGCAATACACTGTGACGCGGTTTTCAGGTGTGGATCATACTGGTCTAGTATGTGTTGGATAGACAGATAAATTACTTGATTTGTTCTTTGGGGAATAAAATCGTATGGAGACTGGCTGAGTTCCTCATTGTAGTAACGTCGGAGATAATGGATTGCTTTTCTTGCAGCGTCTTGTATGGCATCTTTCTCTTCGATTCTGTTGCCATAGAAGCGTTGTGGGTCATCTGGGCGGAGTGGCAATGGGTGTATGATGACCCATGTTTTCCATTCATAGCGTTGATTGTTCATATACTGAACGACTGAGTGGAAAATAGGTCATTCTTTCTTAGTAGCTCCAAGGTATTTCATCATGTTCCATAAATGGGTGAGTGCACAATATGAACCATCTGTTTAACAACGAAGAATTCAGTAGAAGCAAAAAAAATAGCAGGAAATATGAATAGTGTGCGGTGCAAATGCGATAGTTAATCTGGAGCAAATTGAGCAGAAAGAAGATAGGTATGAGAGGAAGAGCTAACCGAGGCTGCGTAAAACAAAGCGGCTAACAGGAACGGTGTAGAAAGGTATGCTAGCACGTAATAATATATGTAGGCAGAAGAGAACAATAAAACATTACTAAAAGATGGCGTAATTAGCTGACAGAAGCAGATAAAAAGCAGCGGCACAATACAGAAGAAGGCTTTTTAATAAGAGAACGTGGAGAATACCGTGAGAGTTACCTAAGTGGAGGGCCATAAGATTCGGAGGCTTTTTTCAAGCATTCTTGTAAAGCATCAATAAAGGTAGATATACAAATCTGTGTAGAGCTATGCAAAAAGTATAAGCAAACAGAAGGAAAAGCAGAGAGGGTTGTATGCATGTATACCGCAAAAAGTTCTTGTTACCATAAACAAATTGGATTACTAGCCTATGAATCGTAAGCAAACACTAAACAATACAGGGTGTATCAACAAAGAGGCAAATACAAAGCACTAGTTCTTTATAGCAACGAAGAGAAAAGAGCTGGAGCAATGCTTACAGTTGGATGAAGTGAAGAGCAGCCATGCGAAGAGGCGGATTGAGAGCATGAACAAACCAAAAAGCAAAGGGTGTGAGGCGAAGAGGAAGGTGAACGGAAAAGCAAGCGGATGTGTGAAACGCAAAACGTAAAATAGAAATTTGTCTGACAAAGTCCGGTGTTCATTTAAGCAGACGGTACAAAATACGATGAGCGAAGGGAACGAAGGAAGGACAGAAATACTAAACGATCGGGATCCATTTTGTCAGCGACTAGGTACTGAGGAGAGACATGTATGTAAGTAAATAATTTTTTGAGCTGAATTCTGTTGGGAAGTGCTTTTTAATATAGGATTTTTTTGTTGAATATGTAGGCAAGAAGCTGAATGAGTTGTGCTATTTTTTTGTGTGTAGTATCGTTTATGCGAGCAATTCGTTGACATGATTGTATATGCGCTAGTTGCTTTTTATGCAGGTGCGTGATGGTTTATGCATGTGAGTTAGCGAGCCTAATCTACTGTGTGTTGATGCAGGAACAAAAGCTTTTTTGTGGTGTATATGTGTTGTTTAGAGATTGGCTAATTTTGTTACTCTATATGTTTTTTATCAAAGGAGTGTGCAGCTGAGGGACAGCAGGGTTCGTTTCTATTTGCGAAGCTAAAAAGAACAAGATACTGTATACGTGTTGGACAAATGAGTATATTTATTTTGGCAAAGCAAAAAAACGGTTGGGGCCTAGTATTGGATCTCATGCAGAATAAATTGGTTAAATTAGGCAGGGTCCATCGATAAGATAAGAGTAATGAATTGTCGTAGAGACTAATGGCTGTGAGGAAAAAATGCAGTGCGGAGACAAAGTGCGAAGAGCAAAGGAGCGAGCAGGTGTATGTATGAAGTGGTGCGTGGTATCGAAGACAAACCAGGCAAAAGGCTTTCTGGGTACACTCAGGTAGTCAATGTACAGTCTATCACATTATAGCACAATCTAGTCATGATGGGCTTGGTGAGGGGAAA
Organism: Dendrocalamus sinicus; assembly: GCA_036346575.1. Classification (NCBI taxonomy): domain Eukaryota; kingdom Viridiplantae; phylum Streptophyta; class Magnoliopsida; order Poales; family Poaceae; genus Dendrocalamus; species Dendrocalamus sinicus. Next base: position 21,976,501 of record CM070661.1, read on the forward strand.
GCACCACTAAAAACAGTGTACAGCAAAATGTTTTTGTTTGTGGGCAGGAAGATTTGTTTCTAGCACCGATCTCAGTGCTGTTAGCGCAGGTTGTAGCAACATACGTACACCATTGTTACATGGCGATGTAAAGGCGAAACGTAGGCTACGGCGCGAACAAAAGGTGCAGCCTTCCTGAAAGAAGCAGGTGATAGAAAATAAGTAATGTCTGTTATGTTGATGTTTTGCCTTTAGTAGCAATTAGCTGTAAGAAAGGACATATCAGTATGTACCTAGAGTCAAGCCCTACTGTTTTCCAGGTGGGAACAGTTCCTTTGCTGTCTTGCTTTTTTTGGCAGATCGAGTTACTCTGCAAAAAAGTCATTGAGAAGAACAATTATAGGTCTAGAACATATCTCTTATTGGTTGTTTGATAACGGTGTTAGTAACAGTGTGCTAGCCTGAAACGGAATACTTTTTGTTTTCTTCTATGGATGAGGCTGGTAAATCAGTTCTGCCAGGCATCGGTGGTGGACAGGGTGTTTTCTGATGGTGTAGTGTCGAGGGTATCTTGCAATAGATATGTAAGTGGTCAGAGATGGATAAATATATAGAAGAAGCATCGTGCATATAAATTGCATAGCGTATGAAGAGCTCGTGGAAAGTAAACATGTATGTATTTTTTTACCTGTGGGGTATGAGCAGCCACTGCTATTAGTGGAGTAGTTGTTTGTGCATATGTAGGAGCAGGAGGTGGTGGTGTTGACGGAAGAGGAAGAGGGTGCTCCTCCTGATGCTCATAGCTTTGTGTTTCTGTGGCTGCTAACAGTAGACGCTCTGGGTTGTTTGCTGACAATAGTATATTTTGATGTGCCTGAGCTACTATTGATCGCATGTGGAATGTTGGAGCATCATTCTGTAAGGATCCTTGGGACATTTCAGCAATAATTTTATACTGTTGGCCAATAATTGTTTTAATCTCAGGTGGAACAAGGTTTGGTTGGCCTTCAGCTGCCGCAACTAAAAGCATAGGGGGCTTTCCTATTAATTGTTGGCCCATGTCACCAAAGAACATAAACTCTGCATAAACACGTGTGGTTGGCTCATTGCTGCCAGGATCAGTGCCGTAGACGTTTATTTTGTATCTGTTCCAAAATAAGAGAAATATTCTATGTATTATATGTGTTTGGTTAGGCAAGCATTAATAAGAATAAGAATATGAAGCTCGCAGCTGCGTGAATATTTACATACCTTGGTTCTACCGCTGTGCCATCACATCTTCAACATTTGTATCCATCTCCTTCTAGGAAAGTCTTTTTCCAGCATGCAGAGCATGATATATACCACCATGACTGTGTTGGCACCAAGTCGGTGATAAGGATGGTAAGTCTGTATCGTTGACCCTGTACAGAATATATTTGAAAGCTATAAGTTTGTAGGCTCTGAAAACGTTAGGCTGTATACATATGTTTGAACTACAGTGGCGTACCAAAACTTCATGAGGTATGAGGTCTATTAGCTCGCGCACTGTTGTCAAAACTGGAGTGTTATGGTTATGAGCATCTCCTTGCCATTCAATTTCGTGTGAGTAGGGCTGTAGAAAAAGCTCAAGGCTCGCGAACTGCTCGAGCTTGGCTCGCTCTAGACTCGATTCGAGCTTGGCTCGAGCTCCAAACGAGTCGAATTCGAGCTTCATCTTAAGCTCGCGAGCTTTAACGAGCCGAACTCGAATAGCTCGCGAGCTTAAGATTTTTTCACCCTTCTCCGTTTCCCCACACCCCCTCCGGCCTTCCTCCCGCCTCTCCTCTCAAAATCCCACTCCCCACCCCCGCGCCTCTCCCCCACGCGCCTCAGCGCCTCCGCCTGCAGCCCACTCCCCGTCGCCGCCCCTCCTGGCTCCTGCCCCCCGCCCCACCTCGCCGCCCCCACCCCTCCTGCCCGCCCCGCCTCGCGCCCCGCGCGCCGTCCCTCCTCGCCTCGGCCCGCCTCCTCGCGGCGCCCGCCCCTCCTCGCCACCTCGTCGCCCCGCCGCCGGCTGCCCCCACTCCCGTCCCCTCGTCGCCTCCTCCTCTCCCCGCCGCCGCCTCCTCGCCCCGCCGCCGACCCTCTCCCGCCCCGTCCCTTTCTCTCGCCGCCGCCTCCTCCCCGTCGGCGCCCCTCTCGCCCCTCCCGCGCCGCCCCTCTCGCCCCGTCCCCTTCCTCTCCCCGCCGCGCCCCTCTCCCGCCCCGCCCCTTCCCTCTCCCGCCGCGCCCCGTCCCTTCCTCGGCTCCTCGCCTCCCGCCGCCTCTCCGCCCCACCGCCGCCCCTCCTCGACTCGGCCCGCCGCCGCTCCTCCTCGTCCCCCCGGCGCCCCTCCTCTCCCTCGCCGCCGTCGCCTCTCCTCCCCCCGCACCCCTCCTCTCCCCCGGCGGCGCCGCCCCTCCTCGAACCGGATCCGGCAGCTCGGCGCCTCGGCCATGGCTTCGCAGCCCGCAGGTACTCCCTCCCTCCTCCCCACCGAACCTACACGAGCCGAGCTCGAGCGAGCTCGAGTTTTGTCCGAGCCGAGCTCAAGCCTAGCTTAAAGTTCGATGTTGATCTCAGGCTCGCTCGAGCTCGGCTCGATTTTCTACCGAGCTCGAGCTTGCCAGGTCAAGCTCGCTCAAGCTCGGCTCGTTTACAGCCCTACGTGTGAGTGGCTGGTGACTCTGTATACAACATCGGTAACAAAAGGAAGAAGAATGCAGACAGCGCAGCTTAAAAACGTTTTATTAGCTGAATAAGTGCCTAACTGATTGCAAAAAGGAAGATGAACAGTACATGCTTTGGAGAGCGTGAATATCTAGTATTGGTATATTTATATGCCACTTCGATGCTGAACTGGTCTGCAAGGCTAGCTGGCCTGAGCATACATATAAAACAAGCAATGCATATTAGAAATGGAGAGGGCAAGGAAAAGCAAAAAGGCTAGTTTTTGTCTGTGTACAATTGATAAACGAAAGAGCACGGTATAAACCTGAGTATGTACCAACCGACATGCCTACAAACAAAGCAATAATTAGTGTGCTCTGCGAGTCGGTAAAAAGAAGTTCAGCATCGAACGATTCAGCATGCTTGCCCCATAACGTTATAGCTGCTGCCTCACTGTGCATGAAATGTAAGGCAAAATGTTTTATGAAAGCTAATATGGTCGTAAACAGTAATGAATAGTAAGAAGCAAAAAGTTGCAGAAAGGCTATATACCTTCCATCTGTTATTCTGACAGTGCGTTTAACAGTTGGACCTAGTTTTGTTGTTGTTTGCATAATTGGTGAGACACCAGTTATGAGGACAACAACATCTAACACATATAGAAAGCAAATGAGTACATAAAAAAAAGAAGAAAATGTAGATGCATGAAAGCAGCACACTAAATGTATAACTATGAACGTATTTATACCTGATAGCAAGTCTTTTTTGCCGACACGAGTGTTTAAGACAGAAAAAGGCACCGCATCGTATGCATAAAGGGGAAAACCATCTGGCTCCGGTGATATCTCGTTAACTTTTGTATACTTTGAAAATCGAGCATAAATGGTATTATCGACTGCTTTATATGTCTGCTTTGCTTCAAGAACTTTGAAGTATTCAAATTCGTAGATGGATCCTTCTTTCAACAAAGATGTAAATCTATCAAGCCATCTTTGGGGCACTACTCCTTCCATAAGATGTCCCTAAAAAGAGTTGTAATTGTTTTTAAAGCATAAGAAATAACTCTATTGTGTATGTAAGAAAATACAAAAAGAAATATCAAGCTGATAATAACATTGTATATACTAAAGGCATAATGATCGTAAAAGAAAAAGGAATACAACTTGTATAGAACACGTAGGTAAATGAATTGAGAAGCAAAAACCTCTTGATCAATCATGATAAAATCTAGATGGTACACGTTTGTCGCATCTTGTGGGCTGCAAAACTCCCAAAGGCGTGCTAGACGGACAAGGATTTTCCACTTGTGCGAAGCTCGATTGATGCGATTTAGTGGTGTATACAAAGCGGAGAATCTGCACAAGAGATAAGGCTATAGATCAAGTGTCATAGAAACAGACGTATATTACAAATGGTAGTAGGTACTATAGCAGCAGATGTGTATTACAGAATGGTGAAAGTTATGTTTATAACAGACTGGTAAACAATAAAGAAAACAAACCAGGTATGTTATGTATGAGCAAATAAGTATGTATACATTGCGGTTTGTAGTAACAAGCACAAATGTGAAACCACTAAGCCCACCTGTGTTGGATCATTTTAAGAATAGACTGAAGCAGGAGGAAAGTCGCCAGAGCACCAAAAGCGAGTATGTGATGTATATTTATGATAAAATGTGCGTATATAGATTCACATATGAGGTATATAGGCAGAAATGTATTTGGGAAACAGTTGACATATAATCGGTGGTTTGGGATAGTTTTTTGAAGAACGAAGCGTAAACAAGAAGGGAAAGAAATACTAATAGCAAGAAGTATTATATAGAAGCGAGCACTTCTCTATATACTATATTTTTTTGTTTCAGCACAAGCAGCACCGCTGCTGTCTTCTATAAGTATCTTCAAGCCTGTGCATGATGTAACACGGGATATTGCTATGCATAATTGTCCGTGGCAAAAGACCGGGTTTCTCAGATATATGCCAACTTTGTTTAAAGTCTGCCCTTGACTTTTGTTTATAGTCATTACATATGAAAGTCTGATTGGAAACTATCGCCGCTGAAGAGTAAAAGGCCAGCGAGGGCTTGTTGCATTTAGAACAATTCTAGGAATACAAATAGATTGCCCAATGTTGGTGCCAGTAATTATACGTCCTTCAAGCACTCGATCACCAAGCTTTGTTATGATTAGTCGTGTTCCATTACAAAGACCCATAGACTGATTTATATTTCTAAGAAGCATTACTGGAACGCCTGTTTTCAAAGAGATAATATGTTGCGGGAAATTGTTGACTGCTATAGAATTCAAACATTCAGGTGGATATAACAGATAAGCATCACCAATATGAGTGTCGGTGAGAAATGGAATCAAAGCGAGATATTCTCTTGTATGGCGGGGATTACGCTAAAAACAGCCATGTTTAGCTCATCGACAATAGTATTGGTTGGGCAAATAATTGCACGTTCTGCAAGATACATGCTACTTTGGTAGTTGAGAGAGAACGAATCATAGGTAGCATCCACTAATGCATCTAGGCTGTTGCTAGTAGGAAATAACAAAAGATCTTCTGGAATAGTTATCTAGGATGGCTGAGTTTCTCCTTGTTTTTGTCATCGGTACTTATTTGTTTCCAATATCAAGTATCCGAGCAAAGGCGAAAGAGCATCATGTTTCAGAATCGAAAGATCTGCATTATGAAGTCTCATATTTGTAGTTAGCTTTAGTATTTCAACATCTTTGCTAGAGGAAGATCTAATAAGTGATGCTTGATAATCTCTGTTTTAGTACCATTTTCGATAACAGGCAAGATTTTCCGGAAGTCTCCAGCAAGCACAAGAAGCTTTCCACCAAAAGGCACAGCCGTGTAGCTAGTATCTTCAGCAGACATAACATCACGTAGTGTTCTATCAAGTGTTTCAAAACAATGTCTATGTGTCATAGGAGCTTCATCCCAGAGAATTAGAGAAGTCTTGATAATAAGTTCAGCTAGCATTGTTCCACGTGGTATATTACATAAAGTTCTTTCACTGATATCAAGAGGTATTCTAAAACGGGAATGAGCTGTGCGACCACTTGGAAGTAGGAGCGAAGCAATCCCAGACGAAGCTACAGCAAGGACTATTCGAGGTCTTGCTCTTAGAGTCGCTATAATAGCATTTCAAAGAAATGTTTTTCCAGTACCTCCATGTCCTGCCACAAAGTAGAATCCACCCTTACTATCAGCAGCACAGGATAGAATCTTGCTATATATATAGCAGACTGCTCAACATTTAGTTTGGCATACATCATTTGGGCCTCTGTTGCCAAAACAACACGATCATATGCTAACTCTTCGGTTACAAGCCGATTACCAGAAGTAGGATCACCATGTGCTAGTTCAGTGGTTATATTATATGTGCCAAAGTTAAGACCGTTTTTTGAGAACATAAGAAACAAAGCCTTTATTAGCTGGCACTTTAAATAACTATCCGGTATTGAATATATTCGATTTTGTAATCCTTGCCGTATTCTGTACGCGATATCATCAGCAAGAAAGGTCCAATATCTGTCAAATAAGTTTTGTGGATTAACTATACTGCAGAAAGAGAGCACCACCATAAAAAGATGCCTAAGCTGATGCGCTGTAGCCCAAACAACTGCCTCATCAAATAGCATATACCATTCTGTATCATCACCAACTAACTGGCGAGCTCTGCAGGCTTCTCTGAAAGTAGGGTAGCAGACACCATTGAAAGCTCTAATATCTTCATAGTTTTGCGCTCCACAAACAACTATCAAAAGCATTCTCAAATAGAATAGCTCACCAGTTGTCGGATGGACGTTATATATTCGACCAATCTTTGAGGCTGCCCGTTTTCTTTTTCTTTTTCCATTTTCTGTGAGTAACATCCCATGTCCATCTTGATGGAAACTAACAATAGGTACAAGATCTTGCGTCTTCAAATTGTTGATTAGCAGTAAACCATTCAGTTAGCGTAGTCTTATAAGCTCTTGGATCTGTAACAATTTGCTCTAGATCTGCCTGTTCATGGTACATAACCCTGTTCATACCAGGCATATGCACAGCTAAGCGCTCAATAGAAGGCATCCGTCCGGGTATCTCAAACTTAAATAGTCGCCAAATCGCTTCACATGAAGACAAATATCTATATTTTTAAATAGAGAAATATTAGTTTTCAATAGGGAACATGTGCATAGAAATAAATATATATATCTCATATAAGAAAGCATCAGTAGAACACGCAAAAACAGAAGCACTAAAAACAAAAATCTATATAGGTAAATGTATATGAATTCATATAAGAAACTGGTAACAAGAAATGAGAAAATAGGTGGAACTCTACATAAGTTGTTACAGCAAGGCTAAGACCATTAAATCCACAGAGTATTACCTGCATTTGATATAATCAACAATTTCATCTATTCCTTGTTTAACGGCTGAATTAGGTAAGGCGATGGTCGAGTTCTTCTTTGGAGAAATTTATCTTTGCTCTATCTTGGCCTTTAGTAATGTATTTAAACAAATACTTCACAAGATTTGTTTTATTGCACCCTTCAACATTGATATGAGCTTGGAATTTTTTCAGCAAAGTAATGTTGTATGGAACAACCCATCTGTTATCCAGTTTGATTCCATTCTTGACGATGAAACGACCATCATCTCGTCGACGATACACTGGAAAACCAGATTTATCAATCGTCGTTTCTTGGGTGAATTTTTTAGGATATATCGTTTTGAGCACAAACCATCTTTCATACATGGGCACCTCTTGTTTAAATCTCCACATGAACCGTGTATCATAAATTCATCAACAAGAGCGTATCCAAGTGGGTCAATATTTGGATTAGGAATCTCAGCACATATAAGGCTATCTATATAGGCAGCACTTAGGTCTGTGTCATGGTGAGCAAGCCATATGAGAGTGTGAACATGAGGTAACCCTCTCTTCTGGAATTCAATAGTGTACAAAACTGCTACACAAAAAAAGGACTCAGAGGGTAAAATAAAAAAGGATTACTTCTAGGACGGGAAAAAAGTACATGTATACAAAAAAAAACCGGACTAACCTGCTCAGACAGGGCCAAAAGTGCAACCACCTTTAATATCAGAAATATATTCGGTAAGCTTCACATAGAAGACTCGAGTTACAATATCAGGCCGATCAATATATTTCTGACCAGGCTCGTATTTCAGTGCGTCAACAATCTCTGGCCATCAGGAGTTGCAGGTGAAAGTAGAAAACAACTCAGGAGCACCATATTCACGACAAATGGCCATAGCGTCTTGATAATTGAGAGCATTATATCGAGGTCTACCAGTTAAACTCGCAGGAAGCAAAATTTTGACTCCAATGTTTTTGCCTTGCGATGTGCCCTCACCAAGCGCATCTGAAATACCTTGGTATGTTTCTAACCTCAACACATCTTGGTTAAAAAAATTAAATGAAAGGCGGTTTGCTTCAAGACATGAATAGCAATCAACCTCTATCTGATTTGAAGGCCGACCACAACATGTATAAGGATTTGGTTCATTTCTGCGATAGTGACACTCATAACAATAGTATTCAAGCATAGATACTTCATCTCTGGCTGAAGAAACACTGTCGCTAGTCTCTTTATACTTGATACCAAGATGAAAGCCTTTTTCCCCATATGGAAATAACAATGGATACTGAAGAGACATAAGACTGGGATTCAAAGACGAAACATGCTTTAGCTCACTGTAATGGGTCTCAACAACTATATCAAATATGTTGTTCTCTAAAGATAGGTCACCTACGATCAAAGCAGCTAGTTCAGGAACAGTTGGCAAAGAATATCTATCGCCATGACTGTCAGATGAGCCAATAAGCCGAATATAAACCTCTAGGTTTTCTCCAGAAAATAACCGATCACGTGCTAGCCTGAATTTTTTGACTAACTTGTTGCAACAGTCAAGCATAGTAATCAAGGCAGCAATAATATTAGCATCCCCTTCATCTTGTCCATTACCTTCTTTATTGAATAAAGATAGTCATTAAACGTATCATAAATATATAGCTGAGCATACTAAGGCTTCCGTCCTTGAACTGGGACTAATGAACCAATACGATGATGAACAACTCCATTTATACGGAAAACATAAGGACCTTCACCAGTGTTTATGCTTCTATCAACATCTACGCCTAAAGAGGTGAACGCAAACAAGGAATTGTAGTGGCGTATCAAGCGCATAAATTCATTTGAACGGGGACCTTTATTAAAACCAATGAGTTCTCGAAGTGGATATGGAAACTCTTTATGCGGTGGAAGGGAGACTTTTCCACCTCGGCAACACTTATTATAAACAATTCGGTGATGTCTAGAAGAACTCCTATGCTGAGACCGTTCTTGAAACCAAAAAACAGCGCCACACCTATTACATTCGTAATCTGGACCGCCATAGTACGATCGGTTGGCATACGCGGCTGAAACAATACAAGAAAAAGCCTACTCAAAGAAGGGAAACAAAGAGACGACACAAGAATGCAAAACACATAGAGAGAACACAAAGAGAAAAACCCGAAAAACAGCATAGCTACAGCATGTGGGCAAACCTTTTAGGCTAGAAATTTGTTCCTTAAAAAGAGAAACGGCTGCGCCTCTAGACGAAAGTGGATTAAAAGCGTAGATGCTACCTAAAATGAGAACAAAATGCAACAGAAACTATAGAACAAAACATGATGAAATCTTCACCACTAGCCCAAAGAACAAAATAAACAACAGAGTAACTAATCAAAAAGAACAATCAAGGAGAGAATAGAGAGGGGGGGGACTGGAAAACCTGTAATAAAGCATGGATAAATCTGTATGATTCAAAGGAAAGAATCGCACCTGTTCTACCAACATTGCGAAGCAAATTGGACAACCTCCTTTTTTTTCTATTGTTCGTTGCATCAATAAAACTAACCAGTGGGAAGAAATGGTCTCCTGCCATGTTGACAGGCAAGAAAACAAACCGGTAAAAAACAAGAATACAAAGCACAAGCTTAAAAAAAAGAGAAAGCAAGTAGGTATAAAGAATGGACAGAACCATGCTGACGCCTCCAAGGGAAAAGCGTATTAGCATCTGTGAAACACGCTGTAGAGCAGCAAACGGGGGAAAAATACAGTAAGGACCAGAAAGCACTCTAAAAGTTTGAAAAACAAGGGACCGCTGAAACTGCTAGCCGTTTTCCACGCAAAATTTCTTCACGGCGGGCGTTAGCAGAGCCCGATGAATCCATAAAATAAAAATACCAACAACTAACACAGAAATAATACAACCAAAACCCAATCAGAAGTACATAATTATAAACAGATCTATAGATACAGCAATAACTAAAAACATGTACATAAAAAGCATTCATCAATCACATATCTGCAACAACAACAGGTGGGCAATTAGTAGATCACAATAGGAAGAACATACTACCGTACTCAGATATTTTTTATGCAAAAATATGCATGTTCTATTGCCGACCATATGCAGACGACAATACGAACAACATATCTAAGCATCCTAACAAACAAGAACGTATCAAAAGTCACTGTGCTTACAACTGTGTTGGTCTAGACTCATCAGACAAAACATCTATAGGAGCGACCGATGAAACTGGCGACCGTTTTTCATGAAAAAATTCTTGACGGGAAGCGCTAGCAAAGGCCAATGAATCCATGAAATAAAATCAACAACTAAGACACAAATAATAGAACCAAAACCCAACCAGAGCTACATAACTATAGAGAGGTCTATAGGTAGAATAATAACCAAAAACGTACACACGAAAGCTACCAAAACCCAACCAGAGCTACATAACTATAGAGAGGTCTATAGGTAGAATAATAACCAAACACGTGTACACGAAAGCTATTCACTAATCAAATACCTGGAACACTAACAGGCGGGCAATTAGTAGATCACAACACGAAAAACATACCATTATATTCAGGTACTTTATATAGAAAATATACATGGTCTATTACCAACTACATATAAACCACAATATGAACAGCACATCTAAACATCTTAAGAAACAAGAGCGTATGAAAAGGCACGCTTACAAAGTGTAGAATGGGGTGCCGGCCTCCTGAGTAACAGAACAGTATACTTCAACACCGGCTCAATACCAGCGCAGAACAATACCCTGCGATCTACTCTTGGCCAGGCAACAACAGACGAAAACAGAACGGCATAAAGCGCCTGCGAAAGCATGCAGGTAATGTCACCTAAACAGCGCATAGAAGGCAAGACCTTCAGCAGGAACAAAACCGAAAAATGCCGTCACAAAAACGAAATAGGCCAACATATATGGGAATATGCGACAACAGGAATCACAAACCCAAAAAGCAAAACATAACTATCGGAAACAAACATATCAGAAAAGCGGATCACAAACATCAGAAAGCAAAACCTCTAAAACGAAAGAAAACGAAAGAACAACCTAGAAACTTTCAGCAGGAAAACAAGGAACATAAAACAAGAACGCCAGCAAAAAGCGGCAAAACACAGCAGCAGGCAAGAAACAACAAGCATCGTAAAAACAACCGTAAACTACGTTAAAACAAAAGGAGCGGACGAAATGCACCAACCGGATCGCCCACCAGCCAGCAGACGAAGAACACCGCGCTAACGAAAAGCACCAAGCGGATCGGCCACCACCCAGCACAGGAAGAACACCGGCGGAAAGCGCAAGAGCGAAACAACAGGTAAGAACAACCGGACGCACCACCCCAAACCAAAAGCGAAACGAAAACCTCGCTCAAAAAATCTGCGACCCGTGCGTACGATGCCAATAAAAACAAGAGCAAAGCAAACTGCACGAAAGATAAACTGACCACAACACAAACCGAAAAAGCGGGGCCCAATCATCATACACTAACCCGTCCCTAAACCGCGTAAAAAAATGGCGCCACCTCGTCCTTCGCCTAGAAGCCTGCAGCAGCGCCACCTGCCTCGCTGTTTGCCTGCGCACAAGAGGAGGCAACGATCGAGCGTAGACCGAAGCCGCGCATCGCTACCAACTCGCAACGCGCGCAGCCAGCCTGCACGAACAGCGCGCGGCCACACACCCATGCGTCAAGCAAATAGCGTACCACACATACGTGGCACAGGCGAGAGGCCAGGGAGTCCCCCAGCTTTGATACGGGAGATGTGTCATGCCACATGTATGAAATATACCAGCGTGAGCAATTAAGATGTATTAATGACCTACTTATGTCACATCGGTAACCTAAATGTTCATTTTGAAGTTCTATGACTTAAATGACACACCTGCAAAAGTTGAATGATCCTCCATATATTTTACTCTATTAAAAAATTCTTCTTAGATTTGTTGGATTTCTATATATGATGCTGAAAATTGAAGGGCAAGTTACATATATGTAAAAGTGAATTGATGTTCCCAAAAACAGTTCAACTTTATGTGTGTGTGTATATATATTGACTTTATTCTATATATATATATATATATATATATATATATATATATATATATATATATATATATATATATATATATATATATATATATATATATATATATATATATATATATATATTGACTTTCTTCTTGTTGTACCTCACATTTTCTATATATAGTCAAGGCGCTCAAAGTTTTTTGTCAAATAAGAAAGCCACTTTTTACTCTTTTTTTAGATGATTCTTCGTCACTGACTTTGGACAAGCCACATAATATTTATATCCCAGTTTCTGACCAACAAATTTAACTGTATCGCATGAATTTGGAGGGGTTTCCATACCTATTCAAAAATTTTCCATACCGATTCAGAAAGTCATTAAACAGTGCATCCCACACTTCATTGCTCACATGAATGGTCTCATACGCCATGCAAATGTGGTCATAAAAAATCTGAAACAAATTTTCAAGTACATTGACATGCACAAAAGCAGTATACCATGCCACAAAATTGCAAATCTAAGTTTGATTAAACATGGAGAAACAACAAAGACAATTTGTGCTGAAAATATAATCTGACAATTAAGGAAAAAAAGATAAATAAACTTGTTACTGACTAAAATTTGTCTTTTTTGTTCTCCTATTATACGCCAACACTACTACAGAATAGGTCATCACAGACGGTTCGAAATCGTCATCACAGACGGTTTTGTGAACCGTCTGTATTTATGGGTCAGTGATAATCGACGGTCATCACGAGCGGTTTTGAACCGTCGCGATTATCGATATCACGACGGTTTTGAGTTGAAAATCGCGTGATAGTGATAATCACGACGTTTTGAGTTGAAAATCGCGCGATAGTCGATAATCCGCAGCGGTTTTGAGTTAAAACCGTCGTGATTATCAGCTATCACGCATGATTTTAACTCAAAACCGTCTGTGATTATCGACTATCACGAGCGGTTTTTAACTAAAAACCGTCGTGATATTCCTTCAACCCTTAAATATATTTACATTTATTGGCTAGCCTCAGAAATGCTAGCCATGCCCTCGAAACAAGCGATAATCACGGACATAAAACATATACAATTCACACATCTCATTTCATTTCAGATACATTTCACATCTCAATTCATTTCACAGACAAAAAACATCCAATTGACAACGCACTTCATTTCACAAACATAAAGCATCCATTTCGCAAATCAATTCATTGAGTTGAAATAAAATATCCATTAATAAATACACAATTGTAAAAGATCTACACTGTATTTGCACTTAGAATTACAATAAAAAATCATTCTGGGCAGTGGAACTCTCCATCTGATCTTACGACTTTTGACCACAAAAACCAAATGAGCTCTCCTCGAATTTTTGCAAAATCCGGCTGTGTCAATGCAGATGTCGAGATAGATGCAGCCTGTCGATAGGAATATCAACGCGCGCATATATAAAACTTGACATGTATGAAATAAATGTGGGAAGATTGACAAACCTTAGAATTAGTGATCTTGGTGGAATCGAGTAGTCTCATATGGTGGCACACGTAGTATCCACACGTGTTGCCCGGCTCCTGCTGGTGGCACTGCAAAAAATATAATGTGTTAAATCAAGTGGCATTGTGTTGTATATGATTAATTAATGTGTAGCTAGCGAATACCCGAAACTTGCGATCATGTTTCAAGGCCTTAGCCCCTGTTGTCGAGTCACGTGTTTGTGAACGTATGTGGTGAATGACCTTCGTTATTCGAAAAAGTTAGATTAGTTATTCGGAAGGAAAGAAAGACTACAATGTACAATGTACGTACCTATCGAGTATTTGGGCGATAGCTGTGTACTTAGATTTGTTCTTACTTAGAGAATCAAGGTATATAGCCTTGTTCCATTTTGATATAATTACAATTAAAATCCAATGGAATTGCTCATTGTATGGCATAAGAACAAATTCCTTATCTTGGTGAGCCAGCAGTGCTTTTGTAGTATAGTCCTCGACGAAGGATGCATTCTCGATGATGGTATCAATGGCGACCAAGCGTGGGTCCACGAAACCAATTTGTGATTTCGATGATCTAGCTTCGGTCAGCATGAATCTATATATAACATAGGAAAGCAACAAATTGTGACATATATCGGTATTACGTGAACAGAGATTGTGATTGTACAGACTTACAGCGTCAGCATCGAAGCAGTGAGGCGTCGAGAGTGTTGGCGTGAAAAGTTCAAATATATCGTCAAAGGTCACTGCGAAGACACGATCCCGAGCCGTGCAAGAAATGTTCGGCTTGAATTTGTGATGATAGCCGGCGCCGTTCGCCTCGGCTTATTGGACTCTTCCATATACCAAAGGTGGAATCTTTGGCAACCAAGTCCTAGTTTTTGGAGCTCTTCCTGGACTACCATCGGCTGACCTAGCACGAATTTGCGGGCCAATGGCATGGACGGGAAATCGTCATCATCCTTCGTCTTTGATTTGCCCCGCCACTACTCGATTGTGGGTCGACTTTATGCTAGTCGATCGTAATGGTATAGACGGTGCAAGTTGCTCGCGAGAATAGCACCGTGGAGATAGCACCGTGTAGGTAGCGTGGTTCGTGACCGCCGTGTGGAGATGGCACTAGTGCAAGTTGCTGTGGTTCGCACTGCACTTCTGGTCCTGCCACCGGTGAAGAAGCCTCCAGGGAGATGTCGGTTTTGGGCCACTGGATGAATATTCTAATGGCCTGTCCTAGATTCACGATCTCGTCGTTGGGGGGCTTCGGTAGCGGGACCACCTCAAAATTGGCATACACACCATCCACATTAATTTTTGCGAAGCCTGGCGCTAAAGCTTGACCGTGCACCATGGCCCCGATACCAGACGAATATGCCTAGCCCCAAGCAGCGTAAAAGGGAATGGAGCCATATCTCACTTGGAGCCTGCACGTCGTAGGCTCCTACATAACGATACAAAATTAGCTACTCAAATAGGCCTACCAATGGAGCAAGCATTCGAGAGGTAATAATTATTACCAGGATGTCGTCCACAGGAAATTTGGACTGGGTTTGCGTCGGATTGGACGCGCAGCTACTCGGATGGTTGTGCGGGCTAGCTAGCATAGGAGCAGCGATGGCGGCTCTGACTTTCTGCATTTCGCACCTCATCTCTGATTACATCAGCCATTTGAGCTAATATCTCCTCTCTAAGAGATTCCTTGATCTCTTCTCGTAGCTGTGCGTCACGCTCGGCTTTGTTTCTCTTCCTGCGCCGATACATGTCGGAGTCATCTTGGAAACCATGTTTCCAAGGAACGTAAAGCCAAGGCCTCTCGACGGCCCGGTGCTCCTTGTTTCCAGTGGCCACGGAGAGCATATCATTCTCCCTTGTTCCTGGAATGATCCTGGTAGATTGAAAACTCAGCTCTTCCGCAAGAGTACGACATGTCATTTCAATTAAATGCGAAGTTGTGGAGTAATTACAAGCTAGGTAGTTCGATCGATATCTTACCAGGCGCTCGGTCACTTGCTGGTCTGAAGGGTTTCGAAAGGTGACATCCCCTGATGTCGTTGTAGATGACCTTGCTCTAATCCAATTTCGAGCGCGGTCATCCGGGATATTGGAAAACGGCGGAGCGATGTCCTGTGCAGCTGCCAGCTCATCCTCCTCCTCCACTGCGGGATTTTACCCGCATACCCAGCTGTGCCAAGTCTGTGAGGGTGTGTATTTTTTGCCTGGAGGGCCTTGTGCGCCACACTTGTACTTTTGAAATCTTCGGTCGTTTTCATTGCCTTGAACTCTTCCCATTGTGGTTCCAGGAATGGGTATTTTTGAACAGGCGTTTCGTCCGTCTCCACGTATTTCTTGACAAGCGTGCTCTTGAAGTTCTTCCATGCTTTGCACGCCGCTTTGTAGGTTTGTTTTTGCACAGCGTCCAGGTGTTCTTCTGGGAACTCGAACGATGCCAAAATTTCGGTCCACAGCTCACGTTTCCGAGTGTCAAGCACGTTCTTCCATGAATTGTATGTGATCTCAATTGTTCTCGTGCAACTACTCCGACCATGGTTCGAATCGTTCTGCTTTTGAGGAAGGATAGGGACCCGGATGCATTCACCATTGTGATGATCTGGCCGCCCTCGAGCTTCTTTGATAGCCCTCTTCCTTGGCGTCTTGATGTTGGAGCGGGACGCCTCCGGCGATGATGTTGAAGAATGCGCAGGTGACATGTTGCTCATTTTGTGGGTCTATTAAGATAAGATGAGAAAGTAATCATATTGAATTGCAAGACAAGAGAGGAGTAGAGGGGAGGGGGAGAAGGGAGGGAGTGATATGGACATAGAGAGGGGGTGATGTGCCTATCTTACCAATGTACCAATGTATCAAGTCCTTCTTTTTCCCGCAAAATTCAAGTCAATTTTATTACAAAAGTGCAAAAAGACATTCAGATTCTTGGTGAGCAGTGAGACATAGCCGACTTCTTGGTGGCGACTATCCATCTGCTTCTTCCACTCCTTCTCTTCATCTCGGTCTCCGGATCACGACGCCGATGAGCGATGATTCATCTAACTGAATCATCGCATCGCGCACGTGATCCGAGATCGAGATGAAGAGAAGGAGGGAAGAAGCAGATGGATGTCGCCACCGAAGAAGTCGGCTATATCGGCTGCTCACCGAAGAATCTGGGAATTTCTTTTTTTTTGAACTTCTGTACTAAAATTTCCTTGAATTTTGTAATACTATTACTACAAGGTCTCTAAACAAAGTGTCTATCATGAGCCTGACGACACAATGTATTTCTTTCCACCCAAATGGTCAGTGTATCTTTTGCAATAATCGCAAGATTTCTTTATCCGGATACACTAGAATGTGTTACTTGCTTCATGCCCTTTGATCATATACTCTTCCTTGATTGGTTAATTTGTGCTCTCAAATTGTAGGGTTGCACATGATAAGATGAGGAAGCAAGAAAAGTGATACATGATGCTCAATGATAGGAAGAGAGGAGAGGAGTAGAGGGAAGGGGGAGAAGGGAGGAGAGGAGTAGAGGGAAGGGGGACCCAAATGATTTCAAACTATATACTATGTACTATATACTATATACTATATACTAACATAACAAGCAATGTAATATGTACCAATGTAAACTAAGCAACTGCAGTAAACAATGTACCAATGTAGTATGTACCAAATAGCAAACTAATTAAGCTACTGCGATAAACAATGTACCAATGTAATATGTACCAAATAGCAAACTAATTAAGCTCTGCGATAAACAATGTACCAATGTAATATGTACCAAGCATCAAGCGTCGACCTAAACACTAACGAGAAGCATGAAGCATCAACCTAAATATGTACTAAGCAACTAACAATAATGATATCAAGCATCAAGCATCAACCTAAACACTAACGAGAAGCATGAAGCTCGGGAGGATTTGATGACCTTACGATTTTGGTGACCATAGGGACGCACGAGGAGGAGGCGGCGGCGACGAAGGAGGAGGAGGCGGCGACGACGACGGAGGAGGAGGAGGCGACAGGCTCGGGGAGGCGGTGACGGAGGAGGAGGAGGCTGCGGCGACGTCTTCGTCCGGGGAGGCGGCCGGCGAGGGCTGGGGGAGGCAGCCGGCGAGGGCTCGGGGAGGCAGCGGCGACGACGGGCTCGGGATTTAGATCTAATCGAATAACTGCAGCGCACACGGAAAACCCTAGCGAGAGGGTATATGTAGGGAGATTATCACAGACGGTTCTAAACTTAGAACCGTCTGTGATAATATATCACAGACGGTTTTGAGTTAAAAACCGTCTATGATAGTTTACTATCACAGACGATTCTAAATTTAGAACCGTCTGTGATAAGCCTTTGCCGGCTTTTGCAATTAAGACAACACCAATAACTACACAGCTGCATTCATATCAACTACCAAACAGCTGCATTCATATACAACACCAACCAGCTGCATTCACACAGTGTATTTCTTGATATATTTTGTCATTCTCAAATATATCACACATATACATAAATGCCAATACATTTTGTCATTCTCAAATACATCACACATATACATTTTCATATATACATCTCAAAATTGACTACATCACACATTTTCACATATACTTCGCCATGACTGGTCCAACACGTATAATCCTTTTTGAAACCTCTCCGAATCAAGTGCGCTTCATTTTGCCCTCGGTTCTTAAACATCTTCAAATTCTCGCAGTCAGTGCATGGACAACACATATATTCCACCCCCTTATTCAACATATCCTCCTCGGTGGCTCTTATAAAAGCAGAAACGTCATTAATGTACTCTTCACTCACACGGCTCGCGGCATACATCCAGCTTCGGTCCTACGTTACGTACATATATAACAACTTAGTATTAAAATCTAGAATAACTAATTATAACTACATATATACCAGCCACATTTATTATATTGAGACTTAATTTCCTAGCTCAATTCATATTACAAACACAATAGCTATTATATAACCAACAATTTTGCAAATTAACCATCTTCAATAACCACTCATGGATTACTTACACCTAAATTGTAATGCAATTAAAAAAAATAAATTTCATTACTAACCATATCTACAAACAACCAGAAAGTCGAATCTTAATTCAAAGCTCAATCTCTGCCTCTTCCCACCAAATTAACTGGCCTGAAATCGCCTAGCTTCCTCCCGAGTGAAAAAGTGCGCAGCAGTGGCTAGATCTGGATCGAAATGAAGACGATGCGGTCTGAGCAGCGCAATAAATGCCTTAGTCATTATCACGAGCGGTTTTAACTAAAACCGCTCGTGATAACGATTATGATGACGGTTTTTATTAAAACCGTCAGTGATAAATTATCACGATGGTTTTTATAAAAATAAATGCGTGATAAGCTTCATACCAGAACGCTTCGCGCGTGTTTCGATGCCAGAACGCTTCGTGTTTCGATCGTCTAATTAACGTCTCTCGATCGTTATACGAAGCGTCTATATCATTCATGTTTGGGTATACGAACCGTTAGTGCTAAAGGTTAAATATGCGCTCCTAATCCAGGTCTCTAGCTTCTACGTACGTACAATACAATATACAATTAATACAACATGGCTTCTACTACTGTTCTTGTGATCATCTCCTTCCTCTCATCTGTTCATCACGAATTGTTCGGCCGGAACCTTACGAGCGGCCAGCAATTTGCATCTGGAGCGATTCTCCGCACCGCCTGCTCTCCTTCCCGACTTTCTTGCATCCGTCGGCTTGACTGATCCTCCGCCGTCGACGGAGGCGTCTCTCGCCGCTCAAGAAAGGGAAACACCCTCACCCCGGTTCTTCTCCACAATGTGCGCAATGCGGAAGAAGCTCTACGCATTGCAGAGATCGATGGATAGCCTTGCCGATCAAGCGTAAACAGCGATTCGAGGAATCTTTTCATGTTATCCTCTACAACATTATGGATCTTGCTGATCATTTGCCCAGCTACGAGGAAGTGCCGAGGACAAGGGCAATCTTAACGGCGTTCGAGAATTTAGCGCTGATCCTCCAAGTCCCCAAGTTGAAGAAGAAGCTACGAAGCCCAAAAGAATACAACTGGGAAACTCTTTACAATGCGACTTTTGTAATAAATTTGCCTCTAATTGAAATTAATAAATTTGCCTTTAATTTGTGATCTCTTGTCTCAGTAGTTCGTAGTTAAGTTATTAGAAGCAATGTGTACTTATATATTAACCTCGATCTAGAATATGACAGACAAAGGGACATCACAAAGCGGTTCTTGTGAAAAACCGTCATGAACATTCTGACGGTTCTTAACAACAACCGGCTGTGATAGTCGACACAACACGAGCGGTTTTTATAAAAACCGTGCGTGATAATCCCGCATTATCACGCACGTGCGTGATAATCTCAGATTATCACGCAGGCGGTTTTAATAAAACCGTCGTGATATTCCGATATCACGAGCGGTTCAGAGGTAAGAACCTTCGTGATACTCCTTTTCCGCCACAAATACCACAGACGGCCTTCAAATTAAAACCGTCTGTAATAGTTTACATTACAGACGGTTTCACAAAACCGTCTGTGATTTGCCGTCTACTATTAGCCTTTCTGTAGTAGTGCAATGTTTTACTCTAATCTTTGTAGGATGCTTGATCATCTCATGACCTATGTAACTGATTTTCTTTTATATATTTCACCATTTGCATTATGTTTGAAGGTGGGTTGCGTGAGAGCACCGAAGAAAGTACACGTGACTGATTTGAAAGCACCCTTTACTTCAATATACTAACTATGCAATTTTGATATTTGAGAAATTTATTTTGGGAAGTACTAATGGAACTAAATAAAATAATGACAATTGTTGATTATATATGTTGTTTTCTACGCAATAATAGTTCACTAATGGAACAAAATGATTAATGACGTGATGCAACAGACAAGAAAAGTTTTTACAACAAATTGGAAAGCTGCTACCAAGTGAATATGTAATATGGGTCATGTGTTGTAGATCTCGTCTCAATAGACATGCTTGTTCAAACGGATCGTAAATATAACGCTCGGTTTAAAAGTTATAGACTTTAAATCTTGCAAATAACTTCTAGTCACCCCGGACATCAGCTAACTTGTTTTTTTAGTAATGAGGAGGTGGGGGTGTGCAGCAGATTGCCACGGGCAGCGAATGTTGCATATATATATATATATTATTTCCGCCATGAATATTTTTCCCAGTTATCCTGCAGAGTCCTAGTTAATTCGATTCTTTAGTTTATTTCCATCCATTAAGGTCCTGTCTAGTGTAGGTTTGTTGTTTAGGGTTCATATATGTTTGTCTATTCCGGTCTTTATATAAGAGCGTAACGAGTCAACCGTAACAAAAGAGTTTTAATCAGGGGCGGAGACAAGTGGGCGAGCAGGGGCTGGCCCTTTTCCAATATTTCTAATTCTTTTGATTAGCTATTAAGTATTTTAGTAATTATTTTGTGAAGTATTCATTTAGCCTTTATTATGAATGAGCAAAGTTCATCTTTGATTAAATTATTAACATCTATAATCTTTTGGTAGGCATAAAACCAAATTTAAATGAATAGATTTGTAACTGTTAGACCATGTGGCTAAGTTTAGGATATTTTGGTGATGAATAATTGACAATAGTTAATTTGTTATGATGAATAATTGGTAATTTTGTTTAAGCGGTGTTATGCGAGTTGTGTTGCGTGTGTGCGGACTGATGTTGGTCAAGTTGAGACGAACTTGCGCCGAAAGAATGTTCTTTGGTCTTTGCATGTGCAGGTTGAGCATGGAGCCGATCATGGTCGGTGACGAGGCGGACCGGAACTAGGATGGGGAGATCTGAGGTTCAGACGGTCAAGGAGGTCACGAGATGATCGGGCTCATGCTTGGGGCGCATGGAGATCAAAGGTGGATGATACGTGGAGAAGCTACGGGAGGTACGGTCCAGGAGGCTTCGACATGTGACGTGTTAGAAAAGTCGTGAGTGTGAAAAACCTGTGTTAGGAAGGGTTTCGGGTCCCTTAAAAATTAGTGGGTCAAAAGTCTAGTTGAGGTAAAAAAGGC